>ML662442.1:25742629-26092174 GCA_007570785.1 Antilocapra americana
GTTAATTATCATATGTCTAATCAATCGCCAGCCCAGGATTGATGCTCGGGGCTGGTGATTGATTAGACATATGAAAATTAACATGCTTCAATGCCCTTCTCCCATATCATACCACCCTTACCCTCATCCACAAAGTCCACGAGTCTATTCTATACATCTGCGTTCCTTTTGCTATCTCGTATGTTGAGTTCTCGTTACCGTCTTTCTAAATTCCATATATATGCGTTAATATACTGTATTGTTGTTTTTGCTTCTGGCTTACTTCACTCTGGATAATGGGCTCCAGTTTCGTCCATCTGCGTAGAATTGCTTCAAATGAATTTTTTTTTAATGCTGAGTAATATTCCATTGTGTATATGTACCACAGCTTTCTTATCCATTTCTTTTTTAAAAAATTTATATATATATTTTTAAAATTTTTCTTTGCATTATTGTGTTGGTTTTGCCATACATTGACATGAATCTGCCATGGGTATACATATGTTCCCCTTCCAGAACCGCCCCCCTCCTCCCTCCCTATTCCCTCTCTCTGGGTCATCCCGATGCACCAGTCCTGAGCATCAACCCTGGGCTGGCGATTGATTTCACATATGATAATTAACATGTTTCAATGCTGTTCTCCCATATCAGCCCACCCTTGCCCTCTCCCATAGAGTCCAAAAGACTGTTGTATACATCTGCGTTTCTTTTGCTGTCTCGTAGCAGGGTTCTCGTTACCATCTTTCTAAATTCCACATATATGCGTTAGTATGCTGTATTTTTGTTTTTCTTTCTGGCTTACTGCACTCTGTATAATAGGCTCCAGTTCCGTCCACCTGAGTAGAACTGATTCAAATCAGATGGAGCATCAAACTCAAAATTCCTCACTGGGCTGATTGTATTTCTTTCTAGTCCTGTCTCCTAGATTCCAAATCCAGTTTCCTGTTTCTTCAGTTAGGAGCAGGAGACTCCTTACACTCTTTCCTCACTACTCATGAACATTTAGTGATCAAAAAGAACTGATTCTACCTTATAAATGTCTCCTGATTCTGCTTGTACTCTGACCTTGTCTCGATAACTCCTGCTGCAGTTTCGCCCAGATTGTTAGAGTAGCCTCATATTTTCTCTTTGCCTCTAATCTTACCTCTGCCTCCTTGCTCATTCTTTGGCCACACTACTGCAAATTGCAAATCTCATTTTATTATTCCCCTGTTTAAAATTTTAGATGTATTCCTTTACATATAAGTATGTATATGAATAATATACATGAAATAATGAAAGGATAAGGCAAAATGAACAAAACTGGGTAGCTGTCAAAAGAAGAGGACACTACAGCAAGGGATCAGACTAGCAACACAATTCTCTCTCTCTCTCTTTCTTTCTTTTTAAAATATTTATCTGTTTATTTGTTTATGATGCCAGGTTTGAGTGTGGCACTCAATAAATCAATCTTAGTTGCGGCATATGGGATCTAATTCCCTGACCAGGGGTTGAATCTGTGGCCCCTGCATTAGGAGCATAGCGTCTTAGCCACTGGACCACCAGGGAAGTCCCACAATTGTCTTAAGATGTGCTCTTAAATAGGTTTTGACTTCAAGAACTCATAAATGTCTTTTTATATTTTAAATAATTTAAATTAAGCCCTAAAATCTGAAAACACACTGAAGCAATTGCATCTAACTATATGTGAAGTTATGGGCATAATCAGAGAAAATAATTACTTCAAATAACTTTAAAACATACAATTTAGACTCTCTGTCTTTATTGTGGTATAGTTCAAGTACAAAAAAAAAAAAAACAAAAAGAGATCTGAAACTCCATTTACTGCTTTTATTGTTATTGGTAGTATTGATGTCATTTTATTTGAAATTGTTACTGATATACTGTAGAAAAAATGAAGTGATTAATTCAGTTGATATTATTAAGAAATAAGATTTTCAACAGAAGAGAAGTGTATCATCATAGCTGAAAAGGCAGGTGAAAATTCCAGATTTTATTTGGAAATAGGAGTGTAAACACATGCCATTTTGAAATTTAATATTTCTTGCCACAACAATCCAACTCAATGAGCACCGCTGCTGATCAAATTTTAGTCTCAAAATACCATTTCCCTATAAAAAGAACCATGACTCTTTCAAGAAGTAGCTGATTTCAGACTTTGGCAAAAGAAAGCTAAAAACATACTTTGGACATTTTTTGACCTCAAACAAAAAACTATCAGACAAATGATGGAAACGACATGCATATTGAAGTATTTATGGGTCTTGGATTAAGAATTTAAGCATCTAAGAATTGCTTTAAAATATTTAGTAAACTAGAAAAAAGAAAAGAGCGGGAGAGAAGAAATATATAACTGGGAAAATGTTGATAAGCATTGAAGTGAGGTGTGGTGAATTTGTACTTTGTCCCTTTGGCTAAGATAAGACCGTGTCTTCCAGACTCCCCTTGTCTGCATAGTTGTGGGTTCGTGTGAGCCAGAGGAATCACAGTGTGGGAGACGAGAAGCAGAGGCAGGCAGGACCACGGAGGCCACTGCAGCGGGCCAGGTGCGGCTGCACGCGTCTGTTGTCACTGAGCCCTCGCCTCACCTTGTTGGCGCGGTGACAAACAGCTCCTGCCGCAGCAGCCCCAGCTCCTGCCAGAGCCTCCTTTTGGCTTCGTCAGTCCTGGCCAAGGTGCATAGTGAGCTCCATGAGAAGCGTGACAGCTTCTCCTCTTCGAAGAGGGGGTCTTGGAGGCCATACGACCAATGCAGTTTCTATTGTGTTATCTCAGCCTTCCCAGGCTCCAGATCCCACTGCCTCCTTCACTTTTCACCCATTTTTTGTTCCCAAGTGTCTGTTGTTCCCTCTTCAGACCCCAGCAGCACAGTCATTAGTGAAAATCATTTATAATGTGGTGAACATTAGAAGTACCATAGGAATATTATGAATCCAGCTTTTTATATCACCATATTCTGAGGGTTATCCATTGAAGGTAAGTTTAAAGGATTATAGGGAATTTCAACCCCTCTATGTGATCTGTGTTAAAAATCTAGTGGAAAGAAAATCTATACAAGAGACACTTGATTTTGATGTGTCTTATGTAATTATTTATGTAATTATTATGTAATCCAGGGCATGAGATTACATACAACTTTTCAAAATGTTTTTATACTTTTAAAATATAACATCTGTTATTGAGTATGGCATTGTCATGGTTCACTTCAGTTCAGTTCAGTTCAGTCGCTCAGTTGTGTCAGACTCCTTGTGACCCCGTGAACCACAGCACGCCAGGCCTCCCTGTCCATCACCAACTCCCAGAGTCCACAAACCCATGTCCATCGAGTCTGTGATGCCATCCAGCCATCTCATCCTCTGTCGTCCCCTTCTCCTCCTGCCCCCAATCCTTCCCAGCATGAGGGTCTTTTCCTGATGAGTCAACTCTTTGCATGAGGTGGCCAAACTATAGGAGTTTCAGCTTCAACATCAGACCTTCCAATGAACACCCAGGACTGATCTCCTTTAGGATAGACTGGTTTGGTCTTCTTGCAATCCAAGGGACTCTCAAGAGTCTTCTCCAACACCACTGTTCAAAAGCATCAATTCTTCAGTGCTCAGCTTTCTTCACCATCCAACTGTCACATCCATACATGACTACTGGTAAAACCATAGCCTTGACTAGACCGACCTTTGTTGGCAAAGTAATGTCTCTGCTTTTCAATATGCCATCTAGGTTGGTCATAACTTTCCTTCCAAGAAGTAAGCCTCTTTTAATTCCATGGCTGCAATAACCATCTGCAGTGATTTTGGAGCCCCCGAAAATAAAGTCTGACACTATTTCCACTGTTTCCCCCATCAATATGCCATGAAGTGATGGGACCAGATGCCATGATCTTAGTTTTCTGAATGTTGAGCTTTAAGCCAGTTTTTTCACTCTCTTCAAGAGGAGAAAGTGAAAATTTCACTTCAAGAAGTGAAAATTTTTTCACTTTCATCAAGAGGCTTTTTAGTTACTCTTCACTTTCTGCCATAAGGATGGTGTCATCTGCATATCTAAGGTTATTGATATTTCTCCCTGCAATGTTAATTCCAGTTTGTGCTTCTTCCAGCCCAGCATTTCTCATGATGTACTCTGCATATAAGTTAAATAAGCAGGGTGACAATATACAGCCTTGACATACTCCTTTTCCTATTTGGAGCCAGTCTGTTGTTCCATGTCCAGTTCTAACTGTTGCTTCCTGACCTGCATACAGGTTTCTCAAGATACAGGTCAGATGGTCTGGTATTCCCAACTCTTGAAGAATTTTCCACAGTTTGTTGTAATCCACACAGTCAAAAGCTTTGGTATAGTCAATAAAGCAGAAATAGATGTTTTTCTGGAACTCTCTTGCTTTTGTGATGATCCAGCGGATTTTGGCAGTTTGATCCCTTGTTCCTCTGCCTTTTCTAAAACCAGCTTGCACATCTGGAAGTTCACGGATCACGTATTGCTGAAGCCTGGCTTGGAGAATTTTGAACATTCCTTTACTAGCATGTGAGATGAGTGCAATTGTGTGGTAGTTTGAGCATTCTTTGGCATTGCCTTTCTTTGGGATTGGAATGAAAACTGACCTTTTCCAGTCCTGTGGCCATTGCTGAGTTTTCCAAATTTGGTGGCATAATGAGTGTAGCACTTTCACAGCATCATCTTTCAGGATTTGAAATAGCTCAACTGGAATTCCATCACCTCTACTAGCTTTGTTCATAGTGATGCTTCCTAAGGCCCACTTGAGTTCACATTCCTGGATATCTGGCTCTAGGTGAGTGATCATACCATCGTGATTATCTACGTCATGAAGATCTTTTCTGTACAGTTCTTCTGTGTATTCTTGCCACCTCTTGTTAATATCTTCTGCTTCTGTTAGGTCCATACCATTTTTGTCATGGTACTCATTTGTAAAAGATGTCATTTAAATATATCAAAATGAGATTTCATTGTGCACTTTTCTCTGCAAGACACCTGAAAGATGCTGTATAGAAGCATCTCACAAATTACTCATGACTTAATTATGTTCCTTTGTGCTATGTCACTAGTCATGTCCAACTCTGTGTGACCCTATGGACTTTAGCCCACCAGGCTCCTCTGTCCATGGGATTCTCCAGACAAGAATACTGGAATGGGTTGCCACGCCCTCCTCCAGGGGATCTTCCCCACCCAGGGATCGAACCCAGGTCTCTTACATCTCTTAGTGGTAGGTGGGTTCTCTCACCAGTGCCAACCATCAGTTCTTGCTCAGAAAGGAACTGATCTAATATTTGTATTTCTTGCTAAATCATAAAATATAAATTAATATAAAAATCATTTTATCCTATACAATTTGAAAGAAATATTGCAACATAGATTAAATTTCATATTTTTGTCCATGTGAGAATCTGTTACCTAATGCAAAGCATGTACTACAATACTTGAATTTAATTTTCTTTGGCCTCCACTACATTTTATTTTTATTTTTACCTTTGTTTCTTCCAAACCTCTATCAGTCATATCCACTCCTATTAACTCATCACTCTAAACCATTTTGAAGTGATGCTATAAGTGGTTTTAAAGAGAGGATATTAAAAAATGAGCCTCTCAAAATATTTCTTGGATAAAAAGGCTATTTTTAGAAAAGCTATTTTAGGGCCACAGTTTTTCGCAATGTTGGTTACAACAAAAGTGGCTTACTGGGCACCAAAATATCAGATGTTATCTCTAGAACTGAAGCAGCCGTACAAATATATAGTCATTTGCTGAATTTTTCAAGAGAAAGTAATGGGAACATTTTGTAATTCTAATTATTGTAAGTTTTGCAAACTTCATTTGCAAGGATGTAAATATAGTTTAGAGGGTAAATATGAAGGACTAATGTTGCTGTATTGAACATTTCTTGAATTCTTGACCTCCTTGGATGTGTTACTTCTCATTTCTCTTGTATTGGCATTATCTTCAATTTGATTTGAAATAGAGAATATGAAAAGGAATAAACTTGCAGGAGAAAAAAGGAATGCAAAAGACTGTCAGAGATTGAATGGGTCTCCACTGTGATGATAACAGCTAAAGATGACAGTTCTGACATCATTGAGTTTAGCCAGATATGTTCAGGGTTGTTGGTCTAACCCATGAGAAACTGGAAGTTGCTTCACACTGTACCTGGAACACTTACAATATGACATCTTGAGTCAACATCACTTTGATGAAGACAGTGACCTTTCTGCTGCTGTTTAGTCACTCATGTTCAGTCGTGTCCAGCTCTGCGACCCCATGGCCCATGGCCCTCCAGGCTCCTCTGTCCACGGGATTCTCCAGGCAAGAATTCTGGAGTGGGTTGCCGTTTCCTCCTCCAGGGGATCTTCACAAGCCAGGAACTGAACCTGTGTCTCTTGCATTTCCTCCGTTGGCAGGCAGATTCTTTACCATTGAGCCACCTGGGAAGCCCAGACTATGTGAGTTAGATGATTCTGAAAATTGTATTAATAATTACCTAACATTTACTACATCTTTTACTCTGTTGTAGGTGCTTTACACCTAAGAGTTTATGTATAAGAAGGTTGAATGAAGCTTAACAAATAGCATCGGGCAGAGACTTATGGGCAGAAGCGTCAGAAGCTGCCTATGACCCTGGTTCTCTGGCCATCCTGTGGAGTGGCTCAGAGAGACACTGTTGCTCTTTCCTTCTCTAAGGAATGAATGAGGGTGGCGTTGTAGTTGGAGGGGTCGCTCCTTGGCGAACGGATGCCATGCAGTCAGAACTAAGGTCCCAGACACCCCAGGGGCTGCTGGAGATGCCAGTTGTGTGACGTTTGGAGACCTTGAGAAAGATGAGGTCATCACAGCGCCTGCTGCTGAGGGGGGGAGAAGCCACTAGCCCCAGCTAGCAACCTGGAAAGAGCCCTTGGGTCATTCAGAATTCAAAGGCAATCTTGCTTCTCCCACAGAGACATTTATTAACTACCAGGCACTCTCCAATGTGCTTTTAATGTACTATCTCATGTAATACTGATGTCAGCCTTGTGAAGTGTTGGTACTCTTTTTGTCATTTTTCATTCTAGCAAACTGAAGCACAGAGTACTTTGGTTTTGTATCATACTGTATAATACTGTTTGCCAGAATTGGCCATATTATAAATTGAGGTATGAGAAGGCTGAATATAGAGACAACAGGCCTAAGGGGTTGAAGTCTTAGTTTAGACCAGTGACTTCAGAAAAGGGGACATATCAATGAATTTTATAGATACGGCAAAAGCTAATTTTCTCAACACCACACAGCAGGCGGGTGGCGTAAACACTAGGACTAAGTCAGATGAATAAAGCACTCACTCTGGTTGCCAAATTTAAGAGGCTCCAGACAACTCAGTAGTTATGACGCCAGTATTTTAATACCATCTCTAATATTTAAAAACTAATGCAAAAATTTTGGATGAACAAAATTGTAAATAAAGACAGAAGCATTATTACTAATTTTTCCTTTTGTCTTGTCTTAATTATTGCACAGTTCAGCACTAGATAAGAGTGATGAACTTGAACACTATCATTCTGAACTCAGAGCCCATGCTTGTAAATGTTGTCATTTGCTGATGCTTCTCAGGATTTGAAAGATAGAGAAGAGCCAATTATATGTAAGACTGATGGTCAAAGATAATGATGAAACCACAAACTTGGTTTTTTAGGAGTAAGGCAGAGAAAATGACTAATTTAATTTCCTGTGTATGCTCTCATTTAGAAATGAAGTATCTATATAGTTTAGCTTCAAAGACACTGGATGAATAAAAATCTTATTTAACTTAAAACCTTTCCTTGACTCTCTTGCATCTCTTGGCACTCTTTTATCAGTGCCAAGAATCCAATTACTGATTATAAGGAGCCTTGCATTCAGTGGTAAGAAACATGAGACAATTAAGAGTGAGTTGAATATTAAGAAACATTTCTTATCTCATATAACAGAAGCTCAGCAAGTAGGGAGATTATTCCAGGATCTCAGTGCCTCAGCAGTGTCTTGCTGAGATGTTGGATGAAATACATCATACTCTAGAACAAATTTTGAATTAGTGTTTTTGTTTGGTTTTTTTTTTGGTAGCAGTTTTGTATAGTAGTTGAGTCATAATCTGGAGAGAGCAAAATCTGGTTCCATTACTGACTAGTTCTGTAGCCTTAGGCATCTTATTTACATACTCTCTGTCTCAATTTTGTCTTTAAAATAGAGATGCCTAGCTCACTGGGTTTTCGAAAGGAAAAAGTGAGTTAATATATATTTAAGTTCTTAGGATGGTATCTGACAGGTAATATACACCCTAAAAGTGTTAGCTATTACCATTTTTTGATTATATTTTTCATAGTGTATGTAATTTAACTCATGGAAACATGAGAGGTAGGAAAGTATGATTTAAAAAGAAGATATCTATAAAAGGTTTAGTTGCATTGTATAATATTTCCACTGATGTAATTTGGATGTGATGTCTGAGAGAGGGAATCAGAATTAACATGAGGACTGCTATCTTTTTTGAGATATATCTATCCCTATATGTTTTTAAAGTTGTTGTTCATTTGACTGAAAATCAGGAGCTGGTCTCAAGCCAGCCCAATAACACAGTTTGACGATTTTAGAACCATACAATATGCATGTCTTCAAAGTGTATATATACATAGTGCATTTCAGCATAAGGATAATTAAACTATCTATTTTGTTGGATTTTATTGTTAAGTTCCTCAGTGAACACTTAGAAAGAAGAGGAATAGGGAAATGGTCTCAATCTATTCAAATCATAAAAATCCCATTTGCAATATTCTTCCATTAGGTATAAAATATACTACTGCTTAAAATGCCTTTAATGGTGCCAGGACAATCCAGTTTCTTACATATAGTTCTTTTAAAATTCTCAATTGCAATTATAAAATTTCATTTCATTTCCTTTCTCTAAGGTTTAATGTCACCTTTCAGACTACCATATCTTATTCGCATGAAACTCTCCAGAATACAGTGAAATAAGGTCCAAAGGGTAAAGTTATGCTGTCACTGATTCATGTAGGTACATTTGCCTAGAACCAGTTGTAACTTGGCATCCCTGTGATGGGCTGTGAATCCTCTGAAACAGAACATAAAATTAAAATTTTGCTCAGAAATCTCCTCTCTCATATTATTTTCCGTCTCTATGGGACCTTACCCATCAGCATAAAAATAGAATATTCTTCCCTCTTGAACAATACAAACAATGGAAACCCCACTATGGTTCCAGTCCTTCAACTATTGCCCAATCTCTGTCATTTACGTTACAGTAAAATATATTTATTGTCTGTAAGTTCTTCCCATTTGGTCTTGAATGTATTTCACTGAAATTGCCCTTTGAAGGTTACAAGTGACATCCTCATCATTAAGTCTAAAGCTCTATTCTAAGTCTTTGTCTTTCTTAACTTATCAGCAACACTTGCCAGCTGTTCACTTTATCCTCACTGAAACAATTTCTTGATTTGATCTCTAGTACATTATACTCTCTTTTTCTTTCCTCTTAATCTATCTCTGTGTGTCTCTTTGTCTCTGTCTGTCTCTCATCTCTCCTCAGAATTCATTGATGATTTTTCCTCATCTCTCTGATTTGCCTATCTTCTAAATGTTGGAGTGTTCCTAGTTCTACTTCCTTAGTGATCACATAACTTTGAGTTCTTTCTATTCTCTATTGAACGTCCAGGTTTCCGTCTTCAGCTAGAACTTCGTTTTCGTAGATCATATTAAACTATACAAATGTCTATGTCTCCACATAAAGGTCTAATAGACAACTCAAGTTTAACAAGTTTAAAAATTAGCTACTTAAATACTCTGCCCAACAAACCCTGTTTCTCTCTAGTTCTCCACATTTTGATAAATAGTAGTTCCATTCTTCCAGTTTCTCAACCCAAAAGCCTTGAAGTTATTCCATACCTCTTTCTTTCTCTCACATCCAGCAGCCCATACTGTCAGTCTCTGCCATCAGTTCTGTCTTTTAAGTACATTCGGAATCCAATCACACCTCATCACACACAGTTACCACCTTTCTGTATGGGTGATGTAGAGATCACCATCTTCTTCCTCTTGGATTATAGATTGTTCCACTTGGCTCCTTCCTTATCTTCCTGTTTGCAACCTAGCATTCTTTCAATCCTCAACATGGCAAATGAAGTTATATAAATCAAATCACTTTTTTCTCTGCTCAAACCTTCCAATGATTTCCTATCTTAATCAGAGTAAAAGCTTCATTTTGGCATACTTAACCTTTAGATAGTATAATATGTTGATATAATTCTAGTCTCTTAAGATATCAAAGGAAGAAGAATCCCTGAAAAGCTTAAGTGGTTTTTAAAATTAAGAAAAACATAAATCTAAAAGTTAATTATAGACTGTTGAAAAATCAGATGCAACTCAGACCATATTTCTGGCTAGATCACATTTTCAATCAGATGTTAAAGGCCACCCTTACTCCTTCAGAGCAATTTTCATGTAGCTAGAATGAGAATAACAACATGTTGGAAACCCCTAATATGTCTATTTACTTGCTTGCATTTTTATTATTTAATCTTTCATTTTACAAACAATTTATATCTCTTGGGATATAAGAAAGGGAAGATTTACAAACTTCAGTTTTTTTCCTAATACTATCCACTGAAGTTACTAGAAGTTCAAATGCTTTTTCTTATTTTTAGGTACTGGGATGTCTAACAAAGATGAAATAATTGAATCTAGCTGGAACTTGATATGATTACTACCTTGACAATTCTAGATATTTCCTGATGTATCACAAATCATAATAAACAGACCTATCAGTTTTACTTTAGTCACAGCTATCTTAGTCAACTCAGAATTTACTGTTTGTCTAAAAATTTACAGAGCCATTTTTCCATGATGCTTTCCAGTACAATATAGACCAACAATGATTTCTTCTGTTCCAGAACATATGTAACTCAGGATTGCTACAATTTGGATAGCATTATACACATTGCTTTAATTCATTCTTAATTTTCCCCTGTGCTGAATGCTTCCTCGGGTTGTAAACTTCTCAAGGCTAACCCTATAGTGTTTGATACCAGATGTACCCAATAACTTCTCTTTAATTGAACACACATGTGTACTATGACAAAAATTAATTTCTCTTTATGAGCAAAAGAACTATTGCCAAGTGATATTTAAACTAATGAAATTGACATATTTATTGTGTTAAAAGAATAAATCAGGAAAATCAGCTTTTCTTGGTCTCTTTGGGAATAATTGCAAAACTTTGTTTTTAATTACTTCTAGCAAGCTCTATTTCCAAGATTGGCTCAGATCCTCTAAAACTTGTACATGATGCTGTGGAGGAAACTACCGACTGGATCTATGGCTTCTTTTCTTTGCTGTCTGACATCATCTCATCAGAGGGTGATGAAGAAGATGATAATGGAGAGGAGGACACTGATAAAGGTACAAAGAGCACAGAGACATCCAACTGCTGGGACTGCTGTTTGATATGTATAATAGTAGTTAGCTTATGTTTCTGCATAAAGGCGCACTTGGGTCAGGCTAAACCAAAATGAATACATTTCTGAGTGCAAATAGCCTATCAACAGGCTGCAACACTCAGTAAATTGGTCTTTATATGGCTTTCAACTTATAGATTATCTGCCATTATGGCAAAGATGTCAAAATTAAATGCTATATTAGAGTAGTACAGCAGACTTATTAAGCAAACCTATAAAAATACAATAGAAACTCACATCTATATGCTTTTTTAGGAAAGAGTTACTGTTTCCCAAGTGTGAAATAACAGTAGTAAGACTAAATATATATATACATTATACATATAATTTGTATTCATAAATAGCAGAAAGCAATCCTACTAAAATCACAACGAAAGTAAATTGATTGAAACAAATGGAGGTAAATGTCACAGCAATTATGCAACTAACCTATTTACTTTATGTTATATATAAATGAACAAAAGGAAATAACAAACTTAAACCACACATAAGCTTCTATTGAGTGGACATGAAAAAAACAATGCATTGTGATTCTGCCTTTTAGATGACATTTTTAAGGTCAGCTTTTCTCATCAGAACTTACATATTCAGCCTTGACTACTAGGAAAGCTCTTATTATTTTAGCCCTTTCTATGACTTTGTCTAAATTTGTATTTGTTTGGCTTCTGTCAGAGGTTGAGATAAACAGCAGAGAACTGAAATGAACATGATATATGAACCATAATGTATAATTTGGATAACTGCCACAATTTTATTGAACTCATAAAAGTGAAGCTATCTTAAATAAATGTACATAGGCAAAGTTTATATATAGACTACTATTATCAAAATTAATAGATGTTTTATAAAAGAATGAACAAAAGAAAATGGGAAAATTGAGGGGCAATTTTATGCTGTGTTGAAAGTTTTTCTAATTTACTGTTTTTGTCTTCATTTAGGAGAAATAGAGGAGCCTCCCTTGAAAAAAAAAAGGTTAGTTGTTTCACCTCTGCAAAAAAAGTATTTTTTATGGTAATGTTGATTTTCACCATGACTCAAATAGATTTTACTTTGTTGTGGACTTAATTTGTTTTTCTTCTTTTTCTTCAGTTATTATCAGTATTTTATTAAATTTTAGATGATAACTGTAGAACAATGTGGTTGATATAATGTGAAGAAGAATAATCTTGGAGGCAGTATATACCATGTGTCTTCACAAAGCAAGTGAGTTATCTGAGTGTGGTTGGGTGTGGCTCACAGGGATCCCTTGAAGGAATAATCAAGGTCTTCAGTCACTGAATGGAATGGTCACAAATCCAAAAGATGGGAGCAATAAGACTAAGAAAGGGAGTTAGAACCATGAAGAAAATGCCTCAGAGATTTTATAGAAAGGGGTAAGAATTATGTCTAGAAGGAATAACAGAAAGCAACATATATTATCCTGAGGTTTATTTTGTATGAGAGAGACACATAGAAATCACTCTTAAAGGAATTAGTTATTGTTCCACATAACGAATTGGAGAAGGAAATGGCAACCCACTCCAGTATTCTTGCCTGGGAAATCCCATGGACAGAGGAACCTGGCTGGCTACAGTCCAAGGGGTGGCAAAAGTCGGACATGACTTAGCACCTAAACCACTGTTGTTCCACATGCTGAGCAGTAGCTCTTGGGTGTATTTGTTACAGAGGGGAACTTGCTGGCTTCTATTGCTATCTCCCTAGACCTATTGTGGATAAAAACAGTAGGATCCAAATTTGGAGCTTTGGCCTTGCCTAACAGATGATGATCACCTTACTGTTTGGAATGAAATCTGCCTAGTGTATATATGTTAGTTTGGAAAATATGAATTTATAAATTGTCCAATAAATGATAAAGTAAGTAATGAAGCTCATATGTGGGAATGCCATCTAGAAGTGAAAGTGTTTATGAAGCTATTGAGAGGAGAAAGGATGGATTTCCCTACTCACAAATCCATGATGAGAACCCAAGAACTCCAGACTTTGTCATCAAATCTGGGTTTTGAGACTCTAGATTAGTTTATAAACTTCTTGGGGTAAAAAGTAAAGTCTTTTTATAGCTGATTTCCAATGGATAGTGCACAGAACATAGTCAAAGTTTAATATAATGAGTTACTAGTCATAGTATGGAAATTACAGTTTATGTATATATTTAGTCTGTTTAGATGTGGGAAAGAAGAGGACAAATGTTTTCCTACTTATAAATTAAATTCTATGAGAATATCATATAAGATCACATTCTTCATAAATCAATAGCTAGTATTTAATATAGAATCTGTTCACTACTTTTGATTTGAATTTCCTGGTGGGATTATTTTAAAATTAAGTTTTATGAAATGTTTACCATAAATGTCAAATGCACATAAAGCTGTTATTTCTTAAATTATTGCCTTGCTTTATCAAATCAACAGAGAAACTATTAAATAATTGTTTAGGATACTTTTTTTAAATGTCAGTAATGATCATTAGTTCAAACAGTCCAAGGGATATGTATCTTTAAAACCATGTACACTAATGCCTTCGAGGATTACTAGAAAGAGACTTGACTAAAATCACCTGAATATATTCTCTTAATATTATTGTTCTCAGAGTTACATGAGAAAATAGACATTTAGAGAAACATTTTATACACCCTACCTTGTTACAGAACCTATATAATAACAACCCTTAGTTGAAGTGGACCAAAGGAAATATATTTCACTACAATTAACATATTTTATTTAAAACCATTTCTTTTGTAGAATCATCATAGAAACAATGAGTTTTTAATCAGCATGTAATATTTTACAAAACATTTGTAATACATATTCTGCTTTTCAAAGCATATTTTTGTATTATTATTTGGGGTAAGATTCTATGAGCTTCTCTCTACTTTATGGATTATTTTATAAATTTCACATTTCAAAATTGTGTTTTAAGTATTTTTTTATTGTTTTTCTATATTCTAGAATTATATTCTCTAAAAATATTTTATTTTCACCTGTCGAAATGAGTATTAATCTTTTAAGTAGTACTCTGTCCCATTCAGATAAATTGCTAAATAGTATTTAGCCATTTTATACTACCTAAATTATCAAGTTGTGGCATTGTTTATTTAACTGTCCTGTGTCTATATGAAACATTTTGTTTATATGTGCTAAAAATGTTGGTTTCATTTGTCCAGTTCTAGCTATTTTTATCAAAATGAAAATTCAACCACCTTGTTATTTATGGGTGGAGTGTGCATTTCTAATTTGATAAGGAATAATTGTCCAGTCACATAATCTCAGGTTTATAGGATTGATTATTAAACAGGTTATTAATGTAGATGCTTTAGAATCTGCTCCTCTGTGGTTTATGTTGATATATATAAATACAGCTTTAGGATATTAAATGTAGTACTTCAGTTCAGTTCCGTCGCTCAGTCATGTCCAATTCTTTGCGACCTCATGGACTGCAGCATGCCAGGCTTCCCTGTCCATCACCAACTCCTGGAGCCTACTCAGACTCATGTCCATCGCATCGGTGATGCCATCCAACCATCTCATCCTCTGTCATCCCCTTCTCCTCCTGCTTTCAACCTGGTGTCTTTATATATTTTATACATATTTATTTTTAAGCTTTTCAAAATTTTTAAATATTAATTTCTGTTACCAAACACTCCAGGATGCGGATCAAAGGCACCGAATCATTATAAAATATATATATTTTTTATCATTTGATTACTTAAAACATCTAACTATGAAAATCAATCCCATTGTAAATCCCATATTCTAGAACAATTCCCTGCTATGTATGGTGGTGTGCTTTGTTTATCTGGAATCACCCTGCTCAGTAGCCTTCTTCACAGCAGGGTAAACATCATGGGCATGTTATCACCCCATCTTCTAAGGGATAAATCAGTGCCAATAGCATTAAAGGAATCAAATTAATTTGTATGCTTTCCTAAAACTGATCTGCCTGAGAACATCGCCAGAGTTATCAAATACTTATTCTATGTGACAAAATAAAGAAGTGTCTTTCACCCTTCATCAGATTGCTAGAATGCCAACCAAAGAGACCAGTAGTCTGTCCCGTCCTGTCTTGCATGTATCTGCTGAAGGAGAGTGGTGGTGCTGATACTCAGGTGTCCTGTGTCATGGTGGGGTGTTGTGAAGTCAAAAATACAGTACAGTGGGGATACAGGAGCAATGACAAATTTCATTTAATGATTTTGCCTTTTATTTAGCTGAATAATGTGAAAGAATACATTGCTCTTGAGGGAGAGTCCCTTGAGAACAAAACAAAAAGAATATCCATAGGAAATAAATACTGAAAGCTAAAAATGGCTTTTAAAAATTTAAATGTAAGCAATTCTTTTCAGTTATTTTCAATATTTATTCCTAGGAAGAATGACTGCTTTGGGGAAAAAAAAAGTACTTTGAACAACCAAAGCAGTTTAACACTGATTCTTTTAAATATAAACTGGATATTTTCGAAGGCAACCAAACTGTTAAAGACGTGTTGAATAAACACATGGATGTCAAATTTCTGTGATTCATTTCAGACTAATTCTGAATAATTCAAAAAGAAATTTAAAACCTAATTTATGTAATTATATTATGAAATATTTAATCTAATTGAATTCAGACCTTATTGTATTTTATTTAATATAAAATGCTTAATATTTTGTGAAGGGCATGGCAGCCCACTTCTGTGTTCTTGCCTGGAGAATCCCACGGACAGAGGAGCCTGGCAGGCTATAGTCACTGGGGTCACAAGAGTCTGACACAACTGAGCCACTAACACTTTCATTGACAAAAATTAAATTATATACTAATTTCAGGACCAATTCACTGTGTGTGTGTGTGTGTGTGTGTGTGTGTGTGTGTGTGTGTGTGTGAATGTATGTGTATATAAGTGGGCTTCCCTGGTGGTGCAGTGGTAACAAAAAAAAACCCACCTGCCTAAGCAGGAGATACAGGGGATGCAAGAGACATGGGTTCAATCTCTGGGTTGAGAAGATCCCCAGGAGTAGGAAAAGGCAACCCATACCAGTATTCTTGCCTGGGACATTCCATGAACAGAGAAGCCTGGCAGGCTATAGTCCAGGAGGTCACAGAGAGTCGGACTTGACTGAGCACACACACACACATGTATATATATATATATATATTCACACACATAATACATTATGTAACATTTATTTATTATATTTTTTACCTTCTATTAACAAGAAGTCCACTATATACTAGTTGCTCAATAAGTATATGTAAATTTATGGATACAATATATATTCCCTTTTGCCTACAAATTTTTTTCATGATACCTAACTAAGTTATTGAAGTTATTTCTTTTATATTTAAAACTTTAAAAATTTTTCCCTAAAGTGAAGCATCAGAATTTAGTATCCTCCTCACATATATATTTCAGGAATATCAAACTTTCAAAAACTACTCTTAGCTTTATAAACAATTCAAAATTTTACTTGACATTAGTTCAAATAAAATAATGTGCAGTAGAATAATGATTTGTCTTGCTGTATAACTTATTATAAAATGAACTTATTAAATCCAAATAATTTAAACATTTTAATATATTTTTAATAATTTATCTTCCAGTATGTTGCAAAATTCATTGCTTTCGTAATAATTTCCTAAAAATACCTGCTAAACTTGTTTTTGAACTGAAAAGCAAAATTATATTCTTTTTTGACAAGTAATAAGTTTGATTTAAGTAAGAAATTTGAAAAAAAAGGCTGACTTTGCTCATTTGTTACCATAGCAAACATTTTCCATAAATTAAGTGAGCAGCACCACCAAAGTTTAGATGAAATATACCTACAGCAAGAATTACATCTGAAACATAAAGCAATATCACTTTTTCAAAAATTATTACAGTTTACAAATTTTATTGAGTTCTAATTAACATACAATATTATATTAATACAACATAAAGATTCATTGTTTTATGCATGATGAAGCGATCACTGCAGAAAACCCAGTAACCATTCATTGCTGTACAAAGTTGTAGCTATATTGACTATATTCCCTATGTGTACATTACACTCCTGTGATCATTTATTTTACATTAGAGGTTTGTACCTATTTCATCTGGCCCTCACCCCCCACCCCTTGTAGTTTCAGGTTTGTTCTATCTATTGGAATCTAAAACACAAACAAAACAAAGTAGAAACAGCAAAAACCAAACAATCCAATTTAAAGAATGGGCAGAGGAGCTAAATAAACAATATTTTTGAAACAAAGTTTAAAATACATGTCTATTTAGCATAGGCATCTTAGCATTTTTCTATTTCTTTTTCAAAAGTAAAATACTGGTTTCTCTCAAACCTAATTGATTTTTCTTTTCATATTTCTATATTAACATTCATTAGCATTAGCATTCATATTGACTTTTGAGATTGCATAAGCATTCATAAAAAGTATAATTTTTGTTGAGGATAAACCTTTTTAACTTTTTTTGCTAACATGTCTAAGTACAACATAATGGATATACTTATCTCTTTTTACAGTTTATTTTTACTTAAACCTTACTCTGTAATAAGTCTGTATATAATAATAATCATTATAGCATTTATGTTCCTTGAAATATGTGATTTTAGGAGACAATAATTGTCTCTTAACAAGAAACTACATCTTATAATGTCATTTCCTGACATTCAGCTTTAAAGTTAAGGCAGAATACTTAAAGTCCTTCAGAGCCATACATACTAGCTTTTTGGGGAAGGAAAAATTGGTCTTCAATTTTAGGGACATAGAGGCCTTATGAGATAAATCATCACCTGCCTTTAAAGAAAGAACCCAAATCCCCTCTATATTATGTTGAATTTCCGTTCTCCCCCAACTGTTTGCTCTATGAACTAAGGAGCTGTCTTGGAGTTTGAACAGGGCTCAGATATGAAGGCTGATATTTTGTGAGATTGTTCCTGATGCATGCCAATGCAGAGAAAGAGGCTCTTCTTAGAGAAAAACAAATTACATCTCCTTATAATCATGTTTTAAAATTTCCCTAAAGCTCCTGGGGTTGAAAGAGTCCAGTAAATTTAAACTCAGTTCTTTCATTGTGTATTTTTCTCACTTTATTGAAATCTGCAATAGCTCTTTGCAGTCAGGGTGAATAAGGAAGAGCAAGGAAATTTGAGCATCATAAATATTCAAGACTCTAGGATTAGGCCATTCAGAAGGTTGTATCACATCATCAGGAGTAAGATAGATGGACACATTTCTGTGCCAGAGATTTCAATGCATCAATCTTTGCTGGCAGCTTCGGTACCTTGCACCAGGCTGAACATAAAGTGTCTGAAAAATACTGTGCATGAAAAAAGGAGGGAGAATGGAAAGGTGACTAAACTTGTTAAAATTCATAGCCCCAGAATATTGGTTATCAGGTTGGCCCTAGTAACACTGTTAAGTGTATGCATTTATCTTTGGACTCCTCATATGAATAAGTCTAGATCAAAACTCAGCTCCATTACTGCACTACTGCGTATTGCCCTTAGGCTGCAGAAGGAACTCAGTGCTTTATCTTCTGCTTGTCTTTCCCAATATTGATCAGACCTGTGAGGACTCGAAGCGAAACCCAGAGAGAACAGACAGTGGGCCTGGAGATGGGATTAGAATGAAAAAGATTGAGGAGGCTGAGGTAAAGTGAGATCTGATGAATGATACAGAGATTCACTTTGCTAGAGAGGTGCAGCTGTAACAAACTGTGGATCCAAAAGAGCTCCTTTCTACCAAGGCAGGCAAACTGGAACTAGAATGGGGAAATAGTACTAGTAACACTGGAACTTAAAGGAGCAAGCCAGTGAAAGAAAAGGATTAATTTTGGTGCCAACATCACAGAGAATAAAAATGCTGAGACAACTCAGCTATGGTCCAACCATTTAGAGTAGTTCCTTTTGGAAATCAGATTGGATAAGTAATTTAAGAGTCTATGAGTGAGATGAAAATTCAAGATGCCAAGGGAATATTTCACGCAAAGATGGGAACAAAAGAGGACAGAAATGGTATGGACCTAACAGGCAGAAGATATTAAGAAGAGGTGGCAAGAACACACAGAAGAAAGATCTTCATGACCCAGATAACCATGATGGTGTGATCACCCACCTAGACTAGACATCTTGGAATGTGAAGTCAAGTGGGCTTTAGAAAATATTACTATGAACAAAGCTAGTGGAGGTGATAGAATTCCAGTTGAGCTATTTCAAATTTTAAAAGATGATGCTGCACTCAATATGCCAGCAAATTTGGAAAATTCAGCAGTGGCCACAGGTCTGGAAAGGTCAGTTTTCATTCCAATCTCAAAGGCAATGCCAAAGAATGTTCAGACTACCTCACAATTGCACTCATCTCACGTGCTAGCAAAGTAATGCTCAAAATTCTCCAAGTCAGGATTCAACAGTACATGAAACATGAACTTCCAGGTCTTCAAGCTGGATTTAGAAAAGGCATAAGAACCAGAGATCAAATTGCCAGCATCCTTTGGATCAAGAAAGCAAGAGTGTGCCAGAAAAACATCTACTTCTGCTTCGTAGGCTATGCCAAAGCCTTTGACTGTGTGGATCATAACAAACTGTGGAAAATTCTTCAAGAGATGGGAAAACCAGACGATGAAACCTGCCTCCTGAGAAATCTATATGCAGCTCAAGACATATAGAACCTGGACATGGAACAATAGATTGTTTCCAAATCGGGAAAGGAGTCCGTCGAGGCTGTATATTGTCACCCTGTTTATTTAACTTATATGCAGAGTACATTATGCAAAATGCTGGGCTGGATAAAGCACAGTCTGCAGTCAAGATTGCCAGGAGAAGTATCAATAACCTCAGATATGCAGATGACACCACCCTTATGGCAGAAAGAGAAGAAGCATTAAAGAGCTTCTTGATGAAAGTGAAAGAGTAGAGTGAAAAAGTTGGCTTAAAACTCCACATTCAGAAAACTAAAATCATGACATCTGGTCCCATAACTTCATGGCAAATAGATGGGGAAATAATAGAAACACTAAGAGACTGTTTTTGGGTTTCATAATCACTGCAGATGGTAAAGTGTAGCCATGATTTTAAAATACGCTTACTCCTTGAAAGAAAAGCTGTGACCAACCTAGACAGCATATTAAAAAGCAGAGAGATACTTTGCCAAAAAAGGTCCATCTAGTCAAAACTGTGGTTTTTCCAGTAGTCATGTATGGATGTGAGAGTTGGAATACAAAGAAAGCTGAGCGCCGAAGAATTGATGCTTTTGAACTGTGATGTTGGAATCCCTTGGACTGCAAGGAGATCAAACCAGTCGATCCTAAAGCGAATGAGTTCTAAATATTCATTGGAAGGACAGATGCTGAGAATGAAGCTCCAATATTTTGGCCACCTGATGTGAGGAACAGACTCCTTGAAAAAGGCCCTGATGCTCAGAAAGATTGAAGGGGGACAACACAGGATGAGATGATTGGATGATCTCACCAATTCCATAGACGTGAGTTTGTGCAAGCTCCCAGAGTTGGTGAAGGACAGAGAAGCTGGCGTGCTGCAGCCCATGGGGTTACAAGGAGTCGGACATAACTGAGCGACTGAACTGAACTGAGTGAGAGCATTTTAGGTTTATATGTTTTCTTGATTCTTCTCTCTTCGATTCTGCATGTTCCCTCTTTCAACATCATAAGACACTAAGGTGCTGCAAATTGCCAGCAGTTGGCTAAAAGTTTTACCTATTCCAGGGTATGTTTTTCCTTTTAGAAAGGTTTGTTGCAAAATGCACAAATCATTTAAAAGAAGCAATGCAGAAAAACCATCACAGATTCTCAGCTCTGCATCAGATTCAAATGTTGTCTTAATTAAACTTATTTTTTTTTCCACAAGAGACTAAAGCCCATTTCAGACTGGCTTACTGGAAAAGGTTATTGGTTGAAGTGACAAAAGTAGAACTGGCTTTAGGGATGGCTAGATACAGCTTTTTATATAGTATTATTAGTAAATCTTTTCTTCTCATTTACAGATTCTGCTTTCCTTTGTCTGCTTTGTTTGCTTGATTCTCTGGCAACCTTTTCTGTCCTGGCTGCAATTCTGGTTACCAGAAACTTGAGGCCAAAATTACTTACTTTAACAACTCAATAGAGGAGCTCCTGCTATTCCCCATCTGTTTCAGCAAAAGCAATGTAGTTGACTCATTGATCCATACTGAGCAACAGACTCTTATTACAAGCAATCAGGGGGTCCTGGATATGCAACAAGCACTTTGTCAAGACCTAGGGAATAGACCCACTCTTGAAACTAAAAATTAGATTTCTGTGTTTAGTCACTCAGTTGTGTTCAGCTCTGCAAGAATTAGGTTTAGTATCACCCAAATACTTATATTGATATTGGAAAAGAATTAGTTCCTAAGACTAAAAGAAGGTCACTGTTATAATAATTGATTCTATCAGTAAAGTTACAGATGTCCAAAATACCTAATTTTTGCTTTTATTTTTGACTCAGAATCCCAGATCACTTCCCACCTCAGAATCTCCAGAGTTGAGCTGTATTTTTTAAGCAGGTCTGTTTTTTAAATCTCCATGATGTGCTTCTAATGCACACTCAGGATGAGAACCATTGTAACCCAATCATTAATTTTAAAAGTAAGAAATTTTTATTTATTTGGGAATCACCAAAATTCCCTGGTGATTGAGTGGTTAGAGCTTGCTGCTTTCACTGTCTGGGCCTGGGTTTGATCCCTGGTTGGAGAACTAAGATCCTACAAACCACGAGGCAAAGCCAAAAAAAATTCAAAATAAAAATAAGTGGTTTTGGTGTCTTAGATGGTGAAGAATCTGCCTGCAATGTGGGAGACCCAGGTTTGATCCCCGGGTCTGAAAGATCCCCTGCAGAAGCGAATGGCTACCCGCTCCAGTATTCTTGCCTGGAAAATTCCATGGACACAGGGGTCTGGGGGGCTACAGTCCATGGAGTCCCAAAGATTCAGAAACGAATGAGGGACTAACATTCTTTGTGGTACCAGTAAGGGAGACAGTTGAGGATAAGCGGATAACTGCATATTTTGTTTACACATAGTGACTGTTTGTGTAAATGAGTTTACTGTTAAGAAAATACTAAACCGTGAAGGATAAAATAAAAACTAATTCTGTATCATTGTCATATTTACCTAGATCATTGAAATAACTATTGATAATTGATGCCTGAGCTGAACACATCAACATTTTGAACATGACTGAGATAGCCCTGAATAAACACAACAAAGAGATGTTTGTGTTAGTTCTCTTTCTGCTGTTAACATACAGTTGTTACCTAACCTCAGTGGTTCTCAGTTCTCACATCTGTAAAACAAAGATGCTAGATTTACAGATGCCTAGGTCCTTTCTGGCTATGATATTTTTTGATTCTGTTGTTGAATTGTGCAGTCATACGTTAATAATTTTTCTAAGAGTTTCAACTGGACTAGGACCTTGTGACTAAAAATGTGCTTCATGGGACAGTAGCTTTAGCATCACCTGGGATTTAGGATGCGGAACCAGGCTCCATCTAGACCAAATGAATCAGAATCTACATTTTAAGAAGATTCCCCAGGCAAGTCATATTCCCATTAAAATTTAAGGAATATCAGTTTAGACAGTAGGTTCTACTCCTGACTATAGTTCTGAAACTACCTCAGAGTTTATTTAAATTGGAGATTCCTAAAAGGTTTCTCACCATGAAAAGCACATTACTTTTGTGCTACAGCTAGGACTATGTTTTAGAAATTTTCTGGATGATTCTGATGTACAACCACATTGATCTTGTCTAGTATATCATCAAATATGATATATGTAAACTCTACCAGTAATTATCTTCAAAAAGGTATTATGTAATCATTTCCAACTCTGTTGGGTTTATGAACACATGGGAAATAGTTTCTCATTTTATTTTGTTGTTGTTCAGTCATAAAGTCCTGTCTGACTCTTTGTGACCCCATGGACTGCAGCACACCAGGCTTTTCTGTCCTCCACTGTCTCTTAGAGTTTGCTCAAACTCATGTCTCTTGAGTTGGTGATGCTATCTATCTCATCTTCTGCTGTCCTTTCCCCTTTTGCCTCAGTCTTTCCCAGCATCAAGGTCTTTTCCAACGAGTAGGCGCTTCACATCAAGTGCCCAAAGTATTGGAGCTTCAGTATTGGAGCAGCAGTCCTTCCAGTGAATATTCAGAGTTGATTTCCTTTAGAATTGACTGGTTTTATCTCCCTGCGGTACAAGATACTCTAAAGACTCTGCTCCAGCACCACAATTCAGAAGCATCCATTCTCCAATGCCCAGTCTTCTTTATGGTCCAGTTCTCACACTCATATCTGACTACTGGAAAAACCGTAGCTCTGACTATAAGGACATTTGTCAGCAAAGTGATGTCTCTGCTTTTTAAAACACTGTCCAGGATTGTCATAGCTTTCTTTCCAAGGAGCAAGCATCTTTTAATTTCATAGTTATAGTCACTGTCCAGGGTGATCTTGGAGCTCAAGACAATAAAATTTGTCACTGCTTCTACTAAGTCCCCTTCTATTTGCCATGAAGTGATGGTACTGGATGCATGATCTTAACTTTTTGAATGTTGAGTTTTAAGCCAGCTTTTTCACTCTCCTCTTTCACCCTCATCAGGAGGCTCTTTAATTCCTCTACACTTTTTGCCATAAGAGTGGTATCATCTGCATTTCTGAGGTTGTTGATATTTCTCCCAGCAATCTTGATTCCATTTTGTGATTCATGTAGCCCTTCACTTCACATGATGTACTCTGCATATGAGCTAAATAAGCAGATTAACAATAGATAGCCTTATCATGCTCCTTTCCCAATTTGGAACCAGTCAGTTTGTCCATGTCCAGTTCTAGCTGTTGCTTCTTGACACATACACAGGTTTCTCAGGAGTCAAGTAATGTGGTCTGGTACTCCCATCTCTTTAAGAATTTTCCCCAGTTTTCCTTTGGCTGATCCACAAAGTCAAAGGCTTTTGCACTGTCAATGAAACAAGTGTAGTTTTTTTGGAATTCCCTTGCTTTCTCCATGATCCAACAATTGTTGGCAACTTCATCTTTGGTTCCTCTGTGTTTTCTAAACCCAGCTTGTACATCTGGATGTTTTCAGTTCCCATACTGCTGAAGCCTAGCTTGAAGGATTTTGAGCATTACCTTGCTAGCATGTGAAAGAGTACAGTGGTTTGCAAGTTTGAACATTCTTTGGCATTGCCTTTCTTTGGAATTGGAATGAAAACTGACATGTAAGCACTGCTAAATTGTCCAAATTTTCTGTCTTTTTGAGTACAGTACTTTAACAGCATTGTCTTTTAGGATTTTAAATAGCTCAGCTGAAATTCTGTCAGCTCCACTAATTTTGCTCATAATAATGCTTCCTAAGGCCCACTTGACTAAACACTCCAGGATGTCTGGCTGTAGGTGAATGAACACACCGTAGTGGGTACCCAAGTCATTAAGACCTTTTTTGTATAGCTGTGTATTCTTGCCACTTCTTCTTAATATCTTCTGCTTCTGTTAAGCCTTAGCAATTCTTTTCTTTATTGTGCCAATCCTTATATAAAATATTCCCTTGATATCTCCAGTTTTCATGAAGAGAACTCTAGTCTTTCGCATTCTATTATTTTGCTTGATTTCTTTACATTTTTTCATTTAAGAAGGCCTGCGTATGTCTCCTTGCTATTCTCTGGAACTCTGAATTCAGTTGAGGATATCGTTCCCTTGCCTTTTGCTTCTCTTCTTTCCTATTTGTAAATCCTCTTCAGATAACCACTTTGCTTTGCTTAATTTCTTTTTCTTGGGGATGAGTTTGGTGACCGCCTCCTGTACGATGTTACCAACCTTGTTCTTAGTTCTTCCAGTACTCTGTCTAGCAGATCTAATCTCTTGAATCCATTCATCACTTTCACTGCATAATCATAAGGGGTTTGATTTCAGTCATATCTGAATGGCCTAGGGATTTTCCCTACTTTTTTTCAATATAAGCCTGAATTGTGCAATAGGAACCTCATTATCTGGGCCACAGTCAGGTTTTGTTTTTGCTGACTATATACAGCTTCTCTGTCTTTGGCTGCAAAAAATATAATCAATCTGATTTAGATCTTGACCATTTGGTGATGTCCATGTGTAGAGTCATCTCTTGTGTTGTTGGAGAAGGGTGTTCGCTTTGACCAGCATGATCTCGTGACAAAACTGTGAGCCTTTGCCTTGCTTCATTTTGTACTCCAAGGCCAAAGTTGTCTGTTACTCCAGGTAGCTCTTGACTTCCTAGTTTTGCATTCCAATCTCCTGAGATGAAAAAGACATCTTTTTTGGTGTAACTTCTAGAAGGTCTTGTAGGTCTTCATGTGTGCCTGCATGCTAAGTCATTTCAGTCATGTCCAACTCTGCAACCCTATGGACTGTGGTGCTCCTGGCTCCTCTGTCCATGGGATTCTCCAGGAAAGAATGCTGGAGTGGGTTACCATTCCCATCTCCAGGGGATCTTCCTAACCCAGGGATCAAACCTGAGTCTCCCGCAGCTCCTGCATTGCAGGCAGATCCTTTACCACTGTGCCACTGGGGAAGCCCCTGTAGGTCTTCATAAAACCTCAATTTCAGCTTCTTCGGCATCGGTGTTGCAGCATAGACTTGGATTACTGTGATGGTGAATGGTTTGCCTTGGAAACAAAGTGAGATCATTCTACCTTTTTATAGATTGCACCATGAGGGCTGCTCCATTTCTTCTAAGGGATTCTTGCCCACAAAAGTATATATAATGGTCATCTGAATTAAATTCACCCATTCCTGTCCATTTTAATTCACTGATTCTTAAGATGTCAATGTTCAATCTTGCCATCTCCTACTTGACCACATCTAATTTACCCTGATTCATGAACCTAATATTCCAGATTCCTATGCAATATTGTTCTTTACAGCATCAGACTACTTTCATCACCAGACACATCCACAGCTGAGCATCGTTTCTCCTTTGGCCCAAATGCTTCATTTTTTCTGGAGCTATTGGTAATGGCCCTCCACTCTTCCCCAGGAGCATATTGGACACATTCTTACTTGGGAGTGCTCATCTTCTGGTGTCTTATCTTTTTGTTTTTTTATACTGTTCATGGGGTTCTCCAGGCAAGAATAGTAGAGGGGTTTGCCATTTCCTGCTCTAGTCGACCATGTTTTGTCAGAATTCATCACTATGATCTGTCCATAGAGAGGAAAGATGAAGTAACCAGAAATCACTGGGGTTTTGTGGAAAAGGAAATGGCAACCCACTCCAGTATTCTTGCCTGGAGAATCCCATGTACAGAGAAGCCTGGCAAGCTACAGTCCATGGTGTTGCAAAGAGTCAGACATGACTGAGCAACCAACACATGCATGTGCGTGTGCACACGCACACACACACACACACACACACACACACGTGCACACACACACACACACTGGGTTTATGGAAAAAATGAGATTGGACACGTGTATATATATATATATATATATATATGTTTTGCAATTTTTATAGGGTCAATGCAGTGCTGAGATTATTAGTTTTCTTGAAAGAGTTTTGCTTATTTTAGAAAATTTTGCCAAGTATTCAAACATTCAAACATATTAAAATAGGGTTATATATGTTTATATATATATGTATATATGGGCTTCAATAACCTTGAAGGAAACTGTCCTCAATATTTGCCTATCACTATACCTGGAATGTTTCCTCACTTATTCAAAAACACTAGATGCATTAAGGAGGAGAAAATATTCTTTTTCACCCTTCCTTAATGGTTAGTAGTGCACTTTGCTCAAAATTTTTGTCAGTGCACTAGAAAATTTATGAGAATCATTAAAATACAAATAGCTATACATCATTTGGTATATTTATATAAAATACTGAAAATTCAGCAGAATATTTTCCCTCAGCATTCCTTAACTAGCCACTACTAGATAACTAAATTTGTTCAGTTATTTATCTGAACCTTTGTGTCCTAATAACAATTGGCAAAATCTTACAAGTATAGATTCTATGTTCAAGTGAATAAATAATTTGAATTTTTAATATTAAAATAAATTTTATAAAAAGATATTTTATACTGTCAAGTACTTGTGAGATATATTGAGAAAACTTCTTGATAAAAAGCGTTATTTAAAATCCACAACCCTCAGAACAATTTAATAAACTGAGTTGTCATCTAAAAGAATTAGGATGGTTGCCTTGGTGACAGAGATTATCCTTTCAATTTCTTGAGTCTGTCATTTTAAAATCTTGAATAGATAATATTTTTAATTTATTAACAGTGTGTCATATAGAGAAAAAATTGTGTGCTTTAAACCATCCATGTAAAACTTAAACAAATTTATCAACTGCTCAACAATAAACTGTGTTATGATTGTAAGTAGATAATAACAATTTATTATAAGTAAAATACATGAAATATAACAAAATAATTCAGAAAGTCTTTACTGCAGTAAACTCATTCTTTAGACTTATTTAGGACAATCTGTTTTTACTAATTCTGGTTCCACTGGTTGATGCTGCTGTCAACCTTCCTATTTGTTTTTGTACATATGGCCTCTCTTCCTAAGTTAAATGTGAGAGTCAAGCTCAGAGAGTCTTGGGAAAGTTGGCTAGTCTGTGATTAACACTGTACCCTGGGATATGTAGAGCTTAGATAAATACATTTTGATTAACACTGTACCCTGGGATATGTAGAGCTTAGATAAATACATTTTGATAGAATTAAACAGCCTGAAGATGAAGAAGGATAACTAAACCAATGAAACAAATTTTCATTTCTCATTAGGAGTTTTAAAGATTTTGGCTATTATGTGCTACATGTTCCTGATGAGAACCAGAAAATTCACCCTTATACATAGAAGTTCCACTTTGGGCCACCAGGAAGATCACTAAAAATTGTACCTGTCCTCTCAGGTATCCAACGGAAATATATACAACAAATGCCGTCATGTCACTATTCTACATATAAAATACCATAAATATATAAGCAGTGTTATTACACAAAAGAATGCAGATTATCACTTAAATGCCATAATCCCAAATAGGAAAAACTAAAATGAAATGTTCCTTAACACGTAGACCAAAATAAATAGACAATTTTACCCCCTTCTAGTTAGATGGGATAGCATATCCCACTTTAAAACCTATTTCAACTTCTTTTTTCTGTTAAAATGAACATGATTTTAATTGTCAATATTTTATTATAGGTGTAATTGTCAATTATGTCAGTTCATAATTGATATCCTGCCTGTAAACATCTATGGATAACTTAAGGCAAAATATTAAAAGTGCTCAGTGCCTTTAATTTGATTATTATTTAGCTTTTCAGTGTTCCAGGAAAACAATATTAAAAAACCATAACTTATTGACACCCATGTTGATGATTGTGGGAAAAAATGCTTTAAAAATATATTGGTAATATGCTTTTAATTTTCTTCCATATCTTTTTATGGCTTGATGATGTATTTTTATTTCATATTTATGTTGAATGATATACCATGTCTGGAGGTACAACAGCATATTTCTTCACTTACCTGCTGAAATATACCTCAGTTGCTTCCAAGTTTTGACAATTATAAATAAAGCTCCTGTAAACAAACAAGGATAAAACCTTACCTTTTGTACAAGTGTTGGAATTTACAATATCTTTCATATACATTTTAAAATTTCCACCTATAGTAAAATTCTGCAACTTTCTCCAGCATTTCTAATAGAAAATAAAAAGGTTGAGAAATGCAGCATTTTACTGTCTCAAAATTTTCAGCCACACCTATTTTAACATTTAAGTCATTTGAGCATTGTGTCATAAAGAACAGGTGAAATACTATCTACCACGACTTTCTTTGTTGTGTAGGAGTTGGTAGTTTATAATTTTGCTCAAATATTTATTTTTTAACGTAATATGTATTTATCAAGTAGTTAGTATGTGCCAATTGTTATTGAAAATTTACTGTGAAACAAAATAGACATAGTTTTTGCCCTCAGAAAATTTAGAATTTAGTAAGGGAGACAATAATAATAATAATAGCCAATATTTATATAATGTTTATCAGATATCAGGTGCTGCTCTAAATCCTTTACATTTTAACTTATTTTATTCCTCATGTAAATCTGTGTGGTTGTGATGGTTTAGTCACTAAGTCGTGTCCGACTCTTTTGTGACCCCATGGACTATATAGCCTGCCAGGCTTTTCTTTCATTGGGATTTCCCAAACAAAAGTACTGCAGTGGGTTGCCATTTCCCTCTCCAAGGAGTCTTCTCTACCTAGGAACTGAATCCAGGACTCATGCATTGCAAGTGGTCTCCTGCATTGCAGGCAGATTCTTTATTGAGCCATCAAGGAAGCCTAAATCTATGTGGTAGGTACTATTACAAACCTCATTTTCCAGACGAGGAAATGAAGTTTGCACAGCTAGTAGCTATGAGAATTATATTTGAATGGAGCAGGTTGACTCAAGCATTAATTATCTTCAACCCTAAACTGCATTTTAATACATACCAGCAGTGATAATATTTTTGTGTAGATCTTTTAATAGTTTATGTGTCCAGAGTTTTCTAACAAAATGCATTTTAATTATGCCAGAATTTTATTGATTTATGTCATCTTTAGTATGACAGTTATTCAAATAATCGTTTAATGGCTACTGTGATCCAGAAATAATGAATACTCTAAATAATACTAATGTCTATTTTTTTCTCAGCAACATAGTAAGTTATTACATCTCCTCTTGTTTCTGAGCACTTCACAAGTCTGATGCTGAGACTAATACTTCTTCAGAGACGTTGAACTGTAATCCAATTTCTTATTTGGCATTGGACTTTAGAAAAACAACCTGACCTAGGAGGGTATATTTTTTATTATCTCCATTGAGTTATAAAGCATGAAAGCCAGAGTTTAAATTCTCTGGATTCCTTTAATAAGAAAATTGTCTAAATGCCTTTAAAGCCTAGCAAGGTGAGATGAATAACAATAAGAATCTGAAAGAAGACTTCTACTTTTTTCTCCACTTCTCATACTTCCCTGCAGATAATGAGAAATGTGATTAAGAAAGTTAGAAGTAGCGAAAGTAGTTGGAATATACTTCCCATTTCTGTGAAAGTAACTTGCCCTTCTCTTAAGTACCCCTTGAGTCATTACAAACACAATAAACACTAATGGAGAACTGATTCACATCAGTTTAGGTTACCAGTAATTCAGTAAAACGAAGGGTTTCCTTTCATTGCTTCCTGACACACTGTGATAACTGTCACTTCCCATTTGTTTTTCCTGTCTCCAGTTATCAAAATTTTAAATTGACCTCTGTACCTTTAAGGACCTATGGATAGTCTGACACCTGGGATTGAAATACTTTGACTTCCTGCTTTTTAAGACACAAACCAATCTCTCAGGTTTACTGTTATCAAAATGGTTTATCATTCCAACTAGAATCTGATCCTGAGACTTAGCACATTCTCAGAGACACTGGACTGTAACCTAAGGTAAAGCCCATACATTTGGAGGTAAATAATGACTGCTTTGACCTTTTTTTTTTTTTTTCTTTGTCCCTTGTATCCAGAATTGGTTCAGGTTTAGTGAACTATTTTTAAGGAGTGTCAAAGTTAAATTTAACTTTATGCTACTATGCATTACTGCTGTGTCACGTAAGTAGAGGCATTCCCCTGTCTATAGACATTATTGAATAACTAGAAGCTAGTATTAATATATGAAATTTTTTTTCTTTGAGGTTTGCTGAAAACCATAGGGTAATAAATTTCTACTTTACTGACTTGAATCTTTAAATTTAATTTTCCATTCTCACACGAATGGCCCTTAGCTGGCAAGAGCAGTTTAGAGTAAGAAATTAGGCATTATCTGTTTATGAGAAAAAAGATCTTTCTGAAGTCTAAATTGGTAGCATGCTGTTACTCAGTTGGGCAGGAGCCTGAATGGTCATCATTTCCTGGCTGAAGTGTAAGGAACTGGCAGGCACACAGTGTAGAGGCTACATTGGCTTCTTTGGACATTTGATAGCCGTGGACAGTGACAATAGTGATGTAATACAATCCTCAAAGAAAATGGAATGTTGCAATAAAACATGCAGAGACATTTAATTTATCCTTAAGTTTGAAAAGTAGGAGCAGAAAATTTTTTCTTTTTCTCTTCTAGTTTTTTTGCTGGTCAAATAATTAAACTGATATAAGACAGACTAAAAGGAGAAAAGTAAAGTTCATACATATTGGAGTCCCATTGAAAATATGAAACCCTAAGGGCAGCCAAATAATTAAGACTTATATAATTAGCATCCTGAGCTAAGGAAAGGGAGTGTGGTCTGTGGATACAAAGGGAAGGAAGGCCATTCAGAAGAAGGGGCAATAGATGTTTGGAAAATAAAGATTGTTCTGTTATACAGATAAGTTTCTTATATCTCTGGTTATAGCTCTCTCTTTGGTATAGGCCATCTTTCCATGTATATTTAGGCAGTTGAGGGGAAGGTAAAGAGCTTTTCCTGAATCTACTGGGCTTTGATTGCCTTATGCCAAAGAGATGTGTTTCACAGTAGCAAAATCAGTTCCAATTCAGAATCATCAGAAATAAATTTCTTTTGTTATCTATAAGCAAAGAAATGTATGTGTGTATGCCTTTACAAAGTTGGTTGTGTCTGTCTGCACTTCTGTGTACAGAAATACTAAGTCTTCAAGAGATCATCAAATTAAAAAAATTGTTGATGTTTTTGCAAAACATTGTCTATGTAAGTCATTATATTTCATTGTTAGCTGTAGATTTGTATGTGCACACACATGCATGTGTGTGTGTGATTTTAATCTGGGACTCCCACTTTCAAAATATTTGAATGTATCTTTCCAGATCAATGGAGCTGTCTTAGTTTATTGAAAGCTGAAGTTCAGAATCAGAAATAGAAAATGTTAGGACTTTGTCCTTGAGACTGTAATGAGCAGGACCCTCAGGGGCTCCCTGGACCAAAAGCTTCTCTGTATCACCCATTTCTTGTTTGTAGAGGAAGAAAGAAGCTTTAGTCTCTGAGGCCTTCTCTGAGTTCCAAATCGTAAACTCAAGCAGTTACTAATTGAGGAGACTCAGAAAAGCAGTCAATCTAGAAAAGTAATGATAGTTTCAATAATAGTTCAGTCACAGAAGAGGCAACATTTCATATAAAATTTTAATTTAGAACGATCATCCCATTTCTGTATTCAAATTAATCCCCTTTGGGAATAAGAAATTATTTCTTAAGGATGATTCCCTTGGTGCTTGCAAAGACCACTCTAAATCTTTGACCACTCTGAATCATTTTACTTAATCAGACTGAGTTATACAAGGCACCAGTCTTCTCCATTGTTTCTGGTAGATTAAATAGGAGGGAGGAAGGAGAATGGTATGGGCAAGGGAGCATTTTCAGTTTGGTTTTATAATTCATTTATAGAAGATTTTAGCCTGTAGATGAACTAGAAAGGTAATTTGCCAGCACTAGCACCAGACCAGTACTATCCAAAACTAATAGTGTGAGCCACATGTATATTTACATTTTTTTGAGTAGCCACATTATAAAATTGTAAGAAGAAAAAAAAAAAAGAAGAGCTTCCCTGGTAGTTTAGTGATAAAGAATCTGCCTGCTATGCAGGAGACCCCAGTTTGATTCCTGGGTCTGGAAGATCCCTCGAAGAAGGGAATGGTTACCTACTCCACTCTTCTTACCTGGAGAATCCCAAGGACAGAGGAGCCTGGTGGGCTATAGTTCACGAGATCATGAAGAGTCCGACATGACTGAGCACAGCACAAAAAGAAAAATATGGAATTAATTTGAATAATATTTCTTATTTAATCTATAGTATCAGTCAGGTCTCAACCAAAGAAGTAAAACCAGTAGGAAATTATGCAGATATATTTATCTGTAAGACATTTGTTGCAAGGAATTGGCCTATGTGATTGTGCAGACTGGCTGAGCAAATCAAACACACAAGACAGACAGCTAGAAAGTAAAAATCATGAGCAAACTTGAACCCATGTGCATTCACCAAAGCTGTTGTACACCCAAAGAATTTCTTCTTTCTCCCAGGAAACCTAAAACCTGTTTTTAAGATCTTTCAACAGAATCAGAAAAACCCGCCCAGATGATCTAGAATCATGTTATTTAAAAATCAATAAACTAGGAATTTTAATTTTATCTGCAAAATACCTTCACAGCAACTTCTACATTGGGCTTCCCTGATAGCTCAGTTGGTAAAGAATCTGCCTCTAATGCAGGAGACCCCGGTTCAATTCCTGGGTCAGTAAGATGTGCTAGAAAAGGAATAGGCTACCCACGACAGTATTCTTGGGCGTCCCTGTGGCTCAGCTGGTAAAGAATCCTCCTGCAATGCAGGACATCTGGGTTGGGAAAAGTCCCTGAAGAAGGGAAAGGCTTACCCACTCCAGTATTCTTTCCTGGAGAATTCCATGGACTGTGTAGTCCATAGAGTTGTGAAGAGCTGGACATAAATGAGTGACACAACTTTGACTTTCAACTTCTAGCTTAGTGTTCATTTGAATGCTTTGGGATCGTAGCCTAGCCAAGTTGACACACAAATAAAACCACCACATTATGTCCAAAATAATATCATTTCAATATGTCATTAATATAAAAAATTATGTATTTTATTCTTTTTAGTATTAAGTCTTCATAAACCATTATGTACTTACATTTATGGCACATTTCAATTCAGATTAATCACATATCATATCCTTAACATGTACACATGTCTAGTGGCCACTGCATTGGACAATATAGGTCCCAGTTCAGTTCAGTCGCTCAGTCAAGTCCGACTCTTTGCAACCCCATGAACCGCAGCACGCCAGGCCTCCCTGTCCATCGCCAACTCCTGGAGTCCACCCAAATCCATGTCCATTGAGTCGGTGATGCCATCCAACCAATATGGGTCTAGACAGTGACAAAGAATGATTAGGCTATTGCTCTAAAGATATAAATTGTCAATAAAGGTCATTTGACAATATTTAGTGAAATTCTCTGTAGTCATGACTAGCGACGGTGTAGTATCTAGAATCATTTAGTAGGGTCCTGTGCTGCTCAGTACTCTGCAGTGTACACGATAGCCCTACCCACCTCCAAATAATGATTTTTCCCAATCCAAAAATCAGTAATCCTGGGATGAGAAACCATGCTTTGGAGTAAGATCTAGAGACATAAGGTAAAGATTAAAAATAATAATAATGCTGAGAGAAGCTGGAAGGTAAATGTTTCCTATGCTCTTTGGAAATTGTTCCAAGCACCTTGAAGGCTTTTTTTGTGTTTGTTTGTTTGTTTGTTTTCCTAGAAATGTAGTTGAAAATCTTAACTCTTCTGTATCTCCATTGCCGTTTTCAAAGTCACAAATGGGATAAGGGTAGAAGAGTGGCTTTATAAATAGTATAACTGATAAATGGGGAGAATGAGGGGAGGAGATCTTCACAAAGTGATTATTTCTTTAACTGGTGAATGAAAGAAACTGTCTTTTCTGAAGAGTTTAGGATTTTCCTCTAGTTGATCTTGATTTTAGACGTCCAGAAAAATTATAAAAATGCAAATTCAAACCTACAAATGGAGAATTTAGAATATGTACAGTAAATAGCACCATCTCAGACCATCTGTGGAATAAAGTTGTGATAAATAAATAAGTAAAACTCATTAACATTTTTCTAAGAAGCACCATGGTATTTAAGACTAAGTCTCTTTTTAGAGGTAGTAGTCATATCTGTAAACTGTAATCTCAAGTTTACTTCTGTCCAAATTAACTGCAAATTCAGAATTAACTATATTTTCTAAGCTTTGGCAAAGTATATATACTGAACTAGCAGCAAATTGAATATATTTCTTAAAACCTGATATTTAGAAAAAATGTAACAGCTAACTAATTCTATGAAATGTGTCTATCTGCATGCAGTAATTATTGGTTAAATGCAATGCCAAATTTTGATTTTAAACATGGCTTACAGTCAATACTTCTGAGATATATTTCTTATTAGATAGTTACAGTTCATTTCACAAATTCTTAATTTAATATGTAAAACCAAATCTTTCTAAATATAAATGACATTTTTACTAAGGAGTCTTAATTTGTATTGAGAGTAATTGAAATAAAACATAATTATAATTTCTGATCAGATTTAACACTGAAAACAGTGGCAACATTTATTGATGTAAGTTTTTAAGCTTTTTCAATAACTCTAATTTTTACATAACTTCAAGTTTTTCCTATATCAATAAATGAGGGATTTATGTGGCAATATATTTCAATGATTCTTTCCTTTTAGATACGTATAAATTTGTTGGATAAAATAATTTGGATTTCATGGTAATACTACGATGTTTAAATCATAGTTATTTATATTTTGTACACTTTCAAAAAGAGTTTTTAAAAGTAAATCATAATTTTTCCTAGAAATACACAAAGACAAGACTGAAAAACTGGAGAAACCTGAAAGGAAAATACAAACTAAAGGTGAGTGTTGAATTTTGTGTTTAACCTTATTTTTTTTCAGAGTATATATTTTGTACATTTACATGAGAGAATGGGAAATGTTTATGTTTAGTGCTCTTTTGTCCTAATTTTTGATAGTATTTAAGTAAGTTTACTTCTAGGGAAACTCTGTATAAATATATGATGCTTAATTATTGGAATCAAAATAACTTCAAAATGAGTGACAGTTTTTCAGTTATTGGCAGTCACCTTTTGTTTATTAAGCTAGTACCACAAACATATATTTTGCCCTATTAGCAAGCAATTTTCCTTCTTTAATCAGTGAATATAATAAATCAGAGTTCAGTTCTTTTTAATTCGCATGTTTTTATGTCATGCAATACCTATGAAATCGTCAACATAGAGATCCAAGTTTTGTCCTATCTCACTGATGACTGCTATGGTCTCAGAGCTTGCTTATGTAGTCTCAAGGGGTAGATGGACAATGACAGTGTGATAATTAATATCCTTTTCAACTCAACTGAATCTAGTAACTGAAATCTTGAATTTGAGGCATAGTAATGATGGCCAGTATTGTCTTGCTCACCTTACAAGCATCACTTTTCTAGGAGTGACCCATGTGGTCCTAAAACTTAAAAGAAAAAATAAAGCGCTTCTAGGAAGCAAAAACTTTGAAAAGGACATGTTTCTTAATATGCCTCAGTTTCCCCAATGGTCAGTCTCATGTAATACTGGGTGAGCCAGAGCAAAAATAAAAACCTCATTATTACTGAATTCATGTGATGCAGACTGAAAGAAAATGAAAGAATTTTCCTGGACAAAAATTGAATGTAGTCTAATATTTATTATGTCAAAAACTGACTAGTACAAAATGATCTGCACAGATATCAAAGTTGCAAGTAGTAGTTTCATACAAGTTTTAATTAAGCTGAAATTATACCAGTATGTGACTCTACATTAAAATACCATGTTTTCTTTTTTAATATATTTCATGTACTTCCTTTTTGTGAAGAATTCAAATCATTCTGCAAATATTATGTCTTTAATCCTAATGTTTGAGTTAGTTCCAGATTGGTTAGCTAGTCTTTTATACAACCAGGGACAATGAAGGTTACCCAATTGAAACCTATTTGTATTTGGACTTAGAGAACTAATGTCTTCTTTCTGCTCCCTTTCCCTTTTTGGTTCTTAATTCCTTTAGTCAGGGAAGTTGGACACAGTTCTTGGCTATGGATTGACTGAGCTAGCCATCACTGAACTGGTTATGTGTTTCTATCGGCTGGAGGTTAAACAGAAACTCAACTGGTTCCACATGATTGGGGTGTCTGCTGTTTTATCTTGCAGACTATACTACTAATCTAATAGCAGTGCTGCTGGAGTGGATGTGGTGATACAGATGGTACCATTTGCATTTTGGACCTGGCTCTATTAGAATCCTGCTGTTAAAGACTTTGAGCAGCGGGCTGTAGAGTGGGTTTATTAAACGAGTGAGTTTTGCATAATTAAAACAGTGAATCTGGCGGAAGTTTAAAATAAATTTCTGAAAGGCTGGGCTAGAGATTAGTACCTGAATATATTTCCTGAATAGATGAAATATATTTTGGGAAAGTGAACATTTCTCAAGAAAGAGAAAATGGAGCTTCAGTTGTTCAACAGTGAAATAGGCCTCAGAGATACTTTTTCTACAATTTTTTTTTTTCATGCAAGTATGAACAAAAGATTTCATTTTACTGCCTAGTTTCCTCATCCAGGTAGAACAGGATAAAACCTGCTTTCTATTCCCAAGTATTTCAGTGAAAATAAATGTGGTTTTATAACTGCTCATATGTCTAGATATTTTCTCTATGCCACATTCCATATCAGTTATGGTTATATATGATAGATAGTTAGGAATTTGTTATCAAAGTACTTTGACTTCTTATAAGGAAAGGTAGAGTATATCCAAGGTAATAGTAGCCTGCAGTGATTATAGACAAGCCAGCAAATACCTGAGTCTAAAGAGATTATGTTCTGCAGAAGCTGGTCCGTTAACTTCTGTTGCACAAAATGTCTTCATTCCTCTGTATTCTTTGTCCTAAAAATTAACATCACCATTCACCCATGTTATTCAAGCTAAAAAGTTAGAAGTCATTTTGATCTGAAGTGGTACTCACCCCTAACTGGACCTTAGAATCATCTGGGTAGGTTTTAAAGTATATATATATATCCAGGCCTTCCCTGGTGGCTCAGTGGTGAAGAATCCACCTGGGAATGCGGGGGACAAGGGTATGACCCCTGTTCCAGGAGGATCCTACATGATGTGGAGCAGCTAAGCCTGTGTGCCACAGCTACTGAGCCCGTGCTCTAGAGCCTGGGAACTACTGAGCCCGCGTGTCCGAGAGCCCATGCCCAGCAAAAAGAGAAACCACCCCGGTGAGAAGGCCACACACTGAAACTAGAGAGTAGCCCTCACTCACCTCAACTAGGGAAAAGTCTGTTCATCAGTGAAGACCCAGCACAGCCAAAAATAAAATAAATAAAATTAAAAAGAAAAGAGGTTGTCATGTATAAAATATCCAATTAAATAAAATATATATCCATGTGAAGATTCCATCCTGGTTCCTTTAATGTTTGGGAGGTAAGGCTGGAATTCAAGTCAATCTCTTCAGATGAGAAGTCATGGTTAAAATATAGTCAGTTAAACTCCTAGCCTAGAGTTCAAGTATATCCCACAGACCTTCTCTTTGACCAGCCAGTATGTTAACATAGCTTACACATGGATATCATTAGGTAGAACCCACACCCACTGTTTACCAGTCTCCTCCATTCTCCCTTGTCACTACTGGAGTAAACATTTATTTATCTGCTTTATCTCTGAAGGCATTTGAGTTGCAATCCCTGACTTGTTGGTGTCTTTCAGTACCAAAGCCCAATCCTGCTTAGCGCCTTGTCGTCCTCCCTTTTCACTCTAATCCATTCTCACCTCTCCTCTCCCATTACTGTCCCTTCTACAATCATCTACCAGTTAGGTTGTGACAGTCACTTCTTAAGTGACTTCTGCATTAACCTCTCAGGCTTCCCATGCATTAGCCCACCAGGCTCTGCTGTCCATGGGATTTTCCAGGCAAGAGTGCTGAAGTGGGTTGCCATTTCCTTCTTCAGGGGATCTTCCCAACCCAAGGGTCGAAACCAGGCCTCCCGCATTGCAGGCTGATTCTTTACTGTCTGAGCCACTATGAAAGCCCCCACTAACTTCTCAAATCCATACTAATCATACTCATGGGCTTAAATCCATCTGTTGTCATCACAGTGCTATATATAGAGATAAAAGTCACACTGTCTGTCATGAGATAAAAGGCACTCATCATTATGGTCACTAATAGATAGCCCTACACATTTCCAGCTTTGTCCACTTTACCACTTACCTTCCTTCCTCTGCAACCTCCTCATCAATCCCTTCCATTCCCAACTCTCTCCTTGCTCCACACCAGCACTGCAATCCATACCCCACCAACACCCGCAACCCCCTGCCATAGACTGAACTGTCGGGCAGTCTCTAAGCCAGCCCTGCTACTATCTCTTAACTCTGTGCTTTTATATGCCTGTCCTCTTGACCATCGGCCACAGGGCAGGCTTCTGCTCATTTCTTTGATTCTCAGATGAAAAGTCAAATCCTTCAATAGACTTCCTTTGCTGTCGCTCACTCTGTGGGCATTTAGTTACTTCCTCCATGCTACTTTACATCCATGCCTTCAGCCTTTAAAGCATTTTGACACCAAATTTTAAATGTGGGTATGTGGATCTAACTCACTGAGAGCAGAAACAGTTTGTCTTCTTATATGTTCTAGGTCCATGTTGACATTTGCTCATATGATTCTGTGTTTCCTTATTAGTGAACAAAGAGATTCAGACTCAGTGGTCTCTAAGGATAGGATCAGCTCTGAGTTTGTGTGCTTATATTAAATTAAAAGTCATTCTAATATCCTTTGTCCCAAACAACTGCCCTATATGAGGATTGGACCCTTGCTTCAGTTTTCTCATTCACCAAGGGCAGGTCCAGTCCTGCTACCTCTCCTGTTTTTCCCCCTACTTCCTTCATCCTACCAAGTTTTGTGTGGTTCTATGTATTCTTTTCCAGTGGTCAGGTATTCCTGCCCGCTCTCAGCTGGTGTTCTGCAAGATCTCCTGTGTCTGAAGGTGTATTCCTAATGTGTCTGTGGAGAGATGTACTCCACTTCCACCTACTCCTCTGCCATCTTCTGTCTCCTCAAAAATCATTCTAATATCTCTAAAGTGCCAAACATATGAAACACACTCAACATATGTTGAAATATCAATGAATGAATTAATAAAGCATTCGTTTTTCTCTATTTTGTTAATATTGACTTGATTCTGATGGAGAGCTATTTCATTTGCCATTTCTGTGTTTATTTTCAAATGTATATAATTATGTACCTTTAACCGGGCCACTGTAATGTCAAACTTATTTGGTCAGAGGCAATTGAAGAATTTAACAGTTCCATATTAAAGCAAAAACTATCTGTAACATGTAATCAGAAAACCCACAATAAGTGTATAATATAATAATATAGGTTAAAATAATGCAGATTCATTTGGACACTTTGGAAAGTACAAAAAAAGAAAGAAACTAGCAAAATTCAATTATCCAGAGAAAAATAGTCATTCATTTTTTTCTTCTCCCCCTTTTTTTTCCTCCATGTGTTTACTCTTTTATTGAGTATTATCTTGTTTCTTTTTCAATTGCAAATTTAACCATTGGTTTCAGATAAGTTAGGCTTCTACTTAATTATTAAACATGTCAATACATTCATATAACAAAGTAAACCAGAAGAGACTAGAACTTGATGATGAACATATAACGAGGTGAGAGAACTTTGTCTCTAGAATGACCCCTAGACCGTAGAAGGGTCTTTTAAGCCTTCAGAGCAATAGGTGTCTGCCACATCCACTTGGGTTGTCAGGTGTTCATGTGGAGAACTGACCTGCAGGAATGGGGAGGTAATTTACAAGGCGGAGTGTGTGCTGAGGAACGGCATGTCATTAACATCTGAGATGGCCAGCTGGTGGGAATGGAGGAGTGACCCGGCAGACAGATGGTGTAAATAGAAACACGGGCTATAGCCACTAGGCAATAAGACATATCAATTTATTCATTGCGTTTACTTTGTGCCAAACACTATACTGAGCACTAAGAATTCAAAGATGAATAGGACTCCGTCCAATGAGAGATCTAAACAACCAAGTACACAGCCGCACCGTCTTGTGGTGAGCGCTCCAAAAAGAGATGTCCTGGAGGAAAGTGAAAGTGCTAGCTGCTCCATTGTGTCCGACTCTTTGTGACCCCACGGATTGTAGTCCACCAGGCTCCTCTGTCCATGGGATTTCGCCGGCAAGAATAAACTAGAGTGGGTTGCCATTTCCTTCTCCGGGGCATCTTCCTGACCCAGGGATCAAACTGCCATCTCCTGCATCACAGGAAGATTCTTTTACAGTCTGAGCCACTAGGAAATACCCTGGAAGAGAAACGCTATTTGAGAAGACAGCTGGTTGCCTCAGTTCCTGAGTAGGTTTTCTGACAGGGCCTTAATTTGAGATCTAGGGGTGCACTCTAGAACCTTAAATGGAAGATGTAACAGCTAGTTCAGGTGGTCAGTCCTCAAGGAACCTGGAAGGAACTCTGGTAGGGGAGCACAAGAGGAGTCCAGGGATTCGTATTAGTGTTAGTTTCCTAGGGCTAGTGTGACAAAGTACCAAAAGCTGGGTGGTTTAAAATAACACAAGTTTCTTGTCTCCCAGTCATAAAGGCTAGAAGTCCACAGTCAAGGTTGCAGCAGGGTTGGTTCTTCACAGGACTGTGAGGGAGAACCTGCAGGCTTTTCCCAGCTTTGGTGGACTAGGGTAGGGGGATGAGGGAATTGGAAGGGTGTGCTGGCTTTCATTGGCTTGTAGACAAATAATTCCAGTCTCTGCCTTCAGATTCAAATGGTGTTTCTTCCTGGTGTCTCTGTAGCTTCTTACTGTGTTCTTTCTGTATCCAAATTTCCCCTTTTCATCACAGCACCAGTCATGTTGGATTAGGGCCCGCCCACTGACCTCATTTTAACTTGATCACCTCTGTAAAGACTCTGTTTCCAAATACGGTTACATATCTTTTCTCCATAACATAATTTAACCTTAACAGTATCACATGCATAAAGTCAGCAGACCTTTTTAAAAAAGGGTTAATAGAGAACAATCATCCTGATTGACTGGTTTAGGATTATTTCTGAGAAACAATTATAGGACTGGAATCATAGGCTGGCAAGGGATTTGGCCGAAGCTGAGACTCAAATGCCAGGGAGGACAGGGCATTAAAATGTATCTAAATATCCTGGAGCCCTTTATGAAAGAGCTCTCCGGTCCACAGATTAATTTAGCCAGCCAATGTTGTATAAACTTACTTTTGCCTTCTCTCAGCTGGACTTAATTGACTCCTTAAAGTGCAAAATATATTTTATTTTCTTCTCTGGCTGCTGTGTATGATAAACCTGGAAAATGAGAACAGTAGGCCCTATACAAAGCTATACTTCTCCTCCTCCATAGCGATTATTCTTTTATGAGAAAACGATTATGGTTCTGACTGTGGCCATGTAGCCCCAGGTGAAGGAGAAATTACTCCTACAATTAAATCAGATTTGGGAGTAACACCAGTCCTTACAATTAAAAGATCTATTTTGTGGTTGAAAGCATATGTATCAGATGAGCTTTGTAACTTTCGATAATTTGCCTAATCTTCACTTTAATACATAAATAAGTGTAATTTTACTATGAAAAAGAAGTTTGTGCATTATTGCAGGCTAGATTGTTGATAACATGCTCAGGAAATCTAATCAGCACACTTTGGCACATAAGAACAAGTCTGCACAGGACCTGGGATGGGCAAGACAGCATGATCTTGTGGGGAGAGTACTAGTTTAGCAACAGAATAACTACGTTCTTATTCTGCTCTACTGTGGACACTTAGGCGGCTGTATTTTTTTATCCATGGACAAAGAAATTCAGGCTAGTTGATCTCTTAGGTTCTCCCAGCTCTTAAATTGTGTGCTTATGTTAAAAATGATAAATTCTTCCTTTAAGAAAAATGAAAAATACAGTCATAAAGATCTGTTTCTCTACTCAAGAAGCTTTTCTACTGAGTTCATTATCATCACTTAAAGTGTGTAGATCATTTTGTCTTAGCACAAAATGAAGATTTGACACATTAAAATTACAAAGAAGAAGCACACAGAGATATACACTATCCAAGAGTACAGCTGGCATTTTTATTTAGTGGTGGCTAAAGCAAAATTTTTTAAAATGGGCTTCAAATGAATGTGTACCTTACTCTTTCATAAAAAATGATGTATGGAAATGTGAATATATATGAATTTTATGAAGCTGTTTAAAATGTTGACCTATTTAAAATTTATAAACCACTTCAGTGCTAATACCTCCCACAACAGAAGTGCCAGGAATCTGAGAAATAGATCAGTTAATTAAAAGGAAACTTGGTGAGGGGAACTTCCCTAGTGGTCCAGCTTTTTAGACTCCACACTTCCAATGCAGAAAGTGTGGGTTCGGTCCCTGATCTGGGAACTAAGATCCGAAATTCCAGGCCAGGGAACAAAAATCCCAAATGCAGTGCAGCATGCCAAAAAATAAATAAAAATAGCGTTAAGAATAATAAGATATTTATAAAAAAGAAAGGAAAAATCAACGAAATCTGTTACAGGTAATCGTGCTCCCCAAATGAAACTGAAGTGTTAGTCCATCGGTCATGTCCAACTCTTGGTGACCCCACAGACTGTCGCCCACCAGGCTCCTCTGTCCATGGAATTTTCCAGGCAAGAATTCTGGAGTGGGTTGCCGTTTCCTCTTCCAGAGGGTTTTCCCCACTCAGGGATGGAACTCAGGGTTTACACTTTGCAGGCAGATTCTTTACCATCTGAGCCACCAGTGTGCACCCCAAATTCTTTACAACTCAAAGGTAAGGTGCTATCTGATTCCTTTTGCTTTAGATACACAAGACCAGTCCTGTCCAGTAGCTCTGAAATCAAGCATGAGTTCCAGAGTTTTGCTTAATTAAATTTTCTTGCTAGCCATCAGTTAAAGAATAGAGTAGCCTGTATAAATCAGTGCTTTAAAACATTCGATGCCAGAACTTTTGAGTTTGAACTAAGAGCAGAGAGAACTGCAAAGAATTCTGACAACCTGGCCCTTGACATCTACTGCTTGGCCCTTTGGGAGTGTAGTTCTCATTAAAAGGACCCAGGGTCAGCTCACTGTGAGCTCTGATACACTTCAGAAAAGGACACAGAGTCCGCCTGGCACATTGCCAGGACTAAGAGCTGTGAAAGCACAGAGCACAGCTGGCAGAGTGCTGGAGAGGGGACACACGGGGCGGGCGAGAGGCACATGGTGGAGCTGAGCTGAGCTGAATGTTCTGGCCAGGGAAAGGTCAGAGTCTGGGCAAGTGCAGGAACAGTGGGGCCATGCCAACTCAGATGCCAGACATCAGGTCCGCTCCAACTGGTGTATTCCGTTTGTTTTTAATTATCAGCATGCCGAAGGGACTTTTGTTTCTTGTAAATAAGGATGACAAACAAATTAAGCTCTAGCAGGTGCAACAAGCTTATTCTGCTCTGAGTTAAAACTGCCCTAGCTAAGATGCAACTTGCCAACAGAGCTGATGACGAGAAGGGTAACTTTTTCTTCTTGCATATGAAAACTTCTGTGAGTTCTAAGCAAAGAGATGCAGGACCTAATATAACTGTTGCAGCAAATTACTTTTATTTTAGAGGAATTATTAAGGCAGTTATTGATGGTGGCCCCATTTTGATCAAAGCAATATCAAACCTTAGTGTCTGAGCTCAGTCTTGCCAAAGTTTGAAGTTTTCATCCAAGGAGTTTCAGTGGCTGTCTGCTGTGGTGAGCAGCTCCCTAGAGCATGTGATTCCAGCTGCTTCACTGAGCAGTATTATGGTACCATTTCTGCGGAGGATAATGAAATTTCAGCATACAGGAGTATGTCTGTAAATCAAAACTTAGACTACGAGGAACTGGATTTTTCCCGAGGGTAATAAGAATAAGGCATTAATATGCTAATTCGAGCCTGAATTCAGCCCCCTTGCTCTTTTGATTTCATATTAATTCTTCCATTTATGCCCATGTACATGTCAATCGGAAAATCCTTTAGCAGAATGGACAACCAGCTGTCCAAGGTGACTGAGGTCTGGTCCTTCACAGAAGCAGAGACACAGATTAGGTTGTCTCCTGGGAGTCTAGCTAACCAGGGTTCCAAAAGCAAAGCTTATCTCATGCAAACTTCCTTTCCCCTAGAGAAACTTTGAAAGAGGCTTTGTTCTTGCCAGGACTTTATTTTGGTTTTCAGCTTAATTAATAATGATCCAAAGGAACCAAAGCTATCTCTGGTCATGTGTGAGTGCTGATCTCCTCTCTTATTTTGTGAGATTTTTATATTGAACTCAGGAAACCCAAAAGAATCATTGAATGTGGAAAGTAAAAACAACATCTGGATGATCTTGGTTTCTTCTGTTTCTCACTGAGATTTAATTATTTAAGAATTTTTTAATATAAAAAATGTTAATGGTTGGAAGCAAGCAGTGCATATTATATTATATCTATACAATGTCACCAGTAAAATAGAATTGTACTACATGATGAAAATAGCTCTTCCTATAATATTTAGAAATTTGCTCATTCATTCAGGAATATCTAAAGAGTCCACTATGTGACTGATACCATGTGATGGCTAGGATAAAAAAATAAAATAATAGGGCATAGACTCTCAAGAGAGTTCACTTTCTTGGGATAAGTGGAGATGAAAGAACACTCTGCAGAGAAAGAGGCATTTGAGTCAGGGCTGAAAGGCTGTATGGAACAGAGGAAATGTGGGTGTGAGAAATCTAGGTGATGGCACAGCAGGCAGACATGCAAAGTTCCATATGTTTATGGAACACCAAGCATTTGTTATAGGTGGAATGTAAAGTTCAAGGGTAAATTCCTCATAGGTAAGATTAGTTTGATAAGCAAATGTCAAATTAATGAAATAATAAGATATTATATTTGATATAGTACCTGCCATGTGACAGATTATCATGGTAGGCAAGGAGGGAGATACTAACACTTTATCAGATCAACATATGATCAGATTTTCATGTTAGGGAGGCTACTCTGAGACTCAGAAAAATCAGAATCTAAGTGTTCAAGACACTATTCAGGATATTATTGTAATAATATTTATAATAATAATATACCCAAGAAGGATATCATAGTCCGTCTTTTGAAATGGTCTCTTTCCCTTTCTCCTTCCACTCCCCTACTAGGTTAATTTCTTCTCATCATCCACATTCTTAAATCTCTTTTCTACCAGCGGACCTTTTCCAAGCACACAGACTAGATTCAGTCAGTTCAGTCACTCAGTCGTGTCCAACTCTTTGCGACCCCATGAACCGCAGCACGCCAGGCCTCCCTGTCCATCACCAACTCCCAGAGTCCACCCAAACCCATGTCCATCGAGTTGGTGATGCCATCCAGCTAGATTAGGTCTCATTTTATACATTGATATGGTTCCCTGAATATTTCTTCACAGCAATTATTCTAACTGCAGTTAACCACCTTTGTAATTATTTATTTAGCATCCATCATCCATTGTTGACAAGGATGAAGTCTGTCTTGACTAGCTAAGTCCTTAACACATAGCCAGTGCTCTTTCTGTGAAAGTGAAAGTCACTTAGTCATGTCCAGCTCTTTGCAACCCCATAGATTGTATAGTCCATGGAATTCTCCAGGACAGAATACTCGAGTGGGTAGCCTTTCTCTTCTCCAGGGTATCTTCCCAACCCAGGGATCGAACCCAGATCTCCCACATTGCAGACAGATTCTTTACCAGCTGAGCTACCAGGGAATCCCTAGCGCTATCCCTAACTCTAATACAATTTCTATATTTTAGTGTAAATAAATGGTAGGTTGGAAATGTAATATTGGATAGAAGAAGATAAGTAAGAGGAATATTTAAAGGTAGAATTGAAGAAGCTTGGCAAAGGAACAAAAATGAGAAATAAAAGATGAATCCTGGAAAAGTCCCAAGTTACTAGGTTGGATAATAGGAGATGCCATTAATAAGAGTTACAGCTAAATTATAGGGGAAGATTATGATTTAAATTTCAGCCCTACTATATTAATTAAGTGAATCATTGCTCATATTGAATTACATTTTGTTTTCTTTGAAACAGTTTGGTGTCATCCTAGTCTCACCCCAGTATAATTTCAAAAACTTTTAGTGTGGAAATTTTCTGAAGAAGATTAGCATATACTGCATATACTAGATTGAGTGTTCTTTGCTTCAGTTTCAGAAGATTATCTCTGTATTTTCGTCTTCATATTTTTACTATTTCTCCAGTATTGAGTTGGGCTTCTTTGACATATAGCTTAATACATTTTGGAGCTCCCCTTGTGGCTCAGCTGGTAAAGAATTCACTTGCAATGTGGGAGACCTGGGTTCAGTCCCTGGGTTGGGAAGATCCCCTGGAGAAGGGAAAGGCTACCCACCTCAGTATTCTGCCCTGGAAAATTCTGTGGACTGTATAGTCCACGGGGTTGCAAAGACTCAGACACAACTGAGCAACTTTCACGTTTAAAAAAATTTTCCAATTCATTAAACTGAAGTTAAAGATTTGGAAAAGTTTAGGGATACTCTTTGCAATCAGACTAGTTTTGCTGTGAATTTGACTTTAGTTATGAAATAAAAATATAAATTTAAAATATCTATAATTATCTTATCATTTAAACCAATGTAAAGCTTCATACTAGTTAAATAAAAGTTTCCAAAGCAATAGATAATTTTTGACATCAAGGACTGCCATGCATCTCATCTTTTATTCCATTTATTTAAATGAAAAATATTGTCTTTCTTTCAGTTACGCATAAAGAAAAAGACAAGGTAAAAGAAAAAGAAAAACCTGAAAAGAAAGGTATGTATTCATTCTTATTGCTATTTTTACTCATTGGCCTGTCATTGTTTGACCTTTTTTTCCTTATGTTAGATTTTAGATGACCATGAATTTATTTTTTGAAATTATATTATGATAATTTTCCTTAGAATCAAATGTAAAAAGAACAATTTCTGGGTTAAAGGAAATAAAATACTTAAGACTCTCTTGAAATCCATTATCATTTTATTTTCTAGAAATGTATCAGGTTTTCCTCTGGCAGTTCTGAGGCTGCTTTTAGCCAATGAGGATATAATTTCAAAAAATAATTGCTAATTTGAAAGGTTAAAAAGCATAGTTTATTACTTTAACTTGCATTCTGTGATTATATATTAGACTGGACTTAAAAAATTTTTTTTAGCTTTTATTTGTTTAGAATAAGCAATGTGCACTCAGTGTTTAGCATGTAAAGATAACGTTGTGAAAGCCTGCTCCTGTCTTGGTCCCACCCTCTGATCCCATTTTTCATCTACCCACACAAATACACGGCAAGCTACTTTTATGAGCATCTTTTCAAAACTTCCTTTTGCATTTATAAGAAATATATATTATTGTCTCTCCCTATTTTTACATATAATATACATGTCCTATATTCTAGCTTTATAATTTAATAATACATCCTAGATATCTTTTCATATCAGTAAATAGATATTTCCTTCATTCTTTTAAAAATGCTGCATAATATTTAAATATATATCTTAAGCTATATTAACTCTACCTTTTGATTACTTATTATTTGTAGGTTGAAAGATTCAGATACGATTTTTAGTGATACACATTTATGTAACTCTTCACACCTACTTCCTGTTTCTCCTGATGATATGTGTGTGTGTAAACTGGCTTTATGTTACTGGCCTATTACATTTACAAATGCATTTCTCAGTTTCATAGTTAATGTAAAAATTTCTCTATGTGTGAATAGACATGTGTGAGTACCTATATGTGATAAGCATGTGTGTATTTATATTCTTGAATTTTAATATGGCTAGATATGTTGATATTTTCTTTTGGTATATCTACTCTTGAGTCCTCATATAAGGATTAATTCAATAATTAGTAATATCTCTCAAGTTTTAAAAATTAAGGTCATATTTAACTTTAATTAATCAAAAATCTATTTTAATGTGATATAAAATTCTAATTTAATCTTTTTGCTTTTGTTTTAAAGTGGATCATGTCTAGGATATTTAGGCTAGATTTCAGCTGATTTTTGTATCTACAATACAGGTAGACTACTAAGCAATTTTATTTTGTAAAGCATTCTATTTAGCTAGAATTTACAATGCTTGGGAATAAGATTAGTTGAAACATGCTTCATTCTTCTCTATTCTAAACTCACATTTAAATATTTGAATGAAACAGTTGTTCTTTTATTAAGGTTTATTTTGTGATAATATCCATGGTTTTCAATACAATCATCTTCTCTGTTCTAGAAACAGGTGTCCATTTCCTGCCAGCTATTGACTTACACAGAGTTATTGGCATCAGTTCTGTGTACTCTGGCTAAAGGAAATAATCTCATATTTCTTGTAATTTTTTTCAATTTTTACAATGGCTAGATACTTTTCATTAAAATTAATTGAGAATTTGTTGCTGCTAAATCATACATTTGAAGGAAACTTACCCAAATTGAGATGCTGAAACAGAACTGTTGTGTCATTTTATTTACTATATACCAATTAAAGGAGTTTGCTTTTTATGAGACAGTTATTATACTGTATCCCAATAACCTCGAATGTTATTCTTCCTTCAGCTAATATTTTCTAAACTGTTACCCATAACCCCAAGTGGTAGTGGAGATGACCACTTAGGGGTGGAAAGGCTGACACCCTGGAGGTGAAGGTGCCTGCTTTATTACTCTGTAACTGCTATGGCCTCATGGACTTTGTCCTCTAAGCTTTCTATGAGGCTTGTATCATCTCTCAAAAATTCTGGGGAAACCGTTCATAGACTGTAACTGAAGAGAATAATTATTTAAATGTATATCTTTTAGCACACCGTTTTCCTTTTATAATACAAGTAAAACTGATTGATATTAATATTCATAGGATATAGTTAGAAAAATGAAAATAATTAGGGCTCCAAGTTTTTTACCCTAATAATTTGACTCTTTCCTTAACCTGGATGTTTTAATTCAAATCTATTATTTTATCTTTAATTTTCTTTAATTTCTTTAACTCTCCTTATTAATCTTTAATAAATAGTATATACATGTTGAAAAATGTATAGTGATTTGGAGAACTATTAAACTGTACTGTTTAATACATCTGAAATGTAGAAATAACCTTCACATGCTGTTGTACTTCTCTGAACTCATTTAGTTAAGCCATTAAGAGACACAAGATTTTACTAGTCTATGTAAGGAAAATAGCAATCAATACAATAAATTCATATTGTCATACTACTTAATTTTTTTTAATGTGGCCCATTTTTAAACTCTTTATTGAATTTATTACATTATTGCTTCTATTTGATGTTTTGGTTTTTTGACCATGTGGCATGTGGGATTTTCACTCCCTGGCCAGAGACTGAACCCTTGCCCCCTGCATTGGAAGGTAAAGTCTTAACCACTGGACCGCTAGGGAAGTCCTAAGACATACTATTCTTAATCAGAGCTCTAATACTGATTTAATTATTTATTTTAATTGTTAAGACAGAGCTTCCTCCTGATAAAATGATACATCTTTCCACAAATTCATATAAAATTATTTTTTCTGTTTGTCTCTCCTGAAGACAATTCCGAAATACTGTTTAGAATGGTAACTTTAAATAGAAGGATGACGAATGCTAAAGGATCTTTCCTAGATAGGAAACACCGATGGGATAGATAATCTGGAACCCAAAACAATAAAATAAATGGCAGCGGGATCATACTTATCAATAATTACCTTAAATGTAAACGGGCTGAATGCCCCAACCAAAAGACAAAGATTGGCCGATTGGATACAGAAACAAGACCCCTATATATGTTGTCTACAAGAGACCCACCTCAAACCTAGGGACACATATAGACTGAAAGTTAAAGGCTGGAAAAAGATATTCCATACAAATAAAGACCAAAAGAAAGCAGGAGTGGCAATACTCATATCTGATAAAGTAGACTTTAAAATAAAGGCAGTGAAAAGAGATAAAGATGGACATTACATAATGATCAAAGGATCAATCGAGGAAGAAGAAATAACAATTATAAATATTTATGCACCTAACATAGGAGCTCCACAATATGTAAGGCAAATGCTAACAAATATGAAAGGGGAAATCAACAACAACACAATAATAGCAGGAGACTTTAATACACCACTCACACCAATGGATAGATCAACTAGACAGAAAAGTAACAAGGAAATTCAAACTTTAAATGAAACAGTAGACCAACTAGACCTAATTGATATCTATAGGTCATTCCACCCCAAAACAAGGAATTTCACCTTTTTCTCAAGTGCACACGGGACCTTCTCCAGGATAGATCACATCCTAGGCCATAAATCTAACCTTGATAAATTCAAAAATATTGAAATCATCCCAAGCATCTTTTCTGACCACAATGCAGTGAGATTAGATATCAACTACAGGAGAAAACATCTCAAAACTTCCAACATATGGAGGCTCAACAACACACTGCTAAATAACCAACAAATCGCAGAAGAAATTAAAAATGAAATTCAGTTATGCATGGAAACGAATGAAAATGAAAACACAACAGCTCAAAACCTATGGGACACTGTGAAAGCAATGCTAAGGGGAAAGTTCATAGCAATACAAGCTCACCTCAGGAAACAAGGAAAAAAATCAAATAAATGACCTTACTACACACCTAAAGCAACTAGAAAGGGAAGAGATGCAGAAGCCCAGGTCTAGTAGAAGGAAAGAAATCTTAAAGATCAGGGCAGAAATAAATGCAAAGGAATCAAAAGTGACCATAGCAAAAATCAACCAAGCCAAAAGCTGGTTCTTTGAGAAGATAAATAAAATTGACAAACCGTTAGCCAGACTCAACAAGAAACAAAGGGAGAAGAACCAAATCAACAGAATTAGAAAGGAAAACGGAGAGATCACAACAGAAAACACAGAAATACAAAGGATCATAAGAGACTATTATCAGCAACTATATGCAAATAAACTGGACAATTTGGATGAAATGGACAAATTCCTAGAAAAGTATAACTTTCCAAGACTAAACCAGGAAGAGATAGATAGTATTAATAGACCCATCACAAGCACGGAAATTGAAACCGTAATCAGAAATCTTCCAAAAAACAAAAGCCCAGGACCAGATGGCTTCACAGCTGAATTCTACCAAAAATTTAGAGAAGAGCTAACACCTATTCTACTCAAACTCTTCCAGAAAATTGCAGACGAAGGTAAACTTCCAAACTCATTCTATGAGGCCTCCATCACCCTAATTCCAAAACCCGGCAAAGATGCCACAAAAAAAGAAAACTACAGGTCAATATCACTGATGAACTTAGATGCAAAAATCCTCAACAAAATTCTAGCAAATAGAATCCAACAACACATCAAAAAGATCATACATCATGATCAAGTAGGCTTTATCCCAGGGATGCAAGGATTCTTCAATATTCGTAAATCGATCAATGTAATACACCACATTAACAAATTGAAAAATAAAAATCACATGATTATCTCAATAGATGCAGAGAAAGCCTTTGACAAAATTCAACATCCATTTATGATAAAAACCCTCCAAAAAGTAGGAATAGAAGGAACATACCTCAACATAATAAAAGCTATATATGACAAACCCACAGCAAACATTATCCTCAATGGTGAAAAACTGGAAGCATTCCCCCTGAAATCAGGGACAAGACAAGGGTGCCCACTCTCACCACTACTATTCAACATAGTTTCGGAAGTTTTGGCCACAGCAATCAGAGTAGATAAAGAAATCAAGGGAATCCAGATTGGAAAAGAAGAAGTAAAACTCTCTCTGTTTGCAGATGACATGATCCTCTATATTGAAAACCCTAAAGACTCTACAAGAAAATTACTAGAGCTAATCAGTGAATATAGCAAAGTTTCAGGATATAAAATCAACACACAGAAATCCCTGGCATTCCTATACACTAACAGTGAGAAATCAGAAAGAGAAATTAAGGAAACAATTCCATTCACCATCGAAACAAAAAGAATAAAATACTTAGGAGTATTTCTACCTAAAGAATCAAAAGACTTGTATATAGAAAACTATAGAACACTGATGAAAGAAACCAAGGAGGACACAAACAGATGGAGAAATGTACCGTGTTCGTGGATTGGAAGAATCAATATAGTGAAAATGAGTATACTACCTAAAGCAATCTATAGATTCAATGCAATGCCTATCAAGCTACCAGAGGTCTTCTTCAAAGAATTAGAACAAATAATTTCTCAATTTGTATGGAAATACAAAAAACCTCGTATAGCCAAAGCAATCTTGAGAAAGAAGAATGGAACTGGCTGAATCAACCTACCTGACTTTAGGCTCTACTACAAATCCACAGTCATTAAGACAGTATGGTACTGGCACAAAGACAGAAATATAGATCAATGGAACAGAATAGAAAGCCCAGAGATAAATCCACGCATCTATGGACACCTTATCTTTGACAAAGGAGCCAAGAATATACAATGGAGAAAAGACAACCTCTTTAACAAGTGGTGCTGGGAAAACTGGACAGCCACTTGTAAAAGAATGAAACTAGATCACTTTCTAACACCATACACAAAGATAAACTCAAAATGGATTAAAGATCTAAGCATAAGACCAGAAACTATAAAACTCCTAGAGGATAACATAGGCAAAACACTCTCTGCTATAATCCAAAGCGGGATACTCCATGACCCACCTCCCAGAATATTGGAAATAAAAACACGAATAAACAAATGGGACCTAATTAAAATTAAAAGCTTTTGCACAACAAAGGAAACTATAAGCGAGGTGAAAAGACAGCCTTCAGAATGGGAGAAAATAATAGCCAATGAAGCAACAGACAAACAATCTCAAAAATATACAAACAACTCCTGCAGCTCCATTCTAGAAAAATAAACAACCCAATTAAAAAGTGGGCCAAAGAACTTAACAGACATTTCTCCAAAGAAGATATAAAAATGGCTAACAAACACATGAAAAGATGCTCAACATCACTCATTATCAGAGAAATGCAAATCAAAACCACAATGAGGTATCACTTTACACCAGTCAGAATGGCTGCCATCCAAAAGTCTACAAGCAATAAATGCTGGAGAGGATGTGGAGAAAAGGGAACCCTCTTACACTGTTGGTGGGAATGCAAACTAGTACAGCCACTATGGAAAACAGTGTGGAGGTTCCTTAAAAAGCTGCAAATAGACCTGCCATATGACCCAGAAATCCCACTGCTGAGCATATACATCGAGGAAACCAGAATTGAAAGAGCCACGTGTACCCCAATGTTCATCGCTGCATTGTTTGCAATAGCTAAGACATGGAAACAACCTAGATATGCCCATCAACTGATGAATGGATAAGAAAGCTGTGGTACATATACACAATGGAGTATTACTCAGCATTAAAAAAAAATTCATTTGAAGCAATTCTACTCAGATGGACGAAACTGGAGCCCATTATCCAAAGTGAAGTAAGCCAGAAGCAAAAACAACAATACAGTATATTAACACATATATATGGAATTTAGAAAGACAGTAACGAGAACCCAACATGGGAGACAACAAAAGGAATGCAGATGTATAGAATAGACTCGTGGACTTTGTGTATGAGGGTAAGGGTGGTATGATATGGGAGAAGGGCATTGAAGCATGTTAATTGTCATGTGTCTAATCAATCGCCAGCCCAGGATTGATGCTCGGGACTGGTGCAGCGAGATTTCCCGGGGGGGAGGGAGGAGGGAGGGGGAATCCGGAGGGGAAGCATATGTAAACCCATGGTGATATCATGACAATGTATGGCAAAAACAATAATAAAAAAAAAAAATGATAGTAAAAAAAAAAAAAATAGAAGGATGAGACTAGCTTTCAAATACTTTCTAAGTCTTAATGCCAAGTCTTTGAAATTAACTTTTTTAATACTTTTTATTAAATTGGTGATTATTTTTTTAAATTCCTCAGTTAGATTTATTAATGTCATCAAACTAGCTTATGATTTTGGTGGCTGTAAAACTGAGGTAAAGAAAACGTTTAGTCTTGAAATCTATTAAAAGTGCATACTAATATATAATTTTCTGTTTAAGCAACTCACAAGGAAAAAATTCAGAAAAAAGAAAAACCAGAAACAAAGACAGTGGCAAAAGGTAAGTTATACTTTCTGTTTTAAAAACAATATTATTTTGGGTAGCAGCTGGATGATTGTTAGCATTTAGCATTTCCTTTACAAAAAATTTAATTTGATCTTGCATTTGAAATTTAATATATAAAAGAATAATAACAGTGAATACTTAAAATAATAGAGCATTTCCAAATATGAGAAGAAACTGAAGAACTTTCCTTATGTGGCCGGCAGAATTTTGGCCCCCATGGCCTTCACCCCTTGGTGTAGTCACCTTGGCTGTGTTACATTATATGGAAAAAGCAGTCTGCAGAAATAGTTAAGATAGATCTAAAATATGGAGATTTTCCTGAATTATCCAAGTGGGCTCAGTGTAATCCCCATGAACCTTAAAAAACATAGAGAAGTGACAGAAAAGAAAGATTTGAAGTGTGAAAAGAACTTTCACCCATTACTGGCTTGAAAACTGAGGAAGGCACATGGAAGGTTTAAGAAGGGAATGAATCCTGCCAACATATTGAAGTGTGGAAGCCAGCCCTTCTTCAGAGCATGTAGCAATACAGCCCAGGTGACAAGCTGATTTTAGCATTGAGGACCCTAAGCTGAGAACTTGCTTGAGCAACATTGTAACAAGACTTTTGAACTATGGAAACCAGGAAATATTAGATCATCTTGATCAATATTTTAAGCCAGTAAGGGCCTAAACCATCTTGATAATATACCAAAGAAAAAACCAATCAGAATATGAATATAATGTTGTAAACTTTGGAAGATTACATTAACTATTTTTTATTCTATATTTGTCAATTCTTTGATGTTAGAAAAATATAGATTTTTTTATATTCAATCTTATCTACTAAATTATAGATTATCTACAAAACATAGTTTCTAAATATATTATTTATATATATTTTATTAAAGTGTAGTTGATTTATAATATTGTGTTAGTTTCAGATACATACCAAAGCGATTTGGTTATGTGTATATGAATATTTTTCAAATTTTTTTCTTTTGTAAGTCATTATAAGATATTGAGTATAGTTTCCTGTGCTATACTGTAAATCCTTTTGATTATCTAGTTACATCTATACATCTATGTATGTATAAATACATACATAGGGGTATGTATCTATTAAACCCATACTCCTAATTTATCCCTCCTTACCTTCTCCTTTAAAAATCATAAGTTTGTTTTCTGTGTCTGTGATTCTGTTCTGTTTTGTAAACAATTTCATTTGTATTATTTTTTAGATTTCTTATATACATGATATCATATATTTGTCTTTTTATAATTTTATTTTAATATATTTGTATTAAAGTATAATTGATTTACAATATATTATAATTTACAATATTTTATTGTACTCAGGTATATAATATAATGATTCAGAATTTTCATAGGTTATATTCCATTTAAAGTTATTATAAAATATTGACTATATTCCCTTGTTATACTATGTAGCCATGTAGATTATTTACTTTGTATTCACCTAGTCAGCTCTTAATTTCTTCTGGTGTGTTTTTCATTTCAGTTATTGTTTTACTTAGTTCTGTCTGTTCTGTTTTATATTTTGTAGTTCCTTGTTGAAATTATCATGATGTTCATCTATTCTTTTCACTAATTCAGTTAGCATTCTTATTCCTAGTACTTTGAGCTCTATCTGGTACCATTTATCTCTGATTCATTTGTTGCTTTTTTAGAGTTTTTTTTTTTAATTTATTTATTGCTCTTTCATTTAAAACAAATACCTCTGTTTTCTCATTTTTCTTAACTATCTGTGTGAAATTATGTGATGCGGTAACCTATCCCAGTCTTGAAGGCTGTGCTTGTGCGGGAGTGACTCTGTGGTCTGCATGCGCCAAGTGGCTTTGGTGGGAGGGGTGGGTCTGATGTGAGCACGAGTCTCATTTTCCCCTGGTGTTCTGGCTGCTCTCATCGTGATAGGATGTGGGATTGGACGTGGAGGGTCTAGGGCCAGAGCCAGGTGTGAGCGTGGGCTTCTTCTCTGTTCTGAGGCTCACACCACCCTGTTGAGGACTGGATCCGGGGCCAAGTTGCTGCAGGAGAAACCCTGCTGTTTGGAATGGAGCTGGTTCTGTTCCCGCTGTGTGTGCTCTCCTAACTCTGCGCATTGGCACCTTCAGCACAGAGCAGAGCAGTGTTAGAGCAAGAGGAGCTGGAGCGTGTGCTCAGTATGGTTCAGGGTGCCGGCTGGGTTGGTCCCAGCAGCAGCCGAATTCTGGTCCACTTCCTATCTGCTGTAAGTGCCAGGAATGACTGCTGTCAGCCCATTCAGATGAGCCAGCTCTGTCCTTTCAACTATGCGCTCTCCTCACTGTGGTGGCCTTTGCCCTAGTGTGGAGCTGCACCATAGAAGAAGCGAGGCTCGAGGGGTGTTTGGCTCAGGCTGGGGCATGAGCTGGGGTGGTTGCTGGAAACTGGCCAGAACCACAGGCAGTTCAAATTTTTTCCTCTGCCTTGTTTCAGAAAAAAGTGAGCATGTGTGTGCTCTTCCCCAGCATAGTCTATGTTTCCTACATTCCCGCTGTCAGTTCCACTGGTTTTCAAATCAACTAAGGGGACTCGTACTCCTGATGTTGGACCCAGGACTGGAGTGGCCTATACATGTTTTGACCTGCTCACTCCCCAAAAGGGAACCTCCAAGCCTGTGTAATCCTGTTCCTCTTCTGTGTCCTCTCCTAGATGTGCAGGTCCAACCTAATTTCTCTCTTCCCTCCCTACCTGGTTTTGTGTATATTTTTCTTAGAGCTTTGGTTATTAAGAGTCTTTTTGCCAGTCTTCAGTTTGTTTTCAGTGAGCATTGCTCCACATATAGATGTATTTTTGATGTGTTCGTGGGGACAGGTGAGCTCTGTGTCCTCCTACTTAGCTATTTTATCTTCTTATCTGTCCTCGTATTTTAAAATATAGGTTTTATGTGATCAGTATATTTTGGAAATTTCAATCTAGTATTTTCAAGAGACTAAACATTTAGATAAAAATTGGAATCTATTTTCAAAATTTAATGTATCTACAAAATGAAAAATAATTAGATATTTGAGGAAGATGTATTTTTTTTACTAAATTTTTCCATGAGATAGCCAAACATCATTTTTTAAAGATAACATGGATGAATTGAAACTTTAAGATAGTAGGGATGTTAGAGATTATCCCAATTAATTACCTAACTTAACAGATGAAGAGATTTACCTCTGGGAAGAGAAAACAATTTGGCCAGATTGAAAACTAGCATATAATTAAACTAAGACAAAACCCCAAGTGAACTGAATATAAATCAAGTATTCTTTCCAAAGCTAATTAAATAAAACTCTTCAAGCATCAATTATTTCTTCAACAAATATTTATTCAATACTGTACTAATTATTTCTTGATGTGTAAAAATTACTACACAAAGAATCTGGACATGGCTTAGCTCGGTCTTTTGCTTTACAGTGTCTCACAATACTGTGATCAATGTATTAGACAGGGCTGTTGTCCCATCTGAAGGCTCAGCTGGGGAAGAATTATTTCCAAGTTCATTTACATGACTGTTGGCAAGATTCAATTCCTCAAGGCCTATTGTATTGAGAGAGTCTCAGTTTTTTGGGGAGGCTATTGGCAGGAGCCATCCTCAGTTCTTGCCACATGAGTCTCACCAGTATTGCTGGATTCATCAAATTTAGCAAGAGAAAGAGTCAGCTAGTAAGACAGAAATAGCACTCTTATGTAAACTAGCCATGGAAACCACATACTGTTGGTTATCATCAAATTCCTAGGCCAGTCCATATTCAAAGGATGAAGATTATACAAGTAGGAATCTTTGGGAGCAATGGTAAGTCAACCTGGCCTACCAAAAATAAAAAATACTTGAATAAGAATATAAGTAAGTGAGAGAAAGTTTAAAGTTGGAATTTCCTTAATGAATGAGAGTTGATATAGGTTCCTAACTCCAAAAAGGTATAGTTTGTTAGTATGTTTATTGTGCAATATGATTTCCTTTCTTTGATTAAGATATTTTGATTCTGGTACAAATTGCTAATGAGTATTCCAAAATTGGATCAAATATGCTGATGTCATTCTTTTGATTAGGCTATTTTGTTTTCCATTTGACAAAAGTCAAAAATTAAATGTCTTCCTAAATTAAGCTGGGTGATTTGAACATAACAATACTTTTTGCTTCATTGTTCCTTAATGAACTCCTGAATGTGGATGTCAGTTAAATTATTTTTGAGAAAGATCAGGAAAGTATTTTGGCACAAAATTAAAGAATAACTATCTAATTTGATAAAAATAAATATAAATTTGGTGTTGCTTTACTTGGTGTTTTCCACAGTTCATCCACATCATTGTTGCATTCTCATCCATTTTTTATTTTTAATGTGAGGAGACATTACCTGTTTCAAAGATGAAGATCACTAAAAATGTCTAAAATAGAGAAAATTTTGTTATTTTTATACTTTAAAAACCACTGGAAAAATGAATTTGTTTTAGATGTAGTCTTATGTTTAAGAAAATGACCTGTGTTCATTTGTGAATTATAATGGCATTAAAAGTAAATCTTAATTTCATGTGTCTAATTTCATAGTACAAAGCTAAGTTTAAATCAGCTGCTACATATAAGAAGTGATCAGGTATCACTTAAGGTAACCACAATAATAATTTCACATGTATAAAAGTACAAATAAAAAACTAGTTGGCAGATTTTCCAGGTTGTGGTAAGTCCATTTCTAAACACATATTTACATATGTAACCTGTATGTCACTATGTTGTATACATGATCTGAAAATAATTTACTGTTTTAAACAAAATTGTTCATTTATAGCATTTATTCTTCATTTTCTCTGAAAAAGTACTGTGCTAGACGTTATGTTGCTACAAAACAAATTATATATATGTATATATATATATATATATATATACACACACACACACATACATAATTCCTATTCTCAAATTTCTCTCAGTCTGGTAGGGAAGACAGATATGTGAAAGCCATCTGTAATACAAGATAAATAGTAGGGTATAGCATGTGTGTTTAAATAAATGTTGAGACAAATCTAAGCTCGGGTGATTAATGATTAATTCCAAAGGCAGAGTCATTTTTTGCATATGAATTGAGCACAAAGGGATTTATATATGTGTAAAATATGGAACATACAGATGATACAGCCTGGCAATATTTGACATGTAGAGAATACATGAGATAATTTTTAAAAAAGAAAGTAGTCTGTTGGAGAAAGGGATTTTTGGAAAGATGCTATGAGAGGAGAGATGATAAAGCTAGATATCAAAGGGTTTTTTGGTTTTGTTTTGTTTCCTTTTTTTAAATGGGTGTCACAGACTTTTACTTGACATTGCTCAGATAGGAATCTGCTGATCTTCAGAGCTCTGGCAACAGGCCTTGAACCTAGGCCATGATAGGCTCTCTGGAAGTGTTTGTTGGGTGATCATATGTGAATTCTATGACTTAGAGGTGCTGTTGGCTGTCTCAAAAGAACTTCTTCTCCAGGCAGAAACTAATAAATATTTTCATGTGGGGTCCTGTATCAGTGTTGACTTAAAGTCATCTGGCCAGAGCTGTTGGTTTCAGTCATAGCAATGTATGTGTCTGCTATAGGAAGCAGCAGAAAGCAGTAAAGGAGACTTAGAGATTTAAAGGGAATAGAAGAAAATCCCCAGTTGATTGTAGTCACAAAAGCCACAGAGATGATGGAAGTTTGTCAATTAATTGGGTGATTTTTCTATGAGAGTTTGGTGGTCAGTAGCTTTGGGAAACAGTGGCTAGCATAATTTACTTCCTTGAAGACTTTTAATACACATTAGCTTTGAGAAATTCCATAGAAAAGAAAGCAGTTTAGCTTGATGTTTCCCAATTTATTTGATCATAGAAATATCCCTCTACCCCTAACACAACATCAATATCTCCCTGCAAAATTTCTGAGGAAAATTTGGGAGGTGGTAGCCCATTCAATTAAATGTAGAATCACAGATTATTTTGGTTTCATAAGCATTCTCATGTTTATTTTTCTCCTTGCAGGATTTCATAATATTATCTTGTCTTAGTCTCAAATTATTGCTTGGTCTACAAAGTCAAGAAACTTGATTATAATATTTTCATCAAATTCTCCAATATGAATGACAATAAACTCTACCTATTGCATAGACAAATGACAGAGTCCAACACTATAGTAGACTTATTATGAAGTCAAGGATTATGTGTGATCCCATAAAGTAAATAATGTCCTATATGCAGCATCTATTATTAACACTTTACACAAATGTACTATATAATTTTTGCTTTAAAAAAAAATTGAAAGATTCACAGACTCATTAGTTCACATTCCCAGTCCTCTTCCTCCAAATACATGTACTAATATAAAATTAAGAATATGAATATATAGAATATAAATCAAAATTCATATATATTCTAATTTATACCCTTTTCTGTTTACTAGGAGAACCTGCCTGCCAATGCAGGAGACATAACACATGTGGGTTTGATCACTGGGTTGAGATGATCCCTGGAGGAGGAAATGGCAACCCACTCCCATATTCTTGCTTGCAGAATCCTATGGGCAGAGGAGCCTGGTGGGCTACAGTCCATAGCGTCACACAGAGTCAGACATAACTGAAGCAACTTAGCACACACACACAAAGGCTTTAAAAGACAATTGAATTATTATTTTTGACACAGGATAAGCAGGAGCCAACATCTTAATTTCTACTCTCTTTCCATTACTTTGAAGTCAAACCATTAAAGACTGAATGTCTCTTGAGTTATCTTTTAATGGATTTTATTCTTTTGTTTTTAATATTCATTACCAGTACAAATCATTTTACATTTATGTTCACAGTACTTATCTTTAAAAACTATTGTGTTGAAAATTTAGTTTCTTGAATGACTTTGAAGATATTTCATTTGTAGAACAAAATGATTATATCCATTTAAAAGGTCTCTTTCATTGGGCTTTTTGGTACAGACATGGATTTTCACTGAGCATGTCTATATATACCTGCCCTACAGAATCCAAATACCTCCTTTTTGATATACCGAGTTCCCAACTACCTAAAAAATAATGTTTTTGTGTACGAATTAAGAAAATGTCCAACTTTCAAGTTAACGTTTTTTTAGTACTCTAACATGCCACTTTATAAGCTGTATAAAAGTCGAATAATAGTCACAGTTTATGTCAGTGACACAGTTTTTTAATTTATTTTTCTTTTCTCTTTCTTTTAAAATTGTTCTTAATAACTAGTGAAAGATAAAATGCTGCATTGGTTTAAAAATTATATATATATATTTTATTTATATAATTAAACTGTTATTTAACTCCAAACAGAAGAGAAGAAAGCTAAGACTAGAGAAAAGACTGAAGAAAAGATTAAAAAGGAAGTGAAAGGTGTGAAACAGGAGAAGGTGAAGCAAACAGCTACTAAAGTCAAAGAAGTACAGAAAACACCACCCAAACCTAAAAAGGACGAGAAAGATGCTGCAGCTTCCATGCATGAACAGAAAGGTAAACATTCAGAGGAGGCGGCCAGAGGTTCTAAGAGAGTGTTGGGCAAGAAACGGATGCAGTGAAATTAAAAACTGCAAAAGATGACAGTCAGACTTCAGAAGGGAGTAAAAGATGTGAAGTGAATATATCGGAAAGGAAATACAATAATTGGGGAATTAAAATTTATTTATAGAAATGCTAAACTGTGTTCACATATCTAAAGATGCGTGTTGAAGCAGTTTTAAAAGAGAATTTGAGTTAGTATCTGAAATTATTTAAAGGAGACATACTCTTTGTCCTTTGTGTACTCTTTGAAGAACAACCATCCAGGAAGATGACAACAATTTTATTAAAAGGTCTATCTTCAAATCATATAGAATAAGTATCAGAAAAAGTATCCATACATTCCTGTAGCTCTGCAAGAGCAAATAATTCAGAAGATACATTGAATTATTAAATCCATTTTGTCTAATGACTAAATTTATGACCTTAGAAAGTTTTGTATCTTACATATAGTGCTGCTTTTCACTAAGACTGATGTCAAACTTACATCCATACTTCACAGAAATAGAGCAATTAAATGGAGGTAGAATGTAAACTTGACATTCTTTAAAGAAAGATGTTTGTAAACATAAAAGGGTGGAGTTTTAAGAGGTTCCCCGAGAACCTTATTGTCAAACATCTCCAGCCCTTGTTGAATTTTTCCTTGCCTAAATCCACTCCTGGTTGCAAGCTGGTACACAGTCTACAGCTTCCCCACACAGACTGTGGGATCTTCTCTGTACAGACTGTTCCTATCACTGTTTTTTAAAATTAAAATGTCTTCCTTATTCTGATAGTTATAATAATTTTAGCTGAGGGCTAAAGTTAAGGATTTCCTTCTAGAAGATTTGCATTTCAAAAGTTTAAAATGTCGTTACTGTGTAAGCTATTTGGACAATGAAACTGAAAATAAATTTTCCTACTATAAGGTACAAGATATGGAATTTGAGAACCATACTCTTTTTTGTTTTAGGTTCTACATAAAGGTGAAATTATGTGGTATTTGTCTTTGTAATCCACTCTCATATTTTATCTTTGAATCACTTTTTTCCCTGAATGCAAAGGTAATATTTGGAAATGTTTGTTTATATGAAGGAAAAGGTATATTTTTTGAAAATATATTTTGAAAAGGAAAAAAAGAAAGGAAAAGTTTTTTTTTCTAATAACCACCAAATTTTGTGTTTAAGTAATTTTATTTCAAAGTAATATTTAAAGAGGCTTCCCTGATAGCTCAGTTGATAAAGAATCTGCCTGCAATGCAGGAGACCTTGGGTCAATTCCTGGGTCAGGAAGATTCGCTGGAGAAGGGATAGGCTACCCACTCCAGTATTCTTGGGCTTCCCTTGTGGCTAGTAAAGGATCTGCCTACAATGCTGGAGACATGAGTGAAATTAAATCTTTGAAGCCCAAAGCCTTTCTTCAATTTTAAGATGATTACATTGCCTTGAATCAATTAAAAAATTAATTATCATCTCTAGCAAAGCTGCATTGTTTATGCAATATTTTGGGTAGGAAAAGTACAGTAAATGAAAAAATATTTTGAATGGACTATTTTATTGTGATAGACAGGAAAATTAATATTCTGATTCACTAATATTCTTATTTAAAATTATTATAAAGATCCTAAAATACTTTGCATTTCAGATTGTCTTTTCAAAAAGAAAATAATCAAAAAAGAAAAGAATCACATGAAACCAGATTAAATGTACTACATATTTTTATTTTTTGCCCATAAATACAGCATGTAAAAATTCATTCTATTTATATATGGGAGTACCAAAATACTCATTTAGCAACTAAGAATATGAATACAATTTTCAATGTTCATTTTTAGTATCTTAGTTATTTGAGATACATATCCTATTGATGGAGATTCATCACTAAAATATTTCCAAATGGTATCTGTTTTCCAGGTCACATATATTGTATTTTATTCCTATCAGTAACCAGAATTATTAAAGATAGCATTATATTACCTTTCCATTTTCAGTCTACTAGTTTCATTTTCATATCAAAGAGCTATTCATCTATTAAAAGTATGTTCAACTATCACTTAAGATTTAGAAATAAAAGCACAAATGTGATTTTATCAGCTAAACAAATGCCTTTGCTAAATTCAGGCTCTCTATTGAGAAGAGCTGCCATCTCAATTAGATAGATGTATTATTAGGTAAATAATGGAAACTTTACCTATAAAAGCTTATCAGATATTAAGTTATGCTTTAAGAGCATTTGGTTTTAAAGTAATTACATTATAGTTTTAACTCAACCATGATAAAGACACAGCACTTTCTAAATTATCTACTTGTGAGGTGGCTTTGATTTTGAGACTTGTATTAATGTTGATTTAGTAAAATAGTTATTCTCCTTTAGGCAAAGGATTATTTATTTGCTTCGCTTGAGTTAGACCTAATGAATTTGATTTATTCTTTCATGTAGATCTCTAATAGTGCTTTTTAAATAAATAGTTTCTATAGGTCTTTTATTCACTGGACACAGATTTCTATGTGTAGCAAATTATTTAATTATATAGTATACATGCATATATATTCATACATGGTTATTTGTTAACACTGTCTATATAAACACTATATCTTTCTAAAGCATCAGGAATAAAATTTATATATATATGTACATCTCTATTCTAAACTTAAAACACACTCTTATGCACTATATAATCTGTTTTTATGGACCAATCTGTTTAAAAAAGTAGGATAAGAAGGGTCAGCATGATCAAGCATTGCTCTCTGATTTTCTCATAGGCTATGGCAAATTTGTGGGGAAGGAAAAATCAAACCTCCCCACTGCTATGCTCACTCTTTCTTTTCTTCCTTCTTACTTTTTTAAACAACTATTCACGGCAGGCAGAGAAATTGTAGCTAATGTGAATCTGCCATAGAGCACCAGACCACATAGGCCCCACTCTCATTAGAGGTTCTCTAAAATTTCTTTTCTGTTAACATTCTGCACCCTGAATGCATTTTCTCTCAGCTGCTACTCCACAGGGAACAACCAAGGCAGCCGCTGAATGACATCTATCACTGCTCCCTGAGGATCAGGAAGGGCAGAGATGGACAGCATGTGGTATTCCTAGAAAGACATTCATTTGGAGAAAAAAAATACTAAGAAGTGAATGAGGGGATATAAAATTACCTTATGTGAATTATTGTCACATAACAATGAAAGAATGGTAGAAGAGTTCAGATTTTCTCTAGGAAAAAAAATGACCTCTTTTAACATTTGAGTTGGGTTTAAAGAAGCATTTCTGTACAATGAAGTTTCCAAATTCAGGATGGCCTGGTTTTGCTTTATCCTTAGAGAGGTGAAGCAAACACACTGGGGACTGCCCAACATATACCTGTCTAGAATTCTTACATGCTGCTAAGGTCAATACACAGGACAGGTGGAAAGGGGCATCTTAATTTAAAATATTTAAAATGTCTTAACTTTGGGAATTCCCTGGTGTTCCAGTGACTAGGACTTCATGCTTCCATTGCAGGGGGGCACAGGTCATTTTCCTAGTGGGGGCACTAAAATCCTGCATGCCACAAAGTGTGGCCACAAAAAATTTTTAACTTTAAATATTGTAAAAATATTTTCATCTTCTTGATATGCTGGTGCCATTAAAATGCAACATCACCGGATTATTTAAATACAATAGAAACCGCCTATGTGATATAACCAAAATAATTTTCTAGATTAAAAAAATTAACCTTCTTGAGTTCATACGAGATTTTCTTTTTCAAATTGAAGGTTGTAGGACTACTGGTGCATTAATTAAATAAATGACTTTTGGATCCAGAAAATAGTGGCAATAAGAAATACAAACATTTTACTTAGGTAATAATATGACATATAGCTTTGTTACAATGTCAGCATTCAGTTAAAGAAGACTTTGAAGCATGAAGATTTTAGTTAATTCAATAAACTAGTCCACCTGTTATGTAAACAAAACCACCTATCACAGCTTGGGACTGAGCACCATATTTCATTTAGAGGGTGTCCAAACCCTTCAAATTAGAAGAAGTCCCTGCATTCTAAACTTCCAGGATACATACTTTTTCCATTGTTGTTGCAGAGGGCTTTAGAGACACTAGAAATGCTTGTCAAAAAAGAAATTTTGAGTGATTTTAGGTTAGTTATTCCAAAAGTGTGGTCTAATCTGATTCCTCTGGGAAATTGGTTAAAAATGCATATTCCTAGGGTCCAGACCCCATCGAATTGTATGTTTTTTGTTTTTTGGTGGGGGGCGGGTTTCTTGGCCTGAGTGGGTCAAGGAATCTGCATTTTAACGAAATCCTCATCTTTTTGTACTTAAATTGCTTTTTGAGAACCACCTCTTGAGATGTAGAAAGGATATATCTAAAATGATCAGTCACATTAGCTACTGAAACAGGAAAGCCTGCCAATTTTAGGGAATTATCACTTCCCAACCTCAAGCTTGCAGTTTAAGGGAAACGCACTTTTCATCTTAGAGGCAAATGGCTCACTCTGCAGTTTCACTAAGGAAAAGAGTTATACCCAGAAAAGCGAACCTACTCTCTACCTTAATCTTCTCTGCTGTATCACAGGATTACCTTGTCCTGGGATGAGAATCCCCTGTTATTACTATCAGTACATCCAAGAACAAATAGATTCTTGGACTGATCTGAGAGCTAGCTCCCTCCCACTACCCACCTCACCGGTGATTGTTGATTGATTTCAACAGTCAGAATCCATGCCAATTTTTGAAACCTTATGAGTTTTAGCCTATTCATTTAGGTAATTTTATTTTGACATCTTCTGCAATAGGTACATTTATTTTTTTCAAATACTTAGCAGAGTCTCATAATAAAATGGATTATGCTAAAAATACTGTAAAACTCTAAAAACAGTGAGTTTTACAAAAATCCTTTTGTGGGGTATTTATATACTAATATTTCATTATTTCATAGGTTTGATATATCAATGCATAATTTAAAGCACCTAAGGGTATGTCATGTTGTATAAATTTAATAAACTCTCTTGATACCAAAGCTGCCTTTGGATTTATTGAATTAATAAGACACCTATTTAAAAACATTAAAATGTAAATCATTTTGAACAAGATTCATTTAATAATCTGCAAGCTTTAAAGAAAGATACAGTAAAGCTTAGGCAGTGATTCATCAACTGAAATTTGGAATGGAATGACTTCAGCAGAATCTGAAGTTATGTGAAAATTTAAAGTTCAGTACAATGTCTTTAATTTAGAAGGAAACAAAAAAAGAATTTCTGAAATTATTTTTTACAAAGTCTGCCCTAAGAGCTCAAATCTGTGTTTTTCTTGACTTTTCCCAGGGACCATCAACTAATCAAGATTATAAAATGATCCTCTAATAAAGATTACCCATTCAGTTACCTTAAGAAGGGTGCTATTTGGTGCTGTTAAGTTTGTTCTGAATTTACTCTTCTGATTGAAGAGAATCTCCATGGAGAAGACCTGACAGGTTGCAAAGGGGTTAACCCTCATGTTTCCTTTTCAAGAAACATTCTGCAGCTTCATTTAGACAATCAGGTGAAGGGTTGGGAGTATTTGATAAAACATTCCAAGTTTCTTGTGAAACTGCTGTTTCATTATTTGGAAGTCTATATGCAAACAATGATAAAAATTGCTTAAATATGATGACTGATAATAAATTTGATGAAAAAGGTTTTGATTTTTAAAAACAACCACTATGATATCACTATGAACTAGTCTGTTTCAATTTTTAAGGGTATTCTTTTTGTATGGAATAAATGGAAACATGTTTATTATTATTTCTTTGTATTCATATGTGTGCAAATTATTCCTTCGCATAAAATATTGTAGTAACTAAAATAGAATTATGCTACTTTGTTTTGTTAAGGCATTTCTCCCTAGAAAAAAAAGAAAGGTATTGATGACATTTTCTCATTGTTTTTTTTTCTTTCTACTTTTGTCAGATCAGTATGCATTCTGTCGATATATGATTGACATATTTGTCCATGGGGACTTAAAACCAGGTATTCCAAATAATCCTTGTGTTTGTCTGTTTTAACAATCTTTGCTTTCAAGATCATTTGTTTTACATGTACTAAACTGTTATTTTCATTTTTTTAATTGCATAATGCATGTGTAGATTTAGAGGAAACCAATAAAACCAGAAGTAATAACTGGCATTAGGGCCTTTAATTTTACTTGCTATGACTGCATGACCTATTGCAAATGAAGTCAAAAGTAAAAAAGTGCTAATATCTTTATGTACAAAAAAGGCTAATATCTTCAATAATATCTTCAAGTGAAGGGTTGAATCATCTTAGTCTCGGTAAACTTAGAATAAAAGACCTGTGACAATGAAAGCATTCTTTTTTTTTTTCGAAGATGTGAACAGAATACATATTAAAATCCATCATATTTCAAATATTGAATCTTTTTTCCAAAACTTTTTGATTTTCTCACTTGCAAATGACCTTGGTTAACCACTCCAGAGAACTACTATTGATGAAGACAGTCAACCTTGGAGTTAATAGTCAGCAAATGGGGAAGTCTTTTTACCTAAAGGAAAGCATCTATCATCTCTCCTGTCTTTTTAAATGTTGCCCAGAGTATACAAAGGAATTCTTTGTTGTTGTTTAGGCCCTACATTTTGTCTGACTCTTTTGCGACCTTGTAGACTATAGTCTGCCAGGCTCTTCAGTCCATAGAATTTTCCAGATAAGAATACTGAAGTGGGTTCCCACTTCTTTATCCAAGGGATCTTCCTGACTCATGGATCAAGCCCACGTCTTCTACACTGCAGATGGGTTCATCACTGAGCCACCAGGGAAGCCTCATAGTAAATCCCACAATGGTATTAAAGTATTAGTTGCTCAGTCCTGTCAGACTCTTTGCTACCCCATGGACTATAGGCCAACAGGCTCCTCTGCATAGGATTCTCCAGGCAAGAATACTGGAGTAGGTAGCCATTCTTTTCTCCAGGGAATCTTCCCAACCTAGGAACTGAACCCCCAGCTCCTGCATTGGCAGGCAGATTCTTTTCCACTGAGCCACCTGGGACTCCCCAAGGGATTCTTTACTAACATCTTAATTAAGAATTAGTAACTTAATTGCTTGTACTCTGTCTTTTCAGATTTAAAAACTGACAGTACTATGTTCATGTTTGGAGAAACATTTCTAGGAGGATGGTATTGTTAAGGAAGGAACTAACTTACATTATAATAACTGAGGCTGATTGTTTAAAGCAAACTGCATTTTGTTTTCTTCACTATTGTTATAGAAATCTTTCTAAAATGTACAATTATAATTCATGCATATGAAGACAAACAGGCATGTTATATCTAAAATGTGTATATAGGAAACATCTAGGTCCTTGAAAATTAGAAGATCATGAGAACTTAAGCTCTCAGGAAAACTTAATTTTAGTACCTTATTCAAGTTAATTTCCTGCTTTACTGCCTTTTTTATTTTCTTATCCTTTTTTAACTTTCTTGGGTTAGAAACTGAAATACAGAGAAAAAATACTGAAAAATATAATTATTTTGTAGAAATGTAAAAATGAGTAATGTTAACATATGTGATAGTATCATAATAAAATTAGATGGAAACACTGAGGAAGGTAGTTTAATATAGAGAAAAGAGAGAGCTTTGGACACACGTAGAGATGTAATTCTTGACTCCATTCCTTTTTAGCACTGGCGCTTCAGCAAATCATTGAACTTCATTTGATCTTCAGGGCTCATATATTTAAAATTGGGATTATGTAACAAACTTACAAAGTTGTTGTTAGAGCATCAAAGTACTTTTTTCTATACTACATTTCACCACTGCCTGTCTGGGCAAGCATTCCGCATAAAGGGAACATATCAACATTGACAAGTCTCTGTCTCTATACACCATTCATTCAATCTTTAAGTAGCAGGTTGTTACCTGTTCTGTTCAGCTGTGATAGTTTAAGAAACTTATACTCTGCTATACTTTGCTTTTTTAAAAGACCGAATCTTGAAGATATCAGTTAACTACTTACTTATACACAAAATGAATCTATATTGTTAATGAGTGTGAGTTTTTAAATACCATCATCTGAAGAAAATGTGTTCTTTGTTCCATTTAAATTATTTGTAGGAACTACTAATTGATTATAAAATACAGTTTCTAAGAAAATCACAAGAAGCAGATAATGGGGGGGTATCCAGTCAGTAGGCGATGTTAACAGTTTTGTAATCACAATGCTGTTGGTTTCTTTGTGAAAATTCAACAACGTGTTAAGATAAGAAGGAGCAGTAAAACCATATCTTTATGAGTTAGGGAGAAGTTTGTTGTTGGGGAGGAAGGAAACTTTCCTTTACCTTCCTAGGCTTTTCTAGTTGCTATAACAGTTGAATTGACATAAGAGAGCTCAAAAGGAGAAAAGCAAATTTAATTTCATAAACATAGGAAGCCTACATACACGAGAGGGTCAGAGACAGAAAAGTATAATGAAGTATATATTACTATCCTGAACTAAGAAATGAAATAGGCGCCCAAGGCTCTGAAGGACAGGAGAGTAATTCACAAGACAACATAAAAAAGAGTAGATATTGGGCAGTTCGATGTTTGCCCTGACATACAGATGGGGTCACCTAGATAAAATTCTGGTAATAACATTTTTTCCTGTGAAAACCCCCCAGTTTAATTCCTTGTAGATAGTTATGGGAGGGGAAGTAGTTTCTCTTGGGGTTGTAGGATCTATGTTTCCCTTGCTCAAAATAATCCACAAGCCAAAGTGGCACATCTTGAGGAGGTCTGTTCTGAATCCCCGGGGTTCCCTTCTTTGGAACTTCCCTGGAAGTTTCCCAGTTCAGAATTTGAGTTGGTAGATTGCTGTCTCTCTCTGAACCAGTCTCTTAGTATTGAAAATAGGTCATCTCGGTTAAAGTTGTACCCTTTCCAAGAGGCACTGATACAGGTGGGCTCCCGAAGTTAGGCCTATGGTGCGAGCAGTCAGACATTTATAACAGACATTTATTTGGAAACAAAAGAAAAAAAAATGGTTAGTTATTAGAGTAGACTGTAGACCCAGTTTCTTAACTCCAACTCCAGTTGGGAAAGTTTATAGTTGTCCAACTTGGAGCATTTTCATAGGGAGCAGGGACAGGCAGTGATAATCTGATGGAGTGTTTAGGTTTGCAGTTTGAACATATCTAGTGATCTTTCTGACTGGCCCTAGCAACAGTCATGAAGACTATCTGTCTATGGGCTATCATGGTGATTTCTCTGAAGTTTATATCAAGTTGTCCAACTTTAGTGTGCACGTCTTTGGAAAATGGGCAGTTTTAGTTCTCAATGATTTCAAGTCAAAAGAGTGGAAGAAAAGTTGGAAAACTTAGTTTGGAGAATTGTTGCCAAATATTGGTGAAAACTGGAAGAATTCAAGAGGAGTCAAGTTTATAGGTAGAAAACAAAACCTCAGAAGACAATGGACAGTAGTAGACTCTATAACCCACAAAAATGTATTACTGAAACATAATTTTTTTCTGTAAAATCATCCTTATATCTACCAAATATAGCCAAATTAAGACTAATCTCTTTGCAGAATAAGTCGTTTCAATAAATTTGGCCCAAATATGTATATAAGTACAGTAAGAACAGTGACTGATCATATAGATCAGTAATCATCTTACATTGTTTTTGTTGTTGTTTTTCTGACAAATTTAGTCTAATTGTATAACAAATGAATGATATGGTATTTAATGCTGATAACTCTAAAACCATGCCTGTATTAACTAAATTACAAACTTAAACTTTTATTTACCAAAAATTATAGTAGTTCCTATGAGGCTGAAAAACATTTGAGTTAGTTTCTAGTGTATCTTTGAAAACATACTTAGTTTGTATAGTGCTTGTTTGTTTTAATTTTTATTTTTAATAGAAAAGTAGTTGCTTTACAATGGTATGCTTGTTTTTGCTAAGCTTGTTTGTTTTTGCCAGTTAAATTGAACTCTTATAATTAATTTTAGTAATACCACTCAGAATTAGAAAAATACCATGTCTATAATGTACATGCATATAGATAGACATAAAAAAGAGACCTTATGATTTTCATTAAAATTTTTTTGAACAATAATTTTGGGCAAGGGTGCTTAAATAGCAATTCATATTTTAAAAGCCCAATCAATATTTTAAATAATTGAATATTAAGATTTGGAGATGGTCTAGATGCAAGTTCCTGCAGAGATTACAAGACTTTTGAATTAAACAGGGGAGGTTAGGAGATCCATGAAAAGAAATGGGTGGAATGTGAACTTCCTCTAGAACTGAATTTCCAATTTTGCAAAGATTTGTAAGATCACAGGCTAATCAACCATCAAACTACATCATCCTCAATTTGCTTCTTTATGTCAGGGAGACTTCTAACTGTTTTAAATAAAAATATTTATATGTTCTGCTCAGGCAGATTTGTTGGTATGTCCAATTAATATTGCTTGAAGGGCAAACGTATTTGCTTTCTGTTTTACAAAACTAGGTAAAGGAAACATTCCCCAGTGAGATACAATGTCCGGCCCCATAATATAGTCAGGAGAAAGAGATACAATAATGGTATATAAAGCCTGTTCAGATTTATCAGTTCTCCTATAAATTTTTATGTTAATTCCATTAACTCTTATGTTACTAATTATAGCCTCCATTAAGATTTCATGAATAAATCTTAGTTTTACAGTATTGGGTAGGGGAAGTTTTCCCAGCCAGACATTATATATATTACCATAAAATAATCAAGTATTACCATTACTTCTTTACATAAAGCTTGTTTAAACATTCACATTTTTATAATCTTATCAACTCTTACATTTCTATATTCTTTCAATCTGATTATAGCCTGAGTCAGAGGCTCTACCAGTGGATATTGGTACCAGTTCATGGGGTCCCCATATCAACGGTTTCCTGGAAACTTCTATTTTCTATCCTCAGACCATTTGAGTCACTCTTCTGCAGAAGGCTTTGGGCCCCCAGTGAGGGCTTAAGCCAAGCAATCCTGGTTCCTTTGTCAATCTTTAATTTGATTAACTGGCTGGTTGCCTCTAGTGATTGTTGATCAGATTTCTCACAGTAATCTCTGCCTTTCAGCTTTTCAAATTTCTCCATACTGGGATAAACAGATGAACTTGTCTGGATTTCTTTAACATTGCTGGATGAAAGGGAGAATATTCAGGCCCACCCAGCCTTTGGTAGCTATATGAAAACCTTTATGGTAACCATATCAATGTCTGTTTTATTCATCCTGATGCTGGATGGCTTTATTAAAGGTTCAGAGTATTGTTCTACCTATCCAAAAAGAATTTTGCACAAGGAATGCAAAGGAAGACACAGAGAGAGAGAGAGGCATAAAGGGAAACAAGAAAACTGTTTATTAAGAAGTGAAAATATGCACCCAGAAAAGGATGTGGGTGTGCTTACGAGTGAGGAGCGCCCCTCAGATTTTCTGATTACCCTTTTTAATTCATCTTAACCTTTGAATAGTCATGATATTGACTAATAGGTGCAGAATATTCATTGATGGGGCTTCCCTGGTGGCTCAGATAGTAAGGAATCTACCTGCAATGTGGGAACCTGGGTTCAATCCCCAGGTTGGGGCGATCCCCTGGAGGAGGGTATGGCAATCCACTCTAGTATTCTTGCCAGGAGAATCCCATGGACAAAGGAGCCTGGTGGGCTACAGTTCATGGTCAGAAAGCATCAGACACAAGCGACTAAGCACAGCACATATTCATTGATGAGAATGTGGAAGCGAGGTGATTATCTCATTTACTTATATCAGCTTTGGTTCTTGTGCACTGGACTCCTGAAGCCATCACACACGCATCCTGAGAGCTATTTTCCCTTAAGTTTTCCCTTACCAGTTGAGTACTACATCTAGAAACTTGTAGAGTGGTCATATGAAGCCTGGACATTTTTATTGAGCATGCTCAGCCATGCTCTGTGGGTTTTATGATTAGGATTCCCTATTTAGATATCACAAAATTTAGTCAAAGTCTAATTTATGTTCTTGTTGCTAATGTTATTGCTCAGTGGCTTTGCCTTTTTTCCTAATGACTACACATGAGTGTTACTAGAAAGTTGGTTCTTGTTTCATTGCAGAAAGAATTCAGAGATGAGGCAGGGAGGTCAAGAAAGCAAAGCAAAGGTTTATCTAAGGGATAGTATACTCTTAAAGAGAGAACAGACACTGTAAGTTGAGTAGCTGTGTTGTTCACGAGATGTATGGTTTCCTGCCCTTTGGCCCATGTACCCCATTCTCTGTTCATATCTAGCTTTTTGCCTGCTCTAACATTCCCCCTTCAAGGAGTCTGGACCCTGAAATCTTTTAAGGAGCAAAGGGTCAATAGTCCATCTTCTGTAACTGCTTCAGACTGAATGTGGGCATTGTCTCTACCTTTTGGTGCAGATCTCCTTGGTATCTGTCAGAGACAGGGGTATTGGTGATGTTTATAGTATTGGAGATGGAAAGTGGGGAACAGAGGGAGGCAGCAATCGTATGCAGTATATGTGGATAGTTCTCAGCTTCAGGTAGGATAGGCTGAAATTCCTGCATCATCATTTAAAATTGGAATTTTCTGAAGCAGTGGGGTTTCTGAAGCATCTCAGGTTTCAATACAGCCTTTATTAATAGGGAGAAATGGGACTATATCTGAGTAGAGTTATTAGTTATATTAAACATTTTATTGTTGTTCAGTCACTAAGCCACCTCCAACTCTTTGTGATCCCATGGACAGCAGCATGCCAGACTCATCTGTCCTCCACTATTTCTCAGAGTTTGCTCAGATTCATGTCCGTTGAGCTGATAATGCTATCTAACCAATCTCATCTTCTGCCACCCATTCTCCTTTTGCCTTGAGTCTTTCCCAGCATCAGGGTCTTTTCCAGTGAATTGACTATTTGCATCATGTGGCCAAAGTATTGGAGCTTCGGCTTCAGCATCAGTCCTTCCAATGAATATTAAGTGTTGATTTCCTTTAGGATTAACTGGTTTGATCGCCTTGCTGTCCAAGGGGCTCTCAAGAGTCTTCTCCAGCACCACAGTTTAAAAGCATCAATTCTTTGGTTCTCACCATTCTTTATAATCTAGCTCTCACATACATGCATGACTACTGGAGAAACAATGGCTTTGACTATACAGACGTTTGTCTGCAAAGTGACATCTCTGCTTTTTAATACAATTTAGGTTGGTCATAGCTTTCCTTCCAAGGAGCAAGCGTCTTTTAATTTCATGACTGCAGTCACTGTCCACAGTGATCTTGGAGCCCAAGAAAATAAAATCTGTCACTGCTTCTACTTTTCCCCTTCTATTTGCCATGAAGTGATGTGACCAGATGCCATGATCTTAGGTTTTCTGAATGTTGAGTTTTAAACCAGCTTTTTCACTCTTCTCTTTCACCCTCATCAGGAGGCTCTTTAGTTCCTCTTCATTTTCTGCTATTAGAGTGGTATCATCTGTATATGTGAGATGTTATTTCTCAAATATAACCTGTTGTTTCTTCCAGCAATCTTGATTCCAGCTTGTGATTCATCCAGTCTGGCATTTCACTTGATGTATTCTGGATGTAAGTTAAATAAGCACACAGACAGTATCCATCCATGTCATACTCCTTTCCCAGTTGTGACCAGTCAGTTTTTCCATGTCCAGTTCTAACTGTTGCTTCTTTACTTGCGTATAGGTTTCTCAGGAGATAGGTAAACTGGTCTGTTATGCACATCTCTTTAAGAGTTTTCCACAGTTGTTATTATCCCCACAGTCAAAGGCTTTAGCATAGTCAATGAAGCAGAAGTAGATGTTTTTCTGTAATTCCCTTGCTTTCTCAAAACTGAAACTCATAATAGAAGCATAATAATAGTTAGAATAGTCTAGAATATTATCTAATCTCTATTCTTGTCTTATTATGCTTCTATTGTGAGTTTCAATTTTCTTTATTTCAATGACTAGATTCTTCTATCAGATAGTGATATTCCCCACATATTGGATATTAGCAGTCTGGTTAGTGTCTGTCACCTACCTGTGATTAATGAAAATTAGGGTGGTAAATGAGAACCTAGCATATATTGCTGTTAATTCCATTAGGTTCCTCAAGGAGGCAGGGCCTCCTAAAAGACTTAGGTCCTCTGGGGAGGTGTGGCTGTGGGCACAGATCCAACAGTCAAATGACTCAGTACCTTTAGCAATGACATTCTTAGTGTCAGATAGTGAATGTTTGTAAGCTGAGCTATGATGATGTGAATAACAAGAGGGACCCTTCGGATGGGTGTGGACTCTGATAATTCCCTGAGGCCCACCTGCTACTTCCTGGAAGGGACAAAGAACCTCTGACTGCATGGGACAGAAGGGTAAAAGGGTTTATTGGGTGGGAGAGGGGCTGAAGATAGCAAAAGAGTTGGGACTTGAGCCGTCGGTATGGAGCTTGTGTTCCTCCAGGGGTGCCACTAAAGAAGGCATTTGTGAAGCCTGAATAGGTCCCAACCCAGGGGACCAGGTTCTCTCTAAGGGCCAGAAAAGCCTCACTGTAATGAACTTCTGTCCAGTTTCCCTGCCTTTTGCAAAAATATCTAACTTAGGTTACTGTTACAGTTGAGGCTTCCACTCTCTGGCCAGGTCTCTTGGTTCTCAAGTTTATATTGGGGCAAGGCTGTGTTACAAAAGAAAATGAGTGTGTTTAATTTTAAAGAATCAAGAGAAAACTTGTCCCAGTGACCCAGAATGTACCTGAAAGGTGAGTCCTTTGGGGTGGAGGAGCTGTTTCCCATAGTTCCTTCAGGGCGAGAGTGCTCCTATAACAGAGGAGCACTAGCCTTAGCCTTAGGAGGTCCCATGGGGGCTCCCTAAGACAGGACTGGTTTCAGGCTTCCCTGTCCATCTAGTGAATCGACCCTAGCCAATATGGGGTCTCCCCCCAACCCATGCCACTCCTGCAGGCCCCAGCATCCTAGGGCCCGTGTCCTTCCTGGAATCTGTGGTACCCAGGATAAGCAACTTTCCTGAAGGCTCCTCTACAGATTCTAAGTTCAATGATTAATCCTTCTGTTCCAGGGTATGTTCCCCTGGAATGGACATCCTCATTGATCTAGGACCCATTTAGTTAGGAAACTCTCATTTATCTAAAAGGATGTTGAAAGTCTTAGTTGCTCAGTCCTGTCTTACTCTTTGAGACCCCATGGACTGTAACCCTCCAGGCATCTCTCTTCATGGGATTCCCCAGGCAAGAATCCTGCAGTGGGTTGCCATTTCCTTCTCCAGGGGATCTCCCTGACCCAGGGCCTGCACCTTCTGTGTCTCCTGCATTGACAGGTGGATTCTTAAGCACCTGAGCCACAAGTTTCTGGAAACAGGCACTGGCCATTATGGGAGGCGGTTTAAAGCTTTCTCTTTCCCTTCCTTTCTGTGGGCAGTATCCCTGGGCCTCAGTTCCACTCCCGCACCCACCCAAGCTCTTTCCAGCAGGCTATGCGAGGTGGCCCAGGATTGGGTAGGGCAGCACCAGGCACTATATCTGTACTTACAAGTGACAGAGGTCCCGAGGGCCCTGTGGAGACTCTCCCAATCCATCGACCCTGAGCAGGTAAGTGCACTGTGGGCATGGGTTACCACTGGGGCTTGTATCCCCTGGGCATGGCCATCTGCACTACCGACTCCTGCTCATACCACCTCGCCCCAAAGGGCAGGACAGGGTGGGGGGTTGGTGGCAGGGAAGACCGGGAGGCTAGTGGGGCAGGCAGACCACAGTCCCCCCAGGATGGGCCACACTGTGCAGTGCGGAGCTCTGCACCTTCCATACCTACGCCGCTTGTGGCCCGAGGCAGCTCCTGAAGGGATGGCGGCAGGGCCTCTGTGCAGACTCTCTTACAGCTAGGTAAGGCCTCGCTTTAGACTTCCACACAACTGATCATAAGGACAATTAATCAAAGGATGGATAAGGCAAACCCAGAGGGCAAGGCTCCTATGGATCCCGTTGCCAGCTGCCAGTGAGACAGGCTGGAAACTTCCTGATGTGGCAGGTACAGTTAAAAAGGGCAAGACCTAGCGGTGAGGCTGCAATATGCATGGCAGGTTTCTTTTTCACCATTTCCAACTGAGTAAGGCACAGAGGCAAGAATGGAGTGACATTCCAGGGGTCATGTATGGATGTGAGAGTTGGATGGTGAAGAAAGCTGAGCACTGAAGAATTGATGCTTTTGAACTGTGGTGTTACAGAAAACTCTTGAGAGTCCCTTGGATTGCCAGGAGGTCCAACCAGTCCATCCTCAAGGAGATCAGTCCTGGATGTTCATTGGAAGGACTGATGTTGAAGCTGAAACTCCAATACTTTGGCCACCTCATGTGAAGAGTTGACTCATTGGAAAAGACTCTAATGCTGGGAAGGATTGGGGGCAGGAGGAGAAGGGGACAACAGAGGATGAGATGGGTGGATGGCATCACCGACTCGATGGACATGGGTTTGGGTGGACTCCAGGAGTTGATATGGACAGGGAAGCCTGGCGTGCTGCAATTCATGGGGTTGCAAAGAGTCGGACACAACTGAGTGACTGAACTGAACTGAACTGAGGGAGGCAGAGAGTATAGTCAGGCACAGGTGGACCAATAATACCCCCTGTAAGGGCAGCCGCGGGGAGGGGGAAGTTTGCTGGTTTTGTGTTTTGTTTTACTTGTGTGCCAGAAATTCCGGGGAAATTGTCTGTCCGGTGGACAGACCTCTCTCTATTCATGACTGACACATCCTCTTGCAGGGGATTTCTTGTGGTGAGTCTCCTGTGGCTTTTATGGCTCAACGCGCAGTACCACTCCTTGCTGCAATTGGTCTGAAAAGGGTGCAGACAATAAGAAAGCAGAGAGAAAGATGGCGGAAAACAGGCAGCACCTCTGGAGCTCAAGGGAGGCAGAAGCTTAACCAAATTCTCCTTCTGTTCTCACCAAAGATGTTCCCAGAGGGTAGGCTTTGTCTCATCACAGAAAGAATTCAGAGATGACAGGGAAGTCAAAAAAGCAAAGTGAGGATTTTTTTGATAGAATGCTGTCAAAGGGAGAGCAGACAGTTATTACGTGAGTAGCTGCCCTGAGCTTTGCCTAGCTGGTTATATGGAGTGTAGAAGTGAAGGGGTGGAATATTCGCTGGGGCGGGAGACTTTTGTGGTCTTATTCCCAGATTTTCATTCTACCTCCACCTTCCTGAGCGATTTTTGTCTTTATTTAGTCTTGGTCAGGAGTGTCTTGGCATCAGTGCCTGATGAGAACTTATCTGTAAGGATAAATTTTGTAATGAGAGCATAATGAGCAAAAGGTTACATTGGAATGCTAGAGATCCCTGCCTTTTCCCACCTTTCTTCGTCTGCCTCCAGGTCACTTATCACCCCCAAATGTGGTAGGTTTCTTGAGGTTCCTACTCTTCTTTATCTGCCCAAGGACCCCAGTTGATTATTGTTAAGGTGTATAACTTCTTACCATTTGGTGCATGATGCCCCCTTTCTCTATTCTTACCTTCTCTAGCCTTCTCCAAAATGAGGAGGCTATCCTTGGGTCCAGTCCTATCTCTCCTGTCTCAATCCTTTTTTAATAACTATCTAAAGATTCCACCCTGCAGGGATGAGTCCCAAGACTCTTTCTTTCTGAGTTCTCTTTGTTCCATCTTCTTCAATACTTGCTTTATTTACCTTAGTTCTTAATAACCCTTTAAAAAATTTCACCTTGTTGGGAAGAGTCCCTTGACTCTCCCCTCAGCTTCTTTTCATTATCTTGTTAATTAACCTAATGTTTTTATTAGCACCTGTGAGACCCATAAGGGAAATCTGAGACTGCTTCTGGAAACTTTTTTTTTATAATTAGGGGAGTTCTTAAGGCTAGCCAGTATATTGCTTTGTATCCACTTTTTAATTTGGTCTTTTCATAGGTACCAATAAAGCATGTTTGACAGCCCTCTAAAAATTTAACAATTTGGAAGTTTTTCCAATTGAGAGGACCCATACTTGGGAAATAGGATCTTAATAGTAACTCAAACCAATTAGACTTTCTATGGCTTAACCATAGGTGCAAGAGGTGTCCCCAAAGGAGAATAAAAAGGGATGCAGCCCTCGAAAGACCCAAAAAAGCTCACTTCCCAAAATAGTCTAAGAAAGTAGAGACCTTTTTGCACAAGCAGTAAGGATGATGTAGTGCCTGCACTAACAGAACTACAAAGGCGCCAGGAAAAAGCTTTTCACAAGGTGTTATGAAAAAGGCTTCTTATAGACTGGGACCCTTACGATAAACTCCTGAGCCTGGGCATGCCTGGACAAAGAGATGCTAGTCAAAGCCACGGTTGATATCTGCACTTGGGACGAACTGGCTACAGCTGCTCTAAATCCTAGTCTGTTTGACTGACTTAGCAAGTGCACGTAATTACATCAACCTTCTAGATGGCAAATAACAAAGAGACTTTCCTCACAGATCATAAAGCCAAACAACCTCTCAGGACAGAATAGGACAAAAGAGACAGATAACAACAACAACAACAACAAAAACAGCGACCATCTCTGGGAAAAAATGGATGAATAGAACCAAGAGTACTCTGCCAGATTTTCCAGTCACTAAGTCTAATGAGTTGGCTCTACAGATAATTTCTCCTGCTAATTAAATTTTTTATTAAGGAAAAAAGACCAAAAAACACATACCACTTGTCTGATGTCCTAGGATCTCTCAGCTGCAGCAGCCTTGTGGGGAGCGGAGTCCAGCCAGGAAAGTTTATCTCACTAACTAAGCCAGCTGTTTGAGAAAAAAAAAAAAAAAATTCCTCTACTCTTCTAGGCTGTAAAAATTACATTGACATGAGACAGATTAACAGGGAAAAATCAAATTTAATTTCCTACTTACAGGAATAGCCCCCAGCTGTGCACAAACACACACCTACATACAGGAATCGCCCCCAGCTACACAAATACACATACACATACACATACATAGAAATACAGGAATCACCCCCAGCTAGACACACACACACACAGAGGAGTCGCCTCCGACTACATACACAGCTCAGAGATCTCACATATCAAAGAGGTTCACAGACAGAAAGGTAAAATGAGTACATATTGCCACCCTGAGCTGAGGAACAGGGCAGGGGTCTGGGGCTCTCAAGGACAGGAGGATAGTTCACAGGACAATACAAAAAAAAAAAAAAAGCAGGTTTTAGGTACTTGGGTGATTATCCTGCCATACAAATGAGGACACTTAGATAAAAATTATCTCCTGTAGTAACTCTTTTTCTGGGAAAAATCCCCATTTTAAATACTTGTATTTAGTTAAGGGAAGGGCAGTAATTTCTCTTGAGCCTGTAGGATCTTGATTGCTTTAGCTCAAAATAATCCACATGCCAAAATGGTATATCTTGAAAAATCTGTTCTGAGTCTCCATACTATTAGCTATATAGAGGAGCCCTTCTAAAGTCATATGTAAACATTCTCTAAATAGCCATGAGTTCAAATCTCTAGCACTGTGTAATAAGCAAACTCTTGAAAAAAAAAAATTTCCAAGTGCCATAGAATTAGATTTCTTAATACCATTTGTTGACTTTCTAGTTGCCTTCATAATTTATTTCATCTGCCTGCATTCATGAGTTTGAAAGTTCATTGCTATAATGTATAAGCAATTAAAGAATGTGTTAAATCACTATTTCTTGTCTGGAAATGGAATAAGTTGGAGAATGGAAGCATGTATGGTATGCTCATTGTTTCATATAAAAAATCATATAATCTTCATAAGTGTACAGAAGGAAAATTAATAATACTATCTTTTTTGGTGAGATAGTACATAAGATGAAGTGAGAAATCACTAAATATGGCTCACATTTTCAGAAATAAGGAATGCAAAACAAGATTTAATATGGGCATATTAATTTAGAGGAAATGCAAGGGATAAAACTTTGACTCTGACTGACAATTACAGAATCAAACACTTCCTGCCAAGTTTATTGCTCTGCGTGTATCCAGTGTTTATAAAACATTCGTGCTTCCTTCTGTTTCTCTTTGGGATTAGTGGAACACCTGTTATTGTTTAGTTAGAGTTTGTTATTAATTACTGGTAATGAGTTTTTAAAACTACAACTTGATTTTCCCCTGTAGGATAAAATGGTTTTTTGTTTTTGTTTTTGTTTTTGTTTTTGTATAATATTGTCCCACCCTCCAAAGTAGCCCAAATTACAGCTCAGATTTGAAAAACCTTGTTAAACGTGCTAACCGCCTTGATGGAAGTCTCATGTTTTGCCTTTTTATCCCATCAAATAAAATGTCCCTAACCAATATATAGTCTTAAAATTTTTTTAGCTATCTAAAGATGAACAGAATTGCTCTTTCTCTGCAGTGAATATGCACTATCCTATAGTCAGAAACAGTCCCCACCTCAGTTACAGGGACCATCTCAATTGGGCTGAATGAACTGTAAAGATCAGATTATTTTGTTGTTTTAGTTAAGATTCTTTTACGCTAACTCACTCTATGAAGTGAAAGTGCAAGTGTTAGTTATTCAGTCATGTCTGGCTCTTTGCAACATCATAGATTATACTGTCCATGGATTCTCCAGGCAAGAATATTGGCGTGGGTTGCCATTTTCTACTACAGGGGATCTTCCTGACTCAGGGATGAAATTCTGGTCTCCCACATCGCAGGCAGGTTCTTTACCATCTGCACCACCTGGGAAGCAAAAAGTTGAAAAATTAAGAAAATTCTATTTAGGCCTAGAAAGTTAGTATTTGCTATTAAGGCTGAAACTAAGCAACTTTAGAAGACAGATGTCTACAATGTATAATTTTAGGATATTCTAGACATTGAAGAGCTCCTTTCTTCAAGAAATACTTTTGCTATTTCCCTGTTGCTGGATATCTGAGTTATTTCCAATTTGGAGTTACTGAGGAATAAAACTGCTATCAAATATAAATAAATACTTTTGCTGCTGCCTTTCAGTGATCTAACAACCCCACCATGATGTCTCCTGAATGTGTAGATGTTCAGTATAATAAATTGCATTTTGAATAGCCCCTAAACTTCTTTAGGGAGGAAGGAAGGGAAGAGGAAGAGAGAGAGAGAGACCCCATCCTTCCATGGGGACTATCCTGAAGCCGATGACCTCTACTTTTCCTGTAGGGCTAGAGAGTCTAGTTGTCATTTTCTTTTTTCAATTTATTTTGTATTTTAAAATTTTTATTCAGTTATAATTAATGTAGAGTATTATTATACTAGTTTCAGGTTTACAGCATAGTGATTTGATATTTTTATGAAATATTATTATGAAATGATAACCACAATAAATCCAGTTACCATTCATCACCACACAAAGTCTTTGCAAAACTATTGACTATATTCCCTATGTGTACATTACATCCCCATGATTTATTTAATTTATAGCTGTGAGTTTCTGCCTCTTAATCCCCTTCATCTGTTTTGTGCATTGCCTGACCCTCTCCACTCTGGCACCCACCAGTTTGTTCTCTATGTCTAAGCATTTGTTTCTGTTTTATTTTGTTTGTTCATTTGTTTTATTTTTTATATTCCACATATATGTGAAATCATGTGGTATTTGTTTTTTTTTCTTTCTGATTTATTTTGCTTAATTATAATAACTTCTAGGACCATCCATCTTGCCTCAAATGGAAAGATTACATACTTTTTTATGGCTGGACAATATTCCACTGAAATATATATATGTGTATCTATATATATATATACCACATCTTCTTTATCCATTCATCTATTGGTGGATACATGGGTTGCTTTCATATCTTGGCTATTGTAAATAGTGCATATATGTTTACAAATTAATTATTTTATAAGAAAACCATTAAAACTGGTCAAGGCAGACATTGGTTGGCAGACTGAGACTCAATTTACAGTCTCTTTTGTCTTTTTGCTTTTATTTGTTTTCAGAAATTGATAGTACAGATGTTCAAGGTAGAAGCCTTTAGATTTATTAACCTTTATCAACTTTCCAGTAACTCCAATCTCCTTTTCCATATTTTATGGCTAAGCATATTTTTCCGAAGTAACAGCTTCCAACAGTTTCATTTATCTAGGCAGGTTCTTTGATGGAAGTATCATGATCTTGCTAGGCATTTTCATTCTTCCTCTTAATCAACTTCCACTTGGGCCAAATAAATTGCATGTATTGCTGGACAGAGTCAACCAAGTTAAGCAAGAGACACATTTGTATGGTTAAGAAATTACGTGGCTTACAGACTTTTATACTCAGTATAGATAAAGAAATCAATTTAAATGCCCTGTACAAGGACCAGGGTTAATGTGCTTTCAGTTAGTAATTTTAATACTTTTTTCCAACTTTTCATCTTTGTAGCCATTATGATTAAAGTTCAATACAAGTTAAAGTTTATCCCTTAGAAGTTATCCCACCATTGAAATTCCAGCTGCTGTCTGACTTTTGCTTGAGTCAAGAATTTATGTCAAGGTAATTTATTCTACCTTCAGTGTCATTTATTCTCTTAAAATTGAAGGTATTCATCTACCAAAATCTTTTCTGACTATAATAAGGTATTCTTTGGTAGCCCATATTCCAATTCTCTGGGTTTTAAGACCATAGCTAGAAAGAGCCTCAAGGAATAAGTTAGTATGCTCATTTTATTAAGATCCTTTTCTTGAACTTCAGTGGTACTTAACTGAATTTTTGATCCTGCTGAGAAGAGGTCAAATGTAATTGCATTACAGTCACTATTATTTAATGGTTTAATCTAATGTATTTCAGAGCTCAATTGGCTGTATTGGAGAAGACTAGGTAAAATTTAGCCTTGCTGTACTCTTCTTTAAAAAAATTCTGCTCCTAAAAAATATATGCACTTTAGTTCCAAACATCTAATTATTTTTGCAAAGCAAAAGCTTTGGGAGTTTTAATGTTTACTCAAAAAGCAATTGTTGAATCCTCTCTCTAAGCTGATAATCCAGAAAAGAGATAAGACACAGTACAAATAATTTTATAACTGAGGATAACTAGACAGACATGCAATAGACATTCAGAAAATGTACATGTTAATCTCAGGATACTAGGAATAAATAGTTATCTTCACTTAGCATCTGGACCTCTTAATGTTTTTTAATAGTTTAAATCATTTAAAAATTGTTTGCAGAAGTAAGATTAAAGGAATGGTGAAAATTATGATTAAAAACTTAAACATATCAAAGTTAAATGTTTATTTCATCAATTCCCTGGTTTTGAAGGTGTACACACACCAAATGGGAAACATCTTTCAAAAGGAACTGAACTGCTCATCAACTATCATGCATAAACATCCATCTTGTAGATACTAGTTACACATTTCAAACATCTCTAATAGACTCTGGGATAATATTACTTCAAATTCTTTCACAATGTGCATCATCAGAATGCAGCAATTGAATTTTTGAAATTTTTGATAGCTCATAATTTTGTTGAAAAGATGTCATCTTGATTCCATAATTGAAAAACATTTTTATTTTTAGATTTATAATCATTAATTAGAATGATAAATCCAATAATATTTAAATTTATACATTATTAATCGTTCTGACTTTGACATTTGTATGATTAAAAAAGCATCAGTTTTGGCACACAGAGATTATGAAAACACAAAAGAGTACTATCACATACATCTTAATGAAATGAGATATTTTATATTCTAGTCACAAACTATTGCATGATAAAGTCCAAACTGAAGAACTAATTGGATGAGGATACCACATCCCCTTTTTGAATGTGTTGTTCGCCCATTGATTCTTGAAGTTGAGAAAATTCATTTTCATGTAAAGACACATAGTCTTAAATTTCACTTGGATGGTCAATTTCAATTTCCTCCTAATCATTAAGGTTTAGTGCACTACAAAGTGTGTTTTTGCATTCATCTTCTGATTCACCCAGCAACTTAAATATCTTCCTCTGTCAATATTCTTCTCTTTGCAGTAATGGATGGGAAATAAAAACTCTGAATTCTAAACTGTATTAAATGAAGCTAAAAATTATAGACCATAAAAATTTCTGCAGACTTTTGTATCTTCTTGAATGATGATACAAAACTTTAGTCAAGACAATGAAAAAAAACGAATGATGAAATAATGATTGATTTTGCAATTACATCAGCCTTCTAGGCAATCCCATCATTATTCTATTTTCTTATTTTTTTTCTTTTTACAAAAATTTTGGGAATAATCAATGATTAATGATGAAATAATTCCTAAGTTTACAAAATAGAAATTGTTCAAGATATAAGAAAAATAAGATCAGAAATATGCCATGTAGTGTCCTGAATTTTTAAAACTGACCAGTAGTGCCACATGATAATTACAAGATAGAGTGAGTTTTATTGTTTACAAATAATTCATTTTTCTTTGTTCCTTGGAAGATCTATAAAAATAAGGCGTGGAATATTAGTCTTTGTCAATAGTGATAATAGCTCCAAAAAAGAAACAAAAAACCAAGATTGCCTTCAGTGGACCCTGATAATACACTGGGAACCAATGGACACAATAGAAATGGGAGGACCATCTTTCTATTAAAATAGGATTTAAATACTTTGCTTGTGGGGTTTGTTTGTTTGTTTTTAGTTTATCCTCTAGAGAATTTTTTTATAAAATTCATTTCTTCAGATTCTTAAGATGATAAAGTAGTATGTACACCTGTCCTTCCCCAAGCTTTTTTGCTTTCTCTTTTGCTATGGAAATTTACTGCAAAAGGACAGTGCTTCTAGTGTGAACGTTCAGAGAAGATCTTGTGGAAAAGATAAAAATTGAAATGCACCTTGGAAAATGTGTAGGATATGCCTATGTCAACTTAAGGCTAAAAGCATTTAAGGCTGAAGGGATAATAATTAAAGCACAGAATCACAATATCTTGAAATGTTCTTTTGTGACTATCAATTACTGAGTATTTACTTTTTGCCAGGTTCTTAAAATGGGCTTCCCTGATGGCTCAGCAGGAAAGAATCTGCCTGCAATGCAGAGACGCAGGAAATGCCTGGGTCAGGAAAGATCCCCTGGAGAAAGAAATGGCAACCCACTCCAGTATTCTTGTCTTGAAATCTCCCATGGACAGAGGAGCCTGGCGGGCTATAGTCCAAAGTGTCGCAAAGAATCAGACATGACTGAGTGACTCAGCACACAGCTCTTAAAATAATCTTATTTAATACTTATAGAACTTTGCATGTAGTGTTTTATTATCCCTGTTTTATATAAATAGATGAGAGAACTGAGCACAGAAAGTTCAAGTGTTTTGTCCAGGTCACACCCTGCATGGACAGAGAATTTAAACTCGGGTCTGCCTAATCCTCAAGCCTCAGGAGTAAGACCAAATCTCTCAGCTTCCCAGACATAGACAAGGAACTGCCAGCGGTTCACTTTGATTGTCATCAAAGGACCTAGAAAGAGAAACCAGCTTGGAAACGTTATGAAAGATGGTTCAGACAGAATGAAATGGGAAGGACAAGTCCAAAGAAAGGAAGTAAAGCTTGACCTCAGGTGTTATGAAGATAACTAAGTTGATTTTAGAAATATCACAAAGGTAAACTCATAGGATGTACCAATACTGATACCAAAGGAGAGGAAAGTGAAAGCTTATTCAGAGATTGTTGGCCTGAAAACCCCAAAAGATGCCCTAAATAGGAAGTAAAGGAAGAGAGTGCCCACTGGAAGGGGAGAGCTGGAGAAGAGGACTTTGAATTCACTTATTCTTAAAGCCACAGATAGTATTCAGTTGCAAAAGGGGAATATGTGAAAATTTGATAATCATCCGTATGCTAAATACTAAAGTTCATTCTGGGTACTTTCACACACTTATATAAGTCTCACAGCAAACTCTGGACTAGGTTGTTAGAGGATCAGTTGTGGATTTCCAGAGAGAGGTCGGGTGTGGAGACAGAGTTGCCAAGACAGTGAGTGAAATAAGTCAGAATATAAACACTGGGTATCTTCTGCATGCTCAGCAGTCCCAAAGTGAGCACAATAGAGGACATAAGAATACCTAAAGATGATCTCTCTTTTAACAAGTATGGTGCATGATTATTTGAAAGAGTGAACAGGAACTCGTAAAGAAAAAGTTTAAATTTGAGAAATTTCATAATACAGACACTAAATATTACAAGTTTCAGAGGAGGTAATATGCATCTAGAACTTGAGAGATGGATAAAGTTGACTCATTGCTGAAGAATACATAAGGCTTGCTTTGTGTATGAATGAAAGAGAAAATGAATGAGGACATAGCAGTGTGTGTGACTTCGATGTGTTTGTATGGTGATGATGATACCAGACTGGAAAGAGGAAAAATTAAGATTAGAATTAGGGAATAAGAAGTGATGTTTGTGGTTATAGATTACAGACACTTGGTCAATCAGGCATAGCTGATTGTTGTAATGGAAGAGAACCTTTGAAAGATTTAAAGCAGGACACTGATGCAAAACCATCATTTCAGAGATGTGATCAGGCAGTCCTCTGCTTAAGGTATTAGAAACAGAAGAAAGTTTGTGGAATATTGCTAAAGCTGTTGAGTTTAAAATATAATTTTGAAGGAAAGTCACAGTTCACAAGCCATTTCCCACAGGTGATGGCAACTGTGTATAAGTGACTTAAGAAATTAATATTGCAACTCAAAATGCTACAAACTATCTGACAATTTAAGTTCACACAAGAAGTATAAACTTAAATGAGGCATCAATATAAATAAGAAAAGTAAAATATGTGTGACTGTTGATCAAAACCAACAGTAAGTAAAGTGCTGGAACCAGACCTGTTCACAACCTAAAAGAGAGCAATAGCTTCCTTTCCCTTTTTTTTTTTCCTTTGGCTGATTTCTTTTGCTTTGCATCATTTTATTTTTATTCTTCAGAAGTAAGCATGTAATGCATGGGCATGACAGGGAGTGAGAACATGTGGTTAAGCACACAGACTCCAGAGCCAGTCTGCTTGGTTTCAAATCAAGGCTCTGCCAGTTGCTGAAATTATAACTTTAGTCATGTTACTCAGGCTCTAAGTAACTGTTTCTCTGTTTCCTCCTCTGTCAAATGAGGCTAATCATGGAATTGTTGCAGAGCAGATGGTCAAAGTGCACTAAGAATCCAACGCTTTCCAACTGTTGGCTCTTCTTTACCAACTGAACACATATCCAAGGTTGTTTGATAAGGAGGCGGAAATATTTTTTAGAAATTTTTTTTAGAAATCCACATCAGCAGATAGCATAGTAGGCCAATTTTGCCTGTTCTAGTCATCCTATACTTGGTTCTGCTAACTATATAATGTGGGTGTAATAATATGTAATTTATAGTGTTAAACTGAGGTCCATATAAAAATCCTGCATTGTATGCATTAATGAGTTTGGTTTAGATGTCTTCTAAATGAGTTCTTTGAACATCCATCTATCCAGATTCTATGGATAGAGCAGTAGACAAAAATATGCACGATGCCTATTTCTCCTTTAAAATAGAATAATCGATATTATTTTACAAGGTTAAGGTACAGAATAGTTTATGCATGGACACATATGCTTAGAATACCACCTAACTATAATATGTACTATTTAAATGTATAATGGTAGCATTGGTGCCCAAACAGCAAAATTATGATTTTCTGCTCACCACATCTTATTATCCTTCTGATTTAATTATCACATATTATTATCACTCAGTCCCTAGCAAGACTTCCTTTACTGCCTTATATACACCTTCAAGAAAAATTTGACTTTAAATTCCTGTTGCCTCACACCTTGCCAGATACATGCTGTGTTTACTGAATTGAATTCATGATGTATAATATATATCTCGCTGGAAAAATTATTGATGATCATCCCAGAGCAGCCTTTTTTATTCATTCCTTGAAATAATCCTGTTATTTAGAAAGATGACAGGTTTCTAAGCATTGCAAATAAGCCTTGTGTAAAGATTCTTAAAGGAGTTATTGATAGTACCTCTAGAGACAGAGGCTCAGAATTAACAAAGCTGAGTTTGCTGTGTGCGTCAGTAAATCGTAGACAGCATATAGAATTAGACAGAAGTGAGAAGGAAAAATAAAAAGAGAGAGAGAGAGCCTACACCTCATCACTGGTGAGCATAGTTCCTGGACTTGGCCCCATGAGAGTTGCCTTGTGATTATCTGAAGTATGGGGAATCAGTTTAAAATAAATGTATCCAGTTTTGACAGTTGTCTCAATCAACCCATTAAGCATTCCAGTCCTTATAAATAACTAGGATGTGCAGAAATAGGTCGAGGCACTTCTGAGTGGCCACAATTCCTCTGACACTGCTACCCCTCCCAGTCAATGTCACTGTGATTAAGGGCGTTAGGTTTGGGGAGAAGGCAGGTAACTAAGTAAATATTTTCCCCACAATATAATGTTCATATTACTTTCTCTTTGCACTGAAGCGCTAACATTTCATTTTCCCACGTTCTCAGAATTTTGTCTCCTCCCCTTTTGAAAGAGGTGTCAGATTCTAGAGGAATGTCTTTGCTGCGCAGGAACTTTCATTACAGTGTCGGTTTTGGTCTCACCTTGTCACTATTAATGGCATAGACCTGCTGTCAAATAAGAATAAATTCCTGCTCAGGTAGCCTACTGGGACTAGTCAAAGCACGTTCTAAAATAGTCTGAAAAGGAACAAATAATACAGAGTAATTTGAATTGCTACATGAGAAGCAAGGAAAATTAGGGCTTAATCAAAGAATTATCAAACTAATTAGGTGTTATTTATTAATGTGTCATGTCTTATAATAATCTTATCTGTCATTTATATGCAAGAGAGCAGATTAAAAAAGCATTCTAGTGATTATGTGAATATATTCTCCTAGTGCTTTTCCAAGGTTCATTTGGGTGGCCCAGTAGATAAAGAACAGGGAATCTAGGATTTTCTAATCATTCAAATAAATGCATAGTTCTTAACCCTTTTCTTAAGCAGGTCTTATTTTATTTTATTATTTTATTCATAGAAATAAATATATCCCATACCTATTTTGATATAAATAATTATGAACTAAGTAGTTTGATATAGCTACTTTCAGAGAGACCTAATTTGGCAACCAAATATTTCTTGTCCATAGCTTTATTTCTGTATAGAATGTTTGTGCAAGATGAAGACAACAATGAATTTTTCAATATTAACATTAGCTTTACAGGTTGTAGATTTTTGAACCAGTTGCTCTGGTCTTTTGATCAACTCTGTGACACACTGTACACAGATGACTGCCGGTCTAGCCTAATGTATTTTGCATTTTGGTTCTCTAAAATATTCTGTGTTGAGGCAATGATACTGTTATTCCCACACAGTAGTAATAACTACCCCACATTTGAGATAATGCATTTTGTCTATCTCCTGTTCAATATCCAAGTTGACATATTGAAAGTCATCCTGTCAGTCTCCCACCAGTTACTGGACCCCTGTATGTGCTTAATTGCTCAGTCGTGTCCAACTCTCTGCAACCCCATGGACTGTAGCCCATTAGGCTCCTCTGTCCATGGGGATTCTTCAGTCTAGAATACTGGAATGGGTTGCCATTCCTTTCTCCAAGGGATCTTCCCAACCCAGGGATCGAACCTAGGTCTCCTGCATTGCAGATGGATTCTTTACTGTCTGAGGCACTAGGGAAGGCCAAGAATACTGGAGTGGGTAGCCTATCCCTTCTCCAGGGGATCTTCCCAACCCAGGAATTGAACTGGCGTCTTCTGCTTTGCAGGCAGATTCTTTACTAGCTGAGCTACCAGGGAAGCCAAGTACGGACCCCTAGTGTGCATTTAATGCTCGTGGTGGTAACATGATTTTCAAAGCAAAAGCAGCAACAATCTTGTCAGAAATTATTACAAATCAAACAATGAAGAGTATTAAGAAAGCTTGGGGAGAAAATGGAAGAAGGTACTACTAACAACTAAACCACATGATGCAGATTATACTCACTATGAACACCTAGGGAAGAAAGAGCCACAGAACCTCGGACAGGCTTGATAAAGGTGAAGTCCTAGTGTTTTGCCAATGTTTATCTTCAGCTTTATTCGGATTGTTATTATTAATTGCTTACAATGAGTTTAGTATTTATCCTCTATCCAACTATTTGCAACCCTTTGGACCATAGCCCACCAGGCTCTTCTGTCCATGGGATTCTCCAGACAAGAATACTGGGTTGGGTTCCATTTCCTTCTCCAGGGGATCTTCCCAACCCAAGGATCCAACTCAGGTCTCCTGCATTGCAGGCAGATTCTTCACTGAGCCACCAGGGAAGCCCGATTCTTATTCAGGTGGTCAATTCTTTTCAGTCCAAGGTGGGGAAATGTAGCAGTATAATTAGATGAGCTTTTTTATTTACAATACCAAATGGGAAGTCAATGGAGGAGAAAAACTGAACAAATATAGTTACTATCTATACAAGTGTGTGCTTCCAAATTAGACCCGACACTGGAAAAGACCCTGATGCCGAGAAAGATTTGAGGGCAAGGGTTCTCCTTGAGATAGAGGATGAAATGATTAAATAACATCACTGACTCAATGGACATGAGTTTGAGCAAACACTGGGAGATAGTGAAGGACAGGGAAGCCTGGTGTGTTGCAGTCCATGGGGTCGCAAAGATTCAGACATAACTTAGTGACTGAACGACAACAATACTTTAGTGTCTGTCCTTTGTCATTCACGCTTAATTATTTATGTTGCATTTCTTAAATCCCCACTACTCTATTTTATTCAATATTATGGCTTTGTGGTTGATATGGTGCCCTCCTGAAGAAAAAACTGTCATCTATAAATCACCGCTTTTGCAGCTACTCATGCTGTTTATGTAACAGGCACGTGTTTAGTAGACAGGGTTTGTAATAATTGAAATCTCTTATACAAAGTGAGGAAAATAGACATAGAAAAAGCACCAACATTGTCATATTGAAACATCCAGTGAGAAACAAATTGATGATTTAATCTTCTCTTAGATGGGGGTTACATACGATGTAAACCTTTTCCATTTTCTATTATTCATGACAATGATTACATTAATGATGATTTTTTTCCCCAGAGGGATATTTTTTGTGTAAATTATAAATAGCCTCCTGGCAGACACTGGATAAGCATTGTTCATTGTTTTAAATGACACAATATCAGTTATACACAATTTAAAACAGGAAGAAAAGTTGGATGATTTCCAAATGTGTCATTCAAGTGAGAATGTGTTTGTGAATTTAATTGTGCTTTCGTCCTATTACATAATAATTATTAACATGTTCCCATTTTATCCTTTATCTATTAAGCACAAGCATTGAAATATTTTAATTTGTGTTATGTCCTCATAGTTGAAAAGATAAGGAGTTTTATAATCTTTATTAAAACAATCAGTAGAAAATTATTTACTAAAGCAAAATGCTAGCCCCTTCTTTTCTCTTCCTAAGGTAAATTCCAAAATCAGGATATTCTTTATTAATTGTTTCTATGGTTCTTCCTTAGGGTTTTCATATTTCTTTGAAATGCTTTTAAATATGGAATGGTTTCATGTGTCAGAGAAAATATAAGGGGACAGGAAAGAAATTTTCCTACAGATGTATATAAAGGATAGGGTAATGACAGTATCTCTTTCCTTTGCTAAATCCTGTGTAGTGTGGACTTGGGGGTGGTTGAAAGATATCAGACTGATTCCATTCTGTTTGAATGAGATCTCTGTATAAAAGAGAATCTATGCCGTCTTTCAAATTCGATATAATAGCTTAAAAACGTACCTCCCTGTATTTGAGGATCAGGATAAAGGAAACATACAGTGAAGCTTGAAAACAATGGCTTGCCTAGAGCTGGAGAAAAACTTAGGAAATCATCCAGACATTATTCTGTGTCTACCCTTATTGGATTTTGGAAAGTTGTTCAAGATGGTCAGGCCAACATTGATGACGGAAAACATTCACCACTTTACTGAGAGCTAGCAGTGTGTCAGGCCCCGTGCCAAGCTGCAGCACTTGGATCGCCTCACTGAATTCACACTAAACCCTAGGAAGTGGGTTATAAGTTTCCCACCTTGTAGATTAGGAAATTGAACCTAGAGGAAGTTGCAGAATTTGCTCAGATAGATAGATATTGTCTCCAGCACTGTAGGGAGAATTATGTTTTCTGAAAAGGGGGTCACTGTGTCTTAGGTTTTCTTTTTCACTTCCTTTTCTTCACTCTGATTTGAGTGGTATAATTTAAAACAAACTCACAATCTCTATTTCAATTATAGTTTACACTTGACACACACTCCTAAATCTTGCCAGTACAACTGCCAAAGAAAGCAAGCAACTTCCTGATAACTTTTAGCTGCCCTTGATGGTTTTGTCAGTGAAAGGAATCTGGTATAGAAAGTACAAGCAAAAGGAACAGTGATTCTATACTCAGAGGCATAAATGACTTCTCACCAAAATTACTGGAGGAATATTAGAATATGGTTTACTTTAAAATTTTCTGGGTATCTATTAAGCTGCTCATAAGTCCTGATAAAAGATCACCCAGTTCCATCATTAGATTTTTAGACGAATATTATTCTTAGTAGTGAGAGTGACAGCAAATTGAGACAGAAGAGGACATAGAGTAGATTTCTCTCTAAGGTTGTTGGTAAGCCCTGAAGTTATTAGGAATGAAAATAACAGATTCTAGTAGTTTAGGAATTGATTTGGCAATTTACTATGCCAGCTGTTCTCTGTCAATAACCTCTTTGGTAGAATCCTCAAGCCAAACAATCAGAAAAGATTTGAGACAGAAGGAGACATTATTTATTCTCCATGTTCAGATAGTTTACAAAAATGTCTAGTCTCTTACCTCTTAAGAAGGAAATTTGTTATTTTGCTTGAAAGCTGTTTTAATGCATTTTGCAAATATCTTGGGAGCCCTCTTTTTTCTCTCAGTTTCTCAACTTGCTACTCATATTTCCAATTATCAATAATTTATGGTGACTTGATTTTCAGTCTTTGAATAGATCAATAAAGTGTGTTGGATCTCTGAAAAGTAAACCTGAATATAAAACCTAAAGTATTAAATTTTGACTTTGACTCAAGAGTTATGATATATTCAGTCAGTCAGTTCAGTCACTCAGTTGTGTCCAACTTTGCAACCCAACAGACTGAAGCATGCCAGGCTTCCCTGTCCATCACCAACTCCCAGAGCTTGCTCAAACTCATGCCCATTGAGAAGGTGATGCCATCCAACCATTTCATCCTCTGTTGTCCCCTTCTCCTCCTGCCTTCAATCATTTCCAGCAGCAGGGTCTCTTCCAGTGAGTCTGTTCTTCACATCAGGTAGCCAAAGTATTAGAGTTTCAGCTTCAGCATCAATCCTCTTAAAGAATATTCAGGACTGATTTCGTTTAGGATGGAATGGTTTGATCTCCTTGCAGTCCAAGGGACTCTCAAGAGTATTCTCCAACACCACAGTTCAAAAGCATCAATTTTTCAGTGCTCAGCTTACTTTGTAGTCCAATTTTCGCATCCATACATGACTACTGGAAAACCATAGCTTTGACTAGACTGACCTTTGTTGGCAAAGGAATGTCTCTGCTTTTTAATATGATGTCTAGGTTGGTCATACCATTTCTTCCAAGGAGTAAGTGTCTTTTAACTTAATGGCTGCAGTCACCATCTGCAGTGATTTTGGAGCCAAAGAAAAGAAAGTCTTTCACTGTTTCCATTGTTTTCCCATCTTTTTGTCATGAAGTGATGGGACTGGATGCCATGATCTTAGCTTTCTGAATATTGAACTTTAAGCCAACATTGTCACTCTCCTCTTTCACTTTCATCAAGAGGCTCTTTAGTTCTTCTTCACTTTTTGCCATAAGGGTGGTGCCATCTGCATATCTGAGGTTACTGATATTTCTCCCAGCAACCTTGATTCCAGCTTGTCCTTCTTCCAGCCTAGCGTTTCTAATGATGTACTCTGCATATAAGTTAAATAAATAGGGTGACAATATACAGCCTTGACGTACTCCTTTTCCTATTTGGAACCAGTCTGTTGTTCCATGTCCAGTTCTAACTGTTGCTTCCTGACCTGCATACAGATTTCTCAAGAGGCAGGTCAGGTGGTCTGGTATTCCCATCTCTTTCAGAATTTTCCACAGTTTATTGTGATCCACACAAAGGCTTTGGCATAGTCAATGAAGCAGAAATAGATGTTTTTTTCTGCAAGGTTCTCTTGCTTTTTCGATGATCCAACAGATGTTGGCAATTTGATCTCTGGTTCCTCTGCCTTTTATAAAACCAGCCTGAACATCTGGAAGTTCACGGTTCACGTATTGCTGAAGCTTGGCTTGGAGAATTTTGAGCATTATTTTGCTAGCTTGTGATATGAGTGCAATTGTGCAGTACTTTGAGCATTCTTTGGCATTGCCTTTCTTTGAGATTGGAATGAAAACTGACCTTTTACAGTCCTGTGACCACTGCTGAGTTTTCCAAATTTTCTGGCATATTGAGTGCAGCACTTTCACAGCATCATCTTTCAGGATTTGAAATAGCTCAATTGGAATTCCATCACCTCCATTAGCTTTGTCCATAGTGATGCTTCCTAAGGCCCACTTGACTTCACATTCCAGGATGTCTGGCTCTAGGTGACTGATCACACCACCGCGGTTAGCTGGGTCATGAAGATCCTTTTTGTACAGTTCTTCTGTGTATTCTTGCCACCTCTTCTTAATATCTTGTGCTTCTGTTAGGTCTCTATCATTTCTGTCCTTTATTGAGCCCATCTTTCCATAAAATGTTCCCTTGGTATCTCTAATTTTCTTGAAGAGATCTCTAATCGTTCCCATTCTATTGTTTCCTCTATTTCTTTGTATTGATCTCTGAGGAAGGCTTTCTTATCTCTCCTTGCTGTTCTTTGGAACTCTGCATTCAAATAGGTATATCTTTCCTTTTCTTCTTTTCTCTTCTTTTCGCAGCTATTTGTAAAACCTCCTCAGACAACCATTTTGCCTCTTTGCATTTCTTTTTCTTGGGGATGGTCTATGATATATTAAATGTACTCATATTTAGGAGGTTTCCCTGGTGGCTCAGTGGTAAGGAATCCGCCTGGAACTCAGGAGACTTGCAGGAGATGCGCGTTTGATCCAGGGTCGTGAAGATTCTCTAGAGTAGAAAATGGCAGCCTACTCCAGTATTCTTGTCTGGGAAATACCATGGACAGGGGAGTCTGACTAGAGTCTATGGGGTAGCAAAAGAGTCAGACACAACTGAACAACTGAACAAAAACAACAGCGTATTTAGGGATATGCCATGTTATAATAACCAGGTTGGTGAACAACAGCCTTATTAGAACTGATACTTCTATTTTTAGTAGCAATGATCAGTTAAACTAAATGAATAATAGCTCATCACTTATTAGTCAGTAAATTAGCATGTGGCTGGAGGTTGGCCATGCCTAGGGTTGTAAATAAAACTTGAGATTTTAACTCCAAATTTTATTGAAATTTTGTAATTTTTCTTAAAAATTATCCCTTTTTAATTCATTGAATTATACCTTAAAGTTAAACATAAATATAATATTTTAAGCATTTGTCATATTTGAAAAAATTGATTTCCAATAAAATAAGTCACTGTTATATTTCTGTGACTCAACTCCTTAGAGAATAGGCAACTCCATTTTGATAAAATATGTTTGACATTGGAGAGCAGAATTTCAGAGACCTAATTTGAATTAATTATAACTTTGAAAATTGAATTAACATAACTGATGGTCAAAAGCATGCACTATTTGTATTTAAAATCATCTTCAAATGTAACAAAAATTAAAATGTGCATTACAAATATCATTATGCCATAATATAGGATACTGCACTTAAGATCTATTTTTTCTTAGTTACTATGAGTATCATTGGCTGTTGAATTCTAGAGCCTAACAAAACAGCATTTGTACTGAGTTGAAATTGTTTATCATTATTCTAGATTTCATCATTTATTTTATTTGTTCCTTGTGCCTCATTGCTATCTCTAAAATAAATGCAAACAGACAGCATGCTGCTGTGAAGAACCCTGAATTGAGAATCTGCATTCATGTGTCCTACCTATGTGTCACTTAGGTCAATGCTGCAAGTTGTTTAGCTTCTTTGATTTTCAGGGTTCTCAGTAAGTTCTTAAGTTTATTCTGATATTAATATTCTTTTTGAGTTACATATGTAGGTGTGTGATTCTTTAGGCTTGAAGCATACCACAGTGGGTAATTTACATAGTCTTTGCACTTGAGGGTAACTGTAGATTCAGAATGTATTGCATGTGTTGTATCTTGGTTGGGCTGTTTAACTAATGAAGCTACTTTTCTTTATCTTTGAACTTTCAGCTCAATTTTTCCCACTAATGGAAGAAACTGTTAAAGTTTCACTTTCATGGAAAGATGGGGGTACTCATAAAGAAATTGGTAAAAGTTCTGACAGAAAGAAAATAAATACTTTGGCCTGGAACTGTAAATAGTTGAAAAATAGGAGGCAAAAAATAAATTTTATCATGTATTTTGTTGGAAGTATTCTGTACTCTACTGAGATCTAAAAATACTGTAATTTGGTTTGTTCATATTCAAACACTCTAGAAACAGTGTAACAGAATAGCATGTAGTAACATTCATTTATTCACTTATTCATGTGGTCATTTTCTCTTTTAGGTATTCATTTCCCTTAACTAAATATGTATGGATATTCCAGACTCTGATCTCAAGTTGCTCATAGTCAAATGAGGATTAAAAACAGAAACAATAGCAACAACAAAAAATCCCAGCACAGACTTGTAAATAAACAAATGTATTGAGAATCAGAAGAAAAGTGTACACAGGTTATTCTGAGATCATAAGAGTTGTGAAGGGTGTGGGTAGAAGGGAATCAAGGAAGAGATTAAAGACAATTCATTGGATGACTCCAAGGCAAGTAAGATACTTGTATCCTGAGTACATGAGATGGTTTTTATTTTTGTAAATTGAGACTGCAGTCTATCTAATATGCCTCTTAATCTCCTTTCATATCAGCTCTGACCTTTGTACTAAAAGAAAAATTGACAGTTCATATTACCTATTTGCCTATTTTTTCCATCTTTACTGTCTGCCTATTTCCTCATCTTATGTATAAATACGGTTTGCTTAGGGTTGACAGAGATATAATTTGGATAGCTAGAAGGAAATATTTAAGAAAAGTGAAGACATAGTAATTCTGCACTAAAAAACCTCCCAGTTTGACAGTCTATCTGCTGCTGCTGCGTCACTTCAGTCATGTCCGACTCTGTGCAACCCTGTAGACGGCAGCCCACCAGGCTCCCCCGTCCAGACAAGAATACTGGAGTGGATTGCCATTACCCCCTCCAATGCATGAAAGTGAAAAGTGAAAGTGAAGTTGCTCAGTCGTGTCTGATTCTTAGTGACCCCGTGGACTGCAGCCCACCAGGCTCCGCCATCCATGGGATTTTCCAGGCAAGAGTACTGGAGTGGGGTGCCACTGCCTTCTCCAGTAGTCTGTCTAGGATTGTCAAAATGAGATAAAGGATCAAGGTGGGTACTTAAGGTCAATTTAATATCTAATTAGTGTTAAGTAGAATATGACCAGTAAAGAAAACTATGAGACTTTTAATCTTAGGAAGTGAATATTTAAAGATCTTCTAAGAGTTATCAGTCATTTATGACAATGGGTAAAATAAGTGGCATCTGTCTTGACCTTCCAAATAAATAATCAATAAATAGAAAAATTAAATGAAGTGGAAATTAAATGAAGTTATCGTAAATGCTTTTGAAGCATAACCTTGGTTAGGCCACTTTTCCTTCTAGAGACTAATTTTGTCCAACGGAAACATTAGGGTATTGAAATAATTGGTTTCAAAAATCTCTTCCATACCCTAAAACTCTATGATTGTGATTCCGTGCATCTATTTTTATTAAATCCCGGATATCAGGTATTCTGCCATAAACAAGGTATAAGAATAAATGAAACAATGATATGATCTTGAATCAATCTCATTTTCTTTTTTAGTTGGCTTTTCCATGGTAGAATTATTTCTAACTTATAAATTGGAGATGAAGACGAAAACACACTAATTTTACCTTTATCATTTTTAATCAAAGGAATTATGAAAAATGTATTTGACTTCTATTCCTTGCTTTCCATCAAAGCAAATATGCAAATATGTAATAGCACATGGAAATATTAGGGAAACTTTTTATCAGGATCCAAAGAAACTTTTCCAGTAGAAATATTTTGGCCTGGAGGATGCTCTTTGATCTAAGTAGTTGAAGCTTTTGGTGTTTTAAACACCCTTATATTAGGGTTGCATTACCAAATTATACTAAATAATCCATTTGCTTAAAAGTTCTCTAAAATCATGGGAAAAAAATCTTGAAAATTAATTACCAATATGTTATACTTTTAGAATAATCCAACAAAGCAACTATGACTTGTACTTCAATGTCTTCTCTATAAATCCTTGCAAAATGGAAAACTGTGTAATTCAAGTGACAACAATGACTAAGCAATTAGTCCACAAATAGCATCTAGCTGAGTGAACAGGAAATTTCCTGCCCTTATCTGAATATTTCTCATTTGTTCCCAGATGCTCAAGCCAAATTGTCAGTCATCTTTGATTTCTTTCCTGCACTTACCATATCAAATTCATTTAAAAAAATTCTACTGAGTTTGTGTGAAAATGCACTCTGAATCCATCCATTTGTCTACAGTTTCTAAGTTTTTCATTGACTGTATCTTTAAAAGTGCCATCTATTACTCTAAATAACACTCCTTATTACTCTTCCTTGATACATTTTTAATAAGATGCTTATTTTCATTTTACCTATTTAGTTGGTATTTTTTTTCTCACTGCGCAGCAGAATCTCAGCTCTGTGAAACAGGTGATTTTGTCTGTATTGGTACTGCTATAACCCCATATCCTAAGAAAGTGCCTAGAACTAAATAGGCACTCAGGTACATTTTTTGCAGAAACAACCACATCTCTACTGCAACACCTAGACCAAGCTCATGTCATCTCTCACCTGGGTTATTTCACCAGTTTCCAACTGATTTTCTGCTGCTTCTCATATCTTTTCCTCTGCAAACATTATTTTTGTTCACACAGCAGCCGGTGAGTTTTTAAAAATCTATATGCCATACTAAAACACTTCAAAAGTTTACCATTACTTGTAAAACAAATCCAAACTCACAGGAACAGCCCAGAATGCTCTGATATGAGCCTGTCTCTGCTCTCCAACACCGATGACCTTTAAGCGATCCAGGCTGTTCCTAGCATAGGCATTTTAACTTGCCTTTCCCTGCCAGGAATCCTTTCATCCGGCCCCTTCTGAAGTTTGCTCCTTTGTATTCAGGTCAGAACTTGTGTCTCCCCTTTGGAGACAGAGACTCTTGATACACTGTGCAGTTGTCCTGCAGTTTGTGTACTGACACAAAGGCCCCCTGCCCTTCTTTCATCTCAAGATTTGGACTGGAACTGCAAGTGCCCCAACCAGTTGGAAAGAGATGCCTCTTAATTTTGCACTGAGCAAGCCCTCCTCCTCAAACCTTGCCTCCATGCATAGCACACACACAGAAAGGAGACAATTGGAGCAAAGCTTCATAGGTTAGTGGAGTTCTGCTCAGTGCTAACCCAATTCTTCCTTTTCTAGCCAATTTAGTGTCATCTCTTTCCCACAGTCATTGTCTGCCTCACCACTCAGTATTATTTTTCTTTTTTTTTCAGTTTTTTTTTTTTTTATTGTTTTTGCCATACAATTCCATGATATCACCATGGGTTTACATATGCTCCCCCTCCAGAACCCCCCTCCCTCCTCCCTCCCTCCTCCCTCCCCCCGGGAAATCTCGATGCACCAGCCCCAAGCATCACTCCTGGGCTGGCGATTGATTAGACATATGATAATTAACATGTTTCAATGCCATTCTCCCATATCATCCCACCCTTACCCTCATCCACAGAATCCACGAGACTATTCTATACATCTGCGTTCCTTTTGCTGTCTCGCATGTTGGGTTCTTGTTACCATCTTTCTAAATTCCATATATATGTGTTAATATACTGTATTGTTGTTTTTGCTTCTGGCTTACTTCACTCTGGATAATGGGCTCCAGTTTCGTCCATCTGAGTAGAACTGATTCAAATGATTTTTTTTTAATGCTGAGTAATATTCCATTGTGTATATGTAGCACAGCTTTCTTATCCATTCGTCAGTTGATGGGCATCTAGGTTGCTTCCATGTCCTGGCTATTGTAAACAATGCAGCGATGAACATTGGTTTTGATGTCCCTCCACTTCTGAGATCTGAAATGATCAGTCTTGCTTGTTTGTTGCCTGTCTCCCTTCATCTTTAATGTAAACTGAATAACAACACAGCCCTTCCCTGTCTTTCCTGTGGTCCCTCACTGATTTCATTTGTACTGTTATGCCCAGGAACCCTCACAACAACCCAGCTGGAAAAGACATTACTGTTCTTGTTTCACCTTGAAACATCTGAGTCCTCAGTTAAGTGATAATTGCCTGTTTACATGTATCGTTTACAAGATCAAATACAAGGGATGCAAAGTTATATATGTAGAATTTAGCAATACACAAGTGGGAATTATAAAGATGCCTATGACTGAAGTAAAAACCTTGGATCTGTCCACCTCATACAAACTCTTGAGCTTCAGATTCCTTATTCTTCATTTCATAGGCAAATTCACCAAGTCTGGGATTATTGTATGAGTGATACATATATATATATATTTTTTTTTTAATAAGTAGAGTGGAAAAGGGAAGAGTGACTCTAAACACCTCTGCTCCATTCCCTCCATTTTGGAGGTAGTCCAAAAGGACAAGTCAAAGAAAGGAACTCTCAGTAAAGAAACTTGAAGGTCAACTTGTCCCTATTTTAATAAGGGCACTAGCACAATTACTGCATGCCTCAGCCTAAAATATAAACCATTTTCATTTAATTTTAATATTTGTTCAATTCTAAACTTTGAAGATATTGTTCTATATGTTTCAAAAATAGTCTAGGAACCTTGTACCAACAAATAAAAGCAGTACTATTGCTTTAACGTACTTGGCAATCATTTTCTCACTAATTTCAAATTTTCCCATTCTATGTTCATCATAGATCCCCAGGTGGCTCAGTGCTAAAGAATCCTCCTGCCAATGCAGGAGACACAAGTTCGATCCCTGTGTCAGAAAGATCTCTAGAAGAAGGCAGGAGATGGCAACACCCTGCAGTTTTCTTGCCTGGGAAATCCCATAAACAGAGGAGCCTGGCAGGCTCCAGGGTTGCAAAAGGGTCGGACATGGATTAGCAACCTAGCAAACAACAACAATAATAGATGCACAAATGCTTTAAATAATATTGACAGGATGAATTGGGATAGGTGTTTGTAATTAATCACATTTTGTCCTTTCTCAAGATGTAAATGAATTTTAACTCAGTGGTCATTTACAAGAGTGACACTCTCTCTGTCATGAGATCTATCACTGTACTGTTTGCCGCACAGGAGGCCTTTCAAAGAGTTTGTAGTCTCCTGGATGTACTGGGTACCTCCTTGAAAATGTAATGCGGGCCCAAGGGGGAAAAAATAGCTTCAAGCATTAGAGTAAAAAATATCCTCAATATTTGTTTCAAGGTTTAAGAGGTAGATTTTAGTTATCTAAAGATGGTTTAGAACTAGGAAATCTCCTTTGATTAAAAAACTAGGTGAATCAAGCTTCAGTACTGTGAATTGCTTCTTCCTTCACATTTCCTGAGTTCTGCTCATAGCCTCCTTCTTGATTTGAGATTCTGAGTAATTCCATTCATTATTTCTAGTAAAGTAAAGAAAACATCAGTAACATAGATCATTAGGAGGAATGCACACTGTATGTCATCCCCCGTGGAATTTGACTAAACCGAAAGCAATCATATTGACTTGAGTGAGAAAAAACTCAGAACAATAAAATATTGGCAGATTACAAACATGAGATTCAGGTATTATGGAAATAAGCCAGTCAAAATCACTCATGGAACAAAAATAAAGCCTATTCACTGTGTTTGAATGTCAGAGGGATTTTCAGGTAATAGCTTGTAAAATGAAGGGCACCTTTAGAGATCCAATGTAAATTTCAACAAGGTAAATTCTTCCTTTAGAGAGTAACAATCCTCTGAAATTCCAAAGAAATATATTCCTAATAAAATGATAAGCCTCTTTCCTGTAAATGAGTTCTGCTATTTCTGTCATGTTTAACTTTATCTGTTATTATCTCTTTGTTGTCTTACTTCAAAAGTCTGTTTCAAGTCCTCTTGTGTAATTAGGTGGGATATAAATTGTAAATACATTGTAGGAGAAAGAATATTTTGAGTATTTACTATGTGTTAGATGTTTCATTTCTTAATCCTCACAACAGCTGACAAAAACTCTCCTCATTTAATAAAGGCCATGAAGCTTGGCTACTTCATGACATTTTCAAATTCACACAGATTATAGGCAATGGAGCTGAAACTCTCATATTTATTTGATTCCAACCATGTAGTCTTTATAATAAACAGCTTGCTTTCATTATAAAATTATATTATTAATATATTATATCCATAAATTATTATATTCATATAATTTTATATTCATTTATATAGAAAAAAATAGTCTCTAATTTCAATAGCATTTTGTGGCATTATTTGAACATAAAAGAGGCCTTTTCTGTAAGTTGGTACCAAAGAGTCAGGTGTCTTTCTCAAGTATGACATGCCTGATTTGTTTTGGTGACCCTTAACAAAACAAAAACTTGCCCTGAGCTAATAATTCCCCTGCCAGAGCTACCTAGTTCTGTCACTATAGAGGAAAAAAAAAAAAAAAAAAATCTGTATTTTTTTTTTTCTTTTTCTCTTGGTGCTACTTCCCTACTGAGTTCGCTGTCTCACCATCATGCGGTTGTCCATTTTAGAGAGTATGATATTGTTTATTACAGTTGTAGAGAATTTCTGATATAAACTGTACTATGTACTTTATATTACAGAAGTACCTGTTTTATTGTTTAAATAGTTCTATGTATCTTGGCATCAGGCTTTTTTTTTTACTTGATAATCGCTGTGTGCTATCCCTCCCTCTCCTCCTCCATTCTTTACTTGGGAAACTCTTTTTCAGGCTTTTAAATGCAAGAATCTTTCTGTGACATCTCCTCTGTGTATATTATTTCCCATCATCACATTATGTTATAATAATCTGTCTGTAAATCTGTTTTAGCCATGATATTGGGAACTTCTTACAGGCAGAGTTGGAGATTAATGGTTTTTCTGTGCTGAGATATAATAAGTGCTCACTAACTTCAAAAATAAAATAATGACTTTAGAGTTCCTCCAGGAAAATATAAGAAGATTTTGAGTCTAAATTATAAACTATTCCCTGTGGAAAGAATTGAATGCATTCAAAAATAAATTCCTAAATGGCTGATCAAAACTATGATCATACATTACTGCTGTTCAAGGAAGTATTTGACAGCAGAGAAATCATTTTAGTTTGAATAAGCAGGATCCCCTGAAGATGTTTTTGAAAGCCTCATTATTTAGAAATAATTGATTTACGGATGTTCATGGTCACTTCTATTTAAGCTTCAGTTATTTAATTGACTCCTTCCTCAGTCTAGATTCTCCGTAGATTTTAAAAGCTACAAAATACAATCCTATTTAAGAAACATTTTTTCAAGAACAGCTCTCAAGCAAGATTTGGGAGAGAATACTCCCTAGTGTACATCCCTTTGGCTTACAAAGATGGTGGAAAGTCAGGGTGGAAACTCCACTCCTCTGCCTCTCTTCATCCTTACATGTGATGGCCCTTTACATGTGATTGTCTTTAGCTGCCTTAGGCAGTCTTAGAGGAAGTTTCAGCACCTCAAGTCCACTTCTTAGGAGCTGAGCCACTGAATCCCTATTCACTTCAGTTTAAATTGCAAAATGAAAATTATACCTGCATTCTAAGCATCTTATGAAGATTAAATGACTTCATACGTCAAAAGTGTTTGGGATCATTCTAGGCATACGTATAGTAAGCACTGTATAAATATTAGCTAGGGAAAATCAATGTGGCACAAACTCCTTTTTTAATGTGCTCACCCTTACTTTTTCCTTTCTTGCTGAAAAATGAAATTCCACGTTACATTGTATTTCCATCTTTGCTTTCATTAGGGAAATAATCAGTACTAATATGGATGTATATTTTTCTAGATATATGGCATGGTCTGCATGAAAATATGCTTTGCTTTTGTGCATATGGGCATGCTCAATAATCCATCTGAATGGGTCTAACAGCTAAAAGTAAATCCTTCAATGAGTAGCGACTAACCTCTTCTCCTCAGCTTGAGGGCCTGGAGTTCCTCCCTTCTTGCCACCGCAGAAGGTGTTCTGTGTGCAGCTCTGGCTGCTAATCCACAAATCACCAGAGCAAACTAATTTTGACAAATTCTAAAAAGGAAGACTTCCAGTAAGCAGGCAGGTCTGCTAGCATTCAGTAATATCTAGTTGTCAGTGAGATTTTAGAAAGTGCATATATATGCCCATGTTGATTCTTAGATTTAAAAGAGACACACAGCAGGAGTTTATGAAATTAAAATGAATGATAAAAGATTTTGCAAGCATTTCATATGGGATCATATGTTAGTTAATGTTTACAGTTCATGGCCTGGATGATTTTGTTTAATTAAAGAAATCACTTGGGATAAGGAAGTACTCAGAACAATTGTGAGATTTTACGGTTCATAATAAGCCCAGAGACGAGGGAGGCTTTTAAGTTTCTATAAAACTGAATATATTTTCCCTTTGGCCCATTATTTACTTAACTGCGGGTCATTTATTTTGGCAGGAGAAAATGTACCTGTTTAATATCAAAAGGCCTATAAATTTTAATTTTCCTTTATTGCCTTATTATATCACTTGAGAATTTTTAGTTAAAAGAAGAAAATGGTGATTTTTCTATGTATTAGGATTCCTCTTAGCTTCTGTGATTCCAGTTTCCATAATTTGAAGTGCATATTGAAAATAAATTGCTTTATTTGATTACATGTAGGTTTTCCATTAATAAAGTCCAGTAGATTTATTTGACATTGTATATATATATCTAAGAAAAGAAATATATTCAGAAATGACTCTGAAGATAACTGAATCTTTGTATGTATCTACTTAAAGATCTCACCTAATATCAATTTTCTTATTGCATAATAATATGAATTTATACTTTGGATTATGAATTATGCATGTTTGGGACAGATCTAGCTATTTTATTTGTGTATATTAAATTTATTAATATGTTTTTTTCAATACCTATTCCTTCACCACATGCACAGGACAGAGTCCAGCCATACCACTTCCCTTAGCAAGAGAACAAGCTTCCAGACCCACTCTGGCATCACCTACTCTTGAAGGCAAGTATTTTATTTTTCCAAAGATCGTCTCTATTATAGATAGAATATAGAGAAATAAAGCAAAATAGTTGCTGCAGCAACAACAAAATCTATCTTTTCTTATAGTTTTAGTATATCTAAGCTACAGTTTACTCTTTCTAAAAGTACAATTTGCTCCTTTTTAGAACACTAAAAATTTCCTCCTAAGATTACACATTACTGGCCATCAGCTTCCAAAAGGATGACCAGCTTCATACTCTGGAAATCAAGCCAGGAAGTGTAGGGTCAAAGGGACAGATAATACCTTGTAATTCTTGAATAGGAAACTCAAGAAAACATTATATGCTCATTATCAGGAATTATACACTTGTGTTAGCCTACTGTCTCCTCTATACCTTATTTATATTCTGTCCCCTAAATCCACTTACAAATAAATTTCCAAAAATTAGGAGAAAATGTTGGGGATTTTTAGCTCATCTCATGTGTCCTCCAAGCCCCTCCTACAAAGATGACCCAGGCCCTATTGATAACCTCTTGTTACTTAGAAAGATGGTAGTAACTTTGTGCCTTAGAAAATAATATAGTGATTAAAAGCCTGTGTTCTACAATCACACAGATCTGGGTCTAGACTCTGGTTCTGCCCTTTTCTACCTGGATGACCTTAAATGTGATACCTACACATTCAGACTTTTTATTAGTAAAATACTGATGCTCATAATAGTAATACTACCACAGACAGGTGTTGTAAAGGTAGAATAAAACCGCAACAATTACAAAAATTTTACTATTGTATTTGATGATGATGAACTTAGGAGTTTCTTTAACTTTATTTTATTGGCTTACTACAACTGTCCACAAAGAATAGTTTGTAGATCACCAGCATCAAGATCAATTATAAAGCTCATTAAAAAATACATATTCCTACCACATCTTAGATCTAGTGAATCAGATTCTCTGGCAATTCAGAGAGGAAAATCTGTATTTTTAACAAACTCCTCAGTTGAGTCTTATATACATTAAATTTTAAGAGCTTTTAGTTTATGTTTATGTGTAAAAATTACTACAAATCCAAGCAATTGTTTTACACCAAACATATAAAGTTGGTAGGCTGCTTCAAATAGTTTTTAAATTTATTTTTATTTCTTAATAAAATATGAATGTCTTGGTGAGTGATACATTATCTAATTGACCACAGATCCAGAAGTCATTTGACTATACATTTATATTTCAGTCAATACATTTATTTTTGTTGCAGTCAGTAGCCAGGGAAGGATCTGAGTAGCTGAGAAGGTGAAGTTTTCCTAAGTTTAGACTGAAATACCAGCGTGTTCTATGTACTTTTCTGGCCAGATTCTGACCAAATCATGCCTGTGGCTATGCTATATGCAACTCACATTTATTTAGAATATTTTTATGTTGTCTCCAGGTATACACAACTCATTTGATGTCTCAAAACCCTGTAGATATTATCAATGATTAACAAATTTAGACTTGAAGGGTTTGTTTTTTTTTAATTAGTAAACAGCAGGTCTTGTATTCTCGCCCTGACTTTCTAGATCTATACCCAGGAATTTTTCTGTCACATTACTAGGCAGACTTTGGAGTTTGAGGATTGTAACTTAATGTTTTCTGCGACATCAACAACTTTAGTAACATGAAGGTGTAACATTTTGTGCTTCAGATTTCAAGCAGTTCTGTGATAGATGTATCATCTTCTGATGTCAATCAAGAGTACCCTAGCAATGTGTATCAATATTTAAATTTACACAGAGATCACCTGGGGATCTTTGACAATGAAATTTCTGATTTGGTAGGTCAAGGGTAAGGCCTGAGATTCTGCATTTTCACCAAGCTCCCAAATATTGCTGCTGCTTCTGGTTCAGTACTTCATCTGAGGAGTAAAGTCCTACATGATTTAGGAGGCAGGTGGAGAGCAATAGAATATTCCTTAAAATGCTTTCAACTTAGTAGTAATCACCTAAATGACCTACTACTGGCCAAATGTCCTTCAGAATAACTGGAATGAAACAATGTTAAAATTTTGATTGCTAGTTGTGTGCGAAAAAAGCAAAAAGTTTCAAGCCACATACCTAAGCATTGTAGAAAGGCAAGAGAGCAAGAGAAATGCCATTGGGATTGAGGGAAAGGTTACATTATACTTGTAAATTATAACAACCTTATTATATATTATATGCAAGATATTTTGAGTTGGTCAGCTACAAATTGAATGAATTAGCAGTTGCAAATTTCAAATAAAAATTCCATACAATCTGTAAATCAGTACTGTATCAGCACCAATCTGAAGAAAAAAATTTGTTTAGTTATTAGAGACCATGATTTAATGAAAAGTTCATGTAAAGTCTTACTCCAAGAGTCCAAATAAGCAACACTTCTTGAATATTTAGAGAATAGTCCAGATAGAGTCCGAGGTTTGGAACTTTTGTCTCCCATCCAACTAAGCTAAAGACACATTTATTTGGTCCACATATGTCTTTGATTTATTGATTTTTAAATGTGATCATTTTGATAGCGTGATAATCTCACTGCCTCCCTTGATTTTCACACCTCCTTCTCCCATCACTCACTTGGGTCCAGACTTCCTTTGCGTGTGAGACAATTATGTGAAGACAGCTTCTTCTTGATATGATTATTTCTTAAATTCCCTATCTGCCTTAATGTCTTAGTCTGCAAGGGCTGCCATAGCAAAAGACTGCAGACTGGATGGCTTAAACCACAGAAATGTATTTTCTCACTCTTCTGGAAACCGAGAGTCTCAGATCAGAGTACCTGAGATTGGATTCTAGTGAGAGCCTGTTTCCTGTCTTGTATATGATCTCCTTCTTGCTGTGTTGTCACAGGCAGAGAGCACACGCTGGTGTCTCTCCTTCTTCTTAGCAAAGAAACTTCTATTGAATCAGGACTCCACCCTTGTGATCTCATTTGAGTTTCATTACCTGCTGAAGGCCCTGTCTCCAATCCAGTTACATGGAGGGTTAGGGCTTCAACATATGAGCTTTGGAAGGACTCAATTCAGTCCATAGCACTTGGTAACCTTTAAGTTTAGTTAATGCAAAGCATCTTGAATGTTTAACTCATATAATTTCTTTAGTTTAATAAGTATTTCTTTTTCAGTAATCAATAATTTTCCCTTTTTAATTTCTATCATATATGACTTCCCAACAGCATAAATCCCTAACTTGCATCATCTTCTATACATGCTTATAACTGATAGGAGTTAAATGTTTTCAAAATATTTTTCTTAACTGAACTCAAATATAACTGAGTTTATACTGAAGGTAATAAAACAACAAAAAAACACTCTCACTATTGGTTACTGATGTGTATCAATTTACCTATCTAGTAAGTGACTTAGAAGAAATTTATAGTCCAAAAGCAAGAAGGGAGGGATATCAGAGTTATATTTCTTCTGACATTTGGACTATAATAGCTTATGTGACTTGAGATAATTAGACAAAAAACAGACAGGTAACCATATTACTGTCCAAATGCTCACAGAGCAAGAGATAGCCTGTAAATAATACTGTCACCTTTATGTTTCATCAGATTCTAATTCTGCTGTTGTTGTGAGATGGCCATAAATCTGGGGACTCCAGTTCCCCAATCTAAGGCAGGTTCTGATAGGCAGATTATTCAAATGTTTGACTCCACCTTCGCTCCTGGAAGAGGCTCATACACCATCATGTAGCAAATGTTTTGCCTATCAGTCTGTCACTTGGAAAGGAACGTGTCATTTGTTAAGTGAGACACTTAGGTTCTGCTGTTATATTTAAAGAGAAATATGATTTGACATTTCATCCTGGAGCCCAATACAGTTTAAGTGAATAATCTAGCAATATTGCAGGATTACAAGGCTTTTGTTAGTAGTATCCACTTTTTGTCTGCAGAAAGGCACAGTTGTTGCCCTGAGCATGCTGGCACTGAGCAGCTTCCCAAGGAGCCCACATTATCAGGCGACGCTGAGATCATGGGCTTTGTCAGCGCTTGCAGATGTGCTGCCTGGGACTTCATTAACATAATTGATTAGGAACTAGGACATATTTAGTATTAATCAAGCTGTTTTTAGTGAGGCTGATTATGCACAGTCCTTGATGCACTATTTTAGTCTGGAACTTCCTTAGGACCAAGTTGCAATAAAATGATATTATGTAAAAAGGAACTTAACATGTGGCACTAACGTATGCTCTTGAATTTGAGGAATACAGTTAAAACAGGTCAAAATGTAGGAGCTTAAACGTATTTTGCATTTTAATGTTTAAAAGAAGAGGGATCATATATAGACTACAACTTAGGGTTTTATCAGTCAAAATCTAAAAAAAAAAATCATATAAAAATAAATCGAAAAAAAAGACCTTGTTATGGGCCAAAGCATTCTGCACATCTGTGAAGCCCTTAAACGCTTCCTTTGTGCTTTCATAGAGCTTAAAGCAATAAGCTTCTCACAACACTTGGTTCTCATTCTGTGAAGTATCTATGAACTTCTTATCTTGGGTCACTTCTCAAAGGCCTGAAAGATGTCTCTGGTCTTCCTAGAATTTCACTCCTCTTCCCACACCACATACTTTGTACACCGTAATAAAATTATTTTGCTTTGAATCTTCTGATGTAAAAACTAACCATATACTAAATCAGTTGTTTTCTTTGATTCCTACTACCATGGGATCCTCCAGGCAAGAATACTCAAGTGGGTCACCATTCCCTTCTCCGGGGTATTTTCCTGAGCTAGAGATCAAACCAGGGTTTCCTGCATTGCAGGCAGATTCTTTACCTTCTGAACTACCAGGAAAGCCTTAACACTATATGTTTTAAAATACATTTGGCCTTTGTCCAGAGAAATTGACTACAGCATCATTGAAAAGATCTTGTATAATGACGATCTAATGCAGTCATTTTGGTCATTGTTGTCAATTTGCACTTAATTATGGACATAACTTACCTGCAACTAACTTAAATAGAGAACCACGTTAAATATAATATTAATTCTTATGATCTTTCAAACAGTGTTAAATTTTGCGATGAATTAGTTTTTCTGTCTATTGTGAGCTCTCATTGGTGCTGAAAGACTTGCAAGTTCAAGCCACTGTAGTTACCCATACATTCCACAAGTGGGACAGGTCTATGTGAGTACCTTGCCTGCTTCACAAAATGGTTCCTTGTTATATTAACATCACAGATGGTTTTAACCCTTAACATGACAGCCCGTTTATCATGTTTGTCAGAGCTGTTTTTCTTAGGAGAGGTTAGTCTGACTGCCCTAGGAGAGAGTCCTCAGTAACAAAATAAAAGAGCTTCAGGCAACATTTTCCCTCCCCTTCCAAGCATCCAAAAAATCTTCTTCATTAAGTCTTTGTATTAGTACAATTGCTGGATATGATCCTGTTATTCTTTAATCACTATTTCCACTGTGGAAGCAGTGACAGACTATATTTTGGGGCTCCCAGATCACTGCAGATGGTGACTGCAGCCATGAAATCAAAAGATGCTTGCTGTTTGGAAGAGAAGTTCTGACCAACCTAGACAGCATATTAAACAGCGGAGACATTACTTTGCCCCAAAAGGTCAGTCTAGTCAAAGCTGTGGTTTTTCCAGTAGTCATGTATGCATGTGAGAGTTGGACTATAAAGAAAGTTGAGCACCTAAGAATTGATGCTTTTGAGCTATGGTGTTGGAGAAGACTCTTGAGAGTCCCTTGGACTGCAAGGAGACCCAACCAGTCCATCCTAAAGGAATTCAGTCCTGAATATTCATTGGAAGGACTGATGTTGAAGCTGAAACTCCAATATTTTGGCCATCTGATGCAAAGAGCTGACTCATTTGAAAAGACCCTGATGCTGGGAAAGACTGAAGGCCCGAGGAAAAGGAGATGACAGAGGATGAGATGATTGGATGGCATCACAAACTCAATGGACATGAGTTTGAGTAAACCCCGGGAGTTGCCAATGAACAGGGAGGCCTGGCGTGCTGCAGTCCATGGGGTCGCAAAGAGTCAGACAAAACTGAGTGACTGAACTGAACTGATTCTTTAATCATCATTGCTCAAAAATTTTTTCTCTCCTCCTATTCAACACAACCCCCTCCACCACTACCAAAAATCATGTTTTATGTTCTCAATGATTCCTGAAGAATTAAAGACTTTCGTCCACATGTGATTGATTACTGGACCTTTAATGTAAAATGGCCACACTGCATCTATTCTGGCAAAGATGTGGAATGAAGATGTTTTGTGATCTCTTATTGGATATATATCTTATACTTAAATTACTTTTAATATTCCATTACAAACATAATTTGCAGTAAATAGAACCAAATAAAGTAAGGTGAACTCCTGCTATATACCCTATCTTCTTCTTGAATAAACATGTAACTGGTACTTAGTTCTACAGTTGTGAATATTATAAATGAAGTTACACAAAAGTGGACAAGAGAACTCTCTAGAAAAGACTAAAGTCCCAGCTTCCAGTTGCAGCTTTGACACTAATCAGTTATATTATCTTTGACAAATGGGTTGACTTTTTAGGGCCTCCGTTTCTTTTCCTGTCAACTGTGGAGACTGAACTTAAATAATCTCAGAGATAATTTTCTGCTCTCACTCCCAGGGATCTCAAGCTTAAGTTTTTCAGGCTGGTGGACTGGTAGTAAGCTGAGTTAAGAGCAGAGCGAAGACCCTATGGCTTGGCCCAGTGTTTAGATCGCTCCTGTAGATGTGTAAGGTTGTGACCACGGTCTGGATACAGATGTCAGACTTGGGTCAACCAGTCATGTCCCTGTGAAATGGATAGTACTATGAAGCATTATTTTCTGAAGTTCAAAAGTGAGTTGTACAGGTCATAAAGGCTGTGAAAGCTAAGAGGAGGATGAAATGTGATTGAGGCAAGGCTATGTGGTCAAGTTACAAGACTTGCATTGGGCCATGAAGAGTAAGTTGGTAGTATTTGTATAGAGGAGAAAGGAGCAATATAAGAAACTTATGAGGTAATTTCTTACCATAGGATGCATTCGAGGACAGTGTTCTACAGGAGCTAGTAACATTTTATTTACAGTTCTATTAAACTGGAAACTTTATCATCTTTGCTCTTCATTGAGATATATCCTGAGAAGCAAAAAGCATAAAATAATAAAATAGAAATTTGGCTCAGGTTCTCATTCCATTAACTCTATGACACAGTAAATCTTGTTGAATTTTTGGGCAATACAATATTTTCTTTTGTTTTGAGGTGAACTTAACTCATATCTTTGTGCGGTTTTTAATGGAATTGACCTCCAGTTGTAAATTTTGATAACATAAGTAAACCATACTACTTTTGGGTGCTCTTTTACTTAGAAAGTTGCTATGAGGACTGCTTGAAATAATGTATATAGCAACTTAGCGCAATTAGGTACTGAGCTATTAGCTACTATTACCATTATCATTTTTTTTAACCAGTAAATTTGTACATGTAGTAAGTAATTAATTTTCATGGTGGAGTTTTATTGATATCTGTAGAAGTTAATATGGTAATCACATTAATGTCATTAGTCAGCAATTGTGAAACTCTATAAAATTTCTTAATATAGGACTCTGGTCATATCCTAAAGAATTTTGTATACAAAACTGAATCATTTACCCCTCCTCATAGACTGCATGAGCCTGCTAACACAACTGAGCAGAGGAGTAGTACAATTAGATTTGCATTTTAGATCACTGAGTCAGTGATAAGTAAGGTGATGAGTCAGCAATGAGTCAGCAATAGTAAGGGTGGATGATGAAGGGTAGAGCTTGGAGGTTTAGAGGTAAGAAAAACTTAGGAGGCTACTGTTTATGAGAAAAAATCATGCTACTTTTGTTATAAACAATCACATTTAGCCCTCAAAATAATTTCAAGAAGTGAATATGATTTATATCATTTCAAGAGAAGATCAGAGGAATCAAGTAAATTGCCTAAGATAACACCATCCTAACAATGGTATAATTGGAATTGGAATTCAAATGTCTCATGCCCAGGATGAGTCTATTCCATTATCTAGAGCTAGCAATTAAAAGTTAGGGCTGAGCATAATTGCTAAAGTCTTATCTGACCTGGATAAATGAATGGCACTGAAGAATAAGAACAGGTTTGGGGAGATGATAATACGTTCAGTTTCAGACTTGCTTAGTGCATCAGGGTCTTTAGAACATTCAAAATGGATGATTAAGAGTGTTTAATGAATATAGAGTTTATAAAGGTTTGAGCAGAGTTATGGCGAAGCGCCCCAAGCCTGACCAACTCAGGACGGCTTTATCAGTCCTAGGCCTGAGGAGTCACGGAAGTGGAGAGGTTTACAAATCCCCAAACATTGTAACTCTAAGAGAGATATGCCCAGTCAGAACTATATTCTTTAGTGGAAGAAGAGATCATCAACAATTTGTAAAATTATGTATATAGTATTCTCAGAGAGCTAGGGAGGTAGTTGCAGAATAAATATTCAACCATCTCTTTTTTTTCCTGCTCTATTATCTCTTGATATTGTTTCTGTTGGCCAAACTAACCTGAATCCAGAGTTTGTGTTAATCCTTGGTTAACACAGTCCATAAAGGTGAGGGTGGATATTGGACCTGGAGAGAAAATGAAGACTGCCATGTGTTGAGCAGCAGGTTAAGTGAGATTCACGTAAGTGGTCATCTCCAGCAGACAACTGAAGCTAGGAGTCTGGAGTTCACAAATGAGAGAGCTACAGACACTGAAGTCATACATTTAATCTGAGCATAGCATTTCCTGATGCATGTAGTAGAGAATTCTAGTTCTATGTTATTCTTGGTGAAAAAGAATTCATAGTGTAATACTTTGGATCTGCATAATATGTTATGTTTCCTTTTTGGACAGTCTTAATTAATACAATTATATTAAAAAGAACTATTAAATTCTTATTAGAAAACTGTTTACTTTTTTTTAACTGGACTTCAGCATGCCAGGCTTCCCTGTCATTCAGTGTCTCCTGAAATTTGCTCAAATTCATGTCTATTGAGTGGATGATGCTATCCAACCATTTTGTCCTCTGCCTCATCCCTTCTATTCCTGCTCTCAGTCTTTTCCAGTATCAGGGTCTTTCCCAGTGAGTTGGCTCTTCACCATCAGGTGGCCAAACTATTAGATCTTCAGCTTTAGCGTCAGTCCTTCCAGTGAGTGTTCAGAGTCTATTTCCTTTAGAATTGACTGGTTTGAATCCGTTGCTGTCCAAGGGATTCTCAAGAGTCTTCTCTAGCACCAGTTTGAAAACATCAGTTCTTGGGCACTCAGCCTTCTATATGGTCCAACTCTCACACCCATACATGGCTACTGGAAAAACCATAGCTTTGACTATATGGACCTTTGTAGGCAAAATGATGTCTCTGCTTTTTAATATGCTATTTAAGTTTGTCTTTTAGTAGACATTAAATATTCCTAACAAACTTGCATCTCCAGAGTTAAAAACTTTTCTATCTTGTTATAATAGTCTTGATTTCCCATTATTGATTAAAAATGCTTTTTGTGAAAATCATTAACTTTACCCATAATAAAATAAAGAAGTTATGTTTTTCTTCCCCTATACATCTGACAATATAGCAAGGAATGTCATCTGATTTGACAGTCCAGTAGCAATATTTTTATTCTGGAGATCCCCAGAATAAAAAATTAAATAATCAAGAGATGACAACCAAGAATCAGAGAAGAGTAAGGGGCTTTCTGTTAAAGGCCAGCTTTTTGGCTCAGAGATCTTTCATAATCTTCATCCTGATATTAAGAATTAGATTCTTTCCCCTATATTTTGACCAAAGAGAAAATTAGGGATGAGAAGTTTTGTGAATGAGAGTGAATGTGATTTTTAGAGCTTCCTTATTATGAAATTTTAATTGGAACCTTCTTGTGCCAGCAAATTTCTCTCAGAAAGCATTCTACAAGAAAGAGCCAGGTCCTTCCAAACCTCTAGTTTATAAGTACCATTTTTTCATCATAAAACATTTATTTGCTATTTGTGTCAGCTTAACCTAAATGTTTCTTTCTGTTTTATAAACTTCTTAGAATCCCCATTGAGATTATTCATTCTCTCTAGTACTGATGGAAAAAGTGGCTGCACTGTTAAAGCCAGGTCTGTTTTACCCAAATGGATTAAGGAGTCTTGGCAATTGTTCACATGATAAATGGTTACAGATACTCGTTTAAATTATGTAAGAATTTTGTGTAAAAAATTTGATCTACTAGACTAGACCTCTTTATATTAGGAAGAAGACAAAAATTGCATTCATGGTTTGGTATAATTTATAAATGATGATGAAACTTATGTAGTCTGTCATTTGAAATAAAGTTTAATTCCATATATTAAAACAATTACAACTAGAAAAATTGTATTCTTGAAGTGGCACTTATTTCCTTTATAAATATTGATATATATTAAACTTGGGCTTCCCTGATAGCTCACTTGGTAAAGAATCCGCCTGCAATGCAGGAGCTGCTGCTCCTGCTGCTGCTAAGTCGCTTCAGTCGTGTCCGACTTTGTGTGGTCACAATGCAAGAGACTCTGGTTCAATTCCTGCATCAGGAAGATCTATCTGCTGGAGAAGGGATAGGTAACCCACTCCAGTATTCTTGGACTTCCCTTGTGGCTCAGCTGGTAAAGAATCCTCCTGCAATGTGGCAGATCTGGGTTCAATCCCTGGGTAAGGAAGATCCACTGAAGAAGGGAAAGGCTACCCACTCCAGTATTCTGGCTTAGAGAATTCCATGGATGTCCATGGGGTCTCAAAGAGTTGAACATGACTGATCGACTTTCACTTTCATGCATTAAGCTTAATTTCTATAATTAAAAGGCTTCAAGTAAGAATCTCACTTATAAATGTGCCCAATATACCAGTAACTTTTGGCAATTTTAAGGTCAAATTTTATTTCAAAATAACTATTGAGTCTTTCTAGTTTATTTAGTAACTGAAACCCTAAATTCTCAAGGATCTGTTATAAAAATAGCCATATCTTTGAAGTAATACTTCAGAGTAATATATACTTTGATTTTAAATGGTAACCAACTTTTTTCTTAAATATCAATAATTTAGTCACATATAGGAAAAACTCAATTCTCCAATGTTTCTAGGTATTCTGGACATTTTAAATGCAACAAAGTACTTTTGCAATTCATTTCCAGCTACAGACAAATTAGGAAATATATATAGATAAAAATATAGAAAATGTAACTATATGTAAATAATATGATTTTGAAAAGTGACAGTTACTAGAAATGAATCCTATATTTGTATTTTCCTTACCCTTGTAGATAGATGCATTGGAAAATTTATCCTAGAATATTTTCAGCAAGCAATGACTCTGCATAAAAACTACATTTTAAAAGGGTTAACAAGTTTTTAGATAAACTCCAAATAATTGTAGCACCCCCAAAAAATAAATAAATAAAATCAAAAAGAACAAGAAAGAAAATGCAAAATACTCTCTTTAAAGCTATTCAGAGATGAGTGTGTGGATGGAGAGCTTCTCACTTGAGTGTAAGACTCAATAAACTTTAATTGAGCATTTGCTTCCCAGAATGTAAAAGCACTGAGAGGAAAAATAAATACCAGAAGGAAAAGAACAGATGTGGCAATCTTTATCTGTATAAACATAATCCATTAAAAAATAATGCAATCGTTTTATTGTTTATGAAGTTTTTTTTTTCATTTTTGAAAGGTTTGGGTACAATCTACTTTATCCATTTCAAATGTGAATTTTAATTAACAAACTTTTTTTGCAATTTGAACTATATCAAATAATCTTTCCCTTTGTATTCTCTTTTGCATACTAAATGTCAGAGAACTTTGGATGTGAGAGACCTGAAAGACAAGTTTCACAAAGATAGGTTAGAAGCTGGCACTTCTTTTCTGCCCACACCTCAGTTCATTTGTGATCTTTTGTTAGAGTAAGTCTACTGTAAACTTCATATTCCATATTGTAGGGGGAAGAACAGAGTTTTCAGTGATCCTTAGTTTTAAATCCTTGTTGTGTCACTTACGTGATTTGTGAATCTGAGCAAGTTACTCATCTTTCCTGAGCCCGTTGTATCACATAAAGGATATATAGACTTTCATCTGAGAACTAAGTATATATTCTAACACATATAAGCTCATGTGCTGTATTCTATTAAAGTATTCTACTATAGTGTAATTTTATATCACCTTAAAATCAGTTTGATTAAACCAAACTAACAATTTTTTGGTCTTGTTCTGATCATATAAAATTATTTATGTTACCGAGTCCAAACACACTCTGATCACCACACAACAGGCCAATATACCTGAGAGACAAGATATTGAGGCAAGGAATACAAGTTTATTCTGAAAGCCAGCTGATTGAGAAGATAGTAGACTAATGTCTCAAAATAACCATCTTGTCAGGGTCTGGATGCTGGTTTCTTTTATAGAACAGAGAGCGAGAGAAGTTGAGGAAGTAAAGCAAAAGGCCATTATCTTGCAAATATCTCCTGGACTGGCCAACCTCAGGGAGGGGAGGTGCTAGCCTCTTTACTCTTGGAGCCATTCACAGGTGGGCAAGGTCAGACAGCCTATTAAAAAGCAGAGACATCACTTTGCCAACAAAGATATTGTTATATATAGTCAAAGCTACACTTTTTCCAGTAGTCATGTACTGATATGAGAGTTGGACCATAAAGAAGACTAAGCGCCTAAGAATTGATGCTTTTGAATTATGGTGCTGAAGAAGACTCTTCAGAGTCCTTTGGACAGCAAGGAGATCAAACCAGTCAATCCTAAAGGAAATCAACCCTGAATACTCATTAGAAGGACTGATGCTGAAGTTCCAATACTTCAGCCACCTGATGGGAAGGACCAACTTATTGGAAAAGACCCTGATGCTGAGAAAGATTGAAGGCAAAAAAGGGGGCAGCAGAGAATGAGATGATTAGATGGCATTGCTGACTCAACGGAAATGAATTTCAGCAAACTCAGAGATAGTGGAGGAAAGAGAAGTCCGGCATGCTGGAGTCCGTGAAATCACAAAACGTCCAACAGGACTTAGTGACTGAACAACAATAACAGGGTCAGATTATCTTCCTATGAGCTGAACAAAGACTGAACAAAGGCACTTTCAGTTTAATAATGAGGCAGAGGGGTAGAATTCCCTGAGGCAGGGCATTACGTATGACTACAATAAGAAAAGCAACAAAAAGCAAAGGTTAAAATCAAAGAAACATATCCATCATGGAGTCAGAATTGGCTCTTCCTTGCAACATGGAGAATACATTTCCACAGTCTTTTTTGAAGCTTGAAAAAGTGTACATAATCTGGTATCTTGAAAATGTTTGGATTTACACAAATTGGCTCTGGATTCCTTTGGACATCTACTTCATGAATGGTACTGTTTCACAAAGAGTTGTCAGCCTTTAACTACTGGAAAGAAGTAGGCACTCAGCAGGCACCTCCTTCAGCTGGCATTGACAGTAACTCTTGCATACTCATCTCAGAATTCACATACCATTGTCCCAGGAGCGGCTTTCGCACTTTCACGTGGTGCTCTTGGGTTTGGGCCTCTGCTGCCTCCCTTATATGCAGAGTACATCATGAGAAATGCTGGGCTGGATGAAGCACAGCTTGAATCAAGATTGGCAGGAGAAATAACAATAATCTCAGATATGCAGATGACATCACCCTTATGGCAGAAAGTGAAGCATAACTAAAGAGCCTCTTGATCAAAGTGAAAGGGGAGAGTGAAAAAGTTGGCTTAAAGCTCAACATTCAGAAAACTAAGATCATGATATCCAGTTCCATCACCTCTTGGCAAATAGATGGGAAACAGCGGAAAGAGTCACTGACTTTATTTTTTTGCTCTCCAAAATCACTGCAGATGGTGATTGCAGCCATGAAATTAAAAGATGCTTGCTCCTTGGAAGAAAAGTTATGACCAATCTAGACAACGTATTAAAAAGCAGAAACATTACTTTGCCAACAAAGTTCCATCTAGTCAAAGCTATGGTTTTTCCCATAGTCATGTATGGATGTGAGAGTTGGAATATAAAGAAAACTGAGCACCAAAGAATTGATGCTTTTGAACTGTGGTGTTGGAGAAGACTTGAGAGTCCCGTGGACTGCAAGGAGATCCAACCAGTTCATCCTAAAGGAAATCAGTCCTAAATATTCATTGGTAGGACTGATGCTGAAGTGGAAACTCCAATACCTTGGCCACCTGAACTGACTCATTTGAAAAGACCCTGATGCTAGGAAAGATTGAAGGTGGGAGGAGAAGGGAGTGACATAGGATGAGGTGGTTGGATGGCATCACCAACTCAATTGACATGAGTTTGAATAAGCTCCAACAGTTTGCAATAGACAGGGAGGCCCGGCATGCTGCAGTCCTTGGGGTCGCAAAGAGTCAGACACAACTGAGCGACTGAACTGAACTAAACTGAACTACCTCCCTTAATGAAAGTGAAGTGTAGTCTCTCAGTCAGGTCCAACTCTTTGCAACCCCATGGACTATTAGCCCACCAAGATCCTCTGTCTGTGGAATTTTCCAGGCAAGAATACTAGAGTGGTTAGCCATTCCCTTCTCCAGGGTGTCTTCCTGACCCAGGGATTGAACTCAGATTTCCCACATTGCAGGCAGATTTTTTACAAACTGAGCCACCCTGACTCCACCCATAATGCCCCTAAATCCATGTTGTAACTGTAAACTTTATCCCTTGTTAGTCTCATACCCAAAATTCCTACAAGGAATAGTTTAAAATTCAAACCCTGGCAAAGGGTTTGACTTAAGGTTACCTGATCATTTGTTGATTAAGTGAACCAACTGTTTATGTAAGGCTCTGGATAGTCACTGGAAAATGCTTTAGAATTTCTGGTTGTGAATTATTAGTAGCTGATAATGAGAAAAACTGCCTTCTAAGAAAAATTCAGCATTCAGTAAAGGAAAAGTCAAGGCAAAGACTGGATTCAGGTTCTGAAAAGCCAGTTTAGTTTACTCCATATAATTCAAGTGAAGAGTTTTGCTATTACACTAACCTAATTGCAATGTACAGAGAGGTACTCCCACCATCTGTCTATAATGTTGCATTCCTTCAAGAGTCCCAGATAAAATTTGGAGGCAATTTTTGCAGAAAAAAAAAGGAAAACATGAAGAAGAGTAGTATTACTGTATCCTTTTGCTTTCTTAGTCTTCATTGCAACATGGTCACACAATCCAGTGGGGCGCTTGACACCCACCACTCAGCAGCAGCCAAAATTCCTCTTAAAACACAACTCATCACAATACAATTACTCTGCTTGAAACCTCTCAGTGACTTCCTACCTTACTCACAATAAAATGGAAAATTCTTATTGTGAACAAGATTCGATGTGATTGTCCCAGCTATATCTCCAACCATTTCTCTCCCCACTCTCCTCCTACATCGGCCTCTCCATCCACTCTGGTCTCCATGCTCTTCTTTGAATATAGCTAGATTGCTCCCCTTTCAAGGTCTTCACACATAATTTTCCTCTGCAGAGAAATTCTTCTCCCTAGTAGCCTAGTTTTGTTCAAGCATCTTTCCAAATGGTGCTCATTCAAAAAGGTATACCCCTGTTCCTCTTCAAAAAAAAAAAAAAAAAGCCACTTCCCATTCCCTCATACTCTAATCCTCTAAACCTAGCTTTGTATTTGGTGACTCTTATTATCATCTGACTTTAAATACACATGTATATACATATATATATATATGCATTCATATGTAATGCATACGTATAAATATAAACATATTTGTTAAGACTTAAAAAGTGGACTTTTCTCTAGCCTTAAAAAATTTTAAGCCAGAGCAATTGGAGAACATAAGCAGCTCTTTACAAACTGAAAACGTGTTAAGTTAACTGTTCTCAGAAAAATTAAGAAATAGATGAAAGATGAGACATACTTCCTTTGGAGAAATAAAGGGATAGACGAATGAAGAGAGATTTGAGTATATTCTACTCATTCCCCCTGCCTTTTGTGGTTGAAGACAGAAGATTTGCTTACAGTTGCATTATGCAGAAACTAATTATAGAATAACTGGAATCCGCTTCTTCGTTCCAACACAATGCCCCTTCATAACATGTTAATTCCTACCTAATTTTTTCTTAAAGTTTCACACTATATAATATTCCTGATATAGCCTCCTTCAACACAGTAAAATAAGAATTAATGTGCATTTACTCAGATCAACAAATGTCACACTTAGAAAACTGAAGATTTTATATAGTCAGATTTTGATTGTTTCAAAAATATAGTATCATTATTTCTTTTGAACGTCCACTCTTGTGCAAGCACTTTGGCTCAGTTTCTTCGAGAAGTTGGCAAGGTAGATTTTACTAGCTCCATTTTTCAAATGAGGTAAGTGAAATTCAGTGTGTCACAGCGCGTTGCAGTGTCACAACCAGAAGGGGTCAGAGACAGAATCCAGACCCAAGTCACCCTTGCTAGCACCCTTCCATTGTCTCTTGTTTCATTCCTCTCTGTAGATAACAGTGGAAAACTCTGACAGTTATTAGTGTAATTGAACGTATCTGTTGATGTGAAATTTTCCATGATGTACTGTGACTGGGGTTCCAGGTCAACCTCTGCCACTCGAGAGAACAAGGTGACAGTGACGAAGTGTGTTGGAATGCATTGTTAGGAAAGAAGCAAGTCCTTATTTACTTAACTGGGACCAAGAATACAGCCATCCTGGCCACAGAGAGTTACAAAAGCATGTAAATTTTGGATAATCTCTACACAAGAAAGGCATGCGGGGGAAGAACAAAACGTAAGATGAAAATGAAGCATTTGCATTTGTTTGCTCATTTTGCTAGGAACAGGCATCTTCAAAAGCTTTACAATTATAATTAACTATTGTGCATTCTCTGGCTTTGAGATGGCATAAAAACATTTAAAAGCAAGAGAAAAGCCCATTGTAAGAGCTTAGGAAGTAAAAAGTAAGTCATTGAATTTTTCTTTCATCTGATGTTAATTTATGCAGAAGCTAATAACATATTTGTGGCTCAGAGCTGCTTATTGTGGGGAAGATTTTTCTCTCAGCCAGTCTTTCCTGTGATCCCTATCAGATAGAGCCATCATTTCCCGGCTATGACACTTTCTCAGAGAAAGGCAGTCTACAGATAAGTTCACAGTCTATGGACACACTTAATTGTGAACCCTCTGAGAACCAATGATATAAAATGTCCTAACTCTTCTCTAGCTGTTTCTAACAAAACAGGAAACAAATTGGAGGAGAGCATGAGGAGGAAATCGGATATGTGGGTGCATAGTCAGGTGGAAAGAAAGGAGTATTGTTGACTATTGAAGGAGAAAAATGTCAAGGGAAGGAGAGTCTTCCTACAAGAAACATGGGTTACTTTTATATCCAAGAAGGATATAATTAAATTGTTGTACCTTTTCTAAATGAAAAGCTTAATTTCTTTGCTGCCAGATCACCTAGAGAATAGATGGTAGTACTTGAAGAAATTCAGGGATCTTCAGAAGTTGATATTTTAAATAAATTAACCATGAATAAAGTAAGTCCCATAATGACAGCTTAAAGGTCTAATTCATAAAAATGTTATTAAAGTACATTATTTATACCTGCTTTTTGTGGATTTCTGTTCTTATTCATGACTCTTTCAGTGTATGGCCATAATCACAGGAAGAGTGTATAATGGAAGCATTAATCAATCTGAACTAAAGCAAGGATACTGTATCACCACAATAAAATCCCAGCTATATTAATATAAAGGGTAGAATTTATTACACAAGGTAATTCTCTTTAAAAAAAATGAAAAGAATGTCTTCCATCTTATGGCTTCAAACACCTACTTTCATTCCCAAGTTTAATATAAGAGAGAACTAATTGGCATGAACTTTTTAATGAAATATTTATTCATCTACATTATGAAACTTAGAGACTCAGATAGTAAGTTGGATACTAAGTTGTGATCTTATCATGACTATGGCATTGATTTTTAAGATCGGCTAAGAAATATTTACAGTTAGTCTGTGTGTTAATTAACTCCTTTTCTGGCACGTGGCATCCTATGGTGATATTTGTTAGCACATGCCAATTCAATTGTCTGGCATATGTATCTATTTAGATAAGATGGAAAATTTCCTGCAACATAAAATTTCCCCCAGAGATGCTGAAAATACTGATACTTAAATCAAAAGTATCTTTATTCAGAATTTTAAACATGATTTACATATTTAATATGGGTAAACCTTTAGGAAGAAGCAAAGTAGAATTCACTTGGTTTATTTCTGACTCTAGAACTATCAAAATATGACTTCTTGACTTTCTACTTCTGATTAGATGAGCTGTAATGGTACACTGTAGATACATTTAGACAGAGTGTGAATATATTTCTCCCTACCACACTAACTTATCTCTAGGAGTCATGAAAAGAGGTTCTTTATAAATTATACTTCTGACACTGAAAGAAAGTGTTGTCTTTGATCTTGTAGGTAAAAAATCTCTATACCTAAGGGAATGAATTAATTCCTGTATTTAATAAGATGTAGTCATTAGTAGGCAACTTAAGCATTCACACTAGAACTGCACATTGAATTTCTTCAGCATAGTAACAATCTCATAATAGTTCTGGGTAATGAAAATCTTTGAATGCCTGGCATTTATACTTGAGTTGAGGAGACAAATGACAAACAGAAGCATATTTCAAATATAAGGTAAATCGCACTACTAACCGAAGATAAAAATCAGTTTCTGACAACATTAACTGTGCTTATAGCTGCCTCAAACCTAAAAATGCTGAGTATTCCATTTTAACAACTGTGTACTTCTACATGACTTTGTTACTTGAAATGAGAGCACTTACCAGAAAACTGTCCAGGGATGTCTAGCTGTTACATGGCCATCACTGTCCAGCATTTTAGTTTCCTTCTGCCCCTCAGACCAAGGTTTTCTCAGATCTCTGAAAGAGAAATCTTACATGAAGAAGTCTAGAGGCCCCACAAACTGTCAAACCATTCTATATGTCAGCCAGATTTACTGCAACACTCTGGGTGAAAAGATAGTCTGAGCACACTGATTGATACAGCCACTCAGAAAGGGCAGTGGAAGTTACGTCCCCAGTACAGGGCCAGACAAATATCAACAGACTCCAATGTCTGTTGACAAGAGGCAGATTTGAAGAACAGTAAAATCAAAATAGATATCATTAATGGTCTATTGTGGGCTTCCCTGGTGACTCAGGCAGTAAAGAATTTGCCCACAATGCAGGAGACCTGAGTTCAATCCCTGGACTGGAAAGATCCCCTGGAGAAGGGAATGGCCCACCAATCCAGTATTCTTGCCTGGAGAATTCTATGGGCAGAAGAGCCTGGTGAGCTCTCTTTACGTCCATAGGGTCGTAAAGAGTCAAACACAACTGAAGAACTAACATACACACAATGGCCTAATGTATTATTTCTAAGGAGATTGAACATACGAAAACTAAAAGTAATTCTTCTGGCTTACTTGCAGAATTGTTCCTCAGAAATTATATTTTAATTTCCAGTATTAATGTCTTACCTTAGGCACTAGGTGAACAATTGTTTGGTTCAGAAAGCTTGAACTGTCTTTTTCATTTTTTTGTAAAGAATATTAGCAGCCTACCATTGCATGCACTTGCTGTGAGCCAGTCACTGTGCAGAATGTTTTGTAAACATTATCTAACTTTAAGGGAAGTACTGTTATTTTACAAAAGAGGAAAATAAGGCTTAGTGAGATTAAATCACTTGCTCAAAGTCACAAAACTATCTGGAGGCAGAGTTAACTTTAACAGTAATCCTTTTTTCAAAACTTGATTTTCTTTTTGTACTAAATTTTCCTAAAGGAAATATTTTAAATTTCTTCTCTAGAAAAAGAAGAAGAAAAGAAGAAAGCTGAGAAGAATGTGACTTCTGAAACAAAAAAGAAAGGTAAGAAATTTTAAAGCTAACATATCTTAATTAATATCCATTTACAATGTTACTGTTAAAGCTGCTGTTTTCTAGGAAAAAAATCCCCTTAACAATTTTATTGTCATTATTTTTAGCAAACAAATATAAATATTCCAAATAAAGTGGAGATTGATAAATTTGTAAAAGAAAATTCAAGCCTAAACACTCTTAAAATGTGTTACTGATTACTTTTTTCCTTCCTTAGTAATTATTCTCAATTCTACTTTATTACATTTCTTGATTATATAATATATGAATAGTCCTATTCAATTTAGTTTAATAAAATTATTTATCAAAAGAGCAAATTATTGAATATATGAGAACGAAACTAGTTGATTGGTTTGCTATTTTGTTCTTTTTTAATGATGTTTTTGAAATAGTGCCTCTGAAGTCCCAAGTGAATCCAAGACTTTTCTGAGCTTTTGACATGCTTGTGGTAGCCGATAACCCAGAGAACATTCAATATACCCCTGTTAATATCCTTTAGAAACACTGTTGGATTATATCATAATTAACAATGCTAATGTTCATACAGTCATGGAGATTATATTTTGACTTAACAAAAACTTATTCCTTCCCTGAAGGGAAAGCATACCAAAACCGCTATTCTGTTCCAGAGGTGCTAGTTCACTCATGTTTGACGTGACTATGCCTTTAATTCAGAATCACTCCATACAAGATGACCTGGATGTGAATGGCAGTAAAATGTGCCCTGAAACAGACGATAATTAAACAGATGTTTATAATTTTCTCATTTTACTGCCAGAAAAAGATGTCAAAATGAAAACTGAGAAGGAAACTGCCATGGATGTGAGGAAGAAAGGTATTGTGCTTTCTTTGCTTCCTTGGATTATGTTCAGGATGCTCGTTAATGAAGGAATCTTGGGGCACTGTAAACCGATTTAATATAGGTACTTAAATCTGTCCCTGTACAGGATGTCAAAGCAAAAAATGCTCAGGACGAGGTTAAACAGATAAGACTTTATTCAAGGTTATTGCAATAGGAGGGAGAGACCAGAACTCATTCTGAACTCCTTTTCACTGAAACCAAAGCATGAGAGTTTTTAAGAGCTGGAAAAGGGTGGGAGGATTGTAAGCCATCTGTGTTTGCTGATTGAACTTACTCAGAAGCAGAGTGAACTTTCTCTTATTTTCAAGTCAAGAGAGTAGTTCTCCAGCTTGGAGCAAGGTACACAGGGAATTAGGTCCCTACCCTCCTACAGAACCTGGAGATGGATGTACTCTTTCGTGATGATTATATATCAAAGAAGTGGCTCCCCCATCTCTGAAAAAAGCACTCTGGGTTGTAAAACTGGAAGAAGATTTATGTCTTAAAAGAGCAGAGAAAAAAATTACAATTACAAGTTTTCCAAAGTAAATGCTGTGAGAAAAGAAAGATCAGGAGCCTAAGGACCAGAAGATGCCTGTCTAAGTTTAGTGAAGCTGAGGAGAACTTTAAGACCATCTTTGTCAAGACATAATGAAACTGAGAAGAGCTGGATAGTATAACTTGACTTTACAAAGATGAGAAGTGAAGACCACAAAGGTAATAATGCATTCCATTAAGAAATAGTGTTGTTCAACAGTGTAGACTTTTGCTTTAAATTTAGTTCTGCTTTTACTCTTGTTCAAACATGAATATCTGCTTTTATTCAAGTTAAGCTTAAATCTAGGTGAAAAAGATAGTAGTCTCAAATTATTGTTTGGTGTAAGTATTTTCACCCCAAATATTTCCTCCACTACTGTCAGTGATGCTCGAAATTCCACCATTAGAGAAACTCCATTTCTTTGAATTATGAGAGAATTGTCTTCTATTAAAATGCAAATCTCTTAGGGCCTTTGTGCATGGAGTAAAAAAACCGAATTCCTCTGAGCTATATTACACAAAGCGAATGAGATTTCCTGATCTTCCCTGTGTGATAATAAGCTGAAAACAATGCCATTGAAAATGAGTCAGTAGGTAAGCTTAAATGAAGGTGAAATGGAAGAGAGCTCCAAGGTAGGACGTGGTGTGGGGAGAGCAGACTGGGCTAGATGCCATTAGTGAAGACTTTGCTTAGGAAATAATAGCATTGGTTGGGAAAAAAATGTGGTAAAGGACTCTGAAAAAGGAGATCATAAGATGACAAACTAGACATTGATTACTCTTAGTAAGTAGTAAATAGAAATTACAGAGAACCTCTACATCATGCTATAAGTAGGATAAAAATGTTGTAAAATACATGACTGCCTGCCTTATGAAATAATAAGGAAGAGATAGTCATGTGTTCTCTGATTTGGGGGCTTGACTATCAATTACTTTGAAATTGAATTATTATTATTATATTAATTTTATTATTGAACATTCATTTATCTTGTTTTATTTAAAGCATTCTTTATTCTCCTGGTGAAATGTGTATCTTATCATAAGAAAGTGAAAACATAGTTCTGACCACATGATGATACTGAGAGTTGATTGCTTGGGTCACTGTATCTGTGACAGCTATATGATTGAGTGCTAAAGAGAAACAAGGTTTTACCTGGGCCATCAGTTTTACTGAAGTGTTTGCAGAGGATAGTTTTGAATTAGAATTGTCAAAGTCTTTATCACAGTGTGAAAATTCAAAATCCTGAAAAATGCTTTCCACAAAATGCAATGGTGTGTATATAGTGGTAGTTTTGATTTAAATTTTATTTTTGAAGGGAAAGGCACCACACTTTTCTGTTCAGAGAGTGATGGAAAAATCCAATACTTCTTTGCTACTGGGAGACCCGTGTTATTAGCAGAGCAGTCATGTCAGAGCGAGATTGTGCACACTGGCAAGAGAACTAATTATGCCGCTCTCCTTACCTGCAAGGCCGGTGCTCATCTACTGAAGCAAGGACTGAAGTAGGGGAGTGACTGCACAGCATATCTGGGGAGGGCTGCTCAGCAAGGTGGGAAAAGCAAGCTTGTCCCTGGAATCAGTTTTCAGTTTGTTTATTTGTCATTTTTACATTTAATTACATGAAATACTATTGGCTTTTACCGATTAGTTCAAATTGCTGATGAAAATATGCACAAATTATTTGTTTGCGAGATCTTAACTTCCATATGGCTTCCCAGGTACTTAGTGGGAAAGAATCCTCCTGCCAGTGCAGGAGACCCAGGTTTAGTCCCTGGGTTGAGAATATGCCCTGTAAGACGAAATGGCAACCCGATCCAATATTCTTACCTAGAAAATTCCATGGACAGAGGAGCCTGGTGGGCTACAGTCCATGGGATGACAAAGAGTCAGATGTAACTGAGCAACTGAGAACTAACACAACTTCTACATTCTCAAAATTGTGTGTGTATGTGTGTGTGTGTGAGAGAGAGAGACAGACAGACAGACAGATTGAGATATTCAGTTAGTGTTGATCTCAAACTCATGGTTTTTTTGTGTGCTGTGCTGTTCATAGTCACTCAGTTGTGTCCAGCTCTTTGCAACCCCATGGACTATAGCTCGCCAGGCTCCTCTGTCCACGGGGATTCTCCAGGCAAGAATACTGGAGTGGGTTGCCATGCCCTCCTCCAGGGGATCATCCCAAGCAAGGTCTCCCACGTTGCAGGTGGATCTTTACTGTCTGAGCCACCAGAGGAGCCCATGTTTCTTTTCAGAGTTTATAATTCTCCAACTATATTTTCATGTGAGAGAAATATGCTTTAAAAACAGGCAGTTTGAAACTAATTATGAAAATAGTAAAAATTTTTAGAGATAACAAGAGAAATTGGGAATAACCTAAAATCTTAAAAAGCTGCAATTCATATGTTATTTCTTCCTAAAATAGTTAGAAGAATATGACAGAACATCTGATAGCATTATTCTAGTCCCAAATAGTAGCAAATCTGCAAGATGTAAAATATGCCAAGATGCTTATTTAATATATGGGTTTTATCACAGTATTTTTTATATTTCTATTAGTATGATTATATTTTATATTTCTATTAGTATGATTATATTATATTTTTATATTTCATATTAGTATGATTATATAGCATATTTATGTTATATTATTATTTTATTTTATTACATTTATATTTTACTATTATATAGATGCAAATGAATTTAAGGCTTAAGTTCTGTTGTTTGATAAAAGAGCTTCTAATGCATGAAACTGTTAAATCACACTTTGTTAGTGATCTGTTAGGGAAAAGATAGGTGGGATTTTATAGGATATAACGTTGCCAGTCCATGAATTGAAACTGGATAACTGATACTTTGAGATTTAGTATAATAATTTCTTGTTTGTATATATTTGAAATTGTCCATGGTGAAAAAAACCAAGTATGTCATTCTAAAAAGATCAATTGAAATGAAAAAAAAATAAGCCACCAAGATATTTTTACAATGTCATGAGATATGTTTTATCCTGAAGAAATACTATTTTTAAAAAAGCAAAGAAGAAAGGAAATAAAAACTTCAAATCTTCCTTATGTTTGTATCAGGCTAAAGTGCTAGATATACAAATCACTCTAGTTAATACAAGAGGTAGGGGTTATGTACAGGGAACTGAATGCACAAAAAATTGTTGTAAGGACAGGGAAAATTGATATCAAGAGACTACATTGGACTATGGAGCAACAAGGATTATCAATTTTCCAGGAAACTGCTTTGTTCTTCAGAGCTGCCTCCAGGCCTGTCTTTTCACACCCACGGACTAGATACTGAAGGTGTTGAGGCCAGATCCAGCCACTTAATCACATCAAAGTGACCTTGTTTGCCAAAGCATTCCTGCCTTTTTTCAATCTCCTATAGGAGCATCTAAATCATAAAATTTAATGTGCTACAAGGGAGTCCAGAAGACAGTTTTTTTTTTTTTTTTTTTGCATTCTAATTTTTCCAATTGGAAGGAGGGAAGAATGGAAGTTGAAAGAGGCTATCCAATGTGTCTGTAGTAAACATTCTTTCAGAAATGTTGTAGAAGATAAAATTCATATATGAAATGGTTTTGAAGATCTGAATTGTACAATGACTAAACCTATCTTTGAGTTCCCCTAAAATCTACAAAAGATGGCTCAATAAATCAACATAATAAAATAAAATTGGGCAATTTAAGGTGCTCATGAGACACACAAATGTAGTTTGTTCTTTACCTAAGTTGTACCAACGTGATTTTTTCCCAAGAATTATCTAAATAAAAGTATAAATGATAAAAAGGTTCCTGAAAAACCAGACTAACTTTTCTGAAATAAGCTACTAGAAAAGGATGAATTCACTCATTTATTCTTACATGCATTCCTACCTGAAATAGTCATTAAATGCCTATTATATGGTACCAAGGGCTTAGTATACCTAAAGGTAGATAAACCAATTAAGCCCTGGCCTAATGGAGCTTACAGTTTGATATGGGAGGCATACATTTACTAAGAAAACATAATGTACACGTGTACAACATAGGGTAAGGGACCTGGAGGAAACAAATCTGGGGCAATAACAATGGGAGCAATGGGTTCATTGGCTTCTCTCAGAGATATTTATTTGTAATCCAGTGTACTGGAAGGATCCAGCCATTGATGAGGACATCTTTGTGTGGTGTGTGAATGATAGTGTATATATGTATGATTTGTGTGAGAGAACGTACAAGGGGTCAGGGTATGCAGGACATGCGTACATGTGTGTGCTCAGTCATGTCTGACTCTTTGCAAGCCCATGAAGTATAGCCTGCCAGGCTCCTCTGTTCATGGAATTTTCCAGGCAAGAAATACTGGTGTGGATTACCATTTCCTTCTCCAGGGCATCTTCCTGATGCAGGGATCAAATTCATGTCTCTTGAGTCTCCTGCACTGGAAGGATTCTTTACTACTTGCACTACCTGGGACATGTGTAGGTGTTTGAATTTATTAAAAATGTAATGGGAAACTGGAAAAGGTCAGTTTTCATTCCAATCCCAAAGAAAGGCAATGCCAAAGACTGCTCGAACTACCACACAATTGCACTCATCTCACATGCTAGTAAAGGAATGTTCAAAATTCTCCAAGCCAGGCTTCAGCAATACATGATCTGTGAACTTCCAGATGTTCAAGCTGGTTTTAGAAAAGGCAGAGGAACCAGGGATCAAACTGCCAATATCCGCTGGATCATCAAAAAAGCAAGAGAGTTCCAGAAAAACCTTGATTTCTGCTTTATTGACTATGCCAAAGCCTTTGACTGGGTGGATCACAATAAACTGTGGAAAATTCTTCAAGAGATGGGAACACCAGACCATCTGACCTGCCTCTTGAGAAACCTGTATGCAGGTCAGGAAGCCGTAGTTTGAACTGGACATGGAACAACAGACTGGTTCCAAATAGGAAAAGGAGTATGTCAAGGCTATATATTGTCACTCTGCTTATTTAACTTATATGCAGAGTACATCATGAGAAACGCTGGGCTCGAGGAAGCACAAGCTGGAATCAAGATTGCTGGGAGAAATATCAATAACCTCAGATATGCAGATGACACCACCCTTATGGCAGAAAGTGAAAGGAGAGTAAAAAAGTTGGCTTAAAGCTCAACATTCAGAAAACTAAGACCGTGGCATCCGGTCCCATCACTTCATGGGAAATAGATGGGGAAACAATAGAAACAGTGGCTGACTATTTTTCTGGGCTGCAAAATCATTGCAGATGGTGATTGCAGCCATGAAATTAAGACACAGAAAATTATGACCAACCTAGACAGCATGTTAAAAAGCAGAGACATTACTTTGTCAACAAAGGTCCATCTAGTCAAGGGTATGGTTTTTCCAGTAGTCATGTATGCATGTGAGAGTTGGACTATAAGGAAAGCTGAGCACAGAAGAATTGATGCTTTTGAACTATGGTGTTGGAGAAGACTCTTGAGAGTCCCTTGGACTGCAAGAATATTCAACCAGTCCATCCTAAAGGATATCAGTCCTGGGTGTTCATTAGAAGGACTGATGTTGAAGCTGAAACTCCAATACTTTGGCCACCTCATGCAAAGAGCAGACTCATTTGAAAAGATCCTGATGGTGGGAAAGATTGAAGACAGGAGGAGAAGGGGACAACAGAGGATGAGATGGTTGGATGGCATTACTGACTCAATGGACATGAGTTTGAGTAAACTCCGGCAGTTGGTGATGGCCAGGGAGGCCTGGCGTGCTGTGGTTCATGGGTTGCAAATAGTCAGACACGACTGAGCAACTGAACTGAACTGATTATGGAGAAAGTCTAGAATTCGTGTGTGTTTCAGGTATATGTGACACAACATCATTCTTTTTTTTTTTTAATTTTATTAATTTATTTTTGGCCACAGCATGCAGCATGCAGGATCTTAGTTCCCTGACCAGGGATTGAACTCGTCCTGGCATTGAAGTTGCTGAGCTGTAACCAATGGACCACCAGGAAATTCCCCCAAATTCCTTTCTTTTTCTCAACTTTTGTATCAGGAACTATTTTAAGTGCTTTATACACACTAACTCATTCAATCTTTATGAGACATAAATAAGCTATTATAATAATGCTTATAAAATTGAGGCACCTAAGACACAGAGGGGCTTCCCAGGTGGTGCAGTGGTAAAGAATCCACCTGTCGATGCAGGAAGTTCAAGAGACATGGGTTTGATCCTTAGGACAGGAAGATCCCCTGAAGTAGGAAATGGCAACGTGCTCTAGTATTTTTGCCTGGAAAATTCTCTGGACAGAAGAGTCTGGTGGGCTACCGTTCATAGGCGTCACAAAGAGTTGGACACGATTGAGCTACTGAGCATAGCACAGCAAGACACAGAGAGGTTAAGTAACTTGCTTCAGATCACAGAGTTAGTAAATGTCAGGACCAGAACATTAACCCTGGCAGCGTGGCTCCACAGCCCATATACTCCAAACAGTCAGAGAGACAGCTCTGGAATTCAGAGCAGATACTAAAGTGAAACCATAAAATCAGCAATCCATATAGATCACAGTCATTGTCCTGGGAACACATGAGATAACCCGGAGAGACTGTGTCAAAAGAAAAGAATAGAATATAGAATCAAGACCTGGGAAATTCCCAACATCTATACATTAGAAAATAGAAAATAAAGCAATAAAGGAATTGCTGGAGAGGCTAAAAGAAAAGCAAAATGGTTTGGTAATAGAGACATTTGAGAAATAGATGTTTCAAGAAGTTAAAAATTATCAACTTGGCTAAGGCTACTTAGAAGCTGTGATGTGATGACAGAAAAGACAAGAGCAGTGAAAGGGTAAATCCAGATTGGAATGGAGGTCCAAAAATGAGAAGAAAGAAGTGAGCTTCTTTATTTTATATATGTGTTTGTAGCTGTATAAGGAGTAAAGAGTCTTTGATTTTGCTTTGGGAGGTGAATTTAGTGCCTGATAAACAGATTTGTGAGAGATAGATGCTTAAAGGGATGAGGTATAACTGAAAACATAAGAGATAGATAATTTAGAAATAACAGTTTGATGAGCTCATAGGTTACAAAAAAAAAAATTCTGCCTTTTTTAGAGATAGCACCACAGACACTCCAGTAGTAAAAAGTTGATATTTTCAAATTATGAAGAACCATTCATCTGGATTGCCTTAGAAAGGAAGGTATACATTTGCAAGATGTAAAATATAAGATTAGGAGTCTGTTGTGGTAAAACTAAAACCCCAATAGTAAATGCATTCTGAACTGAAAGACTCAGTTTTAGTTTGTGTCCTTGATGCTTACTGAATGGCAAAAGGTAAGTTTGTGAAATACAGCAATGTATTTAAAGAATCATTCATTTCAAGTGGGAGGGGACATGGGTAGACATATCGCTGATTGATGTTGATGTTTGGTAGAAACCAACACAATACTATAAAGCAATTATCCTTCAATTAAAAATAAATAAATTTTTAAAAATCATTCAATTATAATACTCCATTAGAATTTACATTAAAATACCTTTGTGGTAATAAGTTAACTAGGTTTGATTAATCCAGCTTGTGCTGTTTAAATGAAACAATCATATCTATTTCCATGGAAAATTTCCAGTTACTGTATAAGAAAGAAAGTGAAGTCACTCAGTCATGTCCGACTCTTTGCTTCCCCCTGGACTGTAGCCTACTAGGCTCCTCCATCCATGGAATTTTCCAGGCAAGAGTACTGGAGTGGGTTGCCGTTTCCTCTTCAGGGTATCTTCCTGACCCAGAGATTGAACCCGGGTCTTCCACATTGCAGGCAGACGTTTTACCATCCAAGCCACCAGGGAAGCCCCATAAGGCAGATGTTATTAAATTCTGAACAAACTAAAACCTTTAGGTATTTCATTTATCCATAGAGGATCTTCCTTTGTCATTGAGAAACTGCAAAAAATAATTTATAGAGCCTTATAGCTTTGAACGTAGCATTAAAAACTATGCCTACCAAACAAAACCTATCATCTTTTATTTTAAGAAACTTTTGTAATATGTTTTCTACCTACTAGAGCTCAAAATAATTTACAGACTGTGACAATAGAATTATTTGTAATTAAAAATAATTTTTGAAATATTTTTGTGTGTAGATATAGATACAGTTGGCAAGATAATACATGGTATCTTTCATATGTGTTCACTGTTAAGTTTCAGTTTCAAAGAGCAACCTTCTATTTTCCAAACTTGTATTTTGAGAAGGTTATAGCTTTTATGTTCACTCCATCTTTTTTATATTTGAAAAGCACTTGATTGTAGAAAGTTATCTTGTATTTGAATTCTGTATGTTGTACATACCCACTTGGGTAAGATTTGACAATTGCATCAGCTTACCATTATTTGTTAGACACTTTGAAATCTAGAATAATTTTTTTTTAGGATTCTATGTATTCTGTGGCAATTTACCAGTTAATATCAATTACACAGATACTTCACACACTTCTGAGTGGTATTGAAGCAAGTATGTTAATATATGTTCTAGATGAACTTATTTTAAAAACTGCTCAAATGAGTAAATAATTGGGAATCTGGCATAAATAGGGCCTAATCTAATTAGTAAGTCCAAGCCTTCATTTCAGTTTGCTCCAAAATTATAGGGCAATAGTAGATTACTTTCAAGTAAGCTTTTCATTCCCAAATAGATTAGGTTGCAAGTCTGAGTTCAGATGATGGCAGCTTGACTATATTAAAAACATTTATAATGCTTAAATTGCTTTGAAGTCAAGAGCATCTGTTTTCCAGTGTTTTGTAATCACAAAAATCATGTAAGACAATAGTTGCTCGTTCTTTTGAGGATGAGTTTTGTACCGAAAAGTCAAAACTGAAAAGTTTTGTACTGGAAAGTCAGCTGACTTGTTACCTCTGATGATCCTAGATTGCCTCTTATATCACATCTGGATTAGACGGATAGAAGCTAAAATACTTCAGAGGGATTTAACGTCATGACATGCTGTGGGATCTCTGAGATAATCCCCCATGTTCTAGCTTTCATTTGAACAGTACAAAAGTGTGCTTGGGCTCAAAGCAGAAAGGACATAAAGGAGTCTCGATTTTAAAAAAAGAAATTTAAAATAAATTTTTAAAACTCAGAAAAGGAAAAAGTTCATATTAAAAATTATTCAGGCCTGGAAAAAGTAAACTAGTATACAAAGAGACTATTTTTAATATTTCTTATGAAGAATCCAGACTACCCTCTCAAGGAAGACAGAAATAAAATCAACCCTAAATTTGAGTATGAGGGAGTTATGTTCTGATCTGTGAAGTTTTTTCAACAAGAAGGATTGAAATACATATGAAAAAGAATGAACAAGTAAACTTTTCTTCTCTGTATGCATCCACATCATGATACTTAAGTATTTCCTGTACTCATATTAGGTAAATTATTTTGATTGCAGTTTATGTTCAGAATGAATTATTTTCTGAAGAAACAAGAAACAAAAAAAAATTAACATTAAAACATTTCCTTTTCCAAACACCATAAATTAAATTTTAATGAGATTATGCAGAGTGGGACAGGAAGTAAAATTTTGGAAACAGTTTTTTTTTTTTTAATGTGGGAGGATTTTGACCAGTTTATTGGAAAATTAGGTAGCCTGAGTTTCCCTTGTGATTTTAGCATATAGATGCAAAATGCCCCATGATTTTTTTTTGTATCATACATCCTAAAAATTTACAAGATTTTTCTTTCAGTAAAAGTAAAGCTTAACACATTTCAAAATGATATCTCACTCAATTCCATCTCTTTTGGAATTCCAAAACCAGATATTCAAAATAATTTAGTAAGCTGTGCCAATATGAGGGCTTTCCAGGTAGCTCAGTGATAAAGAATCCATCTCCAACACTGGAGCCACAGGAGATGTGGGTTCAATCTCTGGGTGGGGAAGATCCCCTACAGTAGGAAATGGCAACCCACGCCAGTAATCTTGCCAGGACAAACCCATAGGCAGAAGAACCTGCAGGCTACAGTCCATGGTGTCACAACTGAACAACTAAACATGCATGCCTGTGCCATATGACATAACCATGATGGGAAATTTACCATATATACCAACTGAGGGACTGTGCAAGGCCTGAACACCAAGGAAGCAGGAGATCTTGGGAGACCCTCTTAGGATCTTGCCCATCACAATGTTCTCATGAATGATTAGGTCACATTAACGAAAGAAGGCATGGGAGACAGAGTACTCTGAATAATAATCCTAAAAGGAATAAATTAGGAGTGTGGGATTAACAGATACACACTGTATAAAAAGGGCTTCCCAGATGGCACCAGTGGTAAAGAACCCGCCTGCCAATACAGGTGTAAGAAATGCGGATTTGATCCCTGCATCAGAAAGATCCTCTGGAGGAGGACACGGCAACCCATTCCAATCTTCTTGCCTGGAAAATTCCATGGACAGAGGAGCCTGGCTGGCTAGTGTCCATAGGATCGCAGAGTTGGGCACGACTGAAGTGACTTAGCACAGCCAATATGAATTATTTTTATCAAGGCACTTTAAAATAATAGTAATAACAGTTAAATTTATTCACTGTGCTCTCATTTAATCCTTACAAATCTTGAGATAGGTATTATAAAACCTATTTCATAGCAAGGGGGACTCAGGGTTGGAACAACTGACTATCTTGGCTGGGCTTACTAGTTAGTAATGGAGTAAAGGCACTAAGAAGTTCACCAGATAAAGCTCACTGTCTTTAGCCACTTGACATCTTTTCCAACGCTAGGAAATGCTGACTGTAGATTGCCTTGGTGTCTTTACTTTTCTTTCCTTCTTCTTCCTCTTTTTTTCCAAATCCTAATTCTCTTGAGATCATATTGCAGACAGGCATTAAGAAAGGAGGAAATAAAGAAGATGTAAGTCTGATTCTTTTTTCTTGCAGAAATTATGTCTTCTTTCGTTCTTTCACTCAGCAAATATTTGATCAGTGCATAACATCTGCAAGGGAAATCTGCTAAATATTGGAGACCTACCACTATAAAAGATGTGGTGTATGCATGCTCAGTCGTATGGGACTCTTTGCCACCCTATGGAATGTAGCCCGTCAGGTTTCTCTGACCGGGAGATTTTCCAGGCAAGAATATTGGAGTAGGTTGCCATTTCCTCCTCCAGGGGGGTCTTCCTGACCCAGGGATGGAACCCATGCATCCTGCATTGGCAAGCAGTTTCTTTACCACTGAGCCACCCAGAAAGCCCCAAAAGGCTTGGTACTTGTTCTCAAAGATCTTAGAAAAGAGACAGATAGACATAAGAGTTTGTGAGCACTATCACAGTAGGGCAAATATAAGAGCTCACACTGAGTGTTTAAGTATAGAAATTGTGTCTCTTTTAATATGTTGGTACCCATTAGAGATTTACAACAGGGATGCCACAGGCTTATGTAATAAGGCATTTGACCTAGGTGCATTTATCATATTTTTAAACAGCCAGGAGACTGGAACTCATAAAATTTTAACAGTAGTTTATCACTAGAGATACTTACTTTCATAAATGGCAGGCAATCTGAAGTAGATAATTTATTGGTTTTTGCACATACAATTTCAGAGTAAAGTGTCTTTGAGTTCATCTTGACCTAGGGGTCAAATTATATCATTAGGATGAGGTTTATCTCTCTTCATTTGTAGACTCTGTTTCCTTGACATTGGCCCACGTGATTGCAGATTGGCCATATCAGATATGGCCTGCCTTGCATCCTCTCCTATTCATGTTCTATGAGAAAAAGAATGCATCAGCTTCCTGTGAGTTCAAACAGAGAACCTGAATTGAGTCATATTGGTCCTTATGGATTTGTTCCTGAGCTAACCTTTGTGATGAGAGTGAAGGAATAATCTGATTATTTTAGCTTAGACCATAGGCCCTATCCCTTAATCAGAACATTTAAATAACTTGTCCAAGACATTTGGACTAAAATTGGAAAGATGAAGTTGATTCTCTCAAAGCTAAATTAGGATTCACCACAATGAAATGAAATAGTTACTACATGAGGAAGAAACCCAACAACATAAGAATTCCCTTCAAGAAGCTATTTCTAGCTAGTGGAAATACGGATAATTTTATTTTATTTTTTAATTTATATACAGAATAGTATAAGGAAAATTTTTAACTACCATCCATGAAGAAAATACTTAAGTGTTTTAGAAAGCAACTCGAAATAAACTAATATAATGTAGCCCCCCAAAAGCAAATGAAACGGCAGATTTCATCAATCAGAACATTACGGTCTAGAGTAAAGAGTGAAATCTTTCCACAAACCTTGTATTATTAGAACCTTCCTTCAATAAGGGTCTTTAATTTTAGAAAAGATTAAAAAAAAATAAACCAGATTATATTCAGAATGGACTTCTCTGGCAATGTAGGCATTTAATATGGAAACAAACTAGAGTGAGTGTCAACATGTTTATAACTTTAATGTGCTCTCCTGTTTAGATGTACTTACTCTTTATTACCCCTGAGGGTTAGGACTCAATGGTTGAAATTAAAAGAAGATACTATGGGAAGTTCAAGATAATGTAGGTAGTCTTTTCACTCAATGAAGTCTAACATTCCAAGTGTTCAAGCAGAAGAATGGATATATCTCTGTGATTTGTAGAGGTTAATCTTACAAGGAAAATAATTATGTTAAATTTAAGGAGACTCATAAGATTATATTTTTCCAAATTAAATATCAGGCTAAATTAAACTCATGTCTGAATTAACTTTTGAAACGAAGTTTTGTTTTTTTTTAACCATGGTTTTAATTTGGCCATTTGTCAATCTCCTAGCTGATTATTATTTTTTTAAAAAAAATACTGGCCAAGAGTTGATTCTAGGAAATGAGGTCATAGTAAATGTTCACTCTATATAACCTAAATTCAGACTCTTTCTCCTGTCTGTCTACTATAGCATAAAACATTATTCTGAATCTAATCAGAGTATGTTTTATTAATGTCTGCATAAACCCAGGACACTATGAAAAAAGGAAATAAAATATGCAATATATGGAAAAATGATTATTTGCCCTAAGGGTAAAGAAATATTTTGAAACATCTCAGAAGAAAAACTCCAATGACAATGAACTTAAAGTAGAAAGGATAGTATAACAATAATGATGCAAAAGACAGGGGAAATAAAGCTTTCAGACTTTATTTTCAGACAAAGAGTTTTCAGGCTGGAAAATATGAATTGTGATTATGTTTTAGGAAGTTTGCCTGTTACTTATGAAGGAGACATGGTGGAGCATATATAATACTTCTGTAATCAAAAGAAGTATTTTTTTCTCGAAGCAATTTCAGTTTTAGGAGAAAAAAGTAGCAGTTATGTAAGTCAATGATAGTCCTGTTAGCTATGTTATACAAGAAGAAAAAGTCAAAAAGATGAACAAATGAAAAGGCCATTGCTAAAATACCTCAGAATCAGAGACAGATAAAAATAATTATCCTGAAAGATACTGTGCTGATGTAAAGTTGGGTACATTCTCAAGTTGCACAAATCAAAGGACAGAGAAAAAAAAAGAAAAAAGGGCATTGAACATGTGAAATATGTCTATTAAAAGAATAGATGAAATACTTGGGCCCTCTTCTTTCTAAAAATAGGCATATTCAATATATTTATATTATTAGAAATTTATATTACTCTGTTATTGCTCTATTATGCCTCACATCCAGTGGTTCAGTGGACATTTTTCAAGTAAATACTGAATCTTTTGAAATGGTGCTGCCAAGTGATTCTGTTACGTTTTTAGGAATGGAAGTCTAAGAGTTTGTTCTTGCCTTTCTGAGGCTCCTATTTCCAAGCTTTTTTCCCCTTTTCAATCATTCTTCACCCTTTCACCCTTTTTCTCTATCAGCTGAACATCTTCTTTCCTAGTTTCCTTAGAAAATAAAAATTAGAAGAGAGAGTTCTTGAACTCTGACCATGGAATCCATGAATGTACTTCATCCATCTCCTTAACGGCTTCTGCCTTCTTGGCGGAATACAATGCAATGCAACACAATACAATACGATACAGTAAAATGTTCATACAGGACCAACTTTTACACTTGTGCACAATAAGCTATTTCGGTCTGCTAACTAGGAATGTTTCTCCAGCAGTTCTTCCCTCTGCAAATTCATTTTGACTTCTATTGGTCACTCCCAGCATTCTTTAATGTGCTGTAGCATCTCTTACACATTAAAATGCACATCCTGTTGTTGACAGCAATTCGTCTTAGATTATTGTCCCATTTCTCAAATCCCCTTTAGAAACTAAACTTGTTATGGGTTGTCCACCCTCTTCTTCCAGTCTCTCATGTACTCACTGCATGTAGGCTTTTGAACTCACACAGTTTTCGTTAAGGGCACTACTGACCTCCACATTACCACATCCAGATGTGAATTCTCAGTTCTCAAGAGCATTTGATGGCTGATCCCTCTTTCTTCACTCAGCCTCTTGGACAGTATTTTCTCCTTTTAACATTCTGGTCACTCCTTCTAGGTCTATCTTTGCTGGTTTCTTTTCTTTCTGGCATCAAAAGTGGGGGCAACCCAGGGCTCAATCCTATGTCTCTTTCTCTGTATTCACTTATTATGTGATGTCATATAGTTCCATGGTTTTAATACTATCTTTAGGATAATGAGTCTCAAATGTATGTCTCCAGCTCTGATATCTCCCTCAGTTTCACGTTCACCTATCCACTTTCCTATTCCATATCTCCATTTAAATATCTATTGCACATGCCCAAATTAAAATGTTTTATAGAAAATAAATCTTCATGTATACATACCCTAGTGTTCCCTACACTCTCTTTTCCTCTTATCAGTAAATTATCATGACGTTTTTTCTGCTTCACCCCAAATCTCTCTAGTCACCAGTGATTCCTTTATTTCTTTTGCTCAACCCAAAAGAAATTTTACCTTTGACATACAGGACCCTTTCTCACTGTCTTTAAGAACTACCCGCATTCAGGTACCATCATCTATTTCTGTAAGCAAAGTCATACTGTAACAACATAACAACAGAAAACCTAAAATTTTCAGCAATTTTGACAAAATTTATCTCTTATTCATGCTACATGTTAAAAAGTGACTTCACTCATTATAGTTGCGGAGACTCCAGGCCAATGGAGACCTATCTCTATTTACTTCTATTGAAGAAGTAAATAGAAGCCTCTATTGAGGCTTCTATCTCACTCAGAGTAAAATCTAGCTTCCACAGTGCTATAAAAGGCATCAAGAACTGAGGGCTCCAGATAACTCCAGGGTAGCACTTATGTATGCCAAGGTCATTAACTTCAGATTCTAACCATATGTTCTTACCTTTTCTAAGCATTTGTTTTTTAGAATAAATTTATTTTATTTTCAATAGTTTCAGCATTTGGTACTCACAAGTATGTGCAAATTTTAATTTTCTGTTTTAAATGAATTTTAGCTTCATTCAAGTTTTTATCAAAAAGACAGCTATAGTCAAAGTGAGATCTTTTAGCTAGCAAATGGTTTTAATAAAATCACAGACAGAAAGCTAATTGATGTATGAATTATTCTTCCTTGTAGCGAGCCAGTAAAAATATAATGCAGATGAAAAAAGGCAGCATTTCAACCTTATTATAAAATGGTCACTGTGAAAGAATTAGTCTTAGTAAGACAGCTTAAATGTGTAAAAGAAGTAGGCCAGAATAACCAGTTAAGAATGGGAAAGGGAGGTAAGGAAGGAAGGAGTTAAAGACTGAGAGCTGAGAGACAGATTTCATTCAGTTTGATGCCTTGGTCAACTCAGTTCACTCAGTCGTTTCTGACTCATGACACCATGGACTGCAGCACACAGGCCTCCCTGTCCATCACCAACTCCCGGAGCTTGCTCAGACTCATGTCCACTGAGTCAGTGATGCCATCCAACCATCTCATCCTCTGTCATCCCCTTCTCCTCCTGCCTTTAATCTTTCCCAGCATCAGGGTCTTTTCTAAGGAGTCAGTTTTTCTCATCAGGTGGCCAAAGTTTTGGAATTTCAGCTTCAGCATCAGTCCTTTCAATGAATGTTCAGGACTGATTTCCTTTAGGATGGACTGGTTGGATCTCCTTGCAGTCCATGGGACTCTCAAGAGTCTTCTCCAACACCACAGTTCAAAAGCATCAATTCTTCAGCACTCAGCTTTCTTTATAATCTGACTCTCACATCCATAGGTGACTACTGGAAAAACTATATCTTTGACAAGATGAACCTTTGTTGACAAAGTAATGTCTCTGCTTTTTAATATGCTGTTGCATTTAAATGATACATTGGTAACCCTAGGCATAAAGTAACCTTAGATGCCATGGAATCCAGTTATGGAGGGTTTATAAATAAGATTAATTAAAAGCATGCCTGTCTACCCTGTCCTTCACTATCTCCCAGAGTTTGCTCAAATTCATGTCCATACAGGCAGTGATGCTATCCAATCATCTCATTCTCTGTTGCCCTCTTCTCCACCTGCCCTCAGTCTTTCCCAGCATCATGAGGTTGCAAAAAGTCAAACATGACTTAGCAACTGAATGATGACCAAAAAAAAAAAAACCCAAAACAAAAAACTCTTAGTATTATTGCCTGGTGAAATATCAACAAAATCTGGCAGTAGGGCAGTTAATTTTTCCCCCTGATACTTCTCTTCTCTTGTCATCATGCTCTTTTGGTGAATGGTTGTCCTCTTTAACTCTGGCCATGTTGCTGAAATGAGGGCTCAAATTATCATCACTGATGTGCCTACCATACTACCCAAGAGCATGTATGCATGACCCAAGCCCGTCCAGAGTCTTGTCTATGGATATTTTACAAAGGACAAAAGAAAGATGATCTCTTCCTTTAAGGTGGTAAAACTAGGTAACCTGAGTCCAGGGAATGTCATTGGTTACATTTACATTCTTTTTGTGATAGACAGTCTTGAAAATAATGCTGACACACAGAAGCAAAGAATGAAAGTGGACTTTTAAAGATATTTCAAACCTATGGCCCTGGTGTCCTTGGAAACTACCATTTCCTGACCTCCTGCTGTTAGGTTACATCATTTTGTTCATTCTTCCATTTATTCAAGTTAGTTTATGCTGGAATTCTGTCATTTCCAACCTAAATATTCATTACCAAATGAAATTTCAATGCAGGTATAGAATAGCTGTAGTATTCTAAAAACTCAAATCATGCAGGTAGATAAATTATATCAAGAATTTTGTGTTTGATGAATTTTGTGTTGCTTCATGAATCCTTAAAGTAGGAAAGAATTCTTCTCTGATATTTGTTCATAGGTGCCTGTTACATGATATTCTGCTTTAGAGAGTGGGAAAAATATGTATATTTTTAATCTGACCTAGAAAGGAAACTATATTCATCAATTCAGCACTTGCTTGCCAGAAAACATTTATGTTAATGTAGTAAAAAATTTTTATTATTAAAAATAGGGGTGACTCATTTGTATTACTTTATAAAGAATAGTAGAAAATAAAACCCAAGTGACTCTTTTAATTTTATTCTGAGTTTAAACCTGCCTTTCTTTTTGGCTTTTAATTTGAAAAGATGTCATTTTATAACCAGAGTATAAAATTAACAACATGTTTATCTCTCCAAGCTATTAATAAACACCGTGAGTCAGATGAAGACAAATTAAAGATAATACAACATCCCATAATGCTGTTATATTTAATTAGCTTCTCTAGTAACTGTAGTTATAAAGAGCTCACTATCCTTTCTGTTTCAAATGTACTTTATTCCTGTTATGACTTTTTTACTATTTTTGTCCTAACAGCCCCTTAAAAACACATATGTCAATGTATAGCAAAACCAACACGATAATGTAAAGAAAAAAATAAAAACACATATCCTCTTTATTATAATCTTCAGTATCTATTATAGATCCAGGAAGTTTTTAAAACCTATAATAATTGTCACTAGTGAGATAAGTAGAGGAAATTAGAAGGGTTTGTAATCTAGAATTTAGCTTTAGGTAGTAAGTACTGAAAATACCAAATGCGTCTTTTGTTAGGCATAAGTTTTGCATATAACCTTGTACAATTTTATTCAACTATTATATCTTAAGTTACTCCTTGTGTAAACTGCGAGCAACAAGGATTTGCCATTACAATCTTCATGTGAAGATCATGGGGACTTCATCAGTTACTTAAAAAATATTTAGAGTGCCCACTATTTTGTGAGGAGCATTTGAATTCTGATTCATCATGATGAGTTCTGTTCAAACTAATTTATACAAAAAGATTTATTGGATTACTTTCCTTGGGAGTCCAAAAGGAGGAATAAATGGTATTATCATGGCTTTCCATCTTGATTTCTCCCCCCCTCAATCTCTCATCAGTTTATTCCTTATCTGTAGTCTCATGTAATCTCTCTATACCTTGTTGAAAAATTATTTTTGTAAGTTTCAGGCTTACATTTCTTTTAAATACTAAATCCCAAGGAAAATCATGTAACTCAAAATCCCCAAGAAATATACTAATTAGCAAAACTTGGGTCACATGCTAGATGCATGGGCAGAACTGGGTTATGTGTTTTCCCTCCTATGGCTGAGGTCCCATGAGAGGGATTAGGTAGAAAGAAGGTGGAGGAAAGTCCATGTAGAGCATAGAGAAAGAGTAGAAGGGGAAAGAATGGGAGGTAAAACTGGGAAACTAGGTACCGATTAAAAACGGAAACTGGTTATTAGCTTTGAGTGTATACCTAACTAATTTACACTTCATTGACAGTGAAGAGCCGCTGCAAATATAAAAACAAGGGATTGACATGATCATATGTTTGTGTATAAATATGTATATACATAAGTATCAACCTGCTAATATTTTGTCAGGGGGAAAGACCAAGAGAAATACTAGTTGGAAAGCAATCTTAATAAATACTATAGAGTTCAAGTCTATTAAAATAGTGCTGGTGAGAGGTAAAGGGGGGCTGACCTAACATGATGCATTCAGACAAGAAAGACATTCAGAACTGTATAAAGGAAAATAACACACTGTGTGGCAACCAAGGTTCAAAGTAAGGCAAAAAAAATACAAACCCATATCTGCTAAAATATGGGTTTTAGCAGATAATGTTCCCCAGAGAATTTTGAGATCTCTGTTATTGCCTGTCTTTTAACTGGAAGAAGAATACTGTAGTAAATGAATATAAAAGAAGTACAGGGAAATGGGTTTCATCCTATTATAATGACTTTAAATAACACTCTTGTTTACATGTCAATATTTAAGTTGGTTGGTTAAGTCAATTTTGTTAAATAATGTTTCAGGGTACCAAAGAATATTTCCTTTTTCCTATTGTTAACAATTAAAATATCTTTTCATTAATTTTTAATATGATTTCTTTGTTAGGTTGTCTCTAATCTAAAAATAATAAAGAGAGAAAGAGACCATATCTTTTTTGTTCAACACTGAATATACAACACCTAGAATAATGTGAGTATAAAGCAGATGCTGAATACATTCATTGAATAAATAAGAAAGCATCTTCTGTCAAAGGAGAAATATTTTTAGTTTTATTTCCTTTAAAAAGTATTTGCCTCCTGCCAGTGAAGTTTCTATATCCACTTTGTCTTTCTCTCTTCACTTATGCTCACTGTGGTCTTGTCGAGAAAAGCTAAATATTGTATTCCCAGTCTCCTCTGCTGTATGTGGAGTCTTAATTAGCTTTTCAAACACATTGCAGATAAAACCTATTAATCTTCTGACCTTCACTGAATTCAAAAGTTTTTGTGTTAATTGTTTTGAGAGAATAATAGACGGTTTTGCTGTTAGAAAAGTTATGGCGTCTCCTCTAGAAAGACAGTAGAACCACAAAGAAGACTTGAAAGGATGCTTATATCTGAGCTGCCATCCTTTGCCACCATTACACAACAAAAGGAGAGTCACTGCTAAACTTTATGGAAACCATTTGTTTACTTACAACTATAAAACTGCTTTTAAAAATGATTTCTTTCCAAAAGCAGCATAGCAGAAATTAGGTTGCTTGAAAGAGTTGTAATTTCATATATTTAAGCTATATGAGAAAAAAAGATAAATTTATCTCTACCCATTATTATTACTTACATTATTGCCTTTAAACTTCAGGATTCCCCTCTAAATGAGATTGGCCCAGTCATGTCAACATTCATGTCTAATACTTTTAATGTTTTAACCACTCAGATACTAAAGACAAACTGCTGAAAATTAGTACCCACATTTCACAGATGAGCAAAGAGGATCAGATATTCATTTTATTTTTTTAAGAGTAAAAGTTCCTACCGCTTATACAAGAAGGGATCGGCACTTGAACTCTGTCCTCTCTGATTCCGGAACCAGGGTCAGAGCCTCAGTGATCCTCAGCAACTGGGACGGCAGGGGGTGCTTTAGGATCCCTGGTGACATACATGTTGGTTTGCATCTGTGGTACTGGTGTAGTTATCACACTCCCTTTCACTCTCAGAAGTATCTGGTATAGACAGTCGCACCCGTATCTAGGCAGCTTTTTAAATCATACTTTCCCAGAGATTTAGAAGAGTCAAGCACCAGACTCTATCCCCACTCAGAGATTATGATTCAGCAGGCTTGGTGTGGGGCCTACTGGTGATCCTCGGGTGGTTCTATGCTGCCTAGGGTGACCTAGTAGTCTGCTTGGACTACCATAACAACATACCATGGACTGGGTGGCTTTAACATTAACAGTTTGTTTCTCTCAGTTCTAGAGATGATGAGGTCTAGGATCAAAGGGCCAGCAATGTAGATTTCATTCTGAGTTTTCTCCTGGCTTACAGTCAGCCACCATCTCACTGTGTGAGCACAAGCCTTCCCTTGTTGCATATACATGGAGGGAGAAAGGTCTCTGGTTTTTCTTCTCATAAGGGCACTAATGCCTTCAGACCAGGGCCTTAGCCTCGTGACCTCATCTAACCCTGATTACCTCCCAAAGCCCCATTTCCAAATATCAACGTATTGGGGGGTTAGAGCTTCAAAATGTGAATTTGAGGATGGCTGGGGGACATAAGCATCAGTTAATTACACCAAATAAAGAAAACATTCATTTAGGCCTATAAAGGAAGTGGCCATTAGCAATGAAATAGAATACTCTGCTGGGAGTCAGAAGCCTGAGTGTGAGGTCTACTCCTGCTACTGACTGTGTGACCTTGAGCAAGTCCCTCATCATTCCAGGCTTCTGCTTTTTCTTTTCAAACTAAGGAGTCTGAATAGTATCAGTGGCTCTCTGTTGAGGTTTGGGGTCAGGCAGGGGAAATGAGTATCTTGGGAGAGGACACTTTGTCAAACTACATGAGATTCCAGATGGCACCTCCGTGGGAGCTGGGCATGTGTGAAGAGGTGTTCTCTTTGACCATCACTGCTTTTAGAGTACCAGTGATGGTACTGGAAGAATGTCATCATCGTCGCTTATCTTGGAGCAGGAAAAAGGAAAAGTTAAAAACTTGAGTAGATGATCCTTAATTTCTATTTCTAAACCTAAACATTTTTTAAAAACTTTATGATTGGATTTAACAACGTCTTGATTAAATAACTTGTCCGTCAGGTTTGGTTTGACCACCCACATACAAACAACACACACAATATGTGGAACAACAGCTCAAGACGCATTTGATGATGTGAGCAGAAATTGATTTTTTTAGTCTCTTTCCTACTGAGTTGCTGGAGGACAATAGTGTGAACATCCACCCTTCTTTGCCAGCTGGCTCATCCTAAACTAGGGATATAACGGTCACACTTACCCTACCCATTATGACAAGCACCTCTGATTGAAATTATTACAGTATGTCCTTATTAGTGTCTGAATTCCAATTGCATTTGTGCATTACACCTACCCAGTCCTGGATGAGTAATTTTTCTTGTGAGAGCCAAATAAGCAAAATGTAGAAATGTAGCCTTGGACAAAAATAACTGCTGTTACAAACGTGATTTAAGGGCTGAAGTGGTTCAGATCATCATCCCTGGTGTCTTTGCTTAACAGATGCAGCCAGGAGGGGGTTATTGGTCTCAGAAGTGGAATATAGCTGTTGCTCTGCTGGAAAAAAGTCACTCTGGTGACTACTTCTTTTTCCACAGGGCAAATACTGTAATATGAGAAACTGGAGAGGTGCGATGTGCAATAGGCAGTTCGGCTTGGAGAGCCTTTGGCAGTATTTTTCTTTCTGCCCCTTGCCAGCTGTCCTTTAGTATAGGTTGAAGGCAAGTGCTTTGCCTTTGACATTGTGCATTTAAATGCCAGCCTATGCAATTTACAGTACAAAAGGGCAAAGATACATGGGGGAATGAGGTGAAAAAATCTTCTCTCTTCCCATTGGTTGACCTTTTGGTTCTGCTTTATATAGACATTAAAAGAGGCCCTATGACCATATTTCCGATCTTCAAAACAATCACAAAAATAACTCCTCATACAATGCTATTTATATACACTGCTCCTAGCCTTCATGGATTAGAATATAAAGAATAATTTTCATCCCTAAAGATAGTCATTCCTGTCTCAGCTGAAAGTAAAATCAAATTGCATTCTGTGGTGCTGGTGATATGGTCAAAAAATTAATATCTGAAAAATGTTAAAAAAAAAACCCCACAATTTCACATATAGGAGTTTAGGACAATAATACTATCATCTGAAATATATACTTAACATTCTTACCTCAGGTTAATTTAGAAACTTTCAAATTTTAAGAGATCATGATATAATAATCTTATGAAACAAGTATCAAAGGAAATGTCAACCTGTGAATGGCATTGGTGCAAGGCAAATATGTACTCTTGACAGATGATTTGTGTTGATTTAGTAATTTTCTAATTCTTCCTAGATGTTCGTTCATTCATTCTTCCATTTATATTTTCACTTATTGAGTCTTACCATGAGAGTCAGTCTTCTAGGTGCTGGGAAATAATGGTGAAAAGACCAAGCTCTTGCCCTTATAGAACTTCCCAGTCTAGGAAAGGAAACAGACAATAAATGTCTGTTTATAATGTCTGGTATGTAACATAACATGTTCAGTTAATAAGTGCAGGAAGAATTATAAGGCTAAGGGCATAGAGAGTGAGGAAGGTGCTGTTTTCTGCAGGGTCATCTAGGAAGGCCTTTCTAAGGGCTGCTATCAGAAGAGAGATTTGAATGATGTGAGAGAGTGAACTGAGCACAAGGCAGTGGAAAACATTCCATGTGAAAGAAAGAGTAAATGAAAATGTCCCAGAGAACCAGGGACAGTAAAAGATGCAGTGTAGCCGGAATGGTATGAGCAAGGAGGGAGTGCTAAGAGGTAAGATCATCAAGTTGTAGGGATTTTTTAATCCTCAGTCAAATGAAAAGTGAGAGTGAAAGTTGCTCAGTCATGTCCGACTCTTTGCGACCCCATGGACTATACAGTTCATGGAATTCGCCAGGCCAGAATACTGGAGTGGGTAGCCTTTCCCTTCTCCTGGGAATCTCCCCAACCCAGGAAATGAACCGGGATCTCCTGCACTGCAGGCAGATTCTTTACTAACTGAGCTATCAGGGAAGCCCTTCCAGTCAAATGGGGAGCTTTCAAAAGGTCTGAGTACAAATCAGTTTAAGCAATTAAAAAGTGAAAAAAAAAAATAGGAACGGTAAACGCATTCCTCAAGTCCTCTGTTGGCTGGAAATGTTTTTTTGTTTTGTTTTGTTTTTGAATTTGCCTCCTGCTCTGTTCCCTTGACTCTAGTGACCATTAGTTACTGAATTTCGCATGCGAGATCCTCTTCAGAAGAGGAAAGGTAGCGCCATCTGATGGCCGCACTTATGAACATCAGTCTTTTTTTTTTTTTTTTTTTTAAGCATCAGTCTTTATCTTAAGAGTATTTGCAAAAATGAAAGCATTCAGGCCTAAGAGTAACTAATGAAGCTTTCAATAATAGTCATCACCCTAGGTAAATGTATCTATTGAGTACATATGCAACTAAAATGAATTTAGAAACTGCTAAAATACTGGCTGATGCTATTCTGGGCGACACGCAATCTTTTAGTTTAGTCTGACACTTATTTTTGTCTATATATGTAACTCCATTCACACAGCGGGTATTAGGCAAATTCATACTCAGTTGAAACGAGTGTAATGTATAGTCCTCAGTGGTGTACCATCTCTCTTTCATATGTATATGACTATAATCCTCTTGAATCCAGAGAGAGACTACATCATATTCTCTTCGGTGTAGTAGCGATGGTTGGAGTGTAATTCTTTGGCTAGCACACAGACTTCTTTTACATAGTGTTCACCTAATAAATGTAGATAAATTTATAGGAAACAAATAGCTATGTTTTAGTGTTACATATGTTTATGTCAAGGGCTGTGGACTTAAGCTCCCCGGCTTTCCGTCTCGGATCAGTCACCTATGATCTTGCAGATAGAACTTAGTTTCCTCAGCTGTCACATCATGAGAGTTTTCTGAAGATTAGATGGGAAAGTGTAGGTCAGATACCTAGTGTAGTATCTGGCATGTTATAAGCAGTCAGTACATACTAATAGTTCCTATATTTATCACTATTATGAGTTTTATTTATTCTGCTTAATATTCTGAAGGTTAAATTATATCTCATGGAAAAGTTTGTATGAAAAAAATTAGTAGCTCCTAAAGATGGTTTTGGAGAAGGCAGTGGCACCCCACTCCAGTCCTCTTGCCTGGACAATCCCATGGACAGAGGAGCCTGGTGGGCTGCAGTCCATGGGGTCGCTAAGAGTCGGACACGACTGAGCGACTTCACTCTCACTTTTCACTGTCCTGCATTGGAGAAGGCAATGGCAACCCACTCCAGTGTTCTCGCCTGGAGAATCCCAGGGACGGGGGAGCCTGGTGGGCTGCCGTCTATGGGGTCACAGAGTCGGACACCACTGAAGCGACTTAGCAGCAGCAGCAGCAAAGATGGTTTAGTCTGATCAATCAGTAAGCATTTGAGTAAACACCTTCTTTGTAGCAGGCACTGTTCTGGTATGTCCAATAAGCATGTGCTTTACTGAGAAGAATTGTAAACTCCAAAAGGGCAAGTTTCTGGGGGTTTAATTAATGTGTTTCCAGAGCCTAGAATGGCATCTGGCGCAGAGTACACACTCAATAGATATTTGCTAAGTGAATGAATGAAAAAGAACTCCATAAATATTAAAATTCTCTAGTTCTACTTCTTAGTCATGTAACTACTAAAAAAAGGAACTTCATATAACTTTGCTTCTTGTATGTTGGTAGTTTAGTTGCTAAGTCGTGTCCGACTCTTGTGACCCTATGGACTGTAGCCCACCTGACTCCTCTGTCCATGTGATTTCCTAGACAAGAATCCTGGAGTGAGTTTGCATTTCCTTCTCCAGGAGATCTTTCCAAACCAGTGATCAAACTCAAATCCCCTGCATTGCAGACAGGTTCTTCTCTGACTAAGCTACCATGTAGACATATGTAAAACTGGCATGATGTTTAAAATTATATTATTGTTATTATAGTTCCCCTAGGAAAATGTTATCACTCTGGATAATGGGCTCCAGTTTCGTCCATCTGAGTAGACCTGATTCAAATGAATTTTTTTAATGCTGAGTAATATTCCATTGTGTATATGTACCACAGCTTTCTTATCCATTCGTCAGTTGATGGGCATCTAGGTTGCTTCCATGTTCTGGCTATTGTAAACAATGCAGCGATGAACATTGGGGTACACATGGCTCTTTCAATTCTGGTTTCCTCGGTGTATATGCCCAGCAGAGCCCATTATCCAGAGTGAAGTAAGCCAGAAGCAAAAACAACAATACAGTATATTAACACATATATATGGAATTTAGAAAGACGGTAACGAGAACCCAACATGCGAGACAGCAAAAGGAACGCAGATGGTATAGAATAGACTCGTGGACTTTGTGGATGAGGGTAAGGGTGGGATGATATGGGAGAAGGGCATTGAAACAAGTTAATTATCATATGTCTAATCAATCGCCAGCCCAGGATTGATGCTCGGGGCTGGTGCATCGAGATTTCCCGGGGGGGAGGGAGGAGGGAGGGGGGTTCTGGAGGGGAAGCATATGTAAACCCATGGTGATATCATGACATTGTATGGCAAAAACAATAAAAAAAAATAAAATTAAAAAAAAAAGAAAATGTTATCACTATTAATGTTATCCTGAGGTACTGATTTTTCAAAAGTAATCAAAAGATTCTTGCATTATTAGTTGGAAGCAGGATTCTTAAAGGGAGGAATTTTGGCACAGCAGTTATGCAAGTTACTGAGTTTGTTTATATTGGCTTTTCCCCTAATATATACATGTGTACTAAAATGGAACTTACGTGTATACTTTCTTATTTTCAATTTGGCCAGAACTCATCTTCACAACATATGGGCTCAAGGATTCATTTTTCTAAGACTTAAGAAAAGCTGATATTTGCATATACATTCACTAATTGTTAAATAATCTCAGCACATCATCACCTACTTGCTGATATTCAATATATGTCCATGGAAAACCCCTCCCTTAAGCAATGAACTTCAGAGTACCAGAGCACTGTGAACATTTTCATTCTCTAATTCACATATTTTTCAGGTATGCCTGCAGATCCTGTAGAGTGATTTCTTATATAGTACTTACTCTGCATTTTAATCATGCTTCAGTGATCTCTAGAATTTTTAAAAACTCTGAATAAAAAGGATCTTGTAACCCTAATGTTAACCTTGATCAATATTTCAGAAAGTATTAGGAAAGGATTATTTATTGGGACCTAGGGAAAGTGCTAATCGCAAAGACCCAGATGGGTTCACCAAAATCAAATAAGGCATGTAAAATGAACCTTAATTCTTTATCTGAAAGTGAACTGGAAGATTAGAGAGATTATGTACACTTGGTGAATGTGTTGCAAAGCTTTTGAAATGGTGCCTTGTGATATGTGATTAAAAGGGAGAGAATGGACTGAATACAAGGGAGAGCTAGTAATCCTTTGGGCTTCTACTTACCAACTTGATAATAAACTACTCTCAACCTGGCAGAGTAGTGATGTGTAGAGACCTGTGCCATTTGAGAGTATCCAGACTTAGTTATCTTTGATAATAAGCTTGAATTGTGGCACTATTAAATATTTATTGGTAGGAGGCTCATTCATGACTCATCAGTGGTTTTTGAAACATTTGGTATCATAATAGGCCAGCACATCTTCAAAGTCAATAACATTTATAACAATCTTATGTGAAAGAATGCTTACTGGGACCTATATTCACTTGCCAGCAGGCTATATCAAACACCACTCTGTTTTTGAGTGCTTTCTGTACAATGCCCTAGTTATTCTTGCAGAATTTGCTTTTTTTCAAGGCTGTGAAGTCATCAATTCAATCTCACAAGAAAAAAAATAATGCTTCTAAGTGCTTTAATTGTGTGTGCTAAGTCGCTTTAGTTGTGTCCAACATTTTGTGCCCCTGTGGACTGTAGCCTGCCAGGCTCCTCCGTCCATGGGATTCTCCAGGCAAGAATACTGGAGTGGGTTGTCATGCCCTCCTCCAAGGGATCTTCCCAATTCAGGGATTGAACCTTTGTCTTTTATGTCTCCTGCACTGGCAGGTGGGTTCATTACCACTAATGCTGCCATGGAAGCCCTTAAATCATAGCATTGTATTTTTGAAAGTGTCCTCTTAATTTTTTTTTTTATCAATATTGTCTGGTACTTCACCAAGTTGTTATTTCAGATATAGTCCCAATTAGAGTGGTGCTCATAATTTGATGATTTTTATGAGAAAATACAAGTATATACAGATCTCTGCCCTTGAAGCATTTTTTTAATTCATTGGGATATAATTGATTTACAATATTGTGCTAGTTTCAGATGTACAACAAAGTGAATCAGTTATACGTCTGCATATATCCAGTCTTTTTTAGGTTCTTTAACCAAGATAGGCCATTGCACAGTATTGAGTTGAGTTGCCTGTGCTATACAATAAGTCCTTATTAGTTTTCTATTTTATATCAATATATAGTAATATGTATATGTCAATCCTAGGAACAAATACAGAAGGATGTGTCCAAGCTTCAACTCAGTACTTCCCTCAGTTCTTGCTCTAAGACACCTGATTTAGAAAGCTGAGGTTCTTATATGATTGGCATTACTACCACTAAGAGTTTGTTGAACACTATGTGATGAAACCCTTAAAATGATGTTTTCAAAGTCTCATTGCATAGGTTCTAAACTTTCAAAAGATTTTTATTTTTAAAATCACATTCCTCCATGAATTGCTGTTTATTATGTCTTGACTTCTTATTTCTATTGCTCTTTTTGCTACTTCCTTTGTTTTGTTTTGTTTATAAATATTTATTTTTAATTGATGACTGCTTTACAATATGTGTTTGATTTTTGTCATACATCAACATGAATTAACCATAGGTGTACATATGTCCCCTCCCTTGCGAATCTCCCTCCCATCTCTCATCCACTCCCACCCCTCTAGGTTACTACAGAGCCCCAGTTTGACTTCCCTGAATCATACAGCCAATTCCCATTGGCTGTCAATTTACCTAGGTCAGTGTATATGCCTTCATGCTACTCTCTCCATTCATCTTACCGTCTCCTTCTTCTCCCCCATCCTTGTCCATAAGTCTGTTCTCTGTGTCTCCATCTCCATTGCTGCTCTGCAAACAGGTTCATCAGTACCATCCTTTTAGATTCCCTATATATGCATTAATATATGATATTTGTTTTTCTCTTTCTGACTTATTTCACTCTGTATAGTAAGCTCTCGGTTCATCCACCTCATTAGAACAAACTCAAATGCATTCCATTTTATGACTGAGTAGTATTCCATTTTATGTATGTACCACAGCTATTTTGTACATTCATCTGTCCATGGACATCACGGTTGCTTCCGTGTCCTAGCTACTGTAAATAGTGCTGCAATGAACACTGGGGTACATGTCTTTTTCAGTTTTGGTTTCTTCAGGATGTTTGCCTAGAAATGTATTGCTGGGTCATACAAGAGCTTTATTCCTAGTTTCTTTTTTAAGGAATCTCCATCCTGTCTTCCACAGTGCCTGTATCAATTTACATTCCTACCAGCAGTGCAAGAGGGTCCCCTTTTTCCACACTCTCTGCAGCACTTGTTTTTTGTGGAATTTTTGATTGTGTCCATTCTGACCAGTGTGAGGTGATATCTCATTGTAGTTGTTATTTACATTTCTCTAATAATGAGTGATGTTGAGCATCTCTTCATGTGTTTATTAGCTATCCATATGTCTTCTTTGGAGAAATGTCTGTTTAGGTCTTTCACCCACTTTTTGATTGGGTTGTTTGTTTTTCTGGTATTGAGTTGTATGAGCTGCTTGTATATTCTAGAAATTAATCCTTTGTTAGTTGTTTCATTTGCTATTATTTTCTCCCATTCTGAGGGTTGTATTTTCACCTAGATTATAGTTTCTTTTGCTATGCAGAAACTTTTAAGTTTAACTAGGATCCCATTTATTTATTTTTGTTTTTAGTTCCACTATTCTAGGAGATGGGTCATAAAGGATCTTGCTATGTTTTGTGTTATACAGTGTTCAGCCACTGTTTTCTTCTAAAAGTTTTGTAGTTTCTGGGCTTATATTTAGGTCTTTAATCCATTTCAAGTTAGTCTTTGTGTATGGTGTTAGGAAGTGTTCTAATTTCATTCTTTTACATGTAATTGGCCAGTTCTTCCAGTACCACCTATTGAAGAGATTATCTTTTTCCCATTGTATATCCTTGACTCCTTTGTCAAAGATAAGGTGCCCATATGTGCGTGGGTTTTTCTCTGGGCTTTTGGTTTTGTTCCATTGGTCTATACTTCTGTTTTTGTGCCAGTGCCATACTGTCATGATGATTGTAGCTTTGTAGTATAGTCTGAAATCAGGTAAATTGATCCCTCCAGCTCCATTCTTCTTTCTCAAGAGTGCTTTGGCTATTTGAGGTCTTTTGTGTTTCCATACAAATTGTGAAATTTTTTGCTCTAGTTCTGTGAAAAAGGCCATTGGTAATTTGATAGGGATTGCATTGAATCTGTAGATTGGTTTTGGTAGTATAATCATTTTCACAATATTGATTCTTCCAACCCAGGAGCAAGGAATATCCCTCCATCTGTTTATATCATCTTTGATTTATTTCATCAATGTCTAATAATTTTCTGCATACAGCTCTTTTGTCTCTTTAGGTAGGTTTAATCCTAGATATTTTATTCTTTTAGTTGCAATGGTACATGGGATTGAGTTCTTAATTTCTCTTTCTGATCTTTCATTGTTAGTATATAGGAATACAAGTGATTTCTGTGTAGTAATTTTGTATCCTGAGATTTTACTAAATCTTTTGATTAGTTTTAGTAATTTCCTGATAGTATTTTTAGGGTTCTCTATGCACAGTATCATGTCATCTGCAAATAGTGGGTTTTACTTCTTCCTTTTACTTCTTCCTTTCCAATCTGGATTCCTTTTATTTCTTTCTCTTTTCTGATTGCCATAGCTAGGACTTCCAAAACTATGTTGAATAATAGTGGTGAGAGTGGGAACCCTTGTCTTCTTCATGATCTTAGAGGGACTGCTTTTTGTTTCTCACTATTGACAATAAAGTTTGTTGTCTGTTTGTTGTATATGGCCCTTATTATGTTAAGATAGGTTCCTTCTGTTCCCATTTTTGGAAGAGTCTCTATCATAAATGGGAGCTCAATTTTGTCAAAAGCGATTTCTGCATCTATTGAAATTATTATATGGTTTTTATCTTTCAGTTTGTTAATATAGTGTATCACATTGATTGATTTGCATATATTGAAGAATCTTTGCATCTCTGGTATAAACCTGACTTGATCATGGTGTATGATCTTTTTAATATGTTGTTGAATTCTGTTTGCTAGAATTTTGTTGAGGATATTTGCACCTATGTTCATCAGTGATATTGGCCTATTTCTTTTTGTGTGATATCTTTGTTTGATTTTGGTATCAGGGTGATTGTGGCCTCATAGAATGAGGTAAAGAGTTTGCCTGCAATGCTGAGACCTAGGTTCGATTCCTGGCTTGAGAAGATCCCCTGGAGAAGGGAATGACAACCCACTCCAGTATTCTTGCCTGGACAATTCCATGGACAGAGAAGCCTGGCAGGCCCCAATCCATGGGGTCACAAAGAGTCAGCTATGATTGAGTGACTATCACATATACAGAGAAGTATAGAAATTAGCTCTTCTCTAATATGTTTGACAGAATTCACCTATGAAGCCATCGGCCCTGGACTTTTGTGTTTTGGGAGATTTTTTATCACTGTTTCAATTTCAGTGTTTGTAATTGGCTTGTTCATAATTTCTGTTTCTTCCTGATTCAGTCTTGGGAGGTTGAACTTTTCTAAGAATCTGTCCATTTCCTCTAGGTTGTCCATTTTATTTGTGCTATTTTCTATGTAATGTGAATTTTTCATTCCCCAACTTCATCCCCCATCAAGTATATGTAATGATATGTTTAATCAAAGAATAATAAAACATTTTAGACATTTTTAAAATATTCTAACCTACTGGAAGCAGCCACATTTAAATTTTTCCATTTACTAATATCACAATTATTTTTTCTTTATTCTTAAATTTTTTATATAAACTTTAAATTTTTTCTGATTTTTGTGATAATTTAATTTAAAAATGATATTAGTTTGCTTAAATTGCTATTCCTAACATTTTTACTAAAAAATTACCATTCTTGGGCATTATTAAAAGCTTTATGTTAGACTTTTGTTAGTTTTGGATGAACCATTTTAAAAACTGCACACAATCTGTTGGTAAAGATATGTAATCAATATTGATCAGATATTTTGCTTAAACAATATTAGGAGATAAATAAGGATGTTTACAACTCACGAGGAAGCCATACCACAATGACTGGGGGATTTTGAAACCTAGAAAGAAAACTGTGACATTTTTCAGAAGTTAGATAATCTATGAACACTGTTCAGCTAAACATTTTGTATTGATAGAAATGTTCCATATTGGCATTGTTGAAAATAATAGCTTTTCACCACATGTGCTTTTTAACTCTTGAAGTATGACTGGTACTATTAAGGAGCTGAATTTTAAATTTTATTTAGTTTTATATTTGAAAAAACATGTGACTGTCAAAGGTACCCTACTGACCAGCAGAGCCTACACTTTACATTTACTAGGTCCTTCCTTTGCTCCCTCCCCACTCCTTTATTTATTTGAGAACACAGATAATAAGTCCTAGTTTATTTAACATGGAGATTGGTTAGGATTGCTGTGCTTCCTAAGAGCTGGGTAAGTTTCCATGGTGTGCTAATAATCTCGCTCTTGGGGAGAAAATATAGCACTGAATTATCACTAGTTCATTTCCGTGGTGTAAACAACCCCACCATGGCCATTTTGACATGATCAATGTGAAATCAACGAGCTGGAGAAATTTCTGAAAATTTGATTAGTGGCTCTCGTAAGCTTGTACAAACTGGCTTTAATGTACCCATGCCCCGTGAAAGTTCACAGCCCTCCCACATTTGCTCTAAAATTCCCCAGTTTTGTATAATCAATACCACTCCTGGCTGAGAACCCTGTTCTTACTTAATTGGTTCAGTTGGTGCAATGTCCCGTGTGCTCAGTTGTGTCCAATCCCTTGTGACCCCATGGACTGTAGCCTGCCAGGGTCCTCTAGTCCATAGGATTTCCCAGGCAAGAGTACTGGAGTGGGTTGCCATTTCCTCCTCCAGGGGATTTTCCTGATCCAGGTATCAAACCTGCATCTCCTGCAACTCTTGGATTGGCAGCCAGATTCTTTTCTCACTGAGCCACAGCAAACCACTCCAGTATTCTTGTCTAGGAAATCCTATGGATAGAGGACCCTAGTAGGCTACAGTCCACAGAGTTGCAAAGAGTTGGTTAGTAGGTTGGCTTGTTAATCCTCTTGATTCTGTCCTTTTTTCTTACTAGCATTTTAATTTCCCCCAAATCCATTCATGCAAGCTATGTGAAAAGTTGATTTTTTTTTAAGAAGTTTCTGGATGGTAGAGTGTATGTGAGTGAGTCTCTCTGTGTGTGTGTGTGTGTGTGTGTGTGTGTGTGTGTGTGTGTGTGTGTGATCACTCCAAGCAATGTTAACAAATACAGATTAAATATTGGCTATCTCTGTTATTTAATACCCTCTGGATATTGTTTGTTGCCCTTTCCCTGGTAATCTCCAGCCTTGGGTCATCTCTGACTCCTCCCCAACTTTCCTTTTTCCTCACTTGTCCTCATCCGCTCACTTTTGGATTGCCCTCAGGAATTCTAAAACTTGACATTAAGTCATTAAATCAATCTAAACATTTCCAGTCTCTGCTCCTAGACTCTCCCTTTAGTATCCAAACCCATCACTTTGCTTAAAGGGCCTTTTATTTACCAGAATCAACTTCCTTATAAAGCAATTATTCATAAATTCAATGGTATTTATTGAATACTGATTATATGCCAGGTACTCTTCTGATTGAAAATATCAAAGCTGGCCACCTATTACATTTGTAGTGAGTATAATAATTGTTAAAATGCCGAGTACAGTGCTAATATATGTTGGCGTTCAATAGATGTCATTTAAGCAAAATTTGGGCTCGCCAGGTGGTGCTAGTGGTAAAGAACCCACCTACAAATGCAGGAGATATAAGAGACATGGGTTCGATCCCTGGGTCAGGAAGATCCCCTGGAGGCAGACATGGCAACCCACTCCAGCAGTCTTCTTTGGAGAATCCCATGGACAGAAGAGCCTGGTGGGCTGCAGTCATAGGGTCACAAAGAGCTGGACATGATTGAAATGATTTTGCACACAGCACAGAATCATTTAGAAACATTAAGGGGAAGAAATAAACGATGTGATCCTCAGAAATATTAAGCTTTTCATTTCTTTATTTCATAATGAGTAAGTTAACCTGTTCCTTCTAATTGAAATCCTGCTTCACCCCCAAAGTCTTTTCAGTCATGATATTTATGACTCTCAAGTATATAGACAATGATGTGATCCATTATCATTTTAACAAAGTTGTTCATTTTTAATTAACACAAGCATACTTTCCATTGACCTGTGTTCGTTTGTTGTTGTTGCTTCTGCTATAAGTTCCCTAACTCTACATTGTGGGTACATGGTAAATATGCATGGAAGTCACTTTTGGATTCAAGGAAAGAGAAAATAAAATAAATGAAAAGTATAGTGTTATAGTTATACTTAATCATATATTTTGGATTATTTTGCTTTTTTGATCATTATTTCCATTTTTACTGTACTATTATTTGGTGATTTTTACAAATACATTGGGCAAAATTTTATTGCCCTGATGCTAGGTGCTTGTAGCAGAAGAGGGGAGATACAGAGTTCTGTGTGACTTCCTACTCTTGGGCATAGACATGGCTCAAAAGTCTGTCTCTCACACCTTCCTACTCACTGCTGTAGGTCTCCACAACCTCAGTTCTAGTCCAGAATACTGTTGCCTTTAGTCTGGAGCACTGTTTTATCCTTCTCGGCTGATTCTGAACAGCCCATAATCTACATCATATAATTTGCAGTGCGGGGATTCATATCATGCATAGCTGGTTATTTTACTCTCCACTTAATTTGCTGAAGCTTTACTTTGTCCTTAGGATAAAGTCCAGATTTAAGGGTTTTGATGTCTCTCCCGCTCTGTCTCTAGTTTCATCTCTTGATAACTCTCTCCCCACAAAAAACTCTCTCCAGTCATTTAAAGTCATCCAGTTCTCTCTTACACTCTCATTTCTCTCAGAGGCCCCTTTCTTTGGAAAGGTTTTATAAGATAAAAACCATATCTTCACCTTATCTTGAACCCTTATCTTCACCTCTCCATCTCTTCTGTTTTGAATACATGTTGAAGTATCCAGTTATTATTTCCATAAAATATCATCCCTTCCTGCCCCTCTGGATAGATTGATGTTCTGTTCCTACAATGGAACATAGTGCACAGTGCTAGGCATTTAATTGTCTCTAATTATATCTCAGTCTTGTTTTTTGAAATCAGTTTCTAGGTTTTAACTGACATAGCTGAGTACAATATAAGACGTATATCATGCTTCTGTTCAAAATTAACAAGAATTAATAAGGGCTATGCATAATTAGGGAACTTTGTGTCTCTGCTAGCGTTTGACAGTGACTCGATGAAAGGCATCCATCTGCGAGTGTCTGTTATGCTCAAAGTATTGTGCTCAGTACTTTACATATGTCACCTCAGTCCTCAGAGCAATCTGAGCCTTTGAAAACCTACGCATGCTCAAGGATATAAAATACTACTGTGGTAAGACTGGGATTCTAAGCTTAACCTTTTTGAATACAATATTTATATCCTCGTCACCAGTCCACATTGTTCAGAAAGCTAAATTGCTGACTACTATCCGTCTTGTTGGCTGAACTGAAGAATATGTATATTAAAGAGCTGTGTAAACTATAAATATTCTACACAGATACAGGGGGCTATGGGTATTTAATAGGCATCTATTGAATAAATGACTATATAATATTAATAACATCATTAGTGTTAGCAAGAAGCAAAAAGTATTTATTCCTTATTCTGTCATCAAATATGTTTAGAAAACAATGAGTTAGCTTAAATTGGTTTCTGCACTGTAGGACTTCAGTGTGAAATATATCATGCCAATTCTGTCTCAAAATTGCTGCTAACCAGTATATAATGCTTTGCAAAAAACTAACAGGGGGACACTCTTTATGTTCCCTTCTGATGTCTGTGACAGAAGCTTTCTCTTTACACTTTAATAAAACTCTGCTACACACACACAAAAAAAGAAGTATATCATATTAAAGTCCTGAAAGGTAACATCTTGTCTACATGCTTAAAGGTAACATCTTTGACCTTGAACTCTTTGTGGAGAAGAGCATCTGTCGAAACAAGGATTCTGTGTACCACTTATAAATTAGCTATAAAATTTCTCATCAGAGAATATTACCCTTAAAAATGTGTTCTGCCAAGTAAATTGAAACAAGGAGTGTGGATAGCTACTTCTGAGGTTGCAAGGTTGGAAATTAATTTATACGTGTGGTTGCAAAATAGCTCATTAAGTTACTCCTCTCAGAAATAGATACAACAAAAGAAAAATGATGCATCTGGAAAGTCTGTTCTCATTGCATGTGTAGATTAGGGAGAAAGAGGGAAACATATGTGAACAGTGAAATCACACACAGAAGGTATAGATATGTTAAGAAAAGTCCTGATGAGGTACAATGCAAGGCTCAAAAGAATTGAGAGAGAACTTGCTCTGTGAGGACCAAAGAGGTTTCCAGGAATGATGGCGTATGAGATTGGATGAAAAAGAGTCATAGGATGTGAAGATAAAAAGAGAGGAAAACAAGCACAAATAAGAGTATGGAGGAGAGCCCCTGTGCTACTTTTATATATCTGCAGTTCCCAAAACATGCTGTATTCAGTTGGGTGTAAGCAGTAAGCGCCTTTGTTCTTTCAATGACTACCACTGCAAACCCCGCTCTCTAGGCTTGCTTTCCTCTACCCCATTGGGTAAAATCTGAATCTATATTTTTTTCCTGATCATGCTCAGAATCAAAACAATGGTATTTTCCTACACGCATTTAAGACTTCCATATCCAGTCTAATATGAAAGCTCCCAACATCCACCCCAGGTAAGAAGTTTCCCATTGGTCAGCTTGAACTTGCCCTGAGCTTGGAAGCCTGTAAGTGTGGGTGGGGTGCCCTGGGCTTCCTGTCCCTGTTCCTCACTCTGCTCCCTGGCAGCTGATGGCCACAACACCCAGCCTTTCTCTCCTCCAGGATCAGAGCAAAGGGGAGGTAGCAGGGGTGACGGACACAATAGTACTTCACTGCCTCAAGTGTTATATCTTGACTTTGGTGCCTTCTGCCCTTGTGTCAGATGTCCAAAACCAATTGATTCCTTCTCTCATGAGGTACTCTTTTGGAGTCTTTGAAATATCTGCACTGGAGCAACCTGATTGTTGTCCCGTAATTGGGACTGGCCTCTGGTAGCTAGCTGATTAAGAAACTTTCAGTCTCCTCAACCTGCTGTTTTACTTTCCCGCCATCTTTGCTTTTCTGCTGTGGACCACGCAAGAGGCAGTGTCTCACCTTAGACTTTTCCAGGTGTCAGACAGGGGCAAGTGCATGAATCTCTGTCCCCTCAGTCCCCATTTTAGAAGACATACACCCAGATTTCTATAGCTCTACAACATGATTTAAGATAAAGGAGAAATGCCATCATTCTCTCTCTCTCTCTTTTTTTCTCTCTCTCAATATAGCCTGATGATCACTCCACACAAATGTTTTCATCTTTCCAGTGAAAGATTCACTTATAACAGTGAACAGGTTTTGTTTTGGTTAATGTTTGTTTTAGTGGAAAATATGACTTTTTAAAACCTTGAATACAATGCCCAGAAGTTCTTAAATCCATATATAATACCCTATGTGTCATAACTGCCTTTTCAGACTATTAAATGCAATATCTGCTTTGATTGGATGATCCACTTTTGAAGATTAACCTCTCTGCTGTGACTACCTAATGTTCATGTTTAGTTTCTCATATAAACCTGTTTTTTTAAATGTATCTCTGGTATTTTGTTCATTAAGACATACAAATGCAAATTATACATTATTTATGTAGAAGTTTGATTCTATTTTTGGAGCATGTTATAATGCAAATTCATCAAGGAAACAAATAATGTCTGAATATTGACTAAAATAACTGTCACCATAATTGATGACTAAAATCTATAAATTCATAAATCTCTATATCACCTCTTCTACACTAGAAAACAGTGAAAAATCTATTGAGAATCGTATATCAGTTTTGATGTTATTAGACTCTCTTATTTAACTAAAAATATATTTGTGTGTGATTTAACTTATTATTTAGTAGTATAGGGATTCCCTCATGGCTCAGACAGTAGAGAATCTGCCTGCAATGTGGGAGACCTGGGTTTGATCCATGGATCAGGAAGATCCCCTGGAGAAGGAAATGACAATTCACTCCAGTATTCTTGCCTGGAGAATTCCAGGGACAGAGGAGCCTGGCGGGCTACAGTCCATGATGTTGCAGAGTCAGACACAACTGAGCGACTTTCACATACACATGCACAAATAAAAAGTTACATGCCATTAATTTAAAATTTATTTCTGTAGTATAATACCCCTTCTCTCTATATATGATGCATATTATAATTCAAATATGGTTGTCCAGGAGATATTTGCTTCCTAGGTAGTGCTAATGATAAACAACCCACCTGCCAATGTGGGAGACACAGGAGCCCCGAGGTTGATCCCTGGGTCGGGAAGATCCCTTGGAGGAGGAAATGGCAATGTATTCAGTACTCTTGTCTAGAAAATTCCATAGACAGAGAAGCCTGGCAGACTACAGCCCATCGGGTGGCAAAAGAGTCAGACACAGCTTAGCAACTAATTAACAACAACAATAGCATGTCAGTTCAGTTCAGTCACTCAGTTGTGTCTGATTCTTTGCGACCCCATGAACCGCAACACGCCAGGCTTCCCTGTCCTTCACCAATTCCCAGAGTCCACCCAAACCCGTGTCCATTGAGTCAGTAATGCCATCCAACCGTCTCATCCTCTGCCATCCCCTTCTTCTCCTGCCCTCAATATTTCCCAGCAACAAGGTCTTTTCAAATGAATCAGCTCTTCATATCAGGTGACCAAAGTATTGGAGTTTCAGCTTCAACATCAGTCTTTCCAATGAACACCCAGGACTGATCTCCTTTAGGATGGACTGGTTGGATCTTCTTGCAGTCCAATGGGGCTCTCAAGAGTCTTCTCCAACACCAGAGTTCAAAAGCATCAGTTCTTCAGTGCTCAGCTTTCTTTATAGTTAATCCAACTCTTACATCCATATATGACCACTGGAAAAACCATAACCTAGAGTAGACGGACCTTTGTTGACAAAGTGATGTCTCTGTTTTTTAATATGCTATCTAGGTTGGTCATAACTTTCCTTCCAAGGAGTAAGCATCTTTTAATTTCATGGCAGTGAAATTAAAATTTCACTGGTAATTTTGTCACCATCTGCAGTGATTTTGGAGCCCCCCAGAATAAAGTCTGACACTGTTTCCCCATCTATTTGCCATGAAGTGATGGGACTGGATGCCATCATCTTAGCTTTCTGAATGTTGAGCTTTAAGCCAACTTTTTCACTCTCCTCTTTCACTTTCATCAAGAGGCTCTTTAGTTCTTCTTCACTTTCTGCCATAAGAATGGTGTCATCTGCATATCTGAGGTTATTGCTATTTCTCCCAGCAATCTGGATTCCAGCTTGTGCTTCCTCGAGCCCAACGTTTCTCATGATGTCCTCTGCATATAAGTTAAATAAATAGGGTGACAATATACAGCCTTGACATACTCCTTTTCCTATTTCGAACCAGTCTGTTGTTCCATGTCCAGTTCTAACTGTTGCTTCCTGACCTACATACAGATTTCTCAAGAGGCAGGTCAGGTGGTCTGGTATTCCCATCTCTTTCAGAATTTTCCACAGTTTATTGTGATCCACACAGCCAAAAGCTTGGCATAAATTTCTGTCCTTTATTGAGCTCATCTTTGCATAAAATGTTCCCTTGGTATCTCTAATTTTCTTGAAGAGATCTCTAGTCTTTCCTATTCTATTCTTTTCCTCTCTTTCTTTGCATTGATTGCTGAGGAAGGCTTTCTTATCTCTCCTTGCTATTCTTTGGAACTCTGCATTCAAATAGGTATATCTTTCCTTTTCTCCTTTGCTTTTCACTTCTCTTCTTTTCACAGCTATTTGTAAGGCCTCCTCAGACAGCCATTTTGCTTTTTTGCATTTCTTTTTCTTGGGGATGGTCTTGATCCCTGTCTCCTGGACAATGTCACGAACCTCCTTCCATAGTTTTGAGGCACTCTGTCTATCAGATCTAGTTCCTTAAATCTATTTCTCACTTCCACTGTATAATCATAAGGGATTTGATTTAGGTCATATCTGAATGATCTTGTGGTTTCCTCCACTTTCTTCAATTTCAGGCTGAATTTGACAATAAGGAGTTTACGATCTGAGCCACAGTCACCTCCTGGTCTTGTTTTTGCTGACTGTATAGAGCTTCTCCATCTTTGACTGCAAAGAATATAATCAATCTGATTTTGGTGTTGACCATCTGGTGATGTCCATGTGTATCCTACAATAGCATGTAGCATGTAGGATATTTAAATAGCATGTAGGATATTTAAATATTAGATTTGCACACCAAATATATGCTATACCATTGGGCTTCTCTGATAGCTCAGTTGGTAAAGAATCTGCCTGCAGTACAGGAGACCCCAGTTCAATTCCTGGGCCAGAAAGATTGGCTGGAGAAGGGATAGGCTACCCACTGTAGTAATCTTGGCCTTCCCTTCTGGCTCACCTGGTAAAGAATCCGCCTACAATGTGAGAGACCTGGGTTTGATCCCTTGTTGGGAATCTCCCTTGGAGAAGGGAAAGGCTACCCTCTCCAGTATTCTGGCCTGGAGAACTCCATGGACGACAGTCCATGGGGTTGCAAAGAGTCGAACACAGCTCAGCGATTTCACTTTCACTGAGAATTTGTCAAGTTAACTAAATAACTTTAAAACTAAAATTCTTAGTATAGAATTTTCATGTAATTGAAACAAATTCATGTTATTTTTAGGACTGTGTCTTTTTCATTTTCTTCTTTTTTGTGTAAAGGGGTGTATAGATTTTGACTTTAGGAATAATCAGGAGCAGAAGGGTTAACTGCCATCTGAAACCATCATAATTTAATTTTTTAAAAAGCATGCCAATGCCTGCTAGAATTGAATTAAGAATGCCACAGTTTAAATTCTTCAAACATCAAATATATGTATTACTATTTCATATCTGAACTGCTGCTTTAAGACTTTAATTTAAAATCAACTATATGGTCCCATTTGTAAGATAACTTTGAACATTTCTGTGCATAGCATGCTGTGTTCTTCATGCATTTCTTTATTTGGCATTTATTGAATTCAAAGATACCATTGTTCTTATCAATACACAAGAGAAACTCATGCTCTGTTTTCAGATATTCCTTAAGTGTTAGATCTCAGGAGAGACTCTCAAAGATTATCTTCCTTTTTTAAAGCCCAACAAGCTCTTTTTAACTGAGACAGTGGTTTATAACACTGAATGTAAATCATCTGAAATGATTTTTCTTAGACCAAATTAATTTGTTTCACTATTTGACAGTCCTCTAACATATAAAAATTCTAGATTAAAATTTTTTTCTTTAAATGATCTGATTGCAAAATCACCAAAATATGTTATAGACTTTAAATGATTAAAAATAAAAATTCTGAAAGGTATTCAAAGATTAAATTCATGTGAAGGCAACCAAACTCAATAGAAGTAAATAAATTATAAATCTAAGGTTAACTAAAAAGTAGTAGAACTAGATCTTATTCTTCTATTTTGGGCTAATACAGTTGCTGCCTTCATTTGGATATTTTTGTAAGGATTTTTAAATATAAAGAATTTATGGATAAATATATTTATCCTCTATCAAAATCATTGTTTTGTTTATAATTAATATTCTTTTCCCATTTTTTAAAACTAGTTTTAACAAGAGTATAGCTACATTATAGTGTTGTGTAAGTTTCTGCTGTACAGCAAAGGGAATCATGTATATGCATATATCTCCCCTCTTTTTTTGATTTCCTTCCCATTTAGGTCACCACAGAGCAATGAGTATAGTTCCCTGTGCTATTCATCGGTTTTAATTAGTTATCTGCTTTATACAGTAATGTATACATGTCAGCCACAATCTCTCAGTTCATCCCACCGTGCCCTTCTCCCTTTGATATCCACACATTTGTTCTCTATGTCTCTGTCTCTATTTCAGCTTTGCAAATAAGTTCATCTGTATTATTTTTCTAAATTCTGCATAATATTATATGATATTTGTTTTTCTCTTTCTTTCTGACTTATTCTACTCTGTATGACAGTTTCCAAGTCCATCCAGGTCTCTATAAATGACCCAATTTCATTCCTTTTGATGGCCGAGTAATATTCCATTGTATAAATGTACCACATCATCTTTATCCATTCCTCTGTTGATGGACATTTAGTTTGCTTCCATGACCTGGCTATTGTAAACAGTGCTACAATGAATGTTGGGGCACATGTATAATTAATATTCTTGTAATAATGATACACTAATTTAGCATGATACTGCAATATTGACACTATCTTATGCCCAACAAGATAATTAATTAAAGGGCAGCCTTCTATTTTGTTTTTCTCCTTACATGAACTAATGCATTTCTTTCTTGTTCAACTCAAATAATATAGGGTTTTCTATAAATTACTGTTTGGGTTTCCTGTCAGCTCAATGATAAAGAACCCACCTGCCAAGGCAGGAAATGTGGGTTCAGTCCCTGAGTTGGGAAGATCCCCCGGAGAAGGAAATGGCAACCCACTCCAGTATTCTTGCCTGGGAAATCTCATGGACAGAAGAGCTTGGTGGGCTCCAGTCCTTGAGGGTCACAAAAGAGTCAAACATGGCTTAGCAACTAAACAGCAACAATAAAGTGCTATGGAAATTAGTTGTTAGTATTGCCATTGTTATTTTTTTAAGGCCAGAACTGTTTGTGTTAAAAGATTTGCCTATGTTTATATATGACTATCAAGATGATTTATAGCAGGATAAATGAGAAATTATCTTCTGTTCATTATATGTATAATATAAAATAAAATATACAACAAATATACTATAACATTTTAAACTTTATATTAATTTTTATAGTTTAAAAAACTCCAAGAAACAATGACATCAAATGAAAAGAGTTAATAAGACTTTCTATGTTCAAAACATGCTGGACTAGGAATCAGAATGTTTATGAATTAGTGTAGGCCTGCCTGCCTGTCTGATACGATTGTGACTTAAATCAAGTGAAATAATTTATGCAAAGGATTTTGGAAATTCTATTGATGCACAAAAATTTGAAACTTTATTCAAATACAGAAGTAAGCTTTACAACATTTTGTTGAGCACTTTCTAGAGCTTAATGTGTCATACAGTATTGATGTCTGTGAAATACCCTTTTGTTGAATTTAATATGTGAAATAATCATAGATTTTTATTTTTTTTGTTTTCTGTTATTCTATTTTGGCTTTTTGCTTTGTTTAAGAAATATCTGATTATGATTTTAATCTGTATGTTTTTGTTTATCTGATCTTCTAGAAAATTCGATAATTAATGAATGAGGAATCTATAAAATTTTTAGAAACTTGAGTACTTATATATTCCTAGGACTGATATAGCGAGTCAAGTATGGGCAAAGATAAATCAGTATTTTGAACATTTCAGCACACAGTACTGAGGTACCACCACTTAAGTTTCTGCCCACATTCAAGAGATAGAAAATCCTTCTTGGTATTAGTCATCTCTTGAGTGTTCTCTGGATCTAGAGCTTGAAATTTGGGATTAGATACATGTGCTGTGTGGTGTTTAAGTCACTCAGTCATGTCTGACTCTTTGAGATCCCATGGACTGTAGCCCGCCAGGCTCCTCTGTGGGGATTCTCCAGGCAAGAATACTGAGGTGGATTGCCATGCTCTCTTCCAGGGGATCTTCCCAACCCAGGGATGGAACCCTGGTCTCCCGCATTGCATGCATATGAGGATTGCCATTAACATGGGACCGTTGGTGGAATGGTCAACCCTCCTGTGATAGCATTTTCCAGTAATTTGTCTGCCATGTTATCAGGGGTTTTTTTTGAAGTTAAGTTGATGTCTAAAATTTCCCATCACTATCTAAGCTTGTTTTAGAGGTATTTGATTATTTACTAAATCTCTGCTCTGAGGATTTAACATGTTAGCCTCTACTGCATCCTTAATTTTTACCTTCTCCCTCCAGCCCCATCATGTAATACAGGAACTTATTCTGCTTGCTCCTGAGGTTTCTTGTCAGTGTTAAAGTCCTCAAAATATTTCATGCTCCACAAAGAGTCAATTGCAATTTCATTCTTAACATAGAGTTTTGAACTCTTCTTTGACTTCTGAACTCAGATATGTATAGTAGTTCATGTTTATAAAATTTCTCCTGCCATCAGATGGGCCATGTGGAATCCTGTCCATCTGTGGGGTGTTGAGGATGGGCTTCTTGGAAACCTTACAGCTCCCGAGGGGGTTTCAATTTAACCCTTTGTTAGGAGAAGATTAATTCACTGCCTTTTACCAAAGTATGTGGGAAGGTGTTTTCACTGACTTGCTCTCAAATGCCTCTGTGCATCTTGCTGCAGTAATTGAATATTAACTCCCTTATTTGTGCATATGAGTGTGGACTTTGAATATTCGAAGGCAGAGACCGGCTGCTAAAGTAACCCACTAGGCTTCATCGGCCGGTCCCCAGGGAAAGCAGTGCGTTTGCTGCCAGTATGTGAAAATGTGGGCTTCAGAGCAATGTCAGTCCTCAGTAACCTCAGCTTGTCATTTTCCTGTTAAGAGAACCTGTAGGCTTCCTTTTAAGTATCAATTTAAGTTTAAATCTGCATCCTTGACAGTGGGAACTACTGTTCCCAAGAGGTGTACATAATTCCCTTCAACATTGATGGAAAGGAGAGCACAAAGTACTGAAATATCCTTTCAGGAAGGACAACAGTGTGAAGCCCGTTTATCTCTCTGGATCGATCATGTGTGAACCGCTGGTTATAGCATTTGAGCTCTTAGAGCTCAGACACAAATGTGCACTAAAGAACAGATCATCACGAATTACAATAAATCCTCAATCTCTAAAATTAAGAATAAATATAGACGATTATCTATGACTCCTGCAGTAATGTTTCATCCTAAATGTGTAGTGCATATTTTCCCAAGCATCCCAGAGATAACAAAAAGCAAATAAAATCACCTTCATGTTTAAACAAATAATTAATTGCATACTTTACATAATAGATTAGAGGAAAAACCTCAAACATGTGGCATCTATCATAATACATAGCTTCAAAAATTAGGTGTCACTTCTTCCAAGTAGTTTGCTCTTTATCACTGTTAGTAAAGGCCCAAGGATAAGATTAAAATCTTTATATCAGATAGAAGAAAATAATCAAATATTACTTTCTGTCTTAATTAGATCTGTTGACTATTTGGCAAATAGTCCTCTTTAGTTTTAGAGAAAAAAGATTGCCCTATAATCTTGATATATCAGAATACTTACATACAATGTTTAATAATGAAATTTTATGCATTAGAAAATCTGAGTCATTTGAATAATAAATTGAATCTCAAATATTTTTCCCATTTTTCCTCTCAGCTGTCATCTTTTATATCACTATTTGCTACTTGTTTTTACATTTTTTTCAATTATTCCCTCTAGTAGTTTTTTCTTCTTTTTATCCTTTTATCTCAATTTTTTTCTTTATTTAATAAAATTCCATTTTCAGTTCAATTTAATGTATTTTGAATTTGGATGTCTTCCTTGTACTCATAATTGATCACAATATTGCCCTTGCAGGAAATAGTTAGGCTTGATTTACATTTCAATAGGGTAATTTGGATTTCCAGAGGAAGAGATGCCTTTCTGTCCACCTGTGCATTTTTCTATGCCCTCTCTCACATCGTGGGATCTCATCACCTTAATAGCTTTCCCACTTCCAAGACTTTTTTTTTAATTCATTTTTTGGTTGCATCATGGCATGTGGGATCTTCATTTCCTGACCAGGTATGGAACCTGTGCCATCTGCAGGGGGAGTGTGGAGTCCTGACAACTGGACTGCCAGGAAATTCCCCCAGACTTTTTAATATTTTTATTTCCATCAAGTTTTTCTCTGCTGTCTTCGAATAAAATAGGAGTCCTTTATTTTGAAAACAGTGCTTACTTGATTTTCCTGCTACCTTCAAGCCACATTTTTCCCCCCTGTGGTCTTTTGCCACACTTATCAAATAAATGACTTACATGCTTCCCCTTGATTTGGTCACTGCCCACCTTAAGCCCTTAAAGACAGATATAGTATAAGCCCTGACAGTTGGCTTTTCCTTTTTTTAACTCAAGTGCCTGACTTAAGTTTTGGTTTCAGCGTCATCCGCTTCAAATAAGTGAACACTTCCTAGATAGCTGTCTCAGAGAGGTAACTTACCCTGGGTTCACAGACCACTTCCATACTCCAGGCGTCTTTATTTATTTACTTATTTTTAGAGATTTTGGTTCATTTCAATAACCAACCATTTGGGCCGCTGGTTTTTCTCTCTTCCCAAGCCTTTTTACCCAGAAAAAAAAATTCCTGCTCTTATGTTTTATATTCATCAACGGCGAGCCCAGAAAAACCTTGACCCCAACAAAGGCAGAGATCCAGGTTTGCTAACCCTCTCTCTCTCCTTCTCTTTCCCCTCAAGAACTTGTTTTGTGACCCCCAGATTGTGTCGTGTAACTTCCAGGACTGATAAGTAATGTTTCCGACCCCTCACTAGTTTCCTGATGATTATTGCTGAAGGTATCTTGCACTCATACTAAGAATAGCAGGGCCTGTCCTGACACAGCATAGGTAATGGATAGGCCGTGACCAGCACAAAACAATAGTCCCCCTGCTATTTGCATCCCAATTCCAAAATCATGTTCTAGATAGCAAAACGAACTCTCTTTTTAGCTGATCCTGAGGTGTATTTCCTCATGTTTTAAATATCCTCTTTCATTGACCTTGTTGAAATTAACCTCTGATTTGGTCTTATACTTTATTAAACAGCATTTTTCTCAAGGTAACTGCAGACCTTCTGTTTGTCCGTCAGACTGTTTACTCTCATTCTCATAACATTAATTTAACCTTTATGCGGATGATGTGAGTCTCCATCTCTCTTCAAAGGCCGTATTTTTTCCCAGTGTCTACTCAGTGTTTCCACTTGAAGTTACACTATTATCTCAAACACAATATATATTTGTGTTATGAACTTCAATTAAATTATATTAAAACAAGTTCTGTCTATCAGGCCCCAAACCTGTCATATTTTAATAAACAGCCTTCTTTTTCCTCCTCAGTACATGTCAGGCACATCTAGAGAAGAAGCAGAAGAAGGCTGTTAAACGTCTGACTTTTTATTTTCTTTCATTTTCGTGAACACTCGCTTAGTCTTAGACATCATCATCTTGCAGCTAGGATATTTTGGTGACAATTTACCTGGCTCCTGTGCTGCCTTTCCCCTGACAATCACAGAAAGTCTTATCTCTTCAAAACATTGCTGTATAACTCCCTTGCCCAAAAATGTGATGGCTCTTAATGTTCTAAGAAAAAAAGTACATCTCATTTACTGAGATTTCAAGGTTATTATTTTGACCATAATTTACTTTTAGAGAATTGAAAACTTTTATTTTTACTTCTCATTAACACAAAGGAGACTCTTCTGCTTCAGCCAGATTGATCCATAATCCACGGGAATACTGAATCAGTCACTCATTTTGCAACTTTTTTTCCCTTACTCCTGTGATTCTATACTTTCCTTCAAGCCTTACCTATTTCCTGCCTCCTTAAAAATTACCCATATCAGAACTCAGATTACTATATTTTTTGTTTAGCATTTTTGTGTAGTATCCCTAAGCAGACTGTGGGTGGAACTAGTCCTTACACTGAGCATTATGGTCCCTGTCCCCAGTAAGCATGAGTGCAATAAATACTGAAGCAAGAATGAGTAATGGAACTCAGTAATTATTTGGAGAAGGGTTTTCTTATTTAATATCAAATTAGGAGTTGTTCAACCTTAAACTTTCTGTTAAACCTGAGGACAAATTTCAGCTGAAAGTGTTTCTTTAAAAATATAACTTAATTCTGTTTTAGATTGTTTGATTTAGGACTTTCTGTTAAGGATTCTTCTTTTTGGAAATTATGCTAATTTTCAGTGTAATAGATCTGCATTTCATAAACTTTGCCATTTTTATAAGAAACAGATTCTCTTTGAAGCGGATTATAATATCTTCAGATTTTGACATCTGGAGTATTACAGAGGAAAAAAAGACTCAGTGAGTCTGAGCAGTTTTATTAGGATATTTGCTACCCATTTGATTAGAATTTCAGGCATGTAACAATGCCTTTTTTAAACAACTTGTCTCCTAATCATTATTCACGTATCCATACAAAATCATTGACTAGATGCCTTCTAGTGCCAAGAACTATGTTAAAGACTTAAAAATAAATCAGTATTTGTTTCAGTTTTTGTTTCCAGTATCCACATTTATACACACACACACACACACACACACATATATATATACATATATACCTTTTCATATGGATACATTTGCATTTAACAGTTCTGTTTATAGCATTCCCTGGTTGAGTAATGAGCTAAAAGAAATAGGTGTGCATTTCTTATTTTCTAGAAAATGAAAAACAGAATAGTAATATTCATGGACACTGTTTACTAATATAAGAACAATATGGGCTAGTGATTTTTTTTATTAAACATGTATTTCTTTATTTTTCCAACAAAAGTGGTTTTAACAGGTTGAAACATGAGATGTTGAAAAATATTATCAATGAATGGATTTAATTTTTTATTTTTAATTGCTGGGTAATTGGTTTACAGTGTTGTGTTGGTTTCTTCACAATACAGAATGTGTGAATAAGTATACATATGTCCTCTCCTTCCTGAGCCTCTGTCCTGCCCCCACACCCTAACCAACCCCTCTAAGTTGTCACAGAGCACTGGATTTAGCTACCTGTGTTATAAGGGGCTGGTGGTTTTAAGGGTTGTATTTAGATCAGGATGCTCTATGATATCACTTAGTGAGGAAATCATTCTATGTACAAGTTATGAGTTGGAGAATCTACCAATAGCATATCTTAATTTTTAAGACAAAATTTACCTGAAAAATATGACTGAACAGTGACAAATTTTGTTTTCTTAATATGTTTATGTAATAATATATATATAGAATAAAATAGTTTATTTGCTAGAATAAATTATTGACTCTTTAAAAATTTTGTTTTATTTTGCTTAAAGAGTCAAAATCAATTCTGAGTGAGAGCATAACTCACTCATATTGGAAATAGAATAATTTTTCCAAATCATAACATTTATTTCAATAAAAGAATCAAGTTTCTACTTGAGTCCTAATTGTTCTAAGAGAATTAGTCCAAAGTGCTTGGTCAAAATATTTGCTTTTATGATTCAATCAAAGAAAAGAGGATAATTATTTCATTGTAAGGAAGGACTACCAAGGTAAGCCTCAATAATAAAAATAAATAAGAGATTTACCATCAAAACATAACATAGGTAATTTTTTTAAACACTCTTCACTTTGTTCATAGTCACTGATTTTAGAAAGGTGTTATAGAAGTAGAAAGGGACCTAGAGTAATCATCTGGGACTGCCTTTTTGCTTTAAGCAGATACACTGAGGACCTCTCTAAAACAGATATGTATCTGGCATCTCTAGGAATGAGACCTCAGTCTTCCCATGGCATCACATTCCATTGTTTTACTAGCTGTATGGCAGGAGGCTTTATCTTTATCTAAATGGAATCAGCCAGCCTTGCCCCAACATGCCAAATATTTTTTAAAGTGAAAGGCCAAATGATCTGTGTCTCATTCATCTTCTCTTTCTATTAAAACAGGTTTCGTTCTTTTAATTGTTTAAATAAATGTATACCCTGATCTTCAACTCTAAATTGTGAAATGTTAAAGAAACCTGCCATTCTTACACATTCAGAGAGCTACATGATGCCTTGAGAGGAAATGCCCGATTCTCTAATTATAAATATTCTCACTGATATTTTCCAGTTTATTTTCTCCTTAAGCTTGCTTCTCTTCAAATAATAAGGTAAAATCTGACCCCATGTGTATGTAGAAACTGCAGGTAGATTTTGACTTAAATTTAATTAAACATCCAATTTATTTTTTTAATTAAGAAATACTTAATAGTTTTTATGGAAAACATGGTCTGTATTCTTAAAGATTAAAAAAAAAAATCAGGACTATATTTTAGCAAACCTTGAAGAATCCTTTTTTCCTCTGAATTAAACTCAATAATGCTATGCTACTAAATTAAAGGCTATTTAGAGTCTAAGGCAAATACAACATGCAAAACACATTGCTTAATCAGGTAAGATTTTTTGGAAAAAAATAGTCTAGTTAAATTATGCTACCTATTGTAGCAATGCTGCCAGTTTATTCAGATTTTTAACCTCTAGCAATAACAGATTATTTTGATAAATTATTCATATTTCTGCATTGTGCACCTTTTTCAATTTGCATATCTGGCAGCAAATAGGCCCGCCTTTCAGGCTTCAGTCCCCGTGGTCAGACAGGATGGCCGAAGGCTGCTTCATGATTAATTTCATCTCGGTGGGGTTATTATCATACTGAAATGAGCAGTACCCCTGAAGTATGCTTTCCTGTAGCTACAAGCACAAGAGGCTTAGTTAGCTTAAGAGTTCTTAAGTGTGTAGTAACTTTTAGCTTAATTGCCAACCTTTTTCTACTTGGGGAGTATCTACACCTAAAAATAATACTGTATCTTATAAGACTTGAAAACAATAATTTAGAGATTGATTTAGCAGCTCATTGGATTGCAAGATAATATGTCATTCGTTTCTGGTATATTATTTGAAAAGGATGTTTGTTTTTGAAGGATCAAGGAGGTTTTTATATTGCTGTTTCGCTTCTGAACTAATAAATATTAATTTTTTCTTCTGGTTTGTGGGAAAGTCATATGACTTTTCTCTATTTAGTTTTCTCACCTAACAGTCTTAATGCCTTGTACTGTTGCATAATTATTGACAGACAGGTTTTAAAAAATGTTTCTAGTCCTTTTTAGAAAATTAATAAAAGGTTGAGTCTTAATTTGAATCCTAGGGAAATTTTTGGTTCCTTAAATTTTTTTAGTTCATACCCTTAAAAAGAATTTCTATATTTCCTAATCCATGAAAATTAAAAAGAAATTTGTTTGAAATAGTGAATTCTGCAACTTCCCAAATATAATCAGGGCCAGAGTATGTGCTGGTGAAAATAAAATTCTGAAATTTAAAATAAAACACCTTCTGCATAATACAGGATCAATGAAAAGAGAAAAAGGGAGTTCAGAATAATTTTGTGTTATCTTAAAAATGAAATGATTTCTTAAATGTAATGTCCCATTTAAAATCAGTCAACTAGAATTTTGGTCACTTTCATAATTAGATTTTAAAAATATTACATTTGAATCCTACAATTTTCAACTTGAAACATTTTTAAAAAGGTGTCTGTCACTGAATTTACAAAACTACCCTTACTGTTAAAGTTACATTTGAATCCTACATTTGTAAGCTCAGTGGATTCACACTTCACATTAAGAGAAGTCAGAGTATAAACAAAGCCCTGTAGATGAAAAGTTCATGATAATAAACTAATATTTAAACATATTCAAAATTGATTTCTTAACAAAATATTTGCAGACTCACAGCCTTTTTTCAGTTGTTAGATGATTGTTTCAAGCATAAGCAATCAGAAGACACTAACATATTTGGCTAATCTGATTCATAACAATTTGTTTGTATAAATACAGCATGTTTCAGGAAGCTAGGAATACTATCAAAATACAATAACTATTTTGATAATTTCCTGTTAAAACATTCCCAGGAAACTTACACTGACACTTAAGTCTAGGTCCATCCTGTCTCTGATTTTGAACTACCAAATACTATTTGTGGATTTCAGAATTATTATAAACTTCAGTTGAATTTTCTTATTGTTCTGGGTTTTTGTTTAAATCACTATTTTATTTGCAAAGTATAATTATAAAAATTATCAAATAAAAACTTAAAAAATATAATAAAATTTTCATTTGGGATGTGTATAGTGGAGATAGTGAGTAATACAGAGGAAATAAGACTGGCTATCACTTAATTTTTGAATGAATGTTGAGAATACCAATGAAAATGGAGCTTACTATACCTTCTTTATTTTGTCTATATCTGAAATTTTGACTAGTAAAAGGCTGGTGTCATTTGCAGTTGGCAATAATCAAAAGGAGACTGAAAAATTATGTGTAATGAAAACTTGTCTGTAAGGATTTAATTGTTTTTACTGTTACAGGGTTTTAAGAAGTCTGGTCTTGTTAATGTACTTTTAAGGTCTCAGAATTACTCTGTTTCTAAAGCCTTGGTTTTGAAAACTGAAATGCTGTACACAAGCAAATGTCAAATCTTAGCATCTCTGTATGTGTCATCAACAGATTTAAAGCTGAGAGATGAACTGAATGATCAATGAGAAAAGTTAATAATAAGGCCAAAGAAAAGCTCTCTATAATTCACAACTGGGTATACTAGGTGGTCTAACAGAATCTTAGACATGGAGAAATCCTTTAGGATCTGTGATCTAAGAATACAGTTAAAAAATAAAGAAAAGATAGGTGGAAATTTGACTATAAAATGCTAAGGTACTTTACTGACAGTGGTTTTAAATTTTTTTTTTTAATTAAAAACTACTCTACAACTCTGATATGTTGAGATCTTTAAGTTATAGTACACCTACCTGGGCAAAAAGTCTAGATGATGATCTTTTTTCTTTCTTTTTTTAATACTCTTTCTTATGTATTATTTTATCCTTTCAGCTACCTTTTCATTCACCAATTATTTATGAAGTCACCACTAAATGCTAGTTATAAGGTTGAGGAATTAGAAATATATTTGATAGGAATTCACTGTTGTTGTGTTAGTCACTCAGTTGTGCTGACTCTTTGTGACCACATGGACTGTAGCCCACCAGGCTCCTCTGTCCGTGGGATTCTCCAGGCAAACATACTGGAGTAGGTTGCCATTTCCTTTTCCAGGGGGTCTTCTCGACCCAGGGATCGAACCCTGGTCTCCTGATTTGCAGGCATACTTTTTACCATCTGAACCACCAGGGAAGCCCCACTATCTAAATGTAAATCTTAATTCTGATTTGAGACCATCTAATCTAGATGTGATAAAGATAGCACTAACACGATAGTTGCATGGAGTTTTCTTCCAGGTAAAAACAAATTAATAATAAAGAGATCATAGGTAGAATGGACTATGAATTTAATTTTGGCAAAATATATTTTGTCTAAAGTAATAAATTTAGTTATAATGTAAACCATATATGTGGATCAAAAAATACTTATTTTATATAAAAACAATGAAAATTTACCATTTTCATAACTATGATTACAACACAGATAAATAATTATCTTACCAACAAGAGGTAAAGCATGAATTAAAATTAAATTTCTTCAATTTTGGCCAAAGAAACATGGATTCTTTGCTTGATTCTTGGCCAAGTTATTCAAATGCAGTCTTGCTATTTTGTAATTCTAACTAGAATTGTAATAGTAAACAATCTATAATCAACATTTGATGACAATTAAATGAAAGGCTGAATATGTATGTATATCAATTACTACATTTACGTCTAGCTCAGTACCTAAAAATAATGGATTCTAAATAAATATGTGGTAAATGAACATATAAAGATTAATATCTGAAACAAATGACTAAATCTTCCTTCCCATGTTGTTAAATGAGAATTCAAGTATTGAAAATGTAGTAAAGACAGTCATGAACAATTACTTAGTGAAGTGTGCAATGATCCATTTCTTTTTAAAATCTTTATTTCTCCTTTATTTTTATGCTAATTAGTCAAATAACATATTCAATTATTTATAAGTGGAGGGGTTATTTGATACTCTGTTTCTTTCCAGAGAACAATTCTGAACAAATGGAAAAAAAAAAAAAAACCAACAACAACCAAATCCCCTAAGACAAGAAGGAGGAAAAATTCAAAATGAAACTTGCTGATTCTCTCACAACACATATTGTTGCCCAGGGCCATGGTTATGTTGATGGGCACCACAGTTGTATAGGGAATGACATGTTAACTCAAAGGCTGGTGCTGGAATTTGGTTTTCCTGGGCTTTAGTCAGCCACACAGTGACCTTCAGTGAGCCACTTTATTTATGTTTAAATGCTCCATGCATTTCAAAGGACTAATCATACAGAAACAATATGGAAAGAATTCTGAGAGTTTCAAAATCAGGCGCTAAGCAAATGCAAAGTATTCTGTGGTCGGTTAACTGTGAAGCAAAACAGTTTTGGGAAACTTTATTTTATTCTTTTATTTGGTATAGTTATTTTTTGTCCTAGTAAACCTAACTCTCAGCACTTCTCCTAATAATTGTGTTCATTTCTTAACAAAAATTCTGAATGCCAAGGACAGTGTTTTTATGTTTGTTTTTATAATTTTCCTTTTTTTGTTGTTGTTGCATATCTTTCTCAAATAGTATTTCATGGTAATTTATTTCTCTTTTTATTCATAAGAGCCTAGCAAAGCCCCAGAAACAAAACAAGGGACAATAAAAGTTGCAGCACAAGGTAAGCAATAAAACACTTTTAAAATAGACTTGTGGACTCTGTGGATGAGGGAAAGGGTGGGATGATATGGGAGAATGGCATTGAAACATGTTAATTACCATATGTCTAATCAATCGCCAGCCCAGGAGTGATGCTAGGGGCTGGTGCATCGAGATTTCCCAGGGGGTGGGAGGAGGGAGGGAGGAGGAAGGGGGGTCCTGGAGGGAGAGCATATGTAAACCCATGGTGGTATCATGTCATTGTATGGCAAAACTAATAAAAAAAAAAAAAAAGGTCTTAGCACTTGACAAAATCCAAGCTGTTTATTGCAGAATAGCACCATCTGCTGGGTCATTATAGAAAAAAAAATTTTGTTGCATGAAGATACACATTTCAAGTACGGATTAGTAAATGGAAAAAGTGTAACTGAGAGTAATGCCGATTTTGCAGAGGAGACAATTAACAACTCAAGAATTCATATCTTTACTCCAGATATGTCATTGAGCTTTTCCTTTACTTCCAAAAATAAGCCATAGATTAACTGATAGTTGGATAATGATGATGATAATGCAGAGATACACAAACATATACATTTTCCAGTGTTTTCAGTTACATATTATAATTACTGTCATCCTAGAAAATTCAGTCAGTATATTATTAAATTAGTATTACTTTATCTGTATACTAAGACTGTAAAAATCAGGTATGACTACAAAGTAATCATCCTATTTTTTATGAGTCATCTGTGAAAACTTGTCCTAACATCGTTAGGGCATCAAAAGTAGTTTTCTTCAAGAGATCTTTAGAAAATATAATGATTTTTAAGTCATCAGTTTGGGAAAATTACTGAAATTTTTCTATAATATTGTTTTTTAACTATCATCTGAAATCACATCCTTTGAGAAAGCTATTCTAACTCCAGTATTCTCTTTATAGAACACTCTTAAAAAACAAAATATTTGCTGGAGAAAATCTTCCTCTCCTCTACCACATTATGAGCTTCCCAGGTGGCTCAGTGTAAAGAATCCTTCTGCCAAGCAGAAAACCCAGGTTTCATCCCAGGGTCAGGAAGATCCCCTGGAGAAAGAAATGGCAACCCACTCCAGTGTTCTTGCCTGGGAAATCCCATGGACAGGGGAACCTGGCGGGCTATAGTCCATGTGGTTGCAAAGAGTGGGACATGACTTAGTGATTAAACCACTACCATGCCACATTATACAGAACTGACCAGTAAAGGAGATGCATTTAGGTGGTGGTACATTTGTTTCTAGGCAGAAGGCCCTCGTAGCAGACTTCTCAGCACACGACATAATTACATTTAATCCAAACTTTTCTGTTACATTTAATCCTGAACCCAACTATATGTTGAATCAATCTAGTGAACATTTGATAAAATGGGTTGATGAGCTATCAGACCAATGAGGCTGTAAATAATATATATATATATATATATATATATATATGCTAGAATGGCTAAGAATTATGATACTAAGTTTTAGTTTTCATTTGATAGTTAAGCTGCTCAACAAAACTGATTCTTCTTTAGAAGAATTATGATAAGGAATGTAATTAATATTATGGGAAAAGCAGGGCAAACATCATCATCTCTTTTGTGTTTTCTATTCATGAGCAAATTCCTTAAGCAAATATCTACTGGTTCAAGAATTACTGCAGTTAAAACACATAGGTTCTTATGAAAGAAATCACAATCACCCAACACAGTCTGCCTTAACAGAGGTTTCTGAAGGTCATGGTGGATGTGGAACTATGACCTGAGGCTGGGATTTAGTATTAGTTCAGCCTCGTTTTAGAGGGTACAGGGGAGGGAATTGAAGGGATATCTGGAAATCTACTTCAGACTTGAGCTTGGGGCCATGGACTCTTCACTTTTACATTCCAAGTACATTGGATAAGGCAGCCTCAGAACTTATTCTTTCAGAATAAAGGATTTATTGTCGAGTGAATAATAATATAGAGTTTTGAAGGCTTGTTAGAACTATCCTTTTAGGGAGATTAGATGAAAGTGTTGATTGAACACCATATACAAGGCAAGAGTTAGGAGAGATATATATATACACATGTTCACTGAATTGTAATGACTCATCAAAGCAGGGACACACCAAATAGGGATATAAGTCACCTGTGCTGTGCACATACTCAGTAGACCTTTTGTAGACAGGTTTTTTAACACCACAGCTGCCCAATTAAATTATGCATAGAACCAATTAATATTTGCAAGAACTCCGTGTGAAGGCAGCTTAAAAATAGTGGCAATATTGCTATAGCAAAGACCGATATCTTTGTTGGATAAAGTGGTAAAATTAACGGTGATGTTTGTAGTGGGGTAAAAGGTAGAATTTATCTGTTTATTCTTTAATTTTTATAACTAAATATTTTAAACCTAGTTTTATATAAATTCTGTATGTGTATGTACATATTTAATTATAACTAAGATTTAGCATTTTTTTTTTTGGAAGTACATTTAGCATTTTTTTAACAAAGTGTTTTGAGGCACTGAGAAGTCTATGAAATGAAGGTCTCTATGCTATGGGAGATTGCAATTTGGAGACAGGGAAAATTTAAGTAATAACACAAATTGGCTACCTATTATTGCTAAATTGAATTGTAAAGATAATGCATGCCAAAGAATTAAGACAAAGTGATTTTTAGTAAGTGCAATTTCTCATGAAGGAGAGGTGATTTGATGTGGATTTGTAGCATAACTGAACAATAAACTGGAGGGAAAAATGCATTGTTGGTAAGTGGGTGACTTAAGTAAATATAAAGAGTTAGTGGTAGTTATAAAAGATTGTCTTTATCAGACACGAGAGAAACATGTGTTGTTTTAATTTTTTTTTTTTAAAGAACCCTCTACCTTCACTCTTTGATCCATCTTGAGAGAGATTTTAACTTAAATTTGGGAGACATTGAGGAGATAATTGTAAGAAAAAAATAAGCAAAATCCTGTTTGCAGTATATAAAAGGATAACACCATTCAATTCTTGTCCTTATTGTACAAGCTCCAGGTAAAATGTGAACATTTAAATGAATTAGAGAATCAAATGTATACATGGTGGGTGATTTTTGAAAATTATGCAATTTCTTGATGTAAATTCTTATTTGTTAAGTAAAGAACTAACTACAAATAAGTCGATTGAGTCAGTTCCAAAGAATTTGCTGAAATAATGTCTGATGGCTTTGAAATCTATTGGGCAGTGTTGATACTCTACAATGCAACTTAGTATCTTTATTACTATACATATTATATCATTGGAACAGGCGAATTTCTTAACTTAAAAATATAGGTATAGATCCTCTCTACATTTCATGTGTTATTAACTAAAACTCCTTTAAAAGAAACAAGTAGAATTAATTTACTTGTGAATTTACTTTTTTACTATAAAAATAATGGCATGTTAATAACATTTAGAAAATAGATAAAAATGACCTGTAATACATTAAAATAATAAATTTAAGTATATCCCTTTTCAGTCTCTTGTTCCTGATTTGTATATCCATTTCTGCTACTTGCTTGCAGTTGGCTATACTGTGTGAACATGTGTAAATCATCTGATGTCTCTAAGGCTTAGTTCCTTGCTCTGGTCTGCCTTTCTTATAAGATTGTTATGAAGGCCAAAGAGAGAATGTACACAAAAGTGTTTCGGCAGTTGTAGCACAAAGTATAGATCCAATGTAGTCCTGGATATTGGCTGAAAGTGGTCCCCCAAATTCTGATCCTCTCAGAAGGAATTGCTTTAAGGGATGCGCACCATCTCTGATTCAATTTGTGTGGCTTAAGGCATCGTAGATTTGGCCCCAGAACGAACTTTACGCAGAACCTAGGGTCACCTCCCTTGGAACAACTCCCAGCTGACTGAATGCCTCCCTCAAATGCTTCCAGTAACATTTATAAACTATAAGTTGGATCCTGTTTAGACTTGTGATCTAGGATTAGGTGACCACAGAGGTAGTCAAGATTCAAAGATAATTAAAATATGCTGTGCCTTTTCTGTTTGTAAATGATGGTATACATTTGCTAAAAGGAGGGCGGAATTTTTATTAACTCTTTCAGAAATGATACATTTTATACAACTATTTATAATAAACTGGTATGTAATTCTTCAGTAACTAGGCACAGATAATTTATGTATTCCATTAATTTTTGCATAGATCTAGTCCATAGCTCAGTTGGTAAAGAATCCGCCTGCAATGCAGGAGACCCCAGTTCCATTCCTGGATCCAGAAGATCCTCTGGAGAAGTGATAGGCTACCCACACCAATATTCTCAGGCTTCCCTTGTGGCTCAGCTGGTAAAGAATCCACCTGCAATGCGGGAGACCTGGGTTCGATCCCTGGATTGGGAAGATCTCCTGGAGAAGGGAAAGGCTACCCACTCCAGTATTCTGGCCTGGAAAATTCCATGGACTGGTCCATGGGGTCACAAAGAGTCGGACAGGACTGAGCAACTCTCGCTTTCGACTTTCAGTCCTTTTATTTTAGAAGTGATTGTGATTTGCTCAAATGCAACAGTTTCAAACCTAAAATGGAATTATGCTAAACACATTATTTCAACTACTTGTCTGTGTAACAACATATTTTTATTCTCTCATTGTTCTGTGTTTATATCTGACTTAAAAAAATAACTTCATATGACTATTATTTTCAACTTACTTTCTTTTTTTTTCAACTTACTTTCTTATTTCAAATTTTGATGGATTAGTTTGTTCATTGATAACCACTAAATTTATGAATACATGCACTACATTCACATGTTCCCAGTTTTCTGAAGAATAGTTATTTAATATGTTCTAATGCTATTTTCTTTCCCTTATTTCAGCACCTACTAGAAAAGAAGAAAAGAAGGAAGGTATGTTTTATGCAGAGTTCCATTATGCTTTTTATGTGAACAAGTTACCAAAAATCAGAGTGGAAGTTTGATTGCCAGCTTGTCTATATTTACTTTGGATCTATTATGTGCATATATTTTGTGTGAATGTGTTTTTTCCTACATCTCCTTGGACTAAAGGGTGAAACAGTTTTTTAAACAGTAGTTTTAATCTAATCTTTCTCAACGTGTAGGGGGTGAAGCACCATCTCTCAAAATCTTGGGCCTTCTATTTCATTAGAAATTTTATTAAACATCAAAAATATGTAAAATATAGACCAATTTTCTCATAGCAACTACTTATATCTGTGACACTGATAAGTGACTGATGTTATTTTGTCTTATTAAGTTGCAAATAAGTCATAATCCCTTTCTTGCACTCCACCACCCTTTGTCAGGATATCCTGATATAGAGTCATTTATTCCCTGTTGTCAAAGAGAGACTGCACCTGATGGGCTTAAATGGGCAAGGAAGACTTTATGCAAGGCTGTTGCAAAGGGGTCAAGTGTGTTTACAGTAGGAGAAACTGAACTCTCAGCTTTAACTCTCAACTCCTACTTGGGGTAGGAGCTGGTCAATGGGATGAGACCATCTAGATTTCCTAGTTGTTGCCTGGGAAATTAGGCTCCTACCCATCCTCAGAGACTAGCATATAGGACTATGCCTCTCCCTTGATGATTATATTTCAAAGTGATATCTTACAGATCTTGAGAAAGGTATTTCTGGTTGTAAAAGATTTATGTTTCAAAGGGACAGAGAAAGAATTTACAATTTTCTAAAGTAAATGCTCTGATAAAACGGAGGTCAGGGGCCTGTAGTCAAGAAGGACACTTTCTAAACTTTATTCAAGCTGAGGAGAGTGTTAAGGCCCTCTAAATCTCTGTGATTCTATTTAGAGATATTTCTAATGCACATCCTGACTACTCTTAGACAGGGTTTCTAGATATCACCCCTGCTCATTAATCTAGGCTTATTTTCTCAGTGAAAAATCACATGTAGAGATAAGCAGTCACTTCTGACTTTGAAAATGACAGTTATGTTCTAATTAGTGTTCATCTGATCTGAGAAAAATAAGAAAAGTATTATATTTTAAATTTAGTATCATCAGAATTTTACATAGTCATAATAGCTTGGGGGTCACATTCTACTTCTGTTAAACCAGAATCTAAGAGTTGATAGATCTAAGAAGGACAAACTGTTTTAGCTGGTTATTACTGTTACATAGTATCATAATAAAGTCAACCAATGCATATTAATGTACTTATTATCAAGGCATAGAAATCAATATATATATTCACAGGAAATATTTCAGTGCATTTTGGAAATTATATCATTTATATGATCAATGTTCTGATGTATTTACAAGAAAAAAGAGATAGTAAGTTCCTGACAGCTTTGACAGACAATAGAACAGAGAGGCACAGGGAAAATGGTCTCATAGCAAGTCCTCAGAGGCTCATCCCCTTACATTCTAGAAGGAAACAAGGCATCCTTAGAATTAGCTGTGGTTCAAACCTTTGCCTGAATGGCATGTATACCTAGAACAAAAGTTACCAGGGCACCATGGTGGAGCCTATGTCCTTTACTCTCACCCACTTTTTCCCTTTATATATTATGTATTTTATCTATAGTAAATCACTTTCAAATTACAATGTGCTGCTATTGTTCCTGCTATTATCATAATAGATCTTGCCCCTGCCTTTTCCTTCTATGAATGCTCCGAGTTTTTAGGGCTCAAAATAAATTCTGTTTCCTCTGGAATGTTTGATCTTCTCAATTAAATATTTTTTCTCTTTCATTTATAGTCTCCCTTCAGAGTTTATGTGTACCTCCTTACTATTATTTACCTTATGCTCCTTGTACTTCATATTATTTGCATCATTTTCATTCTATTCTAATTGACTTTAAGACTTTGACTAAAGGGACCATCTCTAATTCACTTTTATCCCCTACAGGGACTAACACATTTCCTTATTTTGTACATTGCTCAACAAATATTTATTATGTGAATGAATCAGTAATATCTAGGAATCTTAAGATAAATGTTATAGCCACAAGAAATATGAGCAGGCCCTCAAATTTTCACAATGCATACAAGGAAGGATTTTTTTTTTTCAGTTGGGAATTATATTTAGTTCAGTCACTCAGTCCTGTCCAACTCTTTGCAACCTCATGGACTGCAGCACACCAGGCTTCCCTGTCCATCACTAACTCTTAGAGCTTGTTCAAACTCATGTCCATCAAGTCGGTGATGCCATCCAACCATCACATCCTCTGTCGTTCCCTTCTCCCACCTTCAATCATTCCCAGCATCAGGGTCTTTTCAAATGAGTCAGCTCTTCACATCAGGTGGCCAAAGTATTGGAGTTTCAACTTCAGCATCAGTCCTCCCAATGAATATTCAGGACTGATTTCCTTCAGGATGGACTGGTTGGATCTCCTTGACATCCAAGGGACTCGCAAGAGTCTTCTCCAACACCACAGTCCAGAAGCATCAATTCTTCGGCACTCAGCTTTCCTTATAGTCCAACTCTCACATCCATACATGACTACTGGAAAAACCACAGCTTTGACTATATGGACCTTTGTTGGCAAAGTAATATCTCTGCTTTTTAACATGCTGTCTAGGTTTGTCATAGCTTTTCTTGCAAGGAGTAAGCATCTTTAAATTTCATGGCTGTAGTCACCATCTCGCAGTGACTTTGGAGCCCAAAAAAATAAAGTCCGTCACTGTTTCTACTATTTCCCCATCTATTTGCCAAGAAGTCATGGGACCAGATGCCATGATCTTAGCTTTTTTAATGTGGGAGTTATATTACACTGAGCTTTTTAGGTCTAATAATTTACTAGTCAATTATTAACAATTTGGGGCTTCCCAGAGGGCGCAGTGGTAAAGAACCCACCTACCAATGCAGGAGATACAAGAGATGTGAGTTTGATCCCGGGTCAGAAAGATCCCCTGGAGTAGGAAATGGCAACCTGCTCCAGTATTCTTGCCAGGAAAATTCCTTGGACAGGGAGCCTGGTGGATTGCACTCCATGCGATCACAGATTTGGACATGACTGATCACACACGCATTAACAATTTTGTCTTAAGCATCTATTGTCTCCAGCTGCTACTTGAGTTGCACTAGCAGATCTAGATAGATCTCATTCATCTAACATCAGCTTCATTGATGAAATTCTAGGGGCTGGAAAACCTGTTTTAATACAGGTTATGTTTTGAAGGATACAACTCCATTGAGAACTAGCCAGATAAGATTTATTATTTACTGTAATTAGGGCAAGACTGAATAGAGTTGAATGCATGTGAGAATTAGTCCTAAGTTCTGGGACTTCATCATTGAAATTTGAAGAGGAGCCATGCTGAAAAACAATGCAAAGTCTCTGATATTGTAATTGAATAAGGATGTCCGTTGGCAAGCTTCATACTCACAAACGGTATACTTCATTACCTGGCTTATTAGCCTATCAGAGAGTTAATTTTTCCCTTCAATCCCAGTTGGAATTTCATTTTTCTCTGGCATCATTATGAACATAATAGAGCATACCTGATACACGGCTAAAGTTGAGTGAGTGATGAACAGATTGCAAATACATCACTGCTTTTAAATCACAGCTGCTGTGGGCCTCTATGTTCTTAATAGAAGACTGTTGTTCAGATTATTGGGCAGATGGCCTATAGGGTGATATATTCAGCAAGTAAGTCTTTATAATATTTTAAGCCATCTCAGCAAGATGCTGAGAGAGCATAATGAAGTTTAATAACATGAGTACTGAGGCCTGGTACTAATGGCTCTTCAGGGTCAGTATGTGATCTTCCAGTTTCAAGCATTATAGTTTTGGTTGCTCAGATATTTACTTATATAAATCTGCTGCTCTGTTGACTCCTAACCAAAGACTTGTAATTATGATGACATTTTAAGTATATTTCACTGTAGCTCCCAGTTCTCACAGCAAATATATTGAATTTTTTAAAGACCAACTTCATTAGATTAATCAATTAGATTGATCCAGTTAGATCAAAAATAACATTACTTGTTATTTTTTACATTTCTACTTTGTGAAATAGTTTTTCTCTGTTTCAATAAGTGATACACTTTACTTGACCCTGGAGTTCATATTATTTTCTTTTATTACAGAACAATTGATATCTAATATAATATTTCATCGGGCTTCCCAGGTGACACCTAGTGCCAATGCAGAAGACATAAGACATGTGGGTTAGATTCCTGGGTCAGGAAGATCCCCTGGAAGAGGGCACGGTATCTCACTCCTGTATGCTTGCCTGGAGAAGCCCATGGACAGAGGAGGCTGGCAGGCTACACAGTCCATAGGGTTGAAAGAGTTGGAGATGATTGAAGTGACTTAGCACACACAATATTTTATCTATTCTTACTACAAGAGAAACGAACAACAGATTAAAAACAACGGGAATTCTAGACTTACCCATATTGTATTAAGCTTTTCACCCATACCCCATACCAGCATCTAGTTTAAAAACAGAGGGACTGAAAATAATCTAGTTCTAATAAGCCCATTTTATCCTCTGTCTGTTCTACCTTTCTTCCCCAGCTTTATCTTCAGTTGCAGTCCTGAAGGAAATGTGCCCACCATAATCTTTCTGTGGTTTGCGTTAGGCTGTACTCTGGGCTCAAAAGATTGCTCAACGAGGATCACAGGACTTCTCAGGGAGGAATCCTATTCCAGTGTACCAAACTGTTCACAATTTCAGCCCATATAATATGAGAATATATGTCTCCAAATAGAAGTGACATTGTAGCTAAATATACGAGTAAAATGACAAATGGCACTTACTGCATTCTTGTATAGAGTCATTTATGTACTATTTTTCTAGTATTTGAATTACCTGCTTACCTAATTAGGGTATTTACTCATGAAGGAAATGAGTGAGAAATTGCTTGCAGAGCACATTTGTTTTAGGTCACAAATTTAACCCACTTCATTATACTTCCTGGTGAGAAACTGAATAGCAAGAAATAGATTGTTTTTTGAGAGTGAGGTGGCAGGTATTAAGAAAAATTTAGTCAAAAGTCCTTTTTACTAACGATGCTAAGCACAGTGGTGTTTAATATTTACTCAATAAATAAGTGTATAGTTTCAAGGATATATTGCTTAAAAATAAGATTTGTTTTTCTCTTTTACATGAAATATTACCCTCTTACAGAAAAAATAGAAATTCAGAAAGAAGTTACAAAACATCATTTTAATGACTGTACTTTTCAATTATGTGTATATAATATAAATCCTCTGAACCATTCTTCTACTCTGTGGAGAGTACTGATTAATATTCCCATTATTTAGAGGTATAAAACAATGTCAGAAACAAAGCATCTTTCTGTGAGATAGGTTTGCATTTTTCTCCTTGGAAATCTATAAGTGAAATTATGGCTTCAGAAAGCATGCTCGTTTTAATCACTTTCTAGATTTTTTTTTTCCCCAAGTTGCTCTCCTAAAATGTGTTTTCATCTTTCTACTTCTATGGAATTAGGTTATTATTTTCACCACACTATTAGTTGCTGATTTTCATTTTCTCATAAAACAATTCAGTTGACCATCTAACTGCCTTTTGTGAACAGTCTCCTACTCACTGTCATCTTCAAACATTTTAGGTCCATTTGTAAATATAATCATAATCTGTCTACATCACCAAAAAGCACACAAATCCATTAACTAGCCAAAATGTTAATGAATATCTGTTGCTGTAGATTCTAAGCCAAATAACTGTCAGCCAGAGAACAATTTACCTACTTTTGCAAGTGCCAATTCATCGTTCATTATTATTACTCTATTTTCAGTAATATTCAGAGCATTCCAAAACTAAGTTACAGAAGAGGTAAAGAGAAAGAAAATAGAACAAAATATTCTAAACAAAAATTTAAGTTAAGGTGTCTCTATCTACTTCTCCACACACACACACACACAAAGATTTCTGGAGAACCCCACGGACAGAGGAGCCTGATGGGCTACAGTCCATGGTGTCGCAAGAGTTAGAAATGACTTAGCAACTGAACAACAATCCTAAGATAAACATGTTTTTAAAAACTAGTTTTTAATTTCAAATGATAGGAACTGATGGTTTCATGGTATAAATACTGAAAATAGTAAATTTCTCAGATAAAGGCTGAACACCCAAAAAACTAAAAATTAAAGAGATGACTTTGATCACTGAATGCACATTACTACATAGCAATTACTAAGTAGATTTTGTGTTCATCAGTAACCCATGAGCCATCATCTCTTGTTTCTTTTCATTATAATAGAAGTCATTTCATGTTTGTATTGGAGATATATCAGTTCAAGGAGAGTACTGTGCATTTCACCCAGTTTGCTATAGATTGAACAAATGAAGAAACTGCCAACTAAATTCAGGGATTCCAATTCATCTCTACTGAAACAGTATGTCTACTCAATTTGACTTTTTATTAAAAGCTCATTAGCTTTGATAGACACAATGTACTTTTTTGCAAGTTAGGTATGAATATCTCCCTTTGTAATTTTCTATATTTTATACATCTAACGTTTCTAATTTCTCACTTCTACCTTAAACTAATAATCCTCCTCTCAAGAACACAATCATTTCTCTTTAAACCCCATGTTCTAGAAATACATCATGCAATCAATCCATTTCATTGAAAATGATTTGATGTATACTTACCAGTTGTTGATTTTTCTTGTCTGCTTTATCAATAATTTATATTTGTGTTTTCAGATTCCAAGAAAACAAAAACACCTGCAGAAGGTATTGGGAATATTTCCTTTTTCTGTCTTACATTCAGTGAAACCCAAGCAGAATTCCTTCTTAAAGGATTCACATGAAAGAAAGAAAAAAAATATGGGATAAAAAAGAGAGAGAGAAGTATTGAGAAAGAAAGAGAAAGAGTCGAGTCTTTACTGACAATAATTCTATGAAAAATATTTGGCAGTAATAAAAATAAATACTGTGTATGTTTACTTTTCATATTAATTATTTTCAAAGAAGTGTTTGCTGGACACGAAATTGAGCAATGTTCAGTGTCAAGCATTTATTTTGCTAGAAAGCATAAATGTAATTAATTTTGGATATACCAGCATCAATGAAACTGAATCATTTAAGTCTTGAAGAGAATTATAAACTATGTGGCAAGTATACCTGTGTCTTCTGTATTTGTATGTGTTTATGTGTACAGTGTTTATATGTTCACATGTATTTAAAAAGACTAAAATATATAATTATTTTAAATGATTAAACCTTATCATCTTAGATCCATTGTCAAATAATGCTTTACAGTCAACTTATGGAAACACCTATAATAGCAATACCTCAGGTCAACACTTACTGTGAAATTTAAGGGGAGAGAACGAGGGGAGGGATTGAAAAAATTAAAATCAAATCAGTGTGTTGGGGGGTATATTTTATCTTTGACAATTTTATGATCAACTGTTTTCTATTTATATTTCTTTCAACAGAACTACCCAAGGGAAAAAGTAAGGAAATGCATGCAAACCTATGTTATTTTTTTCTATTTACAACTGTTGGCTTGCTGCTATACTTAAACTTGTGGTTTTGAATCTTCCTTTTCTATGTTTTATGCATGGGAACTCTTCATTTTTGTCAGAATGAAAGAATATACCACCTGGAGTGGGGATGGTCAGAGTGAACTGAAAAGCATGGCACTCTAATTTTTGAGTCCTGTTCAAATTCATGCAGTCATCTAATGATATCCACAGTCATCACCAAAAAAATATAACTGTTCCATTAACTGAAAGCATATTATATTACATTTGTGTAAATGCAGTCTCTGTAATCTGGTTAGTTCTGTTGTTAGAAAATAGAAGAGAAATTCTTCTTCAGGATAGATTTACAGTCTCTTTTCTGTTTTCTTTCTTCTTGTAATCCATAAATATTTTGTTATGTTCACGTGATATATGACATTTTCTCCATAAAATGATTCTTTTTCCCTATAAGCACTATGAGCTCTGTGAAACTGCATTGTTTAGGATGCATAACTCAGGCAGCACCCAGTGTTGCTTTAACACATATTATTAAAGCTTGCTTGCTGACAGTTCAGTAAAGCTTGATGCTTTGAGGTTGTATCTTTTGCAAATGTATACTCTTCTCTGAAGAGATGGGGTATGGTGAACAAACAGAAACAAAAATTACCAATTTAACCCTGCTCAATGGGCGGTTGAAAGCCATCAATTTCCCGGTATGTAGTCCTTTAAAAATTCTAGGAGAAATTAAAAACATGTTTAAAAATATATACCAGTTTAAAAAATAGATTTATGTGCACTTTGGTCTGGCAAAAGTTAAGACATTGAGACTCCTTATGTCATAAAAGTGCTCTAAAAAGTCCTGTGAAAAGATCATGAAATTGTACCGCAGCTCAGCCAGGGGGAGCAATCTATCTACAGAGGAGTTTGTGATCTTTCAGTCCTAGATTGCTGTGTGGGCACAGCAACTGACGGGCATGGCACACTTATACAGAAAACACTCTATACACCACTTCACCAGCAGGGAAACGGAGGACAGCTGGAGATTTGAAAAATGGTATTAAGTAACATGTTTATGTGACCTTACGGCACTCACTTTATTACAGCCCATATGATTTAAACGTTCCCACAGACACTGCAACTCCTTGATTATCTTCAGAGTATCGACATATTTGATAAATAAACATGCTTCCCAGACATTTGGTTAGCATCCCAACTGTCTCCCTCCTTGGGAAGTTCTATGGGTTGTGACTTGGACAGGAATAAGGACAGGAAAAAAGAGTTTTCCTCCAAATAAATTAACTGATTTGTCTAGTTTATCATCTGGACCTGCTTTTTGTCTTTCTTATTGTCATATTGTTGAATTTATTGCATTTAGTGACTTTTTTTTACTTCAAGATTACTTTATTCAGTTATACTTCTCCAATCCTATATTCTTATTTTGCTATAACCACAACCTGTTATTTATTTATTTTGTTTTGTTTTTCAGTTTAATACAAATTATGGTAGAGGAAATGGGGGAAGTGTGCATGGGACCTTCCTATATATAGTTTTGTCAATTCTAATGATCTATATTTTTTTCAAAATAAAAAGTTAAAAAAAAATTAAAAATCAATTGTAAATATGATTTCACAGTCCCTGTAGATATAAGGGTAAATTAATTTGTATTTATTAAGACAATTCAATAATTACATCTTGAATTATCCCATATAATAAATGCTTGACAGCCTTTTCCTCCATATCATCCCAAATCACAGGTGTTTTTCTGCTTACAGAATAATATTCTGATGTGATTAGAAGACCCTTATGTTAACTTTGAAATCTCACAGATAGCTCTTATTCAATTTTGATGCATACCCAAATCTACTTCCAGTATTTTTTTTATTGTTATCACTTTAGAAATTTCTTAGAAATATTTTTATAGTTGGTGGTTCAGCTCAGCAATAAATTAAGCAATGCATTTAATTCATGTTTTCCAGACAACTTTTGGTAATGTTCTTAATTGTATTGTTAATTTTAACTATACATATACTATATGTATAGTATATACTATGCTTCTTCCTTTTGACTAGTAACACTTGGTCAAGCCACCCGTTTTGTTTGTTTTATTGCCTGCCTGCTGTCTTGGGAGTGGCTAAATTGCTCATTATACCATCACAGCTACAAGCCTGGTAAACAAAACTGTATACTGAGAGATTGATGAGATGACCTTCAGAGATTCGATGACACTCCATGTTTCTAAATTAAAGTTCTAAGAACTCTTTCAGTGTAAACATCTTGTAGTCTCAAAAAATATATGCAATTAATAAAACTTAAAGAATCTCATTCTGTTTCTTTAAAAAATCAGATATTAATGTGCCTATGTTAAAGCATTTGACAGTCATTTAAATTAACTTGACAAGCTCGTCAAGGCAAAATAAGTGAGAATAGAAATGAAGATAATAGCACTTCATATAAAATTAGTACCTGCACTTCATATAAAATCAGTGCTTATTTTAATATAAATGTCAGCTTAATCTTGAGACCAGAATAATGCTTTGTCTCATATAATACTGGCAAAAGTGGATTCTTAAAAAGAAACACTATCTGAAAAGGACTCAGTAAGAAGCATTTGTCCTAAAAACAAGGGAAGTGTGTTGTGCTTCTTCCTGAAAATTCTTAGTCTATTTTAGTCTTAAATCTGCCTCAGCAAAGCGTTTGTCTTAGCTAAACAAATATCTTTTCAATACAAGAAAATTTCACATTATAATAAAAGTCCAGAGGAAATCTGTTCATCCTTATTTGAGGATTATCTTAAAGTAACTGTAATAATTATCCTTTATGCTTACTTTTTATCCCAAATTTATTTCATATTGATCTAGTCAGCAAGAAAATTTAAATTTTTTCCATCCTTATAGACCTTACAATATCTTTTTGGATTCTTATCCATGAAAAATTTTAATTCCTCTCATATTCAGAATATTTTATTGCTGTTCTATGAGGAAAAACTGAGGAGAAATGGAAAAACTTACTTTAAATACATGTTGATATTCGTCTTCATGGAAGCTATTATTGGTGCAATACAGCACTGGTACATGTATGTTTCTTTGTGTTAGAACAATTAAGTTGGAAAAAAATAAAATTGGAATAATAACAAAAATAATGTATTTCAGAACAGGAAAAGAAAGAAAAACACATGGAACCAGGTAACTGTTTTTAAATTCCTCCATCACCTTAATTTTGAGCTATTCATTTGCAATTGAATACTGATATGCCATCAAATAGCATGGAATGTTAATTTTTTTTTCTTTTCTTGTTTGATTCAGCAAAGTCACCAAAGAAGGAACAGTCAGGTGAGTCAGACTGGGGCTGCAGGGGTCTTTCTATCTGATGTCCAGGCTTTATTAAAGCTGCAGCCTCAGACAGGGAGTAAGGGCCATGACGGGCGAAAGGGCAGGAAATCCTTCCATCTTATGAGATGTCATTTTTCCAGGCTCTGGACATAGAGTTAATGTCAATGCCATGTAAGAAAATGGAAGCCGAGTAATATGTTACATTCTTGCTACTCAGTGTGCAAAGGAATGGGCAGTGTAAGGGTCTCCTGAGAGGTTGTTAGAGATGCAGAATCTCTGGTCCCCTGCCAGACCCACTGAATCAGAATCTGCAACTTCCTAACATCCCCAGTGAATTTGTCAATGCAGTGTGTGAGAAGCCCTGTTATAGTCTAGTATAAAAAGCAAAAATAAAAGTAAAACACTTTCTGTAAATGAATCAGATATTGCTTTGTTTTTAAATATGAAATATTTAATTTTAGCAAATATTCTCTATCTACTCAAAATGTTCTTTATTGACACATCTTGAGTATTCAGGGTAGTTGCAGTGAGAGAAGCAGATTATGTCTTCAACCTATTTACATTCGAATGAGGGGAAAAAAAAACAAATTGAAAATCAGACAAGCAGAAAACACACATACAAACAAAAACTAAGAATTCAGTACCTGTAGATATCAAATGATTCTTTTAAAGTTTCCTGGCATTTAACTTGCCCTATCTGTTTTTCAAGTGAAAATAAATATATTTCCTGATCAAGGAAATTTAATGATCTGTGTGTGTATGTGTGTAGGTAGTCATAGCCTCATATAATGTCCATTAATCATTCCTTCCATCATAATATATTTAAGTGGAAATAGCATTTATATTAGCGATACATTAAAATAAAAATTGGTTTTCCCAGGTGGCACTAGTGGTAAAGAACCTGCCTGCCAAAGCAGGAGATGTAAGAGACTCAGGTTTGATCCTTGGGCCGGGAAAAACCCTGGATGAAGGTATGGCAACCCACGCCAGTATTCTTACCTGGAAAATTCTATGGACAGAGGAGCCTAGCTAGCTGCAGCCCACAGGGTCACAGAGTTGGACCCGAATGAAGTGACTTAGCACACATGCACAAAATAAAAATCACAATATTATGTAAATAACCAAGCAAATCTAGCTAACTTACTTCTACCTCTTTCACAAACCACAGCAAGTCAGATTTGAAACCACATTTCTTACTCTTCTTTCAGGTTTGTAAAACTTCCTCAGCAAACCCAAATCATTTAGGTGATTCTCCAACTAGTTCACATAGCATCATTTTATTTTCCATATAAAAACACTTAACATACTTCTATGATCATATTACTTTTCTATTTTCCAGTTTAAATAGAAATTAGAAGATGAGGATCATTTTTTGTATCTTTATATCCCCACAGTGCCTATTATAATGTCAGGAACATTTTAGGCACTTGATATATTTGATTAGATGGAAAAAATATCAAAGATGATAATATATTTTTGAAAAAATATGTACATGAATAACTCTTAAATAATTTAAAATATGTAATAATCTCACTTTCACCACATGTATTCCAGGGTAACGTTCCCACCATTTGGTCATAACATATATTCTTACTTGTGTACATATGCAGACCGTTGCACTGGAGCATACATTAGAGAAATTTAAACATGGAGAGACATGAAGATTGATGATGGGTATAATCAGTTTTAAGAGTTTTAATAGCTAAACATTACTATCCAATATTTGACGAAACACAGTAATTTAAATTTCTTGAAATCTTTTTGTTGCAACTATTGGTTAATTTATTGATTCACTTTCTTCTTTTTCATACCCTTTTGTAGACTTTAAGGAAATTGCATCGGCTTATATATAAAATCAAGCAGATTCTTATATAAATGTATGTTTTCACTTATATGCAGTTTCTAGAAAAGCTGAAATCATACAAATAAAGAACAGATTAATGGTTCCCAGAAGTTGTGGGGTGGAGGAAATAAGGATATGCTGGTGAAAAGATACGATTTCCAATTATAAAAAGAATACATTCTGGGGATGTGATGTACAGAATAGTGACTATAGTTAAAACATTGTATTTTATAGGTGAAAGTTGCTAGGAAAGTAGATCTGAAATATTCTCACCATAACAACAATAACAACAAAATGCTAATTATATGAGGAGAAGTAGGTGTTAACTAAGCCTATTGTGATAAATGTTTTACAATATATGGGTAGCAAATCTTCACATTGTATACTTAAGCAATATTATATGCCAACTATGTCTCAGCGCTGCTGCAAAAAAAAAGAAAAAAAAAAAGGAAACAAAATGAAAGTCATGAATGAGCATTCTGTGTTGGGAGAAAGTATGTGAATATCAGAAATCTGTGGTTCATGAAAGTAAAAGTGAACGCTACTCAGTCCTGTCCGACTCTTTATGACCCCATGGACTATACAGTCCATGGAATTCTCCAGGACAGAATACTGGAGTGCATTGCCTTTCCCTCTCCAGGGATCCTCCCAACCCAGGGATCAAACCTAGGTCTCCCTCATTGCAGGCAGATTTACCAGCTGAGCCACAAGGGAAGCTCAAGAATACCAAAGTGGGCAGCCTATCCCTTCTCCAGTGGATCTTCTGGACCCAGGAATCGAACTGGGTTTCCTGCATTGCAGGCAAATTCTTTACCAACTAAGCTATCAAGGAAGCCCTAATATATTTAAAATATATAAAAGAAAATAGCAAAACATTGTATGTTCTTTTTCTCATATATACTTTTTTCTTTAGTTTACAAGGCTATAATATAGCCTTTTTAAAAATGAAAATAGCTGTAAAACTATTTTAGAGAGACCCAAAGAGACTTACAGCTGATTTAGACCTCATTATTTTTTTTTTTGTCCTTAACAGCTCCAAGTGAAAAACACATTAAAGCAAGTATGTTGACTAAAATTTGAAAAAACAAAAAGCATATTTCAGCAGCTTACTCATTTAACTTTCTGCTTAGACAATGCTAATGCTAATTTTTAAGGCTGACTTGCCAAATGTTCCTTGCTCTGATTATGTGTTGTGTTAAACAAATATGCATACTTACTCAACCTTGTATTTTTTGTGTATTAGTTCTTAAAATTTACCTATAGAACTTTCATTTGTAAGTGTTAATTTGTCTAGAGTGTAACATCTTTTGAATTGTTTGTATTTTTGTTTCCCATTGTGCAGAATGATAAGTGATCTTTTCAGTTTTTTAAAACATAATAGATAATTTTCCTAATGGTTAATCACTTGGTCAAACCAGGAGGTAATATAATTTGTCTACTAGTGAAAGCTATTGTGTCTTTAATGAAATGAAGCTCCCTACAATTTTATTATTTATTTATTGCTCTTGCAGTACCGTAATTTTTAAAGCTTTAATCCTCAAAACTTTTTTAATTTATATATTTTTAATTGAAGGATGATTGTTGGATTCTGCCATACATCAACATGTATCAGTCATAAGTGTACATATGTCCCCTCCCTCTTGAACCTTAGATTTTTAATAACTATCAACTAGTAACTGTAACATACTATGGCATTTGCATCTATGAAACTTTGACAATACGCTAAAGAATAAATGCTCTTTTCTTTGTTGGTATTTCTCAATTAGATGAAGAATCTAACAGATTGTCATTAATGATAATTATTTGAGGATAAATGGTGTGTGAGCTTAGAAAAAAATATTCTTTCAGCTTCTCTAAGCTTTGTCTATAAGATTTAAGATCAAACCACATTTTTATGCATGGTGTAAATATGTTTATATTTTCCTTTTGATTTAGAGTTACATAAGTATTAATGATAGTACTAGTATACAAAGAGAATGCATGTTTTATTTACTGCCAGGTATTTGAGACAGAGTATATCATTGGTGAATATATCAGAGAAAAATGGAAGATATAATGTTGTGTAGCTCAGTGTCTTTTTAAAAAATTACAGTTGAAAGTGTTTACATAGACATTTTAGACCTTAAGGAAAGGTGTAACATGAATCTGAAATTCCACTTACGTTTTCATGAAAATTTTTAGTTGAATATAAGCTGATTAGAACTTCATATTACTGAGTATTTAGTATGCTAATACTCAGTCTGTAGAAATGCATAATCAAGAAAATATATAAAACAAAATTGATAGTTTTGCTGCAGTGGTTCAGAACTTTAGATTGGAGATTACTCTGAAAATGAACATTTTCTTCCTAGGAAAATGTGACATTTAGATAAAAATACTCAATTTGCAATGAAAAAAAAATTCTGTAAGTTCTGCTATCTATGAAACACTATCCAATCAAGTTTTGAAGAGATCAGCATCTTTTGCAGGAAATTAACAAATTTAGCTTGCCAAATCATCTTAGACTCAATATAAAAGTCTCAAAAGAATTGATATCCATTTCCTTGTATAGTTGAATGATTTGAACTTGACATAGGCATTATCTCCCAGTATAAAAGTTAATTAAAAACAATTCATAAATTATTTAAAATCTCTGCTAGCAGTATAACCGTCCATTTCCCCAACTAAGAACTTGTTTTTTCCCCCCCCCCCTTTGGTCTTGAAACCATGCAACAGAAGAATATTTCCATAGCTTCCATATATGATGAGCTATTTATAAAGTTAATGACTAAGTCATCTCATTACAAATACTATTGAAAATTCCTTATGTTACTCACAAAGTATGGGGCACATAATATTGTGTATGCAACTTCAGTATTCAGGATATGACTTTACATTATCTTAAATTATGAGAGCAAGTGAGGAAATGATATTTATTTTAATATAAATTAAGTATTTATGGGATAATTGAATTAACAAGGAAAAGTGAGATTGACAGGACTAGTGTAAATCTATGGAAAAAGTAAAAGGTAATTTGTCTTTAGCACTCAATTAAAGGAAATAACTAGAATGTGAATTGAATTTGTGGTGTGGAATTATTTGTTCTAGGTCCTAAGGAAACCAAAATTAGTATAAGGAAAACACTGGAGGACGTAGACTAGTTTGGAGATGTATCAGTACAGGGTAGATGTTCTCATAGTGTCATGAGCTTGAAGAAAAGAGAAATCCTAAAGGTTCAGTGAGGTAGCAAGCACTACAGAGGGCACTTACTGCCTCCACTTGTAAAGTTATGCATCAGTGGTTATGTAGATTGAGGAGGAGTGCCTTTTACTAACAGAGATGCCAAACCTAGATTTACAATTTCTACAGGACAGTAAAGATTCCATTATAATTGTTGTTCAGTTGCTTAGTTGAGTCCAACTCTTGTGACCCCATGAACTGCAGCACACCAGGCTTCCCTGTCTTTCACCATCTCCCAGAGTTTGCTCAAACTCATTTCTACTGAGGTGTTGATGCCATCCAACTATCTCATCCTCCGTTGTTCTCTTCTCCTGCCCTCAATCTTTCCCAGCATCAGTATCCTTTCCAGTGAGTCAGATCTTCACATCAGGTGGCCAAAATATTGGAGCTTCAGCTTCAGCATCAGTCCTTTCAATGAATATTCAGGACTGATTTCCTTTAGGATCAACTGGTTGGATCTCCTTGCAGTCCAAGGGGCTTTCAGAGTCTTCTCCAGCACCACAGTTCAAAAGCATCAATTCTCCAGCTCTCAGTCTTCTTTATGGTCCAACTCTCACATCCATACGTGACTACTGAAAAAACCATAGCTTTGACTATGTGGACTTTGCTAGCAAAGTAACCTCTCTGTTTTTAATATGCTGTCTAGGTTTGTCATAGCTTTTCTTCCAGGGAGCAAGGGTCTTTTAATTTCATGGTTGCTATTGCCATCTTCAGTGATTTTGGAGCCCAAGAAAATAAAGTCTGTCACTGTTTCCATTGTTTCCCCATCTATTTTTGCCATGAGTGATGGGACCTTAATGCCGTGATCTTCATTTTTTGAATGCTGAGTTTTAAACATTTTTAAACATCTTTTTTAACAGCTGTTTTAAACAGCTTTTTCACTCTCCTCTTTCACCTTCATCAAGAAACTCTAGTTCCTCTTCACTTTCGCTATAGGATGGTACCCTCTGCATATCTGAGGTTACTGATATTTCTCACGGCAATCTTGATTCCTGCTTGTGCTTCATCCAGACTGGCATTTCACATGATGTACTCTGCATATAAGTTAAATAAGCAGGGGGACATTATGCATTCTTGATGTACTCCTTTCCCAAGTTTGAACCAGTCTGTTGTTCCATGTCTGGTTCTAACCATTGCTTCCTGACCTGCATACAGATTTCTCAGGAAACAGGTAAGGTGGTCTCCTATTCTCATCTCTTTAAGAATTTTCCATAGTTAGTTGTGATCCACACAGTCAAAGGCTTTAGCATAGTCAGTGTAACAGAAGTAGATGTTTTTCTGCAATTCTTTTGTTTTTTCTACAATCCAAAATGTTGGCAGTTTGATCTCTGGTTCCTCTGCCTTTTCTAAATCCAGCTGTACATCTGGAAGTTCTCGGTTCATGTACTGTTTAAGCCTAGCTTGAAGGATTTTGATCTTTAACTTGCTAGCATTTGAAATTAGTACAATTGTGCAGTACAATTGAACACTCTTTGGCATTGTCTTTCTTTGGGATTGGAATGAAAATTGACCTTTTCCGTTATCACACTGCATTAAAGAAATGCCTCAACACACCCAGTTCTCCCTCCTACAGTTCACTGCACATCCCCCACAGCTCCTTACCACCGTGTTGGATAATGATATAGGTGTTGATGATATGACTAGTTATTTTCAATAAGGAAAGGGATGAAACAAGCAGATTTTTAGGTGTAGATCTTTTACACTATTCTTGGTGATCAAGAGGGAATATAGTAGACAGTGCTTAGCAAATACATTAGACATCACTCTTTTTCCCAGAGAACATTTCAAGGACCAGTATTCCTCAAACCCTTGTAAAGTACTGCCATGCATTGCTTTATTCCTCTTATCAAGGACAGCAGGGCTTTGATAATGTTTTCTTGTGCATGTTTGACTAGCCTGTGGTCAGTTTTAATTATGAGTAAAAAAGATGCCAAAGTCTAGTTATTTTTAATTGTGGGTCTAAGTTTGAATTAAATGACAACAATCAGGAATTTTTCATTTCATGGTTTCAGCATCACACTAGATTTTTGTGTTATGCTCAGCCACCAGACCTGACTCTCCTTATCACCTTAACTACCTTTCAGTACCTACATGTGTGAGTCACACATCTGTCTTAACCTACCAATATATGTCATGATCTTCCAGGAATATCCAGTATGCAGAATTTAAAAACAAAGTGCCTTTGAATTTATTCAAATATATGATACTAGAAAACTATTTGGGATCAGCTTATATTACTTAGAAAGTGACATGGCTGTTTTACTCAGTTTAAATATTCTGTCTTGGAAATTGCTGGGGAAAAAGATCTATAGGCCTGAACTAGTAGATCTGATATCAGTGAGGTGTGTCTAGACCACAGGTTGCATGTCCTATATGACACTGTATGTCAGGCATTTAGGGAAGACTGGGTTTATTTGTATTATTCCAGAATAATAATTACTATCAACTCTCTTCACCTGCTTAGTTCGGATAATAATTATCTGATCACTACCCAAATCACAAATGATGCTGCCTGGTTGAACTTAAAATAGCGCTGATATAATGCTAGGTACTGGTTTGGGGAATTTAAGTACCAGAAAAACTAGACTGTGAGGATTGTAGGGCAAGATGTGCTTCTTGTTTAGTCCTACTTATAAAGCCACAGTTGGTGTCCTGAGTGCCGTACTGAAACTGGAAAATGTAATGGTTTGGAGCTTAAGAATATTCTTCAAGTTTGGTTCAAAGAAAACCAAGCTAGGTAGAGGAGTACTAGAAGAAGTAAAATCTGAGTTCAGTTTAGAACAAGGAAGCAGGGAGGAAGAGGAAAGAGTTTCAAAGAGAAAATCAGAAATAAATTTTATGGAAGTATAATGAGTACAGCAAAATAACACTAAAATGTATGACTATTGAGACAAGTGCTATGTGACTTGAGTTTTATTAATAAAGCAGTCTCTAGAGATTGTGTTTTAAAGGGTAGCATGGTATTGGGGCAGATCTAAATTTTTCCAGTAGGACAGGACCAAAAGAGACCTAAAACAATTCCACTTGATCAAAATCTGATGTAAGTAAAAACAGCCATTTCAATAGAGAATGGAGAGATTATTTTTGAGTGTTGCTGATGTAGGTGGTTGATATTCCTTACAAAAAAGTAATTTATTCCTACTTTGTACAGTTTCAAAATATCAATTCTGGATGGCTTAGGAATTGAACAAAATAAGGCATTAAATAAGTATAGGAAGATATATTTTTATATTATTTTGAAATACAGTTGAATCTCAAAAATTAGATGCAAATTCAAATCATAAAAAATTAATATATTTTATTATATTATATTAAGTAAATAGATACCATAAAGAGATAAAAGATAAGCTACATCTTTGGAAAAGATGTTTGTATCATATATAAGTAACTAGAGGTTAGCAGAAAGAATAAAACTCTAAAAAAGGACAAAGAACTTGATAGAATAGTGGGTAGAAAAAATGAGTAAAAGATATAAGCAAGTATCAAAAATAAAACAACAAACACACAAATGGCCTACAAATACATCAAAATAGATTTAGTGTGTTAGTAATAATGAAAATTTACTTAAAATCACAGTAATACTATTTTGTACATATAAAATTGAGCAAAAATGGGGGAAATGTTCATTCTGGTGATGGTTATACTATGAAACAATAGAAACTCTTACACATACTGTTGGTGTGAATGTAAAACTTTGGAAAAATATGACATTTATTTAGAGTTAAACAAGAGCACATGATATGACCTAGCACTTTCACTTCTTAGAAGATTCTTGCACATTGCACCAGGATTCATATAAATAAATATTCATCATTCAGTTCAGTTGCTCGGTCGTGTCTGACTCTTTGTGACCCCATGAATTTCAGCACACCAGGCCTCCCTGTCCATCACCAACACCTGGAGTTTACCCAAACTCAGGTCCATCGAGTTGGTGATGCCATCCAGCCATCTCATCCTCTGTTGTCCCCTTCTCCTCCTGCCTCCAATCCTTCCCAGCATCAGAGTTTTTCCAATGAGTCAACTTTTCGCATGAAGTGGCTAAAGTATTGGAGTTTCAGCTTCAACATCAGTCCTTCTAATGAACACCCAGGACTGATCTCCTTTAGGATGGACTGGTTGGATCTCCTCGCAGTCCAGGGGACTCTAAAGAGTCTTCTCCCACACCATAGTTCAAAAGCATCAATTCTTCGATGCTCAGCTTTCTTCACAGTCCAACTCTCACATCCATACATGACTACTGGAAAAACTATAGCCTTGACTAGACAGACCTTTGTTGGCAAAGTAATGTCTATGCTTTTTAATATGCTGTCTAGGATGGTCATAACCTTCCTTCCAAGGGGTAAGCGTCTTTTAATTTCATGGCTTGAAATCACCATCTGCAGTTATTTTGGAGTCCAAAAAAATAAAGTCTGATACTGTTTCCACTGCTTTCCCATCTATTTGCCATGAAGTGATGGGACTGGATGCCATGATCTTAGTTTTCTGAATGTTGAGCTTTAAGCCAACTTTTCACTCTCCTCTTTCACATTTCATCAAGAGGCTTTTTAGTTCCTCTTCACTTTCTGCCATAAGGATGGTGTCAACTGCATATCTGAGGTTATTGATATTTCTCCCAGCAATCTTGATTCCAGCTTGTTTTTCTTCCAGCCAAGCATTTTTCATGATGTTATCTGCATATAAGTTAAATAAGCTGGATGACAATATACAGCCTTGATGTACTCCTTTTCCTATTTGGAACCAGTCTGTTGTTCCACGTCCAGTTCTAACTGTTGCTTCCTGACCTGTGTACAGGTTGCTCAAGAGACAGGAACTCCCCAAGTCGGTGGGTGCCCAATATGCTACTGGATATCAGTGAAGAAATAACTCCAGAAAGAATGAAGGGATAGAGCCAAAGCAAAAACAATACCCAGTTGTGGATGTGACTGGTGATAGAAGCAAGGTCCGATGCTGTAAAGAGCAATATTGCATAGGAACCTGGAATGTTAGGTCCATGAATCAAGGCAAATTGGAAGTGGTCAGACAGGAGATGGAAAGAGTGAATGTTGACATTCTAGGAATCAGCGTACTAAGATGGACTGGAATGGGTGAATTTAACTCAGATGATCATTATATTTACTACTGTGGGCAGGAATGCCTTAGAAGAAATGGAGTAGCCATCATGGTCAACAAAAGAGTCCTAAATGCAGTACATGGATGCAATTTCAAAAATGACAGAATGATCTCTGTCCATTTCCAAGGCAAACCATTCAATATCACAGTAATCCAAGCCTATGCCCCAAGCAGTAATGCTGAAGACGCTAAAGTTGAATGGTTCTATGAAGATCTATAAGACCTTTTAGAACTAACACCCATGAAAGATGTCTTTTTTATTATGGGGGACTGGAATGCAAAAGTAGGAAGTCCAGAAACACCTGGAGTAACAGGCACATTTGGCCTTGGAGTACAGAATGAAGCAGGGCAAAGGCTAATAGAGTTTTACCGAGAGAACACACTGGTCATAGCAAACACCCTCTTCCAACAACATAAGAGAAGACTCTACACATGTGTTGAGTCTGTTGATCACCAGATGGTCAACACTGAAATCAGATTGATTATATTCTCTGCAGCCAAAGATGGAGAAGCTCATAGAGTCAGCAAAGACAAGACTGGAAGCTAACTGTAGCTCAGATCATGAACTCCTTATTGCCAAATTCAGACTTAAATTGACGAAAGTATGGAAAACCACTAGACCATTCAGGTATTACCTTAATCAAATCCCTTATGATTATACAGTGGAAGTGAGAATAGATTTAAGGGACTAGATCTGATAGACAGAGTGCCTCATGAACTATGGAAGGAGGTTTGTGACATTGTCCAGGAGACAGGGATCAAGACCATCACCATGGAAAAGAAATGCAGAAAAAGCAAAATGGCTATCTGAGGAGGCCTTAAATATAGCTGTGAAAAGAAGAGAAACAAAAAGCAAAGGAGAAAAGGAAAGATATTCCCATTTAAATGCAGAGTTCCAAAGAATAACAAGGAAAGATAAGAAAGCCTTCCTCATCGATCAGTACAAAGAAATAGAGGAAAACAATAGAATGGGAAGGACTAGAGATCTCTTCAAGAAAATTAGAGATACCAAGGGAACATTTCATGCAAAGATGGACTTGATAAAGGACAGAAATGGTATGGACCTAACAGAAGCAGACGATATTAAGAAGAGGTGGCAAGAATACACAGAAGAACTGTACAAAAAAAAGATCTTCATGACCCAGATAATCACGATGATGTGATCACTCACCTAGAGCCAGACATCCTGGAATGTGAAGTCAAGTGGGCCTTAGGAAGCATCACTATGAACAAAGCTAGTGGAGGTGATGGAATTTCAGTTGAGCTGTTTCAAATACTGAAAGATGATGCTATAAAAGTGCTTCACTCAATATGCCAGCAAATTTGGAAAACTCAGCAATGGCCACAGGACTGGAAAAGGTCAATTTCCATTCCAATCCCAAAGAAAGGCAATGCCAAAGAATGCTCAAACTACCACACAATTGCACTCATCTCACACGCTAGTAAAGTAATGCTCAAAATTCTCCAAGCCAGGCTTCAACAGTATGTGAGCTGTGAACTTCCAGATGTCCAAGCTGGTTTTAGAAAAGGCAGAGGAACCAGAGATCAAATTGCCAACATCCACTGGATCATTGAAAAAGCAAGACGGTTCCAGAAAAACATCTACTTCTGCTTTGTTGACTATGCCAAAACCTTTGACTGTGTGCATCACTATAAACTGTGGAATATTCATAGCAGCATTATTTATAATAATACAAAATTGGACAGGACCCAGTGTTCACTGGGACGGGAGTGGATACATAATATGTAGAATATGTATACAGTGGGATACTACACAGCAGTGAAATCAAGCAACTACAGCTACTCGTATCAGCATGACTTGTGTAAAAAGTTAAACAGCTTATTTAAGTAAACAGTGAATCAAAGAGAGCAGTGACAAAAACATAAGGGGAACTCCACTAGTAGGTGCTAGGGCAAAGGTTTTGTAGAGATGGTTTCTTTATGTAGACCAGTAAAGGCACTAAAGCTGTTAAAGTCTAATAGGCCATCTTGTTAAACTATTTTAACACTGCATCTCAGCACATTTTGAAGGAAGCCAATTACAAGAATTAAAAAAAAACATGATTCAATTTATATAAAGTTGTATCACTAAACAATATAATTCAACCTGTGTATAATGGCCTTACCTTTGTTTGGAGATAAATTCGTGTAACAAAAAACTACAGAAAAGTAAAGAAATGATTTATACAGAAATTAGGGCAATGATGTTCTGAAATGGAGAGGTATGCAATGGGTAGTAAGACAAATAAGAGGTTTCAAATGCTTTGGTGATATTCTATTATGTAAGCTTACAGGAGGTTGTAAAGGTATGCATTTTTCACAAAGATTGCATCTTGGAAGAGAATTTCTCTATTATTTAACAATTATTTACAAAAAATATTCAAGCACATTAAAGCGTAAGTTTTTTCTGCTGCTTGCTTTGCTCTTAGGTGCCACATACATTTTATCCTTTAGGTAGTTTTAGTCATCTGACTTTGAATACTATAAGGTATTTACCTGGCATGTCTAATGTCCATTTCTTGTTCTTTAATATCTGAATTTACAGAGACTGAACGAACCAAAGAAGAGGTTGGTTCTGCTTCACTGAAAAAAGGTCAGTGCAGCTTAAAGAAAAAAATGTCATGACTATAACTTCTTTTTGCTAAATTAATGTATTGTTTAATGCTTATAGAAGAGCCTTATTTATTGACTTTACTATTTCACTAATATGAAACGAAGCCACTTTGTACAAAATCTGTAGTACCTATGTTGACAAGGCTTAAGTTTGGCATCAGTGCTCTGATGCCAAAAATTTTTATCCTTTTAGGGTCATAAACTAAAGATAGTAATTATAGTCCATTGTAAGTTAGTTTTTGAAAATAAATTGAAGAAATGCAACTGTGTAAGCTCCACGGGATCCAATCATCTGGAGAGCATTCAAACTCAGTACACTGTTTTATATGTTTAGGGTTTGAACAAACAGAACTTTGACTAGTAGAACTTCCATGAACAATGTGTGCTGTATGCAAGAAGAGTGTAAAATTAGAAAATACGTTCCTAGGGATGCTTGCCTGGAAAGAAACATGTTAGGAAATTTGGAATTTACATTTTTAAATCTGTTTTTCTTGTCACATCTAATCAGAAGCAACCATTATGTCAATATTGACTCCTCTTAGTTGACACTCTAAAGAATATCTTTAAGAACATTAATATATGTTAAAAATATTCATTTTGATGAGAAATTCACATATTCTCCATTCAAAATAAACTGGAATAATTTTGAAATTTGTGATTTTAATTTACAAATAGAAATGAAACCAATAATGCATCCGGTGTCTTTGGAATAATCTCAAGACACAGTTTAGCAACCCTATCCTCCACATACACATATACAAACACTACCTTTTATATGGTATATACCCTTTCCCATATATGCCACTAAAATGGCTTAACATTTTTCTTCTTAAAAGCTCTTTATTTCATATGCTCAAGAAAATATGTATCAGGACTAGAGGGAAATATAAAATATATATGATACATATCCACATTCCCAAGTTATATACATATATATATATATATAAATGAATACATGGATATATTGATAAATGTATATATTAGTTCATAAAGTGAACTATAAATTAATATGTTATATAAATTAGTGTATAAGTTACTATGCATATGTTTATGCTGATTAAAGACAAAAAATTAAAGAATACTTAAAGGAAATATAAACTGTACTGTAAAATAATACTTAATTAGAAGCAGTTGAATTATTTAATGGGTTTGCATTTTCAAATAAAACTCTACTTATTATTCTGAATTTAGAGTAGATAGAAATAAAATCTGTTTCCCAGACAGCTATTTTCTTAGTGACCTAGTATTTGTGATGTCATTTTTGAGATTAATGACCATGATACCTGTTTCACTGATGTGTTTTACTAGGTATCAGTTTGCCGTAAGTGGCAGAGCCTTGAATTTATTGGAAGCCCATATTAAAATATGTCATTCTCTTATGAGGTCTTATTCTGAAATCACTTTTGCTTGTCAGTATTAAGTGTAATGTGTGGGTAAAACCTGGGTGCTTCAGAATGGATAATACTATGGTGTCAATAACAAGGCAAGGGTCTACAGATTCAGAGAAAGTCATAATCTAGGCATGGATACAGGGTACATGGATCCAGTAAGTAACTATAAGGTAAAGTGAAAGTGAAGTTGCTCAGTCGTGACCGATTCTTTGTGACCCCATGAAGCCTACCAAGCTTCTCCGTCCATGGGATTTTCTCGACAAGAGTACTGGAGTAGGTTGCCATTTCCTTCTCCAGGGGCTCTTCCTGACCCAGGGATCGAACCCGGGTTTCCCACATTGCGGGCAGACACTTTACCCTCTGAGCCACCAGGGAAGCCCTAACTATAAGGTAAGGACATCTATATATGTTGAAGCAAGAAGGGAAGCAAGGCAGAATTGTGTTCAAAATCTTCATCTACTTGGCAGTCAGATGTCCAAGTAGCAGTATATGGATTTTATCTGGAATTAGCTTTCACATACTTAGCCTCAAGAAATCTTTGATTCTCAAGACAGTCTGGAGACAGAGTTAAAAAGGAAAGATTTGAAAACTAGTAGCTGACCCATGCACAGACTCTGAATCACTTGATATTTAGAGTAGAAATATGAGCCTAGATATTTAGGGTAGAAATATGAGCACACGTAATATGGAGTTAGTCAAGTCCCATTAGAGTGAACAGACATACTGAAGTAATATTGAATAATAATTTAGTTAATTCACTGGAATATTCAACCAAGAATGATCTCTGAGTTTAGAGTAAGGCCAAACATTTTGGTTGGGATTAATTAGAACCGATTGCTAGGCTAAGAATGAAATGCAAGGAGGTAAATATTCTGTTTATGAAAATAGAGTATTGGCATTAGTTACTTTGCCTCTAGTTAATCTTAGATCTCATACTTCAATCATTAATTTAAATATAACTCTATCTATTAGATTTCCTTGCAGCTATAGAAAATGAACAGAAAGAAGTGTTCCTTCCAAAGCCATCATAAATATTTTGAAACTCAGGTAGGACTTAACCAGTTTGACAAATGACAAATAACATTCAAAGGAGACTCTTCTCATTTGTCAGGTAGTTTCATTTCTCCTTATCAGTGATGATTAATCACACATGAAATATAAATTGTTTCATCATACATATAGTAAGTAACCAGCCACCAATAGCCTTCGGGTTTTCTTTGTTTTTAAGATACTAGGCTTTATTATTCTACATATTATTCTACACTGAGGCTTGAACTAGGAACTGTGTTACAATGCTAAGTGGAAATTACTGATTTTACAATCATTTTAAATGTTCAAAGTTAAAAAAAATATATTTTAAATTAATCACAGTGTGCCAGTTTATATCTAGTATAAATTGTTTAATCTTAAGCTTGCTTTTAAGTCAAATTTTATTTGGAGATATATAGTATTAAATCATCAATCAATATGATAATTGTCTTGCTGTTTTATATTTGTCTTGTAGTTTTCAAATACTTTTCATTTTCATTCAACATATACTTGTGGATCATACACTATGTGAAAATTTAAGGAAATATCCAGGTGTTACTTGAGCAATTAAAATAACGAATATATGAATCTTGATTGACTTGAATATATGAATCTTGAGTTATTTAGGCCCCAGTTTTTTTTGCTTTCAGCTAAATGTTTTCCATATGATCATAGTTTATATTTGAAAGTCAACAGGGTAAACAGATAAATAAAGTGCCATAGAAGTTTAAAAATTATTCTTACCTGAGGAAAAGCAAAAGATTTGCTGTAAAAGGTGACTTTAAATTTAAGCCCTAAATAACAGGTAGACTTTTGTTACATAATAATTAGTTGAAAGATTATCTTGGGCCTAGGTAACAGAGGAAGGCAAAGCAAAGGGAAACTGCATGATGTATGTGAAGAGTAATAAGAGTCTCAAAAACACAGTATGAATTAATGCAACTTGTGCTAATAATGCTGTAAGGGGGCCTGATTTTAAAATTCGTCTCTTTCTTATGAGCACTAGGGAGTCAATGAAGAATTGTAAGTATAGGAATGATACTCAGGCTTTTGCTTTAGAAAATTAAAAGATGCTTGCTCCTTGGAAGAAAAGTTATGACCAACCTAGACACCATATTAAAAAGGAGAGATATTGCCTTGCCAACAAAGGTCCATCTAGTCAAAGTGATGGTTTTTCCAGGAGTCATGTATGGATATGAGACTCAGACTATAAAGAAAGCTGAGTGCCAAAGAATTGATGCTTTTGAACTGTGGTGTTGGAGAAGACTCTTGAGAGTCCCATGGACTGCAAGGAGATCCAAACAGTCCATCCCAAAGGAGATCAGTCCTGAATATTCGCTGGAAGGACTGATGCTGAAGCCGAAACTTCAATACTTTGGCCACCTGATGTGAAGAGCTGACTCATTGGAAAAGACCCTGATGCTGGGAAAGACTGAAGTGGAGGAGAAGGGACCACAGAGAATGAGATGGTTGGATGGTATCACCAACTCAATGGACATGAGTTTGAGTAAACTCTGGGAGTTGGTGATGGACAGGGAGGCCTGGCGTGCTGCAGTCCATGGGGTTGCAAAGAATCGGACACAACTGAGCAACTGAACTGAAGGATTGAACTGAGGCTAGTTAGGAAGTTTTGGCAATAATGTAGGCAGTGTGCATTAGGATCTGATATTAATCATGAAATTGGAAAGAAGGGTCTGATATTAATCATGAAATTGGAAAGAAGGGATTTTTATATGAGCACTATTATAAAATAGATTCTATGAAACTTGACAACTATCCAACTTGGCAAAGGAAAAATTCAGAAATTTTCTGATAAAAAGTTTTGAAGCTGAGTGCTAGAAGAATATTGGAGGAGGAAAGAGCCACCCACCCAGTATTCTTGCCTGGGAAATACCATGGAGAGAGGAGCCTGGTGGGCTACAGCCCATGGGGGTCACAAAAGAGTCAGACAAACGTAACTACTAAACAAGAACAGCTAGAAGAATATTATTGGTGTTTGTAATAAAAATGAAAAAGATAAACTATTTTGTGAGAGGAGAAAAGATTAATTTTAGACAGATTTAAAGTGCTGTGGCACGTGCAAGTAGCATCAAGTGAATTAAGTCAGACAAAGGCATGTATCATCTAATTTTACTCGTAAGTAGAATATAAAAAACAAACAGAAAACTAAAATAAATGAACAAAGAAAACAAAACCCAACGTGTACATAGAGATCAGAGTGGTGGGGAAGGTGCAGAGGGGATGAATGTGTAAAAACAATAGTAATGGATGGAAACTAAATTTTTAGTGTTGGGCATTCAAAAGTAGAAATATAACCTTTTACATGTGAAAGTTACATAACGTTATTAATCAACATTACCTCAATAGTATTATATAGTAAGACATAAATACTGAACCACCAGCTTTAATTTGAGAATGCCTTTTTTGGTATTTTTGTAATAAAAGTGAGATTGAGGTTTGCTGTAGGCTGGAACTTTGCAGGTAAATTAAACAATGATAAAGTAAATAAAAAGAAAACAAACCTGAAACTATAGAAAACAAACTTCTCCACCTCACAGTTTATCTCAGGGCTATCTGTCCATAATTAAGGCATTACTGTATAAGAATGGTAGCTATTTCGTTTCCTTAATAGCTGGAGTCTCTGAAGGCATACAATACAAATCTTTTTTCCCTAAAATAGACCCCTCCAAATGTTAATCATTATGAATGGTATGATCCAAATAGTGTGATCACTCATCTAGAGCCAGACATCCTGGAATGCAAAGTCAAGTGGGCCTTAGGAAGCATCACTGTGAATAAAGCTAGTGGAGTTAATGGATTTCCAGTTGAGCTATTTCAAATCCTAAAAAATGCTGTGAAAGCGCTGCACTCAATATGGCAGCAAATTTGCAAAACTCAGCAGTGGCCACAGGACTGGAAAAGGTCAGTTTTCATTCCAGTCCCAAAGAAAGGCAATGCCAAAAAATGTTCAAACAACAGCACAATTACAGTCATTTCACATGCTAGCATAATAATACTCGAAATTCTCCAAGGTAGACTTCAACAGTACATGAACCGTGAACTTCCAGATATTCAAGCTGGATTTAGAAAAGACAGAGGAACCAGAGGTGAGATTGCCAACATCCAATGTTGGATCATAGAAAAAGCAAGGGAATTACAGAAAAACATCTACTTCTACTTCTGCTTATTTACTATGTTAAAGCATATGACTGTGTGAATAACAACAAGCTGTGGAAAATTCTTTAACAGCTGGGAATTCCAGACCACCTTACCTGCTTCCTGAGAAACCTGTATGCAGGTCAATAAGCAAGAATTAGAATCAGAGATGGAAAAAATGGACTGGTTCTAAATTGGGAAAGGAGTATGTCAAAGCTATTTATATTGTCACCCTGCTTATGTAACTTATGTGCAGAGTGCTGCTGCTGCTGCTAAGTCACTTCGGTCGTGTCCAACTCTGTGCAACGCCATAAATGGCAGCCTACCAAGCTCTTCTGTCCCTGGGATTCTCCAGGCAAGAACACTGGAGTGGGTTGCACCTTCTCCAATGCTTGAGAATGGAAAGTGAAGTCACTCAGTTGTTTCCGACTCTTTGCGACCCCATGGACTGCAGCCTACCAGGCTCCTCCGTCCATGGGAGTTTCCAGGCTGGAGAGGGGTGCCATTGCCTTCTTGGTACATCATGCAAAATGTTGGACTGGATGAAGTTCAAGTCAGAATCAAGATTGCCAGTAAAATATCAAAAACTTCAGCTATGCAGAGGACACCACCCTTATGGCAGAAAGCAAAAAGGAACTAAAGAGCCTCTTGATGAAAGTGAAAGAGGAGAGTGAAATAGCTGGCTTAAAACAGCATTCAAAAAATTAAGGTCATGGCATCCAGCACCATCACTTTTTGGCAAATATTTTGGGAAACAATGGAAACAGTGACAGAGTTTATTTTCTTGGGCTTCAAAATCACTGCAGATAGTGATTGAAGCCATGAAGTTAAAAGATGTTTGCTTCTTGGAAGAAAAGCTGTGACAAACCTAGATAGCATATTGAAAAGCAAAGAATTACTTTGCCAACAAAGGTCAATATGGTCAAAGATATGGTTTTTCCAGTAGTCATATATGGATGTGAGAGTTGGACCATAGAGAAGGCTGAGTGCTTAAGAATTGATGCTTTTGAACTGTGATATTGAAGAAGATTCTTGAGAGTCTCTTGGACTACAAGATCAAACCAGTCAAGTCTAAAGGAAATCAATCCTGAAAATTCATTGCACGGACTCGTTCTGAAGCTGAAGCTTCAACACTTTTGCCACCTGATGCAAAGAGCTGACTCATTAAAAAAGCCCCTGATGCTGGGAAAGATTGAAGGTAGGAGGAGAAGGGGATGAAAGATGATGAGATGGTTGGATGGCATCACTGATTCAATGGACATGAGTTTGAGCAAGCTCCAGGTGACAGTGAAGGACAGGGAAGCCTGTGTTTCTGCAGTCCATGGAGTCACAAAGAATCAGATAGGATTTTGCAACTGAACAACAATAAGAAGTCTGATATTACATGCAAAAGACAAGATGCAAACAATTTTGGTTTTATTTCTGGAATGCAATTTCAGAAATCAACATAATTAATTGTAATAATATAAAGGGAAATTTAACTTTTCATAATTGAGGCATTTGATGTATTTCATGTTAAAGTAGAAAGAACCTTCCCTATTCTGAGAATATATATACAAAACTATTAACAAATATTATACTCAGTGGAGAAAATGGAAAGATTTCTCACTGAGAATTGGAAAAGACGAGGATGTCTGCTATCAGCACTTGTATTGCACATTATACTGGGTATTCTAACCCTTGCAATAACGTGAGAAAAATAAGTAATTTGTACAGAAATAAAAAATTTAAAAATAAAACTTTATTCACAGGTGAAATTGTCTATTTGAAAAATTCTTTTTTTAATTTTTTGAAAAATTCTAAAGAATCTACAGATGAACTATTACAACTGAGTGAATTTAGCAAGTTTTATATATAAAACTTTTCTTTTTTTTCACTGTAGTTAATATCATTAACTTTTTGAAAAGATCATGGTCATTTACACTGCAGACACTTTGGGTTTTCTATAATTGCTTCTTCAGAATATTTTTTAATATGGTCTTTATATCCCATGTTTGATTAAACTAAATCCTTGGCTTGATTCCATTTGAATACTTCGGCAAGGATACTTCAGAGGTGATACTGTTGTATATCACATTGCGTGTCATTAGAAGCACAGAATGTCTGGATGTCCCATTATGAGTAAGTGGTTCTAAGTTTCATCAGTGTGTTAAGTTGGTGACAACCACATTTTCACTTCAAAGTTGCAGTTTTCCCTGTGAAGCTATTGGGGGTGTACTTGGGTATGATGACAATATTCAGTTTCCCATTCATCCTTCTTCTAATAGTTGCCAATATCCTCTGAAGATCCTTGCTTGAATCAGTTATTTCAGTACATTGACTTTGTCTGAACTCTATTTCTTGGATGTATAAACAGGTAAACAGATAATTTTACTGCTCAACCAACAACAGTAAAATCTCAGTAGTTCATTGGAAAGAGCACCAAAGTGATATTTCTTTCTTTTTTTGTTGTTTTTGGTTACTTGTGATGTGGGATGACTTCATTTAGTATTTAAGCAATCTCAAGCATGACTACACTGTCCTTTGAGCTGATTAAGCAATATTAAGCATGAATTTAAGGGAGCACCTAGTTGACATTTTCAAAATGCTAGGTGCTTCCAGCAATAACCTGGAATGTAAGTCGATTAATCTTAATCCTGTCAAGCAGAACTCTTCACAGAGCTTGTTTATCAAAGCAACATGTAAAAGAATAAGGTGGAAAACAGTATGTAAAAACGAGTAAGAAGAAGGCAAGGGTTTTTTCCCCCCCTAATTCTTTAAGAGTAGATTTATAACAGGTTTCTGTTGGATTATAGAGAAATGAGAAGTATTGAAAAAGCTTTAAAATAGCCTGTTTAGAAGAAATCTTTGGCATTGAATGAGTTACAAAATGCCTTTTTGTGCAGAAGCAGCATTTCCATTGGAACTTTTATTTAAACCTTATCTCTGCTTTGCAGCTGTACCTGGAAAGAAGGAAGAGAAAACAACCAAGACAGTGGAGCAAGGTAAAAAAAAATGAAGGAGGTTGACATTATCTTCTTTAGAAAGACAACAACGTGAGGAGGAAAGCACTGGATTCAGACAGGCGGACGACAATAACCTTTAAATCGATTGCTCTCCATCACTGTCCTTGCATGTTTCTCTGTGCCAGGGAGAATGTGAGGTGGCAGTCTGGGTTTTTGTTCTTTTGTATAACTAAACTTTGAGTGTAAGTTCAGAACAGGAAAGCTCCACAAACTGCTTAATTACATCAATAAAAATGCTGAAGATTGTTGGGAATAAGGAAAACTTTCAGGCCAATTGGTAGACATTTTTCCTGTGTGGTTTGTGGTTTTAACACCACCTGACTGACCATAGTTTAAAGAACAGAGATGACACAATTCTGTTTATGCAAGAACAATTTCTACTGCTTGAAAAATAATATGTTAAAACAAAGTGAAAAACCAGCAATACAAGTAAATTACTTGAATTTGTATTACGACTTCAGCAATTGATTCTCCCAAGAGGTCTAAAATTTCAGTGTTATAAATCACAATGCTATAAATAATGCATTTTCTTTTTACTTATGCAGCTATATAATAAATATATCACTCTAGAATATGCTTGATGAAAATACTGCAGCATAGTAGAGTAAAAGCATTTGAGGTGATGTTGTGCCTTCTGTTAGAGCTCACATTGCTAATAATTTTAATTGTTGTTCCCTCAATCCTTTGGCTTTTAATACATTATAATATTCACTATTAATTATAATCAATAGATGAGGTTAGAACTAGCATAATTTTGTCAAGAATAAAATGAAAATAATTTCTCCTCTTAGAGACAAATTCTTAATATCAGAAATTTAGATATTTTTACATAAATATATTAAGAAAAATCATTCAAACCCTCACATTTCAGATAAGTAAACTAAGTCAAGGATTCACTAATTTAAAAAATTAGCCAAGGGTTGATTTCCTTGGGCTTTTCAAAATAAAAATCACATTGAAAAAGTTTTCAAATTCATTTTGGTTTCTGCGGACTACCTGGACTTTTAGAGTTCAATTGAATGTTTCTATCAGCTTCTTTTTGAGGTGGATATGTTCGTCTCTGAAATAAAAAGTTGAGGTGTAGGAGCATGGATCCCAGTCTCACCTTGTTGACTTTGACAAGGTTCTGAGCCTAAATTTCTTCTCTAAAAAATAGAGTTAATTATACTTGACCTGCCTGTCTGACATGTGGAGTTTAAAATATATGTGAAAGGATATGAAAAAATGTAAACTCCTAGTTAAGTATTTAGTATTTAATAGGCCTTTTTCCTTTTGAAATCAGCTTCAGTATAAGTGAGAATCAAATCACTTTGCTTTCATTAAGCTTCATAGTTTTACTCCTCTCTAGTATAAAGGTGTTGGCTGCTCATCTTATGGCATTTGCAAATTGTTTTTATAACCACAGCAAATTAAGAGAAGACTTAACTAGAATATAAAATGCCCACACTAATAACAGTACCTAACATATAACTGATTTAAGCACAGATTATTTTATTTCTTTTTACCTTCATGTTCATGTCAGTTTCATTAATTACATAATGTTGCCTCAGAAAGTTGAGAGACTGGAAATGTCTCTTAGAGATGTGAATTTACTCCTTTGGATGATTTTATAATTCATTCTTTTACTAAATTCATCTTACTTTATAAACACTTAGGCACTTGGCTTATATAAAAATGAATCTTTCAATGACATTTTAATATTGATTTATTAAATCATTTCAGTTTTAAATATCATAAAGCAGTGGCTTCATAATTTTTAACTACAGAGATCATTAAAAATAGGCTATTTGGATAACTTGAATATTTTTGTGATGGTATATCTATGACAAGTAATTTATATGAAAAATATATTTTGCGATTTTAATAAATTAAGGAATTTATGTGAGAATAAATCACTTACATTCTACAGATTTTATCATAATATTCTAATATTTATTCCTGAGATAATGTTTAACTATTGTGTAGTTCTCTTCTTTATATAGATTTTAGTTATATTTAGAAGTATGAATAATATAAAACTAATTCGTAATGCACTGAAGTACAGTTAAATGGTTTATAAAGAGTTATTGTCATTAATTTAAATTTGAACTTACAAACTCTGTTAGGGACAAGCTTTTACTCATAATTCTTAATAGGTTTCAAATAAACTTTTTGATCTATTTAAAATTGTGTATATTGAACCTCTGGACCTATTCTGAATTATGATTGCTAGGGAAGCATTAATTAAGCTAAACTTTATGCTATGGAAAATTCATATAGTGATAGGTGAAAAAATTTTACATTAATGTAATTTAGTAAACTGGACCTCATATCATGTAAGAATTAGAAATTTAGTTAATTTAACTTTTGCAAAAGTCTAAAAGTATACCTCTAATTTTATCTGTAATTCATTGAGGGATCATGTGGTTTTCAGTTGTTCTTCTCATAAAGATTGTACATTGGCTAGACCAGAAATTTGAGTGTTCAGAAAATCTTTATAAATTTTCCCACTTTAAAAACACACACACACCACAGACACCATTAGCAATTTCTCTTTGTTTAGAAAGAAGTTACCTAGAAGCATCAGGAGACACAAATATTTTCCACAGTACATGTTGCTGTCCTTATAGTGAGAGCTCAGGAATGCCAGAGATAAAACATCACAACGCACTCTACTGTATGAGGATTTGTCTTATATTTATGGTATATTATACTAGAAAGAATACATCACATTTCATTGGTGGTTTAGTCACTAAGTCATGTCTGACTCTTTGTGACCCCATGGATTGCAGTTAGTCTGGGTCCTTTATCCATGGGATTTTCCAGACAAGAATACCAGTGTGGGTTGCCATTTCCTACTCCCACGGAACTTCCTGGCCCAGGGATTGAACCTGTGTCTCCTGCATCTCCTGCATTGTAGGCAGATTCTTTACCACTGAGCCACCAGGGGAACCACTTCAGTATAATTTCACTTCATTAAGCTTGGTTTATTTCCTTTCATTAAGCTTGGTTAACTCACATTTCCTTAAGCTTGGTTTATTTATTGTTTGATATTTAATTTCTCATATTTAGTGTATTTTTTTCTCCTTGGTATTACTTTTCAGAATTGACCTGTCCACATAACTCCAATTTCCCTCTCTCTTTTTTAATCTTGCTTTCTCGCAGAAGAAAATCTTTGGTAATATTTGCTTGTTACTAGCCAGAGGATCAAAGCAGTCACTCTCAGGAAGCATCCAGTGATGTCTTACTTACCAGGGCAGGGCAGGAGACCAGTCAAGACAATTAACTTTAATGATCTGAGTTGTAGATTGGATTCCCAGAATCTCCTTGTTTCTAATTTTCTTCCTTCAAAGTGATTTCAATCTAACAATGAAAAGGTGAAGAAAGTAGTAATAAATCAAATCACTCACATATCATCTTTCTTTTTCTTTCATTCATACCTGTGCATGATATCACTTAAAGCTTTCTTTAAGAATTTGTTCTAAGGGACTCTAACAGTGCTGGCATGTTGGAAATATTCAATAAATACTTGTGGGTTGAATAAAAACGTAGAGGAATCGTTGAATAAAGGAATATTAGGTGATGCAGACTGCAATAATCTGTGTCTCTAATACTGTATGATTATGATCTTTTAGTAAATCACATGTGATTTCTGATAGCAAAAGTTGCCAAATATTTCAGAAACCAGAAGATAACTGATTAAGTCATCCAACTACTCATTTTAAAGTAAAAACACAAGATGAAATTAGTAATTAAATAATCTGCTGCTGCTGTGCTATGCTGTCATGTCTGACTGTTTGCAGTCCCATGGACTGGAGTCCACCAGGCTCCTCTGTTCATGGAATTTTTCAGGTAAGAATACTAGAGTGGGCTGCCATTGTCCTCTCCAGGGGATCTTCCAGACCCAGGGATTGAGCCCTCTCCTCTTGTATCACCTGCATTGGTAGGGAGATTCTTTACCACCTGGGAAGCCCAACTAAATATTAATTGATCATTAATTACATCATTATTAGGATCTTTGGTATTCTTTGGTATAATTCTTTGTTATTATTAGGATCTTTGGTATTAGGATTAAGGTATTCTTACATAACAAAACCTTGTGGTGAACCATCATATGGATACAAATTTTGAATAAATTATGTTTTAGCAATTGTACCTTCTATATTGTGAATTTTTAAAAAAACTTAAAATGAAAGAGAAAATTTAGTAATGGCCCAATGAGGTCAGAGTAGAAGTGTAACTACAGAAACATTAGGCCTTATCCTTATTTTTCGTGGTTTTACAATTATAGAGTGAATTAGCTGATCTTCTACTCCTTTGAATTATAACAAAACTTATATTCACTGAAGTTTTCAAGTAGCATGTCCTTTATATCAAAATATAAAATCTCTATGAGAAGGCTGGTCTAGAAAGACTTATTTCTAAGATTCTAAGTCTCAAATATTAAGGGAAAACATACTTCATAAACTTGGAAAATTTGGTATCTCAAAATTAAGCTGAAAATTTCATTACAGAAATATTCAGTATAGTTTTACATCCTCTTAACAATTAAAAATCACTTCAAAATCTACTTAAGTACAAACATGACAAAAATATTCATGAAAAATGATTAAATAGAATTTAAGTGCCTGTTAACCACCAAGAATAAATTTGAACACAGTAATTTTATTAAGGGTAAAATTGTGGATCATAAATGTATCAAATACAGTTCATATCCTGTAATAAAAATTGTATTTTGCTTAAAATGAAGAAATATTTCTAAATTTGTAAGTACAGTAATTTGTGTCCACTTGAAGAGTTTCTGTCTTTCTTTGGCTTTTTGCTATTTTGTAAACAGTGGTATCCCACGTCATTGTATTAGGGTTTTAAATTGTCAGAGAGGCAAGTGAAACCCAATGCTATTTACATGCTTTGTGTATTTGTCACTGTCCTCAGACACTTTTCAGATTCTCTTCTATTCTTTGTAAATGAATGGGTCTATTTAGAACCTGTGATATGTATTTGTTGTAGATCGATCCCATACTTTCAAGTGAATGTTAATAATATCTAACAATAGTAATTTCTCTGAGAGGAACTTATTTATTTAAATAATAAATGTTTATAATTCATGATGTGTCAACATTATAAAAAATAGAAACAATTTTATATTTAAGAACAATGGTGTAAAACTGAAAGTATAGTTGATACATACTGTATCTAATTATTTGCTTAATATGTGTTATAAGATAACCTATTTTCACATGTGGACTAAGTCATGCTGTTGACCCTCAATAAATGTTAAATGATGATAATAACACTACTGATTCCTGTGAATTCCAAACTTTTGACATTAGTTTGTGCTTTGGTTGTTTAATATTTATTGAGCGCCCACAACAGACTAGGCGCTGGGAATGGGTGTGAGGAGTATGGAATGGGCTTCGGAGAAAAGATGGTCTATACCCAGAGCTCATGAAGCATCTGTAGAAGTGAGCGTACTCTGCTTGCTTACATATTTTATATATATTCAACAGAACTTTTTGCAATTTTCCACTATCTCATTTGCTCACATATTTCACCATTTCTTACTCTTGTTTCAATACTTACAGAATGTTCTCACAGTCATTTGATCTCATGAATGGCAGTTTCTTTCTCATCCCTTCTCTCTCACCATTGTTGTTGTTTAATTGCTAAGTCATGTCTGACTCTTTGCCACTCCATGGACTGTAGCCCACTAGGCTCCTCTGTCCATGGAATTTTCCCAGGCAAGAATACTGAAGTGGGTTACCATTTCCTACTCTAGGTAATCTTCCCAACCCTAGGATTGAACCTGCATGTCCTGCATTGGCTTCCCAGGGAAGCCTTAGGATATACTATAGTAAAGTTAAAATCACACAGAGAGATGTAGTGTAATGTCCACATTCTAGTTTTCATTATATGCATAATTCTGGTTTTTGGCTATGAAAATGAACCACTCATCTGCCTAATGTGACCTACATGCCTATCTTTTTCATTCCTTTGCTTAGAGACTGTGGGCATTTCATGGAGAAGCACACTAAAAGACTCTAATATTATACCAAGAACCTCTCCATGCACTTTGTCCTAAGATCACCTCTTTTACCAGCAGGTTACCTTTCTAACTCTGGACTCAGAGGAACTAGCTGCTAGATAGGCCAAATTAAGTCACCTGACATTACAAGAACAGACAGTGTATCCAGGGATAATGTGTCCTACTCTATTTATGGTGGCTTCCCTGATGGCTCAGATGGTAAAGCATCTGCCTGCAATGCGGGAGACTTGGGTTCAACCCCTGGATGGGGAAGACTCTGTCTAAACTCTACCCTTTCCAGGAGTAATGAAAGTACTTTCTTAATGGAAGTTGTATCCATCTTTTAGGCTCCTAAAAACAATAACAAACTTTTTACATCAAGCATATACTCTTGCTACACCTATCATATAATTATGGAACTTTGTCTTGATTTAATGTCCAACAATCTTTGTGTAAAACTAATGGAATGTATTTATATACCATTTCTAAAGCCCAGTCAAATCAAATTGAAATATGAAGAAAAGTTGTCATATGCTTTCTGAATTTAATGACAATGCACTTCAGATTTCTTTTGGCAATACTTAATGTAATTTAATAATTTTAAAGCAATTTAAAATGCATAGTTTTGATCATCATCTACATCTTAATATTAAGTTTATGGTTCTTTAGGAAATCCCTAAATCTGTAAAACACCATCTCATCCTCTTTATAATAAAAATTCTCTTATAAATCTTATTTTTACTTATGGAGAATTTTGATCACTAACCCCAGGATTTGGTCAGTAAAAACTATTTCTAATTATTTAGTATAGATATTTGAAGATTACAGTTTTGTTCTCCAGAGAGAAAAACTGACTTTTGTTTGTTCCTTTGCTATTCTGCATTAGCGTGTATAAAATCTGAGGAAATGCTTTGTAGTGTTTACCTTATAACACACTAAGAAAAGAAAAATACCTCCTTACAAGCTCAAAAATATTAAGCTGCTAATTTTGTCTCTTTTCTATTGATATTCACTTTCACTCCTGCTTTTATCCTGCAACAACCTATGGGTTTGTTCTCTTTTTTCCATTACGGATTTTTAATAGAAAGTATATTGTAAGCTGCTATGTTACAAACCTAAGCAGCCAGAACAGAGATTGTTTGGGGAGAATTTTTTTATCCCTTCTTAATTGAATTTTTTCTTTTATGTATAAATTCATTTTCTACCAAAAGCCTATGCAGGGGGAAAAAAAGTAGGCATATACTATACCCTATCTTGAATAAAACTACTTAAAATCAATTGCTATGTCATATCCTGTAATAAATTAATGGGAGTTTAAGCTAAAAAATTAATTTAAGCTGAAATTCTCTAAAAATCAAGTTGCAGCTATTACCTGAAATCATCTGCTCTGCGTAAAAATGCATTGTTACTTTCTTTTAATTGTAAAGTACACATTATAGATCAACTAATTTCAGGAATAAACATGAAAAATTTTCACCATTCTGCATAAAATTTGATTGCACTTTATTGGCTGTATTACTATCCCAGTTTTTCTGTAGAATGATGGTATTTTATATGCTAAAGAAAAAGCAGTTTTTAAAATCTGAAAATTCAGTGCAGATACTCCTTTGGAATTATGAAATGACAAAATATAACTCAAAATTTTTTCATCACTTTGACTTGCAAATTTGGGGTTTCATTTCATTTGATTTTGTATCAGAAAGAGCTACTAGGTCAGGTAACTCGTAAAAAAAAAACATCTGCAGTGTCGTTAAAAATCTTGACAACAAAAATCATGGTCAACAATTCTTAGCTTGGAGTTAGCACTTGTATTGTTGGCCCTTGAAAATAAACAACTACTAAAACCTAATAATGATTAGAAATACTAATTTGGCTTAATAATAGAGTACACAGTCATCTCAAAATAGAACTTAAGGCTTGGTCTGTCCCTTATAAACACGAAAAAATTTATTCTGTGACATAGGCTGGTTACTTGTTTGAACGCCTCCTTTACAAGCTGAGATTATTTTACTAAGCATTCTGTACAGAATTTTCCAGTCTTAATATTGTCTAATTTTCATTTGTAAGAAATGTCTCCCATGCATGAGGCATTTCCACTTTGTCCCAGATACTGAAGAATAAGCTCATTTTTCTGATTGAAAATACAATCTGGGCAAATATGCAAATAGGAAAATCAGATTCAGATTCTAATATGAAAATATTTCTGAATATTATATAAGTCTACTAAATAGAATCCTAATATTTGAAGTATTTACTTCACTTGAATTTCAAAATATACACTTAAATTTTTCTTAAGTTTCAAAAAGTACATCTGTGGAGCAAAGCATGCCATTGAATGTCCAGTGAAATGACATGAAGATTCTCTAAATATTAATTTAGCCATAAGAATCAGTGATAATGATGCAGAAGATGCAGAAATTCTTCTCATAACACACTCACACAAAAGAATCTTTAAAAAATGAAACAGAGGATATTGTCTCAAGAGAGAAGAGAATGTGGATATCACAACTGTTGGTGAATTGTGGTTTCACTATTGGTTTGGACTATTTCCAAACAAAATAACAATGACTGTCTAAGTATTGTCAGTCAGTTCAGTACGTATCATATTCTCTTATGAGCAAAACTTTAATTGCATTGATACAATAACAGAAAGAAAAATGTTTCGGCTTAAGATCTTTAAAGACTCTTCATCACTAGAAGAATATAAATTCGAATTCTCTAGCAAGGTACTGAAGGTTTCCTTACCACCAACCCTCAGTGTGACTTCAAGCCTTGGCTCACATGCTTCTCACTCATTTTGTACACCCACCAATCACACCACCTGAATTTGCACCCTACATCCTTTTCTTATGTTGTTCCTTGTATTGAAAATGTCTTTCCAGTTCTTCTTTGATAACAGATTTTATATGCAATTTCAGAGTTGATCATAGATACCACTACTTCTGTGAAGTCTTTTCTTATTGCATCAGGTGGAGTTTATCAGTACTCCTGTGGGCTCAGAACTCTGTGTATGTGTCTCCATCATTCTACTTAATCTGTCTACATGGATTTTTTCCAAGCATAGACTGAACTCCAGGCAGCCATCTTGTTTTCCCAGCTCAGAGTCCAAAAGAGACACCTAATAAATATTCATACACTAGATCAAGTTTACCTTTTAAAATACCAAAATGAATTCTTCTATTGTTCCAAAGTGAAGAAACTTATGCTTGGGTTTATTGTTCTGCAGAGTTTCTTGTTTTTTACTCCAACAAAGCCTTTTTGAAAGTCTAAGACCTCAAATTTCTTTTACATGCACATATACAATACAAAGTTTAAAGTACTATTAAAGATTTCTTAAAAAATTCGTAGAAGTCAAAAACATTACCAAGTCAAATTAAACAGTGTATAAAAAGAATTATACACCATGACCAAGTGGGATCCATTCTAGGTAAGCAAAACTGATTTAATATTTGAAAATAAATTGAGGTAATTCATCACATCAATAAGATAAACAAGAAAAAAGCTCAATAGATAACAGAAAATAATTTGACAAAATCCAACAACTAGTTATAATAAAATCTCTCAGCAAACTAGGAATAAAGAGAAACTTCCTCAACTTGATAAAGAATATCTAAAATTAAACCTGCTTATAACCTCATACTTAATGTTGAGTCACAGAAAGCTTACCCACTAAGATAAAGAAACAAGCAAGAATGTCCCTTCTCAGCACAGATGTTCAACATTGTACTGGAAGTATTAGTTAATGCAATAAGACAAGAAAAGGAAGAAAAGACATACCCATTGGAAAGAAAGAAATAAAACTGTCTTGGTGTGTGATATGATCATCTATTTAGAAAATTATGAAGAAGAAAAACCTTCTAGAACTAAATCATTGATTATAGCAAGGTTGCAGGACACAAGGTTAATATGCAAAAGTCAACTGCTCTCCTATGTACCAGCAATGAGAAATTGGAATGAATAAAATAAAAAATGCAAAACTATTTATATTAGCACCAAAAAAAGAAAGACTTAGATATAAATCTAAGATATAACCTTTTCTATGTTCATGAGTAGGCAGGCTCCAAATTGTTAACATATCAGTTCTTCCCAAGTTTATCTATAGATTCTACGCAATCTTGATAAAATCTCAGTGGTATTGACAAACTGATTCTATGAATGTCAACAAACTGATCCTAAAGCTTATGTGGAAAGAGAAAAGACCCAGAATAGCCAAGACAGCATCAAAGGAGATGAACAAAATCTGAGGACTACTGAACTTCAAGACTTATTATAAAGCTACAGTAGTCGACAGTGTGATATTGGTGAAAGAATCAACAAACATTGATGGGACAAAATGGAGAGCCCAGAAATAGACCCATAAAAAATACAGTCAATTGGTCTTTGACAAAGAAGCAAAAACAATTCAATGGAGAAAGGATAGTCTTCTCAGCAAGCAGTATTAGAATAAGTGTACACACACAAGCAAAAAGAAAAAGAAAGAATCTAGGTAAGAATCCTACATCCTTATCAAAATATTAGCTCAGAGTGGATCATAGACCTACATGTAAAACATAAAACTATAAAACTCCTGGAAAATAACATAAAAGAGAATCTAGGTTATCTTGGGTTTGGAGATTACTTTTTAGATACAACACAAAAGACACAACCCATAAATGAAAAGTTGATATGTTGGACATTATTAAAATTAAATATGCCCTGCAAAGCATACTGTCAAGAATATTTAAAGAGAAAACACAAAATAAGAGGAAATATTTGTGAAATATATACCTGGTGAAGGACTGTATACAAAATACACAAAGAACTCTTAAAACTCAACACTAAGAAAATGAGCAACCCATTCTAAAAACTGGGAAAGGGTCTAAACAGATACCTCATCAGAGAAGATAATACGGATGGGAAATCAGCATATGAAAAGATGCTCAACATCATACATCATTAGGAAATGCAAATTAAAACAATGAGATACCACTATATACCTATGAGAATGGCTAAAATACAAAACATTGAAACATCAAATATTGGAGAGAATGTGGAGCAACAGGAGCTTTCATGCTTTGCTGGAGGAAATGCAAAATGGTACAGACACTTTGGAAGACAGTTTGGTGTTTTTTTACAAAACTAAATATACTCTTATCATATGATCCAGCAGTCATGCTCCTTGGTATTTACCCAAATAAATTGAAAACATATGTACACAAATATTCCAGCTTTAGCCTGGTTGCTAAACTTGAAACCAACAAATATATTTTTCACTAGGTGAGTGAATAAATAAATGCTGTTATGTCCATACAAAAGAATTTTCTCCAGTGTTAAAAATGTGTGAGCTATTAGGCCATGAAAAGATAATGAGGGACATTAAATTCTGTTTCTAAGTGAAAGAAGCCAATCTGAAAGTCTGCATATTATATAACTCCAACTATATGACTTTCTGGAAAAGGCAAAACTATGGAGATAGTAAAAAGTTCAGTGGTTACCAAGGGTTTAGGAAGAGGGAGGGATGAATAGATAGTGCACAAGAGATTTCTAGGCAGTGAAGCTATTTACTATCATATCATTATGGTATACGTATGTCATACATTTTTCAAAATCCATAGAATTAACATAACCAAGAATGAACCCTAATGTTAGCTGTAGACTTTGATTTGATAGTGATGTATCAATACTGATAATGATATATCAATGGTAACAACTGTACAGCATTAGTTAGGGACTTGATGATGGAGATGGTCATTTATATTAGGGGACAGCATATGTGGGAACTCTCTGAACTTTTATTCAATTTATTGTAAACATTAATCTGCTCTAAAAATTATTATAGTTCATTAATTTAAAAAAATTGTATGGAGGAACTTCCCTTGGTGACCCAGTGGTTAAGGGTCTGCCTGCCAGTCCAGGGAACATGAGTTCAATCCCTCATCTGGGAACTAAGATCCCACATGCCATGGGTCAGCTGGGCCCATTCGCCACAGTTACTGATCCAGCGCCTAGAGCTTGTGCTCTCCCTCAAAAGAAGCCACCACAATAGGAAGCCTGTGCTCTGCAACCAGGGAGGAGCCCCAACTCACGGCAAATAGAGAGAGCTGCATCCAGCAAAGAAGAGCCCATGCATCACAACGAAGACCCAGCACGGCCAAAAATTAATAAATAAATAAATCAAAGACCATGAATGTATTAAAAAAAATGTATGGAAATCTCAAAGAATGTGTCCACTAAGTGAATTTCCTAGTACTGTATTTTTACATTTCATACTGAATAGCAGAAGGATTTATTTCAAAATCCTATTCATTTTACTATATCAATAATTTTAAGTTAATATTTTTCTTATAGTTAATTATATTTCTTCAAATTACATATACATATATCCTCATAAAACACGTTTCATATTTGAACACAGATGACAAGGAGACATTTCCCAGATCACACATAAATGTGTTTGTAGACGATTCCTAACTGAGAAAGAATTTGAAAGACAATGTAGAATATATACAATATTATAATTGTCATAGAAAATATAATATGTTACATTTAAAATGAGATGATTAGTGATTTTAACAATAAATTATTTGAAATTAAGTATATAAATATATGAGTGTGACGTTATGGTGAATGGAAATTCATCATTTGAAATTTCTTAGGTTAAAAAAAAAGCAAATTGTTATATGAAGTAAAGTTGAAATATATATAATTTTTTATTTTTACCCATGAAAATTGTCAAGTACTGGTGATTTCATTTTACTTTGCTGACTTAGCCAACTTGGGACTGCAAAGTTGGGAAATAACTAACCATGAAAGATGATTATATGATAATTAAGCTTTTGTATAAAGATTCAAGAGTAAATTTTCTGATAAAATGTGCTCAGCATAAGTTTGCCTAATTTATTCAACAAATAGTTACTGACTTCCTTGTATGTGTCAGATGACATGGTCTCTGCTTCAGGAAAAGAATTTGGAAAGCTATGACAGACGCAGTTATGAAGAACATTGCTGTGAGGTGGTGATGCAATGTATGCTCACTCTTCACTTCTAGGAGCCATCTGTGGTGCAATCAAATTTATATTTCACTGTGCTCCCAGCACTTACTATAGTAGTTTAGCTGTAATTTTTATTCTGATGGTCTGAGTTCAAATTTCCCACTGCCATTTAAGTTGTGATATTGGACAAGTTATTTACCTCTCTTAGATCCTACTGTCATATCTATAATATCTAGATAATGCCTACCTCCCTGGAATGGGTAAGGAGTTAGAGATCTGTCTCAGTCAACTCTGGCTGCTATCACAAAATATTATCGATTGGGTGGTTTAAACAGCAGAAATGTATTTCTCACATTTCTGGAGGCTAGGATGTCCAAGGTCAGGTGCCAGCCAATTTGGTCCCTGATAAAGCCGCTCTTCCTGGTTTGCAAACAAACGTCTTACTATATTTCCTGTTATGGTGCAGAAAGAGAAAGGGATAGGGGGAGAGAGAGAGAGAGAAGAGAGAAGTCATCTTTTTCATGTCTCTTCTTATAAGAAAGGGCACTAATCCCTTTCATGAGGGCTGCAGTCTCATGACATAATCACCTCCCAGAGGCCCCGCCTCCAAATGCCATTGCATTGAGCATTAGGCCTTAGTATTTCGATTTCAGGGTGAAACAAACATTCCAATCATAGCAAGATTTTATGTAAAAATGTCTAACCATCGGAAACAATACTTTATCATTATATGTGAACACAGGAATGACCAAGACCTAACTTTGTCTGCCCTTAAGGAAATTAATCTTTTAACAAAGATTTTCTTCTTGAAAGAATCATGAGAAATTTGACATCTTAAGTTGAACATGATTACATGAGAAAAATTCATGCCTAATAAAATTTTCTTTGAAAAACAAATTCTTTAGTACTCAGAGAGTTATATTCTAAGGTGTCCCAGTTTACCTCAGCTCCCAAAATATAAAGGAGTGCTTATTTTATTTTTTAAGTAATTGCATATTACTATTCTTCCTAAAAGAGCCCCTCATAGATAAAGTAAAATGTACCCCACTGAGGTACATTCCAAAATTCTGATTAGTATTCTCCTCTTAGAGCCAAGCTGCATAGCCTAAAATCATCATTATTGTAAAGCTGGATCAGAATTCAGTCAAAGGAAAATAACAGTTAGATGACTTCAGGAAGTCCCTCAGCTAAGGTAACTTGAAGAACTATATTACTATAGGAAAGAGTTTGTCAAAAGTACTAGAATACCTAGTCCATTGGACAAAACTTCTGTCTCCATGGTGATCACAAGCTACACATTAAATAAGTTCTGTATCTGTTGTTTTGAATTCCTATGCCATGTTTCATGTGACAGGTTTAACATGAACACAGCCCAGCTTGCCTAGAACCACACAATGCTTGTGCAATTGAAGGGAGCTTTTTAGAGATTCATATACAGAGTTACTGTTGAGTCGTTCAGTCGTGTCCAAATCTTTCCAACTGCATGGACTGTAACACACCAGGCCCCACTGTCCATGGGATTCTCCAGGCAAAAATACTGGAGTGGGTTGCCCTTTCCTCCTCCAGAGGCTCTTCCTGACCCAGGGATCCAACCCTTGTCTCTTGTGTCTCCTGCATTGACAGGCAGATTCTTTACCACTGAGTCCCCTAGGAAGCTAGCCTATAGAATAAGGTATATATTTAAATGTATTGTTAAGACAAAAAGAAAATTAAAAATGGCTTCCTAATCAAGTTATACTTAATTAAAAGTTAATGAACAACATCCTGAATAAAATTAAACACTGACAAAGTCTTTTCAGGAGTATTCAAAGTTAGTACTGCATAAAACATCAAAATATTTTTTTCCTCATGGGAATTATAAGCATAGAATGCTAAACCATTTAGACAACTTGAAAATTCTTTTCTCTGTATTTATTTATAAAGTGAATTTTGGAATTTGAAAAGGATAGAAAATGCTATAAAATACCTTTTCTAAAATATCCCTGATTGTCAAATGTTATGTCCACATGAACAAAAAACAATGACAGATGCATGTAGGGCTTTTGGATATTGAATAGTTAAAAATCAGATAATTGATCACAATTGAATCACTCTAAAAACAAGGTAGGATCACCTTAGGAAGCGATAGAAATGTTATACAACAATTTTAGCATCATTTTGGTGTGATGTACATTAATAGTCATGATCTGAGGAATTACAGGTAATTCTTTTCCTTGGAAGGAAAGTTATGACCAACCTAGATAGCATATTGAAAAGCAGAGACATTACTTTGTCAACAAAGGTCCGTCTAGTCAGGGCTATGGTTTTTCCAGTAGTCACGTATGGATGTGAGAGTTGGACAGTGAAGAAAGCTGTGCGCTGAAGAATTGATGCTTTTGAACTGTGGTGTTGGAGAAGACTCTTTAGAGTCCCGTGGACTGCAAGGAGATCCAACCAGTCCATCCTAAAGGAGATCAGTCCTGGGTGTTCATTGGAAGGACTTATGTTGCAGCTGAAACTCCAGTACTTTCTCCACCTCATGCGAAGAGTTGACTCATTGGAAAAGATCCTAAAGCTGGGAAGGATTGGAGGCAGGAGGAGAAGGGGATGACAGAGGATGAGATGATTGGATGGCATCACCGACTCGATGGACATGGGTTTGGGTGGACTCCGGAAGTTGGTGATGGACAAGGGGGCCTGGCGTGCTGTGATTCATGGGTTCGCAAAGAGCCGGACACAACTGAGTGACTGAACTGAACTGAACATAAGGATAGAGTGCTCCAGATGGTTCTTTAAAACCATTCTTTCCATCAGAAGGGAAAAAAAAAAAAAAGGATACTTGATCTTATTTGTGATGCTCATGAAACAATATCTCAAATCAGCAGACCAATTATATATTTTCAAAAGAGGAAAGAAATACAATTTTTGAAGTGATATTATTGAGCCCTTTAGTAGTGCTAGCTGGGAAAGAAAGGTTAAGACTATTGAGTTTGAATCCTCACACAGCCAGGAAGTCTGAACTGTCTGACAATTTTGTTAGGATCTTTTACACCTTCCAATTTTAGTTTCTTTTTTGCATTCTAGCTACACTTGACATTGACATCAAGCCAAAACACTTCTACATAAATATTTTTGTTCATATCCTTATGTCACTAATAGTAAATTGGTATTGATCATTTGGAACAATGAATAATAACTAATATCTAAATCAAAGGTGGTGCTAGTGGTAAAGAATCTGCCTGACAATGCAGGAGATCTAAGATTGCATTGAACGAAATGCATTACGTTCAGTCCCTGAGTTGGGAAGATCCCCTGGAGAAGGAAGTGGCAACCCACTCCAGTCCTCTTGTCTGGAGAGTCCCATGGACAGAGGCACCTGGGGGCTACAGTCCATGGGCTCCCAAAAGACTGAAGCAACTGAGCGTAAATCAAAGATATTATTCATTATTGCCATCTCCTTTATACATATTATTTGACGTTCAGAACATTTATGTGCTGAGGAGGAACTCTAGTGCCGATTTCTTTTATTACATGACTGTCCATTATTTCATGTTTTTGTTTGGCCTGTTTTACAGGCCTTTTGAAAAAATCTTGTAGAAGGAAACAGTATTGTCAGATATACATTTTATCTTGTAGAGGATAATGTTAAAAGAAAAAGTAAATGCTATTTTCTGTTTATTTGTCTTGATTAGATATATTCAGGTACCTAATTTAAAAAGAAAAATCCCTGAATTTTTTGAAATTGAATATTTTTCTCTTCAAATTAATAGTTTTTTCTAGTAGATTATAATATTTAAAATTAAGCTTACTATTTATAGCTATTTTGATCATACTTTATGTGTGGAATTCATTTTTAAACATCTGGCAATAGCATAGCTGGTAAAATTAAGTTTATTATTACCAATATATGAATTGATGTCAGTACAGGCCAATTATGTGAGATTGGATTTAAAACATGCAGGTAAAAAGTAACACAGGACATAAACTTTTCTTTTAATTGCATACGATTAAGAAAGCAGTTTTTAACTTTCTGGTTTATTTTGCTCTTATACACCTAGTTTTTCACTAAGTCAAGTTTATCTATGTGACAAAAGCAGATAAGATTTGTTTGGAGCCTTTAAAAAAAATCTTGTCACTAGTTGTATTGATAGTTTCCATTTATGAATGAGACTTCAAGCTGCTTTGCTTCTGCAACACTTGCATGAAATAGGCACTTCATTTGTATTTCCAACTGCTTGCGAGACGTGTCTGTTACTGAGTCCAAGCTTGCTCTGCTCACCCACAACAGGCCAATAAATCGGAGAGATGAGGTGTTGAGGCAAAGAATACAACTTTATTAGTAAAGCCGGCTGATGGAGAAGATGCCAGACTAATGTCTCATATTAACCTTTATCAGAGTCTGGATGCCAGGTTCTTTTATTGAACAAAGACGGGGTCGGGGTAGGTAAGGAAACAAAGTAAAAAGGCTATGAATCTTGCAAACATGTCCGAGAATGGCAAGCCTCAGGCAAGGGATGTGTTCATTTCTTCCTCCTTGCCATCCACAAGTGGACAGGGTCCTGAACAAAGGCACTTTTAGTCAGGCAAAAGGGCAGAATTCTCTGAAGCAGAGAATTGTTTTCTTCAAAAACAAAGAATTGTTTCTTCAAAACAAAGAATTGTTTTCTTCAAAAACAAAGAAAAGCAAGTAAAAAAACAAACAGTTCCAACATGGAGTCAAAATTGGCTTTTCCTTACAACATGTCATTTTTGGGTATCTTGTTGACACATGAAATAAAATATATTCAAAAACAAAGATAATGTCTTCCTCCAAAGAACTCTATTCCCTGTGTTCCATATCGCAATTGATGGTAGATTATCCTTCTACGACCAAGAATTCCTGGAGTCCTTTTTTTACACGATCCTCAGCTTTTAAAAAATCTGACTTATATCCGACACCCTGGTAAACTGTTGTTATTTCCTGGCCAGTGAAATTCTAGTCAACTGAGGAACCTAAACCCAAATGGCATCTTCTCAGTAAAAACCTTCCCCAGTGTTAATAGTAGAACTAATCTTTTTTTTCTGTTATCTATTTGACTCTACTGGAGAACTTGTGATGTGCTTGGTACAGTATTTTGCTATTTATTAGCTGTTTCACATACTGTTTCTGTGGACAGACCACGTCAAAACTTAGTGATATAAGACAGCTGATTTTACTTTGCTCATTGTTTAGAGGATCAAAGTTCAGGAGGGATCAACTGAGCAGTTTTTCTTTGGATATCTCCTGTGATTACAGTCAGTTGTAAGCTTTAAGTTTGGACATCTAAAGTAATTGCACTTCTGGATGTCCAAGATGGCCTGCTTAGCTGGCTGGCAGTCGATGCTAGCTGTTGGCTGGGAGCTCAGCTGGAGCTGTTGAACTGGATTACTTGTATGTAGTCTTGCCAGCCTGGTGGTGTCAGCTGGAATATTTACATGGCAGCCAGCTCTCCCCAGAGCTACTGCCCCTAGAGAAGCAGAAGCGGATAGAAACCACATGCTTCATCCTGATTTAGCTTAGGAATTCACACAGCAACACTTCCACTATATCCTGTTGATTACAAGTGACTCAGCCAAACTGACAGACTGTCCAGCCCACGCCTCCCCATTCTCTCTTCTGTCCTAAAATGTCCTTTCAGCTCTGTTGCTCTTGGTCTAATTCCTTTCCATTTCTCAAGCTCTTATTCAGTGCCACCTGCCAGAGCCTTTCCTGATTCCATCCTTGAGCAACCAGAGCCAATACCTTTGTGTTTGAGTTCAAAGAGACATTCAGTACAAATCTCATATTTCCCATTTATTAATGAGAGCTACATGACCTTGGGAACATTATTTAATCCCTTTATATGAAAAGCAGGGGTAATAACTGAACCTACCTACCTTTTAGGGTTATTGTAAACATTGTGTGACTAAATAGTAGAGAGCATTCCCTGTGATACATAGTAAGTAGACAATATTAGCTGTTATTCTTATATATTCTTTCTCCAAAGCCCATAGCATTGTATTTCTATATTTTTCTACCCAACATAATCTGCCCCTTATAATAATTTATGGGCTTATTTTCTCTCTTACATATACTTAGTTCGATACATTACAGGTAATTTGTCCCAGTAGACACCTCTATCTTGAATATCAATGCAGAGCCCCTCTGTTCTTTATGCCTCAGTAAACATAATGTGAAGAACTTGCCATTTTTCTCTATTATTCCTTGTAACCTTTTCTACTCATGATTCTTTTTGCAGAAAGTAGAAAAGAAAAATCTGGGAAGACTTCTTCAGTTCTGAAGGATAAAGGTAATAGAGTCAATTTACCATAACACTAGAAACTTATTAACAAAAATATCTGAATGTATCCACAAAAGTCAGTCATCTCCTTGCAGATTTGTGCATCAGAATTGCACATGACACTCATATATATGAAAACTTTTATTTACCTGTCCCTTACATACTTACTTTCCGTTCACCATGATCTAAAAGTGGTTTTATTATAAGTTCTGAAAGAAAGGGAAAGAAAAACAAATTTTTTCATGAAAGGGCAAAGAAAAATGTTAAAATGAAAGTAAAGGATCTAAGAACTTGCTTTCATGCCCCCTGGTTCTCTTCTTTCTAGCCATTCATTAAATATGTATTTATTGCATAATCTTTCCAAGCAGTTGCTAATCAGTGGTGAAACAAAGATGGCAAAGCTAGGAACAGGGAGGAAGACTTGGGAATGGAAATTCTGACTTCTGCTGTTTTCAGACTCCCAGTCATGCCCTGTCTGCTTTATTCTTGTCAGGTTCCTTACTGCTATGAAAGAGCATAACGTTCTTTTTTAAATGTTCGACTTCAATCTCTTGAATGGACTGACTTTTCTCTCAATCCATCCAAATTCCAGGACTCTTTCTAAGAATAATGTCACATCAAACTTCAGGTCTTTACTATTGACACCATAATCAAGTCTGAGGAATTAGAGAAGGCTTTCCTGAAGAAGTAATATTAAATTCAAGTACGAAGGGAGAGGAGTTTTCCAGGCAAAGGTGTGAGGATTATTTGAGAGAAGTACGCAGGGCATCTGCTCTTTGCCAGACACACTGAATTCTACTTTATAAATTTTGTTTCTGCAAATTGTGCTTGATATCTACATTTAAGTAAACAAGGAAGGAAGCTGAGGTATATGTAATTTAAATTACTCAATGTCACACTGTGGGTGAGAAGCAAAAGCAAGAATCAGAGTTACGTCTGCTGGATTAATACCCCTTTATTCCATTTTAACACAGAAATTGTCTAATCCTTAAACAAAGGCTCTCTTTCAATATTCTCCAAAGCACCTTTGCTTCGAGTGTAAAGCATATTACCTATTCTTGAAAATCTATTTGGCATAGACAAATGTCTATACAATGTAGAAAAATATACTCGTAGTCCTTTTACTATTGGGTGACTCCCCTTAATTCCCACAGAGGAGCTCAGTCCATTTTTCACCAGGGATTACTTGTTCTCTGAGAGAGAGAGAGACTCCTTCTCACCCCCACTCTCATTTTATTTGGCAGTTTATAAAAACAGTGTCCTTGTTTGTGTGGAAACTAAAAGTATTATTGAAACACACTACCAGGAAAATATATAGATGCAAAATCTAAACCTTTCTCCAGTATAATGTGAAATAGACTTATTTTGTTGAGCATATATATCATGAGAATACTTGGACCATATATTATTGTTTGCTATGAAAACAACTCACCAATAAAGTTGGGTCTTACCTCTAACACTATCTTTCAAGCAATGATGATTATAAAAAATTTCAATTATTACTTAAAGACTTCACTTGAGCTGAAGCCTAAACTACTTGGAAATGGTAATTGTAAACATCTGTCCCAGAAAACATTATCTGGGACGATTTAAATCCACGCTGACCACTTTACGAAGTAGGCTCTTGTAATTTCTATTACTATTGTTGTTACTAACGTACAATTTCCTAGGGAACACTTTTTCCTCAGTGTTAAATTCTCTACCGTTTTTAAGATGTCTCCATGGTCACTGTAAAATCATGTCTATAAAAGTCTATTACATATGATTGTTGATTTAGAACTGTTTTAAATGAACCTCTTTTTAAATCTAAGCTGTGTTAATGCCCTCAATTCTTTGTTATATACATGCTGGGTGCTATTTTAGAAGAATTTTATTGTCACTTTTCCTTTAGTTTCTGAATATAATTTTCTTTACATAGAAAAATCAGAGAAAATGGCTTATCACCCATACAATTTCAGTGACTTTAATCTCTGCAGTGTTATTGTTTCTGGAATCAGTTTTTGAAACCTGCTGCTGAGCTGTAGCCCAGTCAGAGTGCAGCAGTCCCACTTGCTTCATAACACTTATTTCCTGGAGCAGCCCAGAGGTTCCCTGCCTTTGCCGGTCTCCTATAGTTTCCACTTGCCTGTACATATTAGGAAACCCATACTGAAACAATGCTGCATTTCTAAAACCAGAATTATTGCACAGAAATCATTTAGGGCCACATTTACTAGAGATATGACAACTGTGAGTAAATTAGGCATTTAGAGAAACATCAGTGTGTTAGTTGCTCAGTCAGGTCTAACATTTTGCTGTCCCATGGACTGCAGCCCAGTCTTCTGTCCATGGGATTCTCCAGGCAAGAATACTGAAGTGGGTTGCCATGCCCTCCTCCAGCGAATCTTCCTGACCCGGGGATCAATCCTGGGACCTCTGAATTGTAGGCAGATTCTTTACCACCTGAGCCATCTGGAAAGCCCAGAGAACATCATCAGGCTTTTGTATTTAAGGACATATAGAGAGGGCTAGAGATGATCATTACAAAGAAAAAGAGCCAGAGAAAGACGCATCTGGTTGGCTTTTGCTGCTGGTTCAGCTACTGACTCTCTGGGCTAGTAAGGCTTCTCTACATACTCAAGTGGGCAGAGCCCTGCTTAAGTGGCCTTGGCCACCCAGAAATCAGACACCCCTATTATTGGATGTAGTCCTTCTGACATTCACCCTATCGTCTTGCAACTCGGTTCTTTTTTTTTTTTTTTTTTTTTTAGAAAGAATGTCCTGTGTTTTATTTTATTTTTTTTTTATTTTTTATTGTTTTTGCCATACATTGTCATGATATCACCATGGGTTTACATATGCTTCCCCTCTGGATCCCCCCTCCCTCCTCCCTCCCCCCCGGGAAATCTCGCTGCACCAGTCCCGAGCATCAATCCTGGGCTGGCGATTGATTAGACACATGACAATTAACATGCTTCAATGCCCTTCTCCCATATCATCCCACCCTTACCCTCATCCACAAAGTCCACGAGTCTATTCTATACATCTGCGTTCCTTTTGTTATCTCCCATGTTGGGTTCTCGTTACTGTCTTGCAGGATTCACCAGTGGTCCAAGGAACTGCAAGCCAATCTGTAACCAGGCAACAAGGAGATTAATTATTTCTCTTTTATTGAGAATGCAATAATAGCACCCACAGGTGCCTCTGGTATTGGTGTAATATGATGGACATTAGAATTATTGACTAGTTTTGTGACTCAGGCTTGTGTATGTTTGGATCTAATGTCAGGGAATTCTCAGCAGAGCTTACCTTGTTTCATATGCTGATACCCAGTACCATGTACCTGAGATTTCCCCCAACTTCTATTTGTCTTCACCACACTTTTTCTTTGGCCATTCCCACTCACTTACTAAGGATATGGTAAGTTTTCTGATGACTTTGATGACTTTGCAACTGATCCCCAGTGATTTCTTCATCATGAATTCTCCTTATTGCCTTTGATTCTGGGAGCAATGTAGGGAGATGGAAAACCTGGAAAGATCTTTCTGTTTCTTTGTGAACTTTTCTACATCACCACCCCCCGGCCAGATTACTTTGAGAGTTCCAAGTTATAACCCAGCACTTTTAAATATGTTCTAGATCCTGATAATGAAGATTCCTAAGACTTCCTGTAGGCCCTTGGTTAAACGTAAAGAAACCACCATATTTGTACAAACAACACACGTGCAAAAATGTGCTCTCCAATACTTTGCTCCTGACAGAAAAAACAGTTAAGTTGAAAAAAAAGTATATATTTTTTTTATTAAACATTTTTTTATTAGTTTTGCCAAACAATGACATGATATCACCATGGGCTTACATATGCTCCCCCTCCAGAACCCCCCTCCCTCCTCCCTCCCCCCGGGAAATCTCGTTGCACCAGTCCCAAGCATCAATCCTGGGCCGGCTATTGCTTAGACACATGAAAATTAACATGCTTCAATGCCCTTCTCCCATATCATCCCACCCTTTCCCTCATCCACAGAGGCCCTGAGTCTATTCTATACATCTGCGTTCCTTTTGCTGTCTCGCATGCTGGGTTCTCGTTACCGTCTTTCTAAATTCCATATATATGCGTTAATATACTGTATTGTTGTTTTTGCTTCTGGCTTACTTCACTCTGGATAATGGGCTCCAGTTTCGTCCATCTGAGTAGAACTGATTCAAATGAATTTTTCCTTAATGCTGAGTAATATTCCATTGTGTATATGTACCACAGCTTTCTTATCCATTCATCAGTTGATGGGCATCTAGGTTGGTTCCATGTCCTGGCTATTGTAAACAATGCAGCGATGAACATTTGGGTACACGTGTCTCTTTCAATTCTGGTTTCCTCGGTATATATGCCCAACAGTGGGATTGCTGGGTCATATGGCAGGAATATTTGCAGTTTTTTAAGGAACCTCCACACTGTTTTCCATAGTGGCTGTACTAGTTTGCATTCCCACCAACAGTGTAAGAGAGTTCCCTTTTCTCCACATCCTCTCCAGCATTTATTACTTGTGGATTTTTGGATTGCAGCCATTCTGAGTGGTGTAAAGTGGTATCTCATTGTGGTTTTGATTTGCATTTCTCTGATAATGAGTGATGTTGAGCATCTTTTCATGTGTTTGTTAGCCATTTTTATGTCTTCTTTGGAGAAACGTCTGTTCAATTCTTTGGCCCACTTTTTGATTGGGTTGTTTATTTTCCTAGAATGGAGCTGCAGGAGTTGCTTGTATATTTTTGAGATTAATTGTTTGTCCGTTGCTTCACTGGCTATTATTTTCTCCCATTCTGAAGGCTGTCTTTTCACCTTGCTTATAGTTTCCTTTGCAGTGCAGAAACTTTTAATTTTAATTAGGTCCCATTTGTTTATTCGTGCTTTTATTTCCAATATTCTGGGAGGTGGGTCATGTAGGATCCTGCTTTGGTTGATGTCAGAGAGTGTATTCCCAATGTTATCCTCTAGGAGTTTTATAGTTTCTGCTCTTATGCTTAGATCTTTGATCCATTTTGAATTTATCTTTGTGTATGGTGTTAGAAAGTGTTCTAGTTTCATTCTTTTACAAGTGGCTATCCAGTTTTCCCAGCACCACTTGTTAAAGAGGTTGTCTTTTCTCCATTGTATATTCTTGCCTCCTTTGTCAAAGATAAGGTGTCCATAGATGCGTGGATTTATCTCTGGGCTATCTATTTTGTTCCATTGATCTATATTTCTGTCTTTGTGCCAGTACCATACTGTCTTAATGACTGTGGATTTGTAGTATAGCCTAAAGTCAGGTAGGTTGATTCCTCCAGTTCCATTCTTCTTTCTCAAGATTGCTTTGGCTATACGAGGTTTTTTGTATTTCCATACAAATTGTGAAATTATTTGTTCTAATTCTCTGAAAAAGACCTCTGGTAGCTTGATAGGAATTGCATTGAATCTATAGATTGCTTTGGGTAGTATACTCATTTTCACTATATTGATTCTTCCAATCCACGAACATGGCACATTTCTCCATCTGTTTGTGTCCTCTTTGATTTCTTTCATCAGTGTTTTATAGTTTTCTATATACAAGTCTTTTGTTTCTTTAGGTAGAAATACTCCTAAGTATTTTATTCTTTTTGATTCGATGGTGAATGGAATTGTTTCCATAATTTCTTTTTCTGTTTTTTCATTGTTAGTGTATAGAAATGCCAGGGATTTCTGTGTGTTGATTTTGTATCCTGAAACTTTGCTATATTCACTGATTAGCTCTACTAATTTTCTAGTAGAGTCTTTAGGGTTTTCAATATAGAGGATCATGTCATCTGCAAACAGAGAGAGTTTCACTTCTTCTTTTCCAATCTGGATTCCTTTGATTTCTTTATCTGCTCTGATTGCTGTGGCCAAGATTTCCAAAAGTATTTTGAAAAGTAGTGGTGAGAGTCTTGTTCCTGACTTCAGGGGGAATGATTTCAGTTTTTCACCATTGAGGATAATGTTTGCTGTGGGTTTGTCATATATAGCTTTTATTATGTTGAGGAATTTTCCTTCTATTCCTGCTTTTTGGAGGGTTTTTATCATAAATGGATGTTGAATTTTGTCAAAGGCTTTCTCTGCATCTATTGAGATATTCATGTGATTTTTATTTTTCAATTTGTTAATGTGGTGTATTACACTGATTGATTTGTGAATATTGAAGAATCCTTGCATCCCTGGGATAAAGCCTACTTGATCATGATGTATGATTTTTTTAATGTGTTGTTGGATTCTATTTGCTAGAATTTTGTTAAGGATTTTTGCATCTAATTTCATCAGTGATATTGGCCTGTAGTTTTCTTTTTTTGTGGCATCTTTGCCAGGTTTTGGAATTAGGGTGATGGTGGCCTCATAGAATGAGTTTGGAAGTTTACCTTCCTCTGCAATTTTCTGGAAGAGTTTGAGTAGAATAGGTATTAGCTCTTCTCTAAATTTTTGGTAGAATTCAGCTGTGAAGCCATCTGGTCCTGGGCTTTTGTTTTTTGGAAGATTTCTGATTACGGTTTCAATTTCTGTGCTAGTGATGGGTCTATTAAGATTATCTATCTCTTCCTGGTTTAGTCTTGGAAAGTTGTACTTTTCTAGGAATCTGTCCATTTCATTCAGGTTGTCCAGTTTATTTGCATATAGCTGCTGATAATAGTCTCTTATGATCCTTTGTATTTCTGTGTTTTCTGATGTGATCTCTCCATTTTCTTTTCTAATTCTGTTGATTTGGTTCTTCTCCCTTTGTTTCTTGATGAGTCTGACTAATGGTTTGTCAATTTTATTTATCTTCTCAAAGAACCAGCTTTTGGATTGGTTGATTTTTGCTATGGTCTCTTTTGTTTGCTTTGCGTTTATTTCTGCCCTGATCTTTAAGATTTCTTTCCTTCTACTAGACCTGGGCTTCTGCATTTCTTCCATTTCTAGTTGCTTTAGGTGTAAAGTAAGGTTATTTATTTGATTTTTTTCTTGTTTCCTGAGGTGAGCTTGAATTGCTATGAACCTTCCCCTTAGCACTGTTTTCACAGTGTCTCATAGGTTTTGGGCTGTTGTGTTTTCATTTTCATTCGTTTCCATGCATAACTGAATTTCATTTTTGATTTCTTCTGTGATTTGTTGGTTATTCAGCAGTGTGTTGTTGAGCCTCCATATGTTGGAGGTTTTGAATGGTTTTCTCCTGTAATTGATGTCTAATCTCACTGCATTGTGATCAGAAAAGATGCTTGGGATGATTTCAATGTTTTTGAATTTACCAAGGCTATATTTATGGCCCAGGATGTGATCTATCCTGGAGAAGGTCCCGTGTGCGCTTGAGAAAAAAGTGAAATTCCTTGTTTTGGGGTGGAGTGACCTATAGATATCATTAGGTCTAGTTGGTCTATTGTATCATTTAAAGTTTGAATTTCCTTGTTACTTTTCTGTTTAGTTGATTTATCCATTGGTGTGAGTGGTGTATTAAAGTCTCCCACTATTATTGTGTTGTTGTTAATTTCCCCTTTCATACTTGTTAGCATTTGCCTTACATATTGTGGTGCTCCTATGTTGGGTGCATAAATATTTATAATTGTTATTTCTTCTTCCTCGATTGATCCTTTGATCATTATGTAATGTCCATATTTATCTCTTTACACTGCCTTTATTTTAAAGTCTACTTTATCTGATATGAGTATTGCCACTCCTGCTTTCTTTTGGTCTTTATTTGCATGGAATATCTTTTTCCAGCCTTTAACTTTCAGTCTATATGTGTCCCTAGGTTTGAGGTGGGTCTCTTGTAGGCAACATATATAGGGGTCTTGTTTCTGTATCCAATCGGCCAGTCTTTGTCTTTTGGTTGGGGCATTCAGCCCATTACATTTAAGGTAATTATTGATAAATATGATCCTTTGCCATTTCTTCTATTTTATTGTTTTGGATTCGAGATTATATATCCCATCCGTGTTTCCTATCTAGGAAAGATCCTTTAGCATTCGTTGGAGGGCTGGCTTGGTATTGCTGAATTCTCTCAATTTTTGCTTGTCTGAAAAACTTTTGAATTCTCCTTCAAATTTGAATGAGATCCTTGCTGGGTACAGTAATCGGGGTTGTAGCTTGTTTTCTTCCATGACTTTAAGAATGCTCTGCCATTCCCTTCTGGCCTGAAGCGTTTCTATTGAGAGATCAGCTGTTATCCTTATGGGATTCCCCTTGTGGGTTATTTTTTGCTTCTCCCTCACTGCTTTTAATATTTGGTCTTTGTATTTGATATTTGTTAATTTGATTAATATGTGTCTTGGGGTGCTCCGCTTGGGGTTGATTCTATTTGGGACCCTCTGTGTTTCTTGGACCTGAGATGTTATTTGCTTTCCCAATTTAGGGAAATTTTCAACCATAATTTCTTCAAGAATTTTTTGATGGTCCTTCTTTTTGTCTTCTTCTTCTGGGATTCCTATGATTCGAATATTGGTGCGTTTAATACTGTCCCAGAGGCCTCTGAGATTGTCCTCATTTCTTTTAATTCTTTTTTCATTATTCCTTTCTGTTTCATTTATTTCTGCCATTCTATCTTCTATTTCACTTATCCTGTCTTCTATTTCTGTTATTCTACTGTTGGTTCCCTCCAGGGTGTTTTTGATCTCATTTATTGCATTATTTATTATATTTTGACTCTTTTTCATTTCTTCTAAGTCCTTGTTAAAGCTTACCTGCATCTTCTCGATCCTTTCCTGCAGGTTATTGAATTGCAACTCCAACTTATTTTCCAGGTTTTGGATCATTTTCACTATCATTATTCGGAATTCTTTGTCAGGTAGACAAGCTATCTCTTCGTCTTTTGTTTGGTCTAGGGGATATTTATCCTGGTCCTTTACTTGTTGGGTATTTCTCTGCCTTTTCATCTTGTTTATCTTGGTGTGTTGTCCCTTTATTGTGGGGTTTCCTCAGTATGGGAGGGGTTGGATGAGTGTTTTGTCAGAGTTTCCTGGTTGGAATCTTAAGTGGTCTGTCCTGCTTGATTTGGCGACCTCTGCTGGCCCCTTCAGTGTCTATTCAGCGCTCTGGGGTTTGCCCCGCTCGCGTTGCCTGCGCTTTTCCCGCCACCTCTGCTCAGGCTCTCGGCTGGCGGCGCACTCTGATGAGGCAATTGGAGGCTGTGGCTTCTCCTCTCCCCAGGCCCAGCGGCTGGGCTCTTCTGCTTGCAGCTGGGCGTGTCTTCTCAGATGTGCAGCCGCAGACTCTGGCGGAGCACTCTGGTGACACAGTTGGGGGCTGCGGCTTCTCCCCTCCCCCGGCCCAGCTGCTTGGTTTTTTCAGGGTGCGGCTGGGGGCGTTTTCTCAGATATGAGAAGCGCCGAATTCTGGTGGCGACTGTCCAGAGTCCCCAGAGGTCTTGGCTAGCACCCAATTCTGCCTGCGGTTTGGGGGCAGAAGCCTCACAGGGGCGCTCTCCGTAGCCCGCAGCCTCCCTGTTCCACCCGGCTGTCTCGCGACGTGGTCTGAGTCCCCGCTCCCCTTTGTTCTGTTCGAGAGCCTGGCAGGAGGGGTCTTCCTCTGGAAGGCTACCCAGCGGTCTATCTCCGGTTAGCGCCCTCGGTTAGGACCCTCAGTCTGCCCCAGGCGTTCAATCTCAGTCCTCCCCCTAAGCGCGTGGCCCGCCCCTCCCTGAGCAGTCAGCTGGCTCGTGGGGGATGGGGCAACCGGCCGCCTCTCCGTTCTACAAGGGGCTTAACTATTTATCGGCTTCTAAGTCCCGACTTTTATGCTCTTTGAGATTCGCCTCAGATCTCTCAGTTCCGCCAGTGAGAATGTTTCCTTATGTTTGTAAACCTTTATCTCTTTCGAGGCTCCCCTTCCGGGATGAATCTCAGTCCCTGCCTCTTTGCCTCTTTTTACTTTTTTTTTTTCCTTTGGTCCTACCTTCTTTCGTCGGCAATGGGCTGTCTTTCCAGATGCCTGAAGACCTCTGCCAGCATTCAGATGTTGATTTATGGAGTTTGTTCGGTATTTAAATGTTCCTTTGGTGTATTTGTTGGGGAGAGTGTGGACTCCGCGTCCTATTCCTCCGCCATCTTAGTCCCTCCCAAAAAAGTGCATTAATAGCTGACCCAAACCAATGATATATTTATTCTTCCTAACACAGAAGTGAAGAGTTCCCGTATAACCCTGTCTCCCACTTTTGGTCAGCTTTGGCATCCTTGGGTAGTTAGGGACTGCTCAGACGCCCCTACAGACTTCTTAACTCAGGTCAAAGTCCCTTGAAGTCAAAAAGAACACGCAGAAGAAATGAGATGCAGGAAAGTCAGTGCAGATGACCCAGCATGGCGGCAAAGGCATCTTCCTATTAGCAACTTGGAAATAAAAATCATTTCTATGTTCTGAGCACTTTCCCCAAATTTACAGTGATGGGTTTACGACCTTCAGATACCTTAAAAAAGTCTATCTGTTTTCCACATCTTCTTTCCTTCTCCTTCAAAATCAAAGCAGTCCATGGGCCCTCTTCTGATGTCTTGTACTTTACAACTACTTTAATCTAACACAATTCTATACAGATATCCATTCAAATCAACATACTGGATTTTGAATTTTGAAGTTCCATGCATTGCATTCTCCCACCCCACCAGGAATCTGTCCCTATCACCCCTTCTCATTTCACAATACATTAATTCTTTTGGTTTAGCCAGGAAATGCAAAACAGTAAATTACCACCATCATCCTGAAAGAAATGTTTAATGAAGCTTCTCAGGGTGTTTATTCAATTCATGGCTCTTGATTTCATTTTCACATGCTGAAATGTAGAAAAAAATCGATCCTGTTTATTCTTAGCACAATAAATAGCAACAGGGACACTTCTTTTCCACCATAGCCATTTAAAAAACATTCTACAAGCCTATGGATATTTAAGGCTATAGTTTATATATTGAGAAAATCTTGCTTTGAGGGACACAACCTTTTCAATGGAACCCCAAAATCCATTCTTGAAATGATCCAAACTCACCTCGACTCAGTGAATTCTGAGTTGCTTGAGTGGCCTGTCCATTTACAAGTACCACCACTATATTTTTTGCATTCCACCCCACACTATAAAAGGGAATAGAAAAAAAGGGCTGGAAGGATTGATTTCTTTCTTTCCTTCTATTATAAGTCATTTATGTCAGTAAAATAGATACTGAGACTTAATGTTGCAGAAAAGGCAGAGAACTGGTTTTATCTTCTATTTTTAATAAGTTATTGAAGGAGCATAATGTTGTTCAAGGCATTGCCCATAGATCTCTCTGGAACCCATGATATGATCAGAATCATTTTGTATTTGAACCTGGTAGAATAAATGGAGTTTTACTTGATGTGCTTTAACTAAGAACTACATGTTTAAGACATTGGGAGTTCATAGATGAAACTGTCTCAATATTTATTTTAGTCTTATTCTTGAAATCTGTTTAACTTAAGTCTGATGACTAAAACACCACATTTACATGATATATGCAGAGTTTTCCATTTGACTGTTGATTTTTTTTGAAGAAACATAGCCTGAGAGAAGTAAACTAAGTTAGTGCTGATTATAACAGTTTTGGAAGACTTCTAGATGCTGAAGTCATGTATTTTTTTTTTAAATCACAGACAAAGCAAGTTCCTAGCCATCCAAAAACTCATCTTAAATGAATACATAGATTGTACCTCATTCAACAATTTACATTTATTTCAAAAAATATGACTAGAAAATGGCTTGTTATACTCTATCCTGTTCTTTATGATTAAAATTATTTTTGAAAGAAAATATCATAATATTTTCACCTTGGTTCACCTTATTAATAGCTTATTGACTCCACTGTGTGTGTGTTAGTATTTTGATCTTGGTTTCAAACACATGTTCAATGTTTCTTTCCAGAGCCTATTAAGGAAAAAGAAGTAAAAGTTCCAGCTTCCCTAAAAGAAAAAGGTATTACTTTATAATGAAATGTGAAAACACATTGATCCACCTATTGCATATTCAGTTATTTGCAATAAAGCAATATATTATCCATTTATTTTGTATACTTTCAAAGGTATAACTTTCGTATGTATGTCTATATTTTGGATCAAAGGGGAAAGAACTTATTTCCTATTGTAAAATTTTTAACTGTGCTTTGAAGCAACACATGAAAGAGTAGCCATGTCAGAGATACGGAAAAAGCTTCAAATGTATAAAAAACAAGTTCCTACTGTATAACACAAGGAACTATATCCAATTTCCTGAGATAAACCATGATGGAAAAGTATATTAAAAAAGAATGTGTATATGTGTAAAACTGAGTCACTTTGCTGTATAGCAGAGACTTACATTGTAAATCAGCTATACTTCAATAAGAAATGCATATGCTATTCGGACTTCATGAGTCTGTAGTAAATCTACTTTTTATAAATATCCTAAGGTGAATTCTATTAGGAATGGCCATGGAAAACGAAGGTTTAATATACCAAAAAATACTTACAATTTCTCAGTGATAGCTTGCTATTCTTTCAGTTCAGATACAGTAAAATCCTAACAAATTTTATAGCTGGGAGACACTTAGAGGTAAACTCTAAGGATTTTTGGATGAGGTCCAAAATCCTCATCCTATAGATAGATAAAACTGAAATAGCCTAGAAACTTTTCAAAGTTATTATAATTTGCAGCAGAACCTGCATGAGAACTCTGATCTCCCAATCAAGTACTGTAATCTTACTAAGGGGTCTTACTGGCCCTCTGGCCTTCCTATTACAAAACTAGGCTCATAGGGAATGTGGATTCTGATAAGCCATACATCAAATTAACGTTCCCTAAAATGTAAGTAAATATGTTAAGTCCAATGTAATACATTTTGTTTCCAATGATCCCAGTACCTTTTATGGGCATGGTATAATTCTCCAAATTGTCTAATATTTCTTGTCTTTAAAATGAACATATTAGTGAACCAGTAAAATCATGAAATATATTCATGTTGTATTAAATGTTAAAATAGAGCCCATTCCCACTTTACCATGAAGAGACATCTGTGTGAACTATTGACCAATATGCAGAGCTTAGTGGTAAAATTCCAAATTACTGAAAATTTATTAGAAAAGAAAGCTTTTCATGAACTTGTATAACCATGTGTTTGAGCTGAGGCGATGTGGAAGTGCAGTGGGAGGGGAAGCTGACAGACTTAGTGAGATACATGAAGGATGGAGGAGAGACTCCATTAGTCAGTGTAGCAATGTATAAAAAACATACCCTCAAGTCATATTTTTATTATTTTTCAATTAAATTTAAATTAAACAAAATTGTTATTAATGAAACAAGAAAGCACAGCATAACTTTTCTCTCAGCCCACATACATACTTAATTGTTTTAAAAGTACTTAAAGCAATAAGGATTCCAAACCTATTAAGGCATTTATGTTTAACTTTAAAAGATATCATCATAGACAAAGCTTTATTGTCACCTGTATAGTAGTTATTTTGGTGCTACATACACTTTCATGTCATTATGACATATTATGAAAATTCAAGTGTTTTGTTTGCAGGAGAATTCTTACATATCATGTTAAATGTTCAACAGGCAGCCAAATATTGTTACATTGTATTATTTGAAGAAAAGAATGAATTAATTATGAAGACTACAGACATTCCTTTGGATTTAGATAATTTACTTCTTTAAAATAACTCTAGATTTCTTTATCATGATCTGACTGTAAATTTCAATAAACATTTATATAAATATCTAAATTGAAAAGATTTATTTCCATCAAGTAATTTAATCATTCAATGATGTTATAAGTTTTTCAAAACTAAGATAAATTTAAAAATGAGGAACAGACAAGAGTCTTATACATTTCCACAGTTTTATTAAGAAAGCAAAATGCAAAATTTTTCCCCACTAGAAATTGTGTGGAATATATAAATGAAAAACCAATTTAGGAGAATAAGGAACAACTTAGCGAATAAACAACAAAACCACATGATGCTAATTTGAGTCTTTGAACACTGGAAATACCTGTTTAAGAGTTTCCTGTCTTCTTTCATCATTCTGGGAATTGTTTTCTCATCATCCTATCCCAGATGGTTAGTGTAGCCCCACCAGTGCATGATCACAATGATGGTAGGGAAGGCAGAATTTTGGAAAAGATGCATTTTTTAAAAGTTATATTCTCATTTCATTAATGTTGAACTTTTGGCATTAATATATGTTTCAAATAACTGCTTGAGTATATTTAACATCTTTTTAACATGTAAAGCAACAATGCTCTGTTGTAGTAATACACTGAGATATTATTTGTGCTTTGAAATTTTATGCATTTAATGTCATCTGTTTATTATGAAACCACCAAGTTCCAGGCCTGTGGTGCTGAATGTGAATGACAATCCTTGGACATTTTGACAGAAAGAATAACATTCTATGCAAAGACTTTGACTTTTGCCTTGAGAGGTGGTGTCACCTTAGACTCTCTTTCCTTAGAGGGAGTCAGTAAATTCTCACATATATTAGAACAGCTATAATTTTAAAAATTCTTACTAAAAAAGAAATCAATTTTAGAAGAAATCTTGTTAGATTGAACGCTTATCATATCTTCTTTAGTAAATAATGAAAGTGAAAGTGTGAATGTTTGACTCTTTGAGACCCGTGGACTGTATGTAGCCTGCCAGGGATACTTGAAAGCCTTCATTTAACATCCAGTCAAAAAGCATGAATCATAACGATAATATCATGCACACTTAAAGGATAAAATTCACAGATACACGGAAATTAAACAACATATTATTGAAAATCCAATAGGTCAAAGGAGAAATTAAAAAGGAGATTAACAACTATCTTAAATGAAAATGAAAACACAACATACCAAAATTTACAGAATGCATCAAAAGCAGTTCTAAGAGAGAAGTTCATAGCGATAAATGTCTACATTAAAAAATAGAAAGATTTCAAATAAACAACCTAACTGCATACTTAACAGTATTAGAGAAAAAAGAACAAACTAAGCCCAAAGTTAGCAGAAGGAAGAAAATTCAAAAGATTAGAGCAGACTTAAACAAAATAGAGAATAGAAAGATCAACAAAACCAAGAATGGTCTTTGAAAAGATCAATAAAAATGACAAACCTTGGCTAGATTAAAAAAAAAAAATGAAGAGCCAAGTAAAATAAAATCAGAGTAAAAGAGGAGATGTTATAACTCTTGCTACATAAAACTAAAAAAGGATCATAAAAGACTACTATGAATGACTATATGCCAACAACTTGGATAACCTAGAAGATATGAGTAAATATCTAGAAGCATGCAATGGCAAAGACTGAATCATGAAGAAATAAAAAATTTGAACAGAGTAATAACAAGTGAGAACATAATCAAAAGCCTCCTAATGAAGAAAAGTATAGGACCAGAAGGTTTCATGGGAATTCTGCCAAACATGTGAACAAAAATTATTTGCAGTTCCTTTCCTGAAGGAACCAATGGTACCAATCGCAGTAGCACTTTTATTCTAAGCAGCAATTAACAGTCTGACACTTTTCCAGTTAAGCCCATCAGGCCAAACTGCGAAAGTTAATAGAATGAATGGAAAGTGGTTATGTGTTGGTAAGCGAAGTAGTTGAGACTGCCAGAATTTTCTCTGTAATCACTGGCTTTCCAAAATTAATGTATCCAAGTACTGTGAATTTTATTTCCCTCATCCAAGAAATTAATGTACATAATATATGTACAACTATATGTATGTGAAATATATGGACAATTGTAAATGTAAAGCTTCAATATTCCTTCCTTGGTATTCTTTCCATTTAAGCACTCAAAAGAATGACTCACTTTCACTCTGTGTGTTCATTTTTCTTGTCACTCCAAGCCACCTTATGCAAATATTCTAATGTGCTTCTCTCCTTGAAGGAAAAATTTGTTAAATATCACAGTTTTTATTTATTAATTTATTTTTATTGCTCTTGTTCACGTTTTTAAAAAGCTTTAAGTGTATTGTTTTTCGTATCAGGTCATCTATTATTTTTATGTATTTAACCAGATGTAGGATGATCCATACCTATGACCTTTGACCTTTTATTAATGTAACTGATTATTCTCACTTCAAAGAAAATGTATGCTGGTGCTCAGAGATATAAGTAAGAAAAAGGGACTCTCTTTTGTTAAGGGAAAAAAGAAAGAAATGTCTGCTTATTTACCTTGGCAAGTGACTTTTGCACCATTTTCTGAACCATTTGAATGGTTTAAAGTCACCTTGCTCATTACCTGAAATAAATCCAACCACCTCTCCTGCCATCTTCAGATAACATCGCAGGACTTTGTTCGTACTGACTATTCTCTGTGCGACCTACAATATGTTCAGTCTCCTCACATTATTTCTTACTTATTTCAGTACAGAGCCTTCATGTGGGGAAGTTTCAGGGAAAGGTAAAATAATGAAGCACATAGCACATAGAAAGGAATACAGAAAAGATTAGATAGATACAGAGTGACACTATCAGGAACGTGGTACATTGTATTTAGCATATACAAAAGACAAAGGATCACAAAAATGAAATGATGACAGAATGAGGCAGGGAAAATATATGCATTTATTCTGTGCTGCAAAGAGAGAATGCCCTCTGGCTCTTATTGTGGTTTTAGTGTCCACTCAGCAAACTTACTTTGTGAGCATCAGAGTCCTGTGGGAATGCTGCCAAAGAAGTGTTGCTGAATCAGGACTTAGGCATAGAGCACTGAGTCATGCGTTAAGTGTTTGCACTGCGAACTAGAGCTATTTTAGAACTGTACCTATAGACGCTTATAAAGCATAATCGCTTTTCCTGCTGACCTAATAGGAATGAGAGGTGAGACAGACACAGACCCAAATACAGAGAGAGAGTGGGTACGGTTGGGGTGTGTTTGTGGATGTATGCGTTCATGTTATGGAAAGAGCGCTGTGCCCAGTAGCTTGAGACTCTAACTGCAGGTTTGAAATTACCAGATAATTATCTGAAGATAATGTCCCCCAGTGTTGTGTGTCCGCCGAGTCCCTAATGGTCTTTTCTACCCATATAAATTTTTAATTAATGGGACAAGGATTCGACTCTCTATTTTGGTCTAAACCATATAAAAACGAAACTTATAAATTTTATTTTCTTGGCATTTTGAAACCATGTCTTAATTTGTTTTGTTTCATAACAATTTTTGAGTGATAGTATAATATTCTGGGGATATCTTAGTCATGCGACTCCACTAGTGAAGAAGACACAATCTTTGTCCTCCAAGATCTCAGGATACTTGGTAAAGAGAGCTGGGAGAGTAAAAGTGAAGTGACCTCCAATGGTGCCTTAGATGAGGAATACCAAAGTTTTCATCCAGTCAGTGGATATCTATGAATTATATGTTCGTACATGAATGCTCAGGAGATATTTTTTAAATTATTCAGTCTAATTTCATCCACAGATACATCAGCTAATTATCATTGTTCCCCTTTCAGAAGGTTAGGAATTTAAAATTTAGAGTGTTTCTTACGCCTTGCATTAGATCATTTGGTTAATAAATAGGGAAATAAGTTTTAAACTGAGGGACTTTGTTGTTTGTTTGATTTGTTTTTCTCCAATTGCAGTGTAGCAAATGATCTCTTGCTTTGGATGAGATTGGGCAATTACTTGAGAACACCATCACCTTTCCCTTTATTATGCATGAAAGGATTCCTCAGTTTACAACCAAAGATAACACCGATTTAAAAACTCAAGCAAGAAAAATAGGAGCGTAGAAGATGCATGAGGTTTTCATAAACATATGAACATGGTTAAATAAGAGAAAGGGAAATATTAAACAGCCCATGGAGTATTGAAGTAAAGAAATGTAGACAGAGATAAGATGAGAAGTGGAGTAGAAATTGTGAGGTGTTGGTTCTCTGTATGACTTTACCCAAATTCAGGGCAGTTTTGTCTTTTTGGAAGTCTATGAACTAAAGATGATCCCAGTCAAACTGACTGGTTATCAGAGCTTGTCTTTCCCAAGTTGTATTTACCTGGATTACAAAACCATGCATCCACAGCAGATGAAATCAGATGCTACCTACTAAAATATATCTCTTATTTTCAACACTTTCTCTTAAGACACAGTTAAGAAGAAACATGGATTCACAAAAGTTTGTTCCAAATCCCAGCTCTTGTAGTGAATCTGATTAGAGTGACAACAGGGCTCTCTCTCTCACGCAGAAAAGAAAATGTGAAAGTGTGTGTGTGTGTTTTACAAAACATTTATTGTTAAATAATACAATGAGGACCACACGCGTGTGCATGCTAGGTCGCTTCAGTCACGTCCGACTCTTTGCGACCCTATGGGCTGAAGCCCGCCAGGCTCCTCTGTCCATGGGATTCTCCAGGCAAAAACACTAGAGTGGATTACCATTCTTTACTACTTGAACGACAAGGGAAGCCCAGTGAGGACCACAGAGAAATGTAAATGTGTCCATGTGTGTAATTGTAATAGGAGCAGATATTCATCGAAAAGTGCAAATACCTGCTCAAAAGATACAAAAATCATGGATTTATATTAAATTTGTAGATGTAACTTCATTTACTATAACTTTAATTATTTTCTTTAAATGTATTTATATTTAAATATGCCTTATTTAACATTATGATGGAAAAACATAAGAAAAGACATTTCAAATATCAGTAAAGAGACTAACATACCCTGTTTGCTTTGTTCTAAGTGCTTCACAAGTAGTGTTCAATCTACTTTTTGCAGCAATCCTTTTTTTCGTTAATGTGGAAATTGAAACACTAGAAGTGAATTGCCCAGGTCACACATTCACTTGAGGTACATTTGGGACTCATGCCTGGCAGCATGACCTGCCTCCTTTGTTACCAGGCTTTCTAGACTCCCTCAGACCAAAACTGATGTACAATTGACTAAGGAAAGCGATACTGAAGCTCCTTTATATGTTTCATACAAATGGATTCGGTGACCTGATTTTAAATGTAAAGTCTCTCCATGTCACTAAATATTGACTACTACTCTGGCAGTGAGTGAGGCAGTTATCAATATTCTATCAGTAGTCAGTCTATTTATCTAGTTTAACCAGCTTAATTTAGGAAATTGTTTATATGATTCATTATTTAATGACTGGCTGAAAAAAATAGAAACCTCAGTGGCTTTACTGTTCATGTCAATTACAGTCTTAATGACTCTGCCAGTAATGTGTACCTAAAAGATGTAGTATTTGGCTTTCTATGTAGTTTTTCTGGGTGAGATATTTAAAAACATTCATTCTATCTGTATCAACGGTAGTTATAAAATGTGCTTGTGTTTGTTAGTCCCTCAGTTGTGTCCAGATTTTTGCGACCCCATAGACTGTAGCCTACCAGGCTCTTCTGCCCATGGTTTTCTCCAGACATGGATACTAGAAGCCATTCCCATCTTCAAGGGATCTTCCTGACCCAGGGATTGATCCCAGGTCTCCTTCATTGCAGGCAAATTCTTTACTGTCTGAGCCACCAGGAGAACCCATACCAGTGTGCTTACAAATGCTTCACATTTTGGAGTTAGAACAAATCAGTATTCAGAGACCAATATTTCCACTTACTAGAAAGTACATACACAGACAAGTATTAAGCCTCAATATTATCATCTGTAGGCCTCAATATTATTATCTGTAAAGTGGGTGTAATGTTAGGTTTATATAAGATAATTGTCCATTCATGCAACAAATATATATCGATCCCTAGTCTGTGCAAAGAACTGATCTAGGCACTATCATATAGCAGATAAAACGAAAAACCACCCCAGGACACAGGAAGTTTGTATTCTCCTGTGGTTAGAAAGCTAATAAATATTTATGAATATTTAACATGAATGTTTACATGAATATTTAACATTATTTAAATAAACTTTAGATAATTCATATAATACACTTACTGGGTGCCATGTAGAATATACAAAACATCACTGGTTGCAAAACCAGGAATTATTATTATTATATTTTAATACACACATAAAGCTCCTATGTGCTGAAGAAGCAAATAATTGTGTGATAATGATAAATTGTTTTATTGTGTGATAATGATGAGAAAGACTGGGAAAAGAAAGAGTAGTGGCATTCAGCTTCTAACTTGCAAAGTATTTAAAATGGAGACATTGAAGAAGAATGCACATTCTTGGGATTTATACTTTCTTTTTGATTTGCGAAGACAAAGCAGAGACTCCCAAACAAAGTTGTTTTCCACTGCTACCCTTTTTTTAACTCAAGCACATGTGTGTTGAAATTTGACTGGCCTGCTTCGCTTGAGAATGTAGTGCTGATGACATTGAAAAATCATTAATGAAGCTCCCCTCTCCAGGCCCACCAGCAATTTACATTTCATAAATGAAATCAGTAGCCTGGAAAACTCAGTGCTTCATACAAATTGGCAGGCTGTCTGCTTCAACCATTCAGCTTGGGGATTGTTTGATTCCATGTTTCTGCAGTGCTTGTGTGTGAAGCGCAAAAGAAGGGCTCACATGAAAAATGTTTATGGAAACCAGATAGTTTTCTTATATAATAATAATGGTAAAAATATTGTAGCAGAAAAGTTCCTATTCTCTCTAACTTCCAGATTACAATCTTCAGCATCAATTCCTGCCCTTAGTTTCCTGAAACTTCAATGAAACCTTTTGACTAAACTTAAAAAAAAAAAAAAGTATGTACATATACAGGGCTTCCCCAATGGCTCAGTGGTAAAGAATCTGCCTTCAATGCAAGAGACATGGGTAGACGTGGGTTTGATCCCTGTGTTGGGACAATTCCATGCAGGAGTAAATGGCAACCCATTCCAGTATTCTTGCTGGGAAAGTCCTATTGACATCAGAGCCTGCTGGTCTCAATCCATAGGGTCGCAAAGAGTCAGACATGACTGAGCGCACATTATTCAGTGTCCTAGGATGGGGTCCATAGGCATTTTGTTCATCATGTAAAACTGTCTTGAGAGTTTTTCTTCTCCCTGTACACCTGTTTTTCTCCCCTGTCAATCACATTGCCACTATAATCTTGAAATGGAATCATTTTAGCCTTGATGCTTGTCAAAAGATCTTCCATAAAAAATAAAAGTGGGTGGGGGATATATATATTTTTTTGCTCTGTATTTCTTTGCCTGTTTTTGTTTTGTTCAGTCATTCATTCAACAATAGTTATTGATCATAATACCACATGTTAGATATTTGACAAAATGCTGATATTTGAGTAGTCAACGAGACAGAGCTCTTGCCCTTATGAAACTTAAAATCTAATGACAGTCTACAGACAATAAACAAAAATTAAATTAAAAAATGTATAACAGAACTTTACTTAGCATTAAGGTGCATAGGAAACGTTAAAATAGTGTATGGGATTCCTTGGTGACTCAGAGAGTAAAGTGTCTGCCTGCAATGTGGGAGACCCAGGTATGATCCCTGGGTCGAGAAGATCCCCCTGGAGAAGGAAATGTCAACCCGCTCCAGTATTCTTGCCTGGAAAAATCCATGGACAGCAGAACCTGATAAGCTACAGTCCATGGAATCACAGGGTCGCACACAACTGAGCGACTCCACTTCTTCCCCAGCTAAGTGAATGTATTCACTAAAAAAAGAGAAATCCGTGCCAGGGAGTGTGCACTTGCAATAATAGTACCGATAATCACTTTTCACTGGATGTGCATTCCAGTGTTACAGGAAGTAGGGTGTCAATGGCTATGTAATTCTCTATTACATACAATTCTGCAGTTAAGCAAATGAGCTTTTTTTTTAAATTGTAACTTTAGAAAATAGACTCTATTAGGCTAAGCCCCAAATAAAGCCAGTTAGCACTATGCCTGACTCAAAATTTATATTCAGTAATAGCCCAACCGCAAGCTCAGTTTTTCTGCTGTGTGAAAGGAGGAAAAATTGTAACGTACCAGAACCTTTCCATTAATCAAAACAAGAATTTATACCAACAAAGGAGAACTCTGAGACCAAGACAAAATTGTTTAAATAAGGGAAAGGACTGGGGAGTATGAAAATATACAATTATTACAGTGGTTGAGATAGTATCATGAAGATAGCTCAAAAAACTATGTATTTATCCTATACTTATATTAAGTTAGAATGCAGAAAATCTAGACAAATGCCATTGTCCTAGGACAATAAGAAAGGACAATATTTTAATGTGTTCATATTATTATACTGAAGTTAAGCCATCTTTTATTTTATAAAATTAATAATAAATACTAGTAAAAACAATAATTATACTAGTTTGAAATGATTAAATTAACCACCAGGTGGAGCTCCATGAATTCAATGTATATAGTCAAAAATAGAAAACAGCTTAAATTGGTCAAATTAGGAAAAGTTACAACATATTTTTTTCCTGAACAGTTTTGGCTAATTTCCTTATCTGCAATGCTAACAGAATTTATGAATCATAATAGATGGCTCTTATTGGAGACAGAATGCCAAATTTCTTGATTAGTATACTAAAACTTTCCAGTTTTTAATAGAAATTTAAATCAAAGTACTTTTGTTTAAGTTACTTTATAGTTTATTGCAAGTACATATCCCATTGTATATTGTTTAAAGTATGAAACTATAATTGAAACTGAGAACACATGAAGAAAAACTGTTAAAACCTGCCTATTATTCCATTTAGTACTGATTTTTTTAAATGCTTATTTTTTCCAATTTGTTTGTTTTACCCCAGAACCTGAAATTAAAAAAGATGAAAAGATGTCCAGAGCAGGTAAGGAAACCTTGTAAGATTTACTTTTTAATGTATATTCTGTTTATCATGAATAAGGCTGGTGTTATGATCAGGCTGTCTAAGGCTGAAAACATTGAAAATATTTGTGTATGTCATATATTTTCATTTTAATAAGTAATAAACAGATGTATGCTGAAATTAATATGGGTTCTATTTTCTGGTAGCAAATTTTAGTTTGTCAAAGTATTGGACCTATTAACATATGCCTTTCTTTATTTATCTAGTGGGCAACTGACTACTGTTTACAAAGTGCTAAGGGGACAATATGAATTTCAGAGGATGTAGCCAAATTGTGACAAATGCCTAAATCTTATAATTGGTTGAACCTTATGGAATCGCTTACACTTGAACATCTTTTACCTAAAAAACAGTAGTTTCATATGGTTTAACATAAAAGTTCAATCATTTTCTCCCTTACTATTTGAATATTCACATATTTTAGGAGAGGTAATCCATTGCTTTATGGACCTTTAATTTGAAAACAGGAATACTTTGAAAAGAGACTTCCTGAAAATGTTTGTCAGAAAAGAAGACAAGAGATTAGCTGGTCATTTTTAAGACAGGTGTTAAAAGTTAGAAGAAGGAACATTATAGGATAAAAGGCAGGAAGAAAACACTAAAATTCCTGATGAAAGCTTCTTTTAATTACAATCTTTCTAGGGCTAATTCCATTCCAAATATTTTATATACTATATGAAGATAAAGATATAAAATATCTATATGAAGATGTTTGTGAAGATATTTACACACCTGTATCTACATATGCAAAAGAAGATTATATCTGTATCTCTCCTTACACTGAAAGTGATATACTGTACATGCAGACATTCATAAAAGTTCAGTTCAGTCGCTCAGTCATGTCCAACTCTTTGTGACCCCATGAACTGCAGCAAGCCAGGCTTCCCTGTCCATCACCAACTCCCTGAGCTTACTCAAACTCATGTCCATCAAGTCACTGATGCCATCAAACCATCTCATCCTCTGTTGTTCCCTTGACCTTCTGCAGTCACTTTCCGAACACCAGGGTCTTTTCCATTGAGTCAGTTATTCGCATCAGGTGACCAAAGTATGGAAGCTTGAGCTTCAGCATCAGTCCTTCCAGTGAACACCAGGACTGATCTCCTTTAGGATGGACTGGTTGGATAGCCTTGCAGTCCAAGGGACTCTCAAGAGTCTTCTCCAACACCGCAGTTCAAAAGCATCAATTCTTTGGCACTCAGCTTTCTTTATAGTCCAACTCTCACATCCATACATGACTACTGGAAAAACCATAGCTTTGACTAGATGGACCTTTGCTGGCAAATTAATGTCTCTGCTTTTTAATATGCTGTCTAGGTTGGTCATAGCTTGTCTTCCAAGGCGCATGCATCTTTTAATTTCATGGCTGCAGTCCCCATCTGCAGTGATTTTGGAGCCCAAGAAAATAAAGTCTGTCACTGTTTCCATTGTTTCCCCATCTATTTCCCATGAAGTGATGGGACCAGATGCCATGATCTTAGTTTCTTGAATGTTGAATTTTAAGCCAGCTTTTTCACTCTCCTCTTTCACTTTCATCAAGAGACTCTTTTGTCTTCGCTTTCTGCCAAAGGGTGGTGTCATCTGCATGTCTGAAGTTATTGACATTTCTCTTTGCAATCTTGATTCCAACTTGTGCTTCATTCAGTCCAGAAATTTGTATAATTGGTTTTAAAATATTTGCATATACTCGAGCACATTTTTACACATTTTAACATACATGTAAGTAATTCTTGCTTCACCCTTCCATGTATAGGTTAAATATTAACCTGAATTATTTTCGTTTATTTTGAAAGTGCTGCCATATCAAAAGGAATTGTTGAAGGGTTTTTCTATTTTTAATGAATGAACATAATAATTTGAGTGACTTTATAAAATCTGAAGGGCTTCTCAGGTGGCACCAGTGGTAAAGAATCCACCTGCCAAGAGACACAAGAGACATGGTTTGATCCTTGCATTGGGAAGATCCCCTGGAGAGGGAAATGGCAACCCACTCCAGTATTCTTGCCTGGAGAATCCCATGGATAGAGGAGTCTGGTGGGGTCCTCTTGGGTCCATGGGGTCGCAGACTATATGAGTGACTAATCCACAGCATAAAATCTGAAAGTATGCATTCTCTGGATGATAAATGAAAAAAATGAGAATTTTAAACAGTGAAAAAAATGCATGATAAGGACAAAATGATACATTGAATCTTAACATCAAAAGTTATAATTTAGCTTTAGATATATCTACAAAAAAGGAAAAGCTATGTATAAAAATTGCTCTCCTGTTGTTAGCATGCTTACTGGTGTCAGCAAAAAATTGCTGGTCAGTTAAAAGTTGCATCATGTCACCCATCCCTGTAAACAACACTGTATTTTATGGCTTATTTTACTTTTGATATAAAATGGAAAAAGTAATATATATACACTATAAATTCCCTATTATTCAGTCAGTCAGTCAGTCACTCAGTCATGTCCGACTCTTTACATCCCCACGGACTGCGGCACACCAGGCCTCCCTGTCCATCACCAACTCCCAGACTTGCTCAAACTCATGTCCATTGAGTTGGTGATGCCATCCAACCATCTCATCCTCTGTCATCCCCTTCTCCTCCTGCCTTCAATCTTACCCGCTATCAGGGTCTTTTCCAATAAATCAGTTCTTTGCATCAGTTACTTAATATTAAATATTTTTGTCTTTTTTTATGTTATATTTATTTTCATCTTTCTAAAAGAAAGATAAATCAGAACTAGCGACATATTTTATTCCAAAACATGATTAACTAACAATTTATTAACAACATATATTATGCTAATATCACTGCCATATGTCAAGAACTATGTTTGGTGAAACAAAGTTTAGAAACAAGTGATGTTTTCCATCCCAAGAGAGTCTGACCAAGGACACAGACATGAATTATTGAAAGATGGCTCTCAGGTAATTAGTTACGTAAGTGAACAGTCTCTAGGAATTTAGAGAGAGGGGGCATTCCTATAGTCTATGCTAATCATTGAAACTTCAGGAAGATGATGGCTTAAGCTTGGATTTTAGGAGTATGCAAGAGCATCTGAGGCAGGAAGGTGACTAGAAAGCATGGTGGAAGCCAAGTTTATAGTAGAAAAACATGAATTTTTCTCTCCTGACATTTTCTAGGGATGTAACTTAAATTACTTAATGTTTCTGAGTTTCAATAGTTTATCTATTGAATAAAGGTCATTACACTCACCTGGTAGAGTTGTTATAAGAAATAGAGTTGGTGTTTTCCATTTGGTTCAGATTCAATAAATAGGAGTTATATTCAGGAGTTAGTCAGAGGCGGGGATGAGTGTGACTTGAGAAGAGACAGTGAGGAGAGGACCAAGAACCAAAAGAGATTCCAAGGGCCACAGAGGAGCAGAGGATGCCAAGACTGCAGCAGTGATGTGTAGACATGTGAGCGTGGTTCTGGAAATCTAGAAAACTGGACTTAGGAAACCAGGGTGAAAAGTCTAGATGATTAGAAGGTGAATGAGAAGAGAGTCGCATCCTAAGTCTCATAATGCTATGCAGGGAGAAATTCTACATGAAGAATTTTGAATCATAAATTCAACTCAAGAGCTTTGATAGTAATCTAGTATTGTAAAGGCAAGTGAAATTGATAGTGAGAGAGGCAGCAATAAAGAAGTGAATTGTTTGCTTTAAATATTTTTTATGGCCATGACTATTATTCTGTGTGGAATTATTAGGAATTAAGTTTTTAAAAATCACAGGACCTAGCAACTCATTGAAAAATACTAATAACATCTTCTTATACACCCTTTCAATTATTTGGTTATATACAATCACAACCACACTCTATACTGTAATTAATATCACTACTTTTGTAAGTGTCAACCTATTTCACAGGAAAAGGCTAGAAATTGATGACATTAGGTATATATATATAACTCCAAGGTCTCAACCTTGAAAGGATGGAGAAGGTGATCAAAGATAGAAGTTGCAGAGGAAATGCAGGTTGCGGGGAGAGAGATGTACTAGCGATACTGGGCAATAGCGAACTTTCACTTTGATTCCTTACACTATGTATCCATGAGTTTAGAGGTTTGGAGTTAGAAGCCAAAGCGGATAAAGATTTATTCAAGAAACTGGAACTTGGTGAGAAAAGAGAAGAGAATGAAGGGCAACTTCTTGGAAAAGAAAAAAAAAAAAACAGGTCAAAAAGGAAAGTGTGTTTCCTGGAAGATAGGGATACAGTGTATCAGCATCCTAAAGGCCAGACACTTTGAAGAAAAAGCATCAGTAGAAAAATCAGTTCTATTCAGGTGACGAAACTGGACCCTATTATACAGAGTGAAGTAAGCCAGAAGGAAAAACAAAACTACAGTATACTAACGCATATATATGGAATTTAGAAAGATGGTAACGAGAACCCTGTATGTGAGACAGCAAAAGAAACGCAGATGTATAGGACAGTCTTTTGGACTCTATGGGAGAGGGCAAGGGTGGGATGATATGGGAGAACGGCATTGAAACATGTTAATTATCATATGTGAAATCAATCGCCATCCCAGGTTTGATGCTCAGGGCTGGTGCACCAGGATGACCCAGGGGGAGGGAATCGGGAGGGAGGAGAGAGGGGGGTTCTGGAAGGGGAACATATATATACCCATGGCAGATTCATGTCAATGTATGGCAAAACCAACACAATAATGTAAAAATAAAATGAAATGTAAAAAAAAAAAAAAAGAAAAATCAATAGTCTTAATGTCACAGGAAAGTCAAAGGGTATGATAACTGAGAAAAGCCCTTACATTTAACAAATATCTGTCATTTTATGACTACTTCATAAAATGAAGAGCATTTTTATTTTTTTATCGACGTATAATTGCTTTATAATCTTGTGTTAGTTTCTGCTGTACAGTGAAATGAATTGGCTATGCTTCCCTGGTGGCTCAGTCAGTAAAAAGTCTGCCTGCAATGCAGGAGACCCAGGTTCTATCCCTGGTTCAGGAAGATTCCCTGGAGAAGGAAATGGCAACCCACTCCAGTGTTCTTGCCTGTGAAATCTCATGAACTCCTGGTGGGCTACCGTCCACGGGGTCGCAAGAGTCAGACATAACTTAGTGACTCAACCTACAGCACACATACACATCCCTCCCTCATGGACCTCCCTTCCATCCTGCCCCCATCCCACCCATCTGGATCGTCACTAGAGAGCATTTTTAGTAAAGTGGTGGAAGTAGCAAGCAGCTTAGAGGAATTAATAAGAGAATGTATCAGTAATAAGTGGAAGTAGAACACCGCAGCTACTTTTTTTCAGGAGTTTGCTGTTAAAAGGAGGCAAAATGCTATCTTCCAGCAGGTGGAGTCAATGAACTACTGTGTTTGTCATTTTCATACTTGTGATGGGATGGAGCATTCTAGGGAAGGGAGGAGCTTGAAATCCAGAAGGAGATACTAATTCCAAGGGAGCTGTCCCAGATCAAGGGCTGGGATATATAATATAGGGGGAAGGCACTAACTTAATGGTGAGGAAGAAAATATACACCCCCCATCCCAGCTTTGAGAAAACACTGAAAGGATAGATTAAATTAAAGCTGAGTGTCTGCGAGGATGCTTCTGCTGAGTACTCTTTTATCCTAAAATCTCTTCTGAAAGGTGTTCATTGCCAAACACAGGGCATAGTTTTCTTTCTTCATATTATACTGACCTTAAGATAATATATAACCATGTTCATCATCTCTTATTCCTCAAAAGAGAAAAAAAATCTTTTTATTTGGCAGAAACTACAACATTTAACGACCAGAGTTAAAAATAAAACAGCAACAAAAGATGGCAACATTTTTTAAAACTGAATCAACATTGTAGCAATTACTTATTTTTGACATGGCATACGGGGCTTCCCTTATGACTCAGATGGTAAGGAATCTGCCTGCAATGCAGGAGACCTGGGTTTCATCCTTGGGTTAGGAAGATCCCATAATATTAGGCACTAAATTCTTTGGTTTTATCCCCCACCCCCAGTGAAAATGATGGCAAATAGGACATGCATTTTATTAAGTAAGTGGAGAATAGCTAAATATTCTTTTCAGAAAGCAATAGGCATTAATTATAAGTAGAAAAGTAATTAAAAACAAAAAAAATATTTGCATAAGTAATAATTTTTTATTTATCAGGAAAATTAATAGTCATAAAATCTTCAGAGTTCTATTACTACATTTCTAACTGCCTCAACATTTTCCCACGCTTAATTTGCTTCACGTCATTTTGTTTAAAAATTGAACTTAATATCCTTTACATTGTCTTATTTTTTTATTGTCTCAAAAAATGGAACTCATTGACTCAGAATTCAGTTACACTGACTTAAACAGCTGAATCATTTACAGCTAGATTCTCCTTTTTCAGAACCCAACATACAGATAAATACTAAGTTATATGTCTCCCAAATTTAGTCTCTCCTTTTTTCCCCTCCTGGTAAGATTCTAGTTCTAGTTCTCATCATCTCTTGCCTGATTAAATATACAAACCATGATGTAATCATCATGTTTCCATCTTCGCCTCAAAGATCTACCACAAGCCCATGCTATTTACATTTTCTAAATGATATCTGTAGAGGCACAGTGTTTGGGTCTTTCCCACTGCATTATGCTGCCCCCAGCTTCCATTTGTCCAATCTACCACCACAGCCCCACCACAAAGACATTTTAAAAAGATCACCAGTTCTATGAATTTTCATCTATTCAGTGATTTTCTAATATTCTGCTCTCAATTCAGCTCCATATCAAAAGCATTTTACCTATTTACCTTGCCTCCAGTTTTGGCAACCTACTTTTCCCCCTTTTCTCTATCTGTAAACACACACTATACAGTTCTCCAGCCTTGGTCTTGTTGTACATGTTTTTCTCTAGCATATCGTGTGATAGCCAGGTTTGTTGAATGAAGTTCTTCTAACTTTGTGTCTCAGCTCCTGTATTATCTTCGCTGTGAGCTATGCAGTCTTCTCCTTCTCAGAGGAGACAGAAAGTCACTCAGAAGCCACCACAGCTACAACATGTCACCAAACTTAGCCTCATGAAAAGGGAGACATTAGTTAATATTTTTTAATCTATTTTTTATAAATGTCTAGGCTTCATGGTATAGCACATGCAGAGACAGTTTTTTAAATGTAAAAGACCAACAGAGGCAGGATGATATAGAGAAAGGAGCTCTAGGACAATAGATATGCAGTGATTTACAACAAATCACAAGTTCTGAGTCTTTCATTCTTTGTGTTGTTGTTCAGTAATTCAGTCATGTCCAGCTCTTTGTGACCCCATGAACTGCAGCACATGAGGCTCCTCTGTCTTTCACTATCTTCAGGAGTTTGCCCAAACTCATGTCCATTTAGGAAATCCTACCATCTCATCCTCTGTTGCCCCCTTCTCCTCCTGCCCTCAGTCTTTCCTAGAATCGGGGTCTTTTTTTTTTTCCTGTATTTTTATTTATTTATTTATTTTTTAATTTTCTTTAATTTATTGTGTTGGTTTTGCCATACAATGACATGAAACCACCATGGATTTACATATGCTCCCCCTCCAGAACCCCCCTTCCTTCTCCCTCCCGATTCCCTCCCCATGGGACATCTCGGTGCACCAGCCCCAAGCATCAATCCTGGGCTGGCGATTGATTTCACATATGATAATTCACATGTTTCAATGCAATTCTCCCATATCATCCCACCCTTGCCCTCATCCACAGAGTCCACAAGTCTGTTCTATACATCTGTGTTCCTTTTTCTGTCTCGCATGCAGGGTTCTCGTTACCATCTTTCTAAATTCCATATATATGTGTTAGTATACTGTATTCTTGTTTTTCCTTCTGGCTTACTTCACTCTGTATAATAGGCTCCAGTTCCGTCCACCTGAGTAGAACTGCTTCAAATGAATTTTTTTTTAATGCTGAGTAATATTCCATCGTGTATATATACCACAGCTTTAACAAGTGGTGCTGGAAAAACTGGACAGCCACTTGTAAAAGAATGAAAATAGAACACTTTCTAACACCATACACAAAAATAAACTCAAAATGGATCAAAGATCTAAGCATAAGACCAGAAACTATAAAACTCCTGGAGGATAACATAGGCAAAACACTCTCCGACATAAACCAAAGCGGGATCCTCTATGACCCACCTCCCAGAATATTGGAAATAAAAGCACGAATAAACAAATGGGACCTAATTAAAATTAAAAGCTTCTGCACAACAAAGGAAGCTATAAGCAAGGTGAAAAGACAGCCTTCAGAATGGGAGAAAATAATAGCCAATGAAGCAACGGACAAACAGTTAATCTCAAAAATATACAAGCAACTCCTGCAGCTCCATTCGAGAAAAATAAACGACCCAATCAAAAAGTGGGCCAAAGAACTTAACAGACATTTCTCCAAAGAAGACATACAAATGGCTAACAAACATATGAAAAGATGCTCAACATCACTCATTATCAGAGAAATGCAAATCAAAACCACAATGAGGTACCACTTTACACCACTCAGAATGGCTGCCATCCAAAAGTCTACAAGCAATAAATGCTGGAGAGGATGTGGAGAAAAGGGAACCCTCCTACACTGTTGGTGGGAATGCAAACTAGTACAGCCACTAGGGAGAACAGTGTGGAGATTCCTTAAAAAACTGCAAATAGACCTGCCATATGACCCAGCAATCCCACTGCTGGGCATACACACCGAGGAAACCAGAATTGAAAGAGCCACGTGTACCCCAATGTTCATCACCGCATTGTTTACAATAGCCAGGACATGGAAGCAACCTAGATGCCCATCAACTGACGAATGGATAAGAATCAGGGTTTTTTAACATGAGTTGGCTCTTTACATCAGGTGGCCAAAGTATTGGAGCTTCAGCTTCAGCATCAGTCCTTCCAATGAACATTCAAGACTGATTTCCTTTAGGATTAACTGGTTTAATCTCCTTGCAGTCTGAGGGACTCTCAAGAGTCTTCTCCAGCACCACTGTTCAAAAGCATTAATTCTTCAGTACTCAGCCTTTTTTATGGTCCAGTCCTCACATCTGTACATGACTTCCAGAAAAAAAAACATAGCTTATTAAATAGAGTTCTCATCAACAATATATTCCATGCTAATCTAACAGACTTATTGTTTAAATCATGTGATATAATGTATGTGAAAGTGCCTTCAACAGCTATGAAAGCAGAAAAAACCATGATTATCATCTATACCCTTGGTATTCAAAGGTGGTTCACAAAACAGCATCAGCATCACCTGGTTGCTTGTTAGAAATGTAGAATCTTAGGTCCCATCAATAACTGCTGGATAACAATTTGGATTTTTAGCAAGTCCCCGAAGTTATAAGTATGCATATTAAAATTTGAGAAAGACTATTATAGAATTCTTAAGCATCTATGATTGCCCTTATCTCCAAGAAAGAAATACATCAGTCTTCTCTCTATAAACGTAGCTTATGCAAAGTGCATAGGTGCTTTTGAATGGTTGTTTTCTAACTAGCAACAAGGGCCTCACACTTTCTGAGCACTGGTTGGCTTAGGTCATCCAAGAAGTGACTAAATAGTCAATCATTTCTTTCTCCCAACACCGCACAGGCAAATGGGCACTGCTTGTACACCTGCATTCATTTGAACTTAAAATAAATGAATAAATAAACTTAATAATAAGTAAATAATAATAACAAATAAACTTAAATTCTGGTTGAAGCACAAGAATGTCAAGGGTAAGCAGTCTTCTTATTTTACCAGCTGGCTAAGATATAGATACAGTCGGTAAATGACTCAGTCAAAGGAAAGAGGATCTCCTCATATCTATCAGTTATCAAAGTATCTCTGGCCTATATCTTTTAAAGAACTTAGTTCCAGTTGGTTACTGCATTAATTTATGTCTATCATAATGTAATATAAATATATTTCAGTATCTTCTTTAATTTACCACAGTGCAGTAGATCAAAGCTAATTCAATTTTTTTAAAGTAGTGACAACATTAATTTTTAAAAGAAGATAAATTAAATGAGAAATACTAGAAACAATGTGTTATAGTTAGAACAATGAAGATATGCTCATGCAAATAATAAATTTATACCCAGGCATTGCTATCTCAAAATGTCCTTTTATTTTTTCCCACATCAAGAAGACAAAAAAATTCTACTGTGAATTCTTTGGGGAGGAGGCAATCATTGTCTTTCAGGTTAAAAAAAAAGTATTAAGATTATGCTTAATTAATCACTGATAAGTGGCATTAGTGATAAATATTTATTAAATATCCCTACAGACAAACATGCAAATGTGGTAGGTCAGCATTGTTCCTATTGTAAACTAGTATTTATTGAGTTGTCAGTAGGTATGTGTCACTATAATATTCTGAAAGGGATTATTACCACAAAGAAATAATAAATCAAGAAAATTGAAATAATTTTTACCATGTAAGTTCAAGGACATTTATTGAATGCCAACTAATCCAAATCCTAGAAAATGAAAAAATAACCAATAGTGGTGGAACACTTAATCAATGAATCAAGAGGATTTAATCATATACTTGCATAATATAATCAGTTCTATAAAATCTTGTGATTTAGGTAGGTTTCATTATTTTGCTCAGGTTACAAGCAATGTACCAGAAATAAAAATGAAATGAATTCCCAGGTTACAAAATTCACAGGTGGAATGACCTAGCTTCTTTCAACATATTAATGATGACCACACTCATGTACTCAACTTGATTTCTATGGCAGTGAGTAAATGACTTATAATTTGACAAGTTGTCCTATTTGACTTCAAATTAACATAAAATATAGTTTACCTCCTTTGCCAACACCTCATAGATAAATTAGGTTGGTCAAACCTGAACAAACTTTTTGATCAATTCAACATAATCATTTACTGCCAAATTTAGAGCCTCAAATACAGTATTATCATTATATTTTCAGTAAAACATAAATAGAGATGATGGGGGCAGTGGTGGAAAAAAAAGTTAGAGTGGTGGTACACCTATTTTGAATTGAAAGCCTAAAGCAATTGTTAGATAATGTGGATGATACTAATTGATAACAAATTGGGGTAGTAACCTCTATGTTCCCTAGGGCAGGAATTTGTTGGTTTAATTCATTTGTACATGTGTCTAAAATAGTTCCTAGCACATAGTAAGAATTCAGTAAATGTTTGCAAATGAACAAATGTAGTAAGAGTTTAGTTGTTCAGTCAAATGGACCTGGAAGCCTGTCTCCTAATTTGTTAAAATGGGAAAGTGAGTTCATGAGGATTACTATAAATGTTATGGTATTTTATTGAAAATGCTTAGCCTGGGTCTGGGCACCTATAAACATTTAGTGTATTAGCTATAAATTATGCTAATAAATACCTGATACAATTTCCCAGAATTAAAATTTGATAGTCTTTTAAAATCTGATATTTTTTAAGTGATTGGCTTTCAGATAAGCAATTTTTGTTTGTGTAAAAAAGATATAACCATTTTCCTGTTTAACCTTTGGATGTTGACCACTTCTGTATTAAAATCTTCTCTTTTTCATTTATAATAATGACTTGAGTACTGTAGTCTTACATTTTTCTGATGAAATGTATCTTCTAGAGATTGGGAGATGAAATATGTCTTAGCCAATTCAATCAATCAAGCACAGTCCCATTAGTAACTTCTGAATCAGTCTGTGACAGGTACGATTTTTCTCAGCTGGTTGAAAGATTCATGCTCCATGAATCCTAGGAAAGGCCTCTCTATCAAGACAAAAAGGAAGAATAATGATGGCTTCATTTAAAATGACTAAACTCTACTTATGTATTAGTGTAAACAAAGCACCACTAATTAGATATTTCATCTTCTTTAGAGATATTTCTTCAATGGTATGTATTTTAGACTCTTTAAAAAGACATAATTTTTAGTTTTTATGTTTTCTTCAGAAAGATTTTCTTCCTTCTGTAATTTATGGTAATAAAAAAGTGATCTTTTTGCACTTTATATAAAATTTTCATTGAAAATTCTCCTTCCCAATTTCAACCCACTCCAAAAACTAATTGAGAATGGTGGTAGTAATGAGATTTGAATTGAGAGCTTTAAGGGTGGCAAAAGCAATTCGCTAATGAAGACTTTATTACTTGTCACAGAGTAAGTTGATGATCTGTTTTTATAAATTAAAAAAAAACTCAAGAGCTTTTTAGACACTTGCCTGTTAAGAAGTCAACTCTATTAGAAAGATTTCTAACTCCAGGCTAATTTGTGAGTTACTCTGATAGAATATTACAAAATTTACAAAAAATTCAGTTTTCCCCCATGTTAATATATTGCTTAGTTTATATCCTCTTTGCTCTTCTAAAGTCAGTTGAGTCACTCAGTTGTGTCCAACTCTTTGCGACCCCATGAACTGTGAAGCACACCAGGCCTCCCTGTCCATCACCAACTCCTGGAGTCCACCCAAACCCATGGCCATCAAGCTGATGATGCCATCCAACGATCTCATCCTCTGTTGTCCCCTTCTTCTCCTGCCCTCAATATTTCCCAGAATCAGGGTCTTTTCAGATGAGTCAGCTCTTTGCATCAGGTGGCCAAAGTATTGGAGTTTCAGCTTCAACATCAGTCCTTCCAATGAACACCCAGGACTGATCCCCTTAAGGATGGACTGGTTGGATCTCTGTGCAGTGCAAGGGACTCTCAAGAGTCTTCTCCAACACCACAGTTCAAAAGCATCAATTCTTCAGTGCTCAACTATCTTTATAGTCCAACTCTAACATCCATACATAACCACTGGTAAAACCATAGCCTTGACCAGACAGACCTTTGTTGGCAAAGTAATGTCTCTGCTTTTTAATATGCTGTCTAGGTTGGTCATAACTTTCCTTCCAAGGAGTAAGCGCCTTTTAATTACATGGCTGCAGTCACCATCTGCAGTGATTTTGAAGCCCAGAAAAATATACTAGTTTTATTAATTAATTGAGCCTATCCTCTATCTCTTTTTGACCCAAAACATCTTAAGAAAGGAAAATGAGACTATTTATGTGGATATAATCAAAATGAAATAATATTAACTATTGTCTCTTCTATTCCCACATCCCTGGTTTCAGAATATAATTTTCTAGAGCTCAGGCACTGAAATTGATATGACCAATAACTAACATGGCAAAAATAATGGTTCCTTTGAGGCCATGCCTGCCAACTTTAAGCAGGCCTATCCAAATTCAGATATTTTGCTGTGTTCTCCTCACAAAGCCTCCATCCCTAAACCATACCTTAATCAATGCCCTGATCTTTAAACTAAGGATTGAATCTCACTGGGCTTATATCATAATGGGGACTCGTTTCTTTTTGTCTTATTTTTTCCCCTAAGACCCACTTAAAGTATCAGGATGTTTAGGGTAATATAGGGTGTTTAGGGTAATATAGACTCAGTTCAGTCACTCAGTTGTGTCCAACTCTTTGTGACCTCATGGACTGAAGCACACCAGGCCTCCCAGTCCATCACCAACTCCCGGAGCTTACTCCAACTCATGTCCATCAAGTCGGAAATGCCATCCAATCATCTCATCCTCTGTCATGTTGTCCCCTTCTCCCACCTTCAATCCCTCCCAGCATCAGGGTCTTTTCAAATGAGCCAGTTCTTCACATCAGGTGGCCAAAGTATTGGAGTTTCAGCATCAGCATCAGTCCTTCCAATGAATATTCAAGAATGATTCCTTTATGATGGACTGGTTGGATCTCCTTGTAGTCCAAGAGACTTTCAAGAGTCTTCTCTAACACCACTGTTCAAAAGCATCAATTCTTCAATGCTCAGCTTTCTTTATGGTCCAACTCTCACATCCGTACATGACTACTGGAAAAAACATAGCTTTGACTAGCAGACACTTGTTGGCAAAGTAATATAGTTCAGTAAATAATAATTAAAACATGCTTGTGCCAGGTGGTGCTAATAAATCTAAAAGCTCTCTAGTGCATTTTATATTCCAAGTCCAAACTACACAACAGTCACACCTAAACATAGTATAAATTTTTCCTTTTCTTAGATGAAATAATCACATTAATAAAAAATCCCTTGCACAGACTTTCACATGTTTTTTCATGTATCACAAAGCAAGGTGACCACAGTACAATTTGAAAAATATTCTATGTGGAGAAAAAAATGGAAGATTTCTATTTTGATAATCTGTTTTATTGCAGGGTCACAGAATTAAAGAACTCCCTTTTTTGCAACCCCTTCCCAAATATTTTAGCAGCATCTTCAGTGGGTCATCAGTGGGAATGTGTTTAGTATGTGTATTACTCAAGAGAGCAACCCTCTGCTAATACAGAATTTAACGATCCCTTGTTCGTTAAACACAATTATTGTGGACTATATGTGAGATAATAAGCAAGTGTAAAGGACACTAAGGTGAGAGTTTCAGTCCTTGCCTAGTGAATATCATAGTTTGTGATAAATAGTTTATATCATAGTTTATGACAAATGAGTAAATAATTACTAAGTATTACAGATAATGAGACCTGGGTTTGATCCCAGGGGAGGGAAGATCCCCTAAAGGAGAGCATGGCAACCCCCTCCAGTATTCTTGCCTGGAGAATCCATGAACAAAGGAGCCTGGAGGGCTACGGTCCACAGGGTCGCAGAGCCGGGCGTGAATGAGGTGACAGCACACATAACCCAGGCAAGTGTCGCAAATAATTACGACAGACGGGAACGACGGTTTACACTGCTGTGTAGAGTACAGGTTAGGGGCATCCCACCCGCCGCGAAAAGAGGTCGAGAAAGCTTTTGTGAGGGAGACAAGAGCTGAGCTGTCTTAATAACTGAGCGTGGGACGGTGAGAGGTGGCGAGAAGGGGGAAAGCACATCAGCTGAAAAGAAAGCTGGAGGGTGAAAAGGATATATCTGAGGCAATAAGAGAGGCACAAACTGAGGAGGAAATAAACAAGTGGAAGTACACTCAAGATATGTTTAGTGAATGGAAGGGACAGGACTCTGAACAACTGAATAGGGATGGCAGAGCATGGAGAAGAACACTGCGTGACTTCTAGCTTCCTGGTTGGAATTGTTGGTGGAATGCGGTATCATTTACAAAGATAGGGGGCTTGGTTATAGGAGAGAGTAATAGATCATGATTCGTTGTTGGATTTATTAAGTTCGAATTTCCTGTTGATATATGCATTCTTCCTTAGAAAGTTAGCTAGGTGGGTCAGTAGAGGAATAAGTCCATTTATCTCTTTATATTTTTCTCCAGACTTTCAAAGGATAGGTGTCATATCTAGAATTGATACAATTTTCTGTGCCCTTTGATTGAGATGAATCTAGCATGGCATTTCAACCAAATCTAATTTCTATGACTTTCACCAGAATTAAACACTTTGATAATAATTGAGTTTCAATTAATAGGTAAGTTCTTTAGGCTAAGTATTCTTGGGAGACTGAAGTGCTTAATATGTACTAAATGCTGAGTCAACACTTGCTGAATGAATGAATGAATTGTTAAATAATTATGGTATGACATTTATGGTGTGATATCACCACTATATTAAGTTCTATATTTAAAAAAAAAGACTTCAAAATGATTCTATTACTTCTCTTAACTTTCTATATTGCTTTTCTCTTAACTTCCTCTAATCTCTCATACCTGGTCTTGGTGCAAACAAAACATTTGCTGCCAAATAGTTTCATCAACATCACTTTAATCTCTTTTGAACATTAAGGAGTAGGACTCAAAGGGTCCCTCACCACACGTTTGAGGCAAAATATAAACTATTTAGGAGGCATTGTGAGAACAGAATTGTCAGAGATAGGATGCTTGTATAACTGAAAAGATTCCATAGAAATTTATTGTGACTACAGCTTCAAGAAGTTTAACAAACTGATTGGTGCCTAGAAGACTTAGAACAATGCAAAGCCAATGAAGCTGGGGAAAAAAGTGTTTCTGTATATAAATTTCTCTGGATTCATGTATCCATGAAAGTACATAACCACAGTAGACCTTAAAGAACTTTCCAAACACTAAATCAATATACTACTTTTAAATTTAAAGGATGCCATGAACAATATTTTACTTCTTGTCTTCCATAATGCATTTCTCTCTATTATGAAACAAAATTATTCTGGAAATTTAGTTTCAAGTGTTAAAAGCAATTCTTGCTTGCCAAATGGTTTCTAGAAGACTAAAAGCTTTTTATAAAAGCCTTAATTGTATTTTGTTTTCCTGATTTCCAGCACTACATAAATGATGCTAATTCTGTTTTCATTAAATCTCTAAAAATATATTTGTGAACATTAGATAAATAATACCATATTATTGTTTCAACCAAGTAACTTTACATAGTACATTTGATAAGTTGCCTCTATAGGAAAAAGTTCATATACAAATCAGAGAAGTTTTCCTTTTAGGGTTTTTCAATGTATTTTATATGTTTAACATTTATACTTTTCCATTCTAATTTTGATAATTAAAAGTTTAAAAATTTACTGAAACATGTAGTAAATAGTGACTTCTAGTAAAATGTAATAGGATCTTTGAACTGATTCAGGAATATGTAAAAGTCCTTATAACATTTCTGTGCCTCCTCCAAATGGCTTGTTTATTCAATATGTATAGCACAAAGTTTAGATGTTAATCTCCAAGTCAATTTAAAAGGCAAAGTGCCTGTAAGTAGTTCTTTGGGGCTAAGATATATGTCTACAACAGAACCATTTTCTACTCTGTACTAAATAGCTCTGTAAGAGATATGTCTGAAACAAAATCACTGGTCTTAAAAACAAGGTTTGTTAACATGCCTTATATTTAAAATGTGCTTCCACAGCAGAAGATCTATTAGGAATTGAGTAAACAGACTTACTAAAGAGAGATAAACCTAAGAGGAGTTAATGCTGCAACATTTCAGGTTGACCATCTAAACTATGTTTTCTAGTAAAAGTGATCTACTATTTAGATTTAAATTAACATTATTTTAAAACCTGGATGGGATCTTAGAAATCATCTAATCTAACTTTCTACATTTATTTTCTTTTTGAAAAAGGAGAACCAAACAAATTAAATGGCCATGTCAAGGTTCCACAGTAATTGAGTGTCTGAATGAGAATTAGACCCAGCACTTAAGATATCTTATCACTGACTATCCTAGTGTCCTACAAAATAAATAATTTCTTATTGGACTAGGTCAAAATTTTATTAATTTTGTCAGATATTACTTACAAAATTCCTTTATGTATAGATATATATAGGCTATTTTTTCTTTTATGTATATAATTTTTAAATGCTGATTTTTATCATTATGTGTGTAATGTTTTAGAATATGTTGGCTCTTAATTTGTTTCCTTTTACTTTCTTTTTTTATTTGTTGAAATATGACCATTAATTCTTTTAAATATATGCATTGTGAGGGGAGAAATGGGAAATACTGCACTGACATGTTTTTAATACAATTCAATATATTTAGGTACTATAGAAAATATAAAAGCTACAATTGAAACAGAAAATGCTAAAATACCCATAAGCAAAATGAACAAATATATTTATGCCTGTATATACTTATTATATTGCTGCTTACTATTTGAAATGTATTCTGTGAATGTGGAGTCAATTACTACTTCCATGAGAACATCAAAGTTACAATGATTTAGTTTTCTTTGTAAAAATAAAATATTCTTGTTTTATATGAATTTAATTTCACATCACACTTTCCAGATCTCAGTCACAAACATCTGAGTAGAATATTGCTGTCATCTATATTGAAAAGTTGGCACACTATAATCAACATAAGCATGTTCTTTTTTTAACTTATCCATTTATGTCTCAGTCGATTGAAGGCTTTCTCTGATTTTAATTAAACTATGTTTCCTGAAATATAACATACACCATTAGCTGGAATTCAGAATTGTAAAAAAATAGCCCTAGTTTTTTTGTTAGATGAATGCTATTAACAAATGTAGTTATGGTTATCAAACAATGGTTCTCAAACTTCAAGTGTCAGATACACCTAATGTGCTGGCCTACCCCTAGAGCTTATGATTCTGGAGATCAGGGATGGGACTAAGAATTTACATTTTTAAATTCCAGGAGGTGTTGCTGTTTGAAAACTGCTGCCTTAACAGAATTCTCCTCCGAAAATCATTCTACTCTTGTCCTTATGTTTATTGCAGCCTAAATATGGACCTTAGGAAATATATAGGCTTAGACCATGTATAAACAGATATTTACATGTGTTTTATTCATTCATATATCTGCAAGTGTGTTTGCCTGTGAAGTATCATCAGATTTTAAACTGGTATCATATACTGTCGTAACTGAAAATGTAAGGTCACAAAAGTAGGAATGTAGAAGACCTAAAGAATAATTAGGACTTACATTAGCAAGGTGGGGATACAGGAATTTCTAATGTTCATTTCCTTTCAAGAAACTTCAATCCAAACAACTATCTGTGCATGAAAATGACTTCACAAGAGCCAGGGATTCAGGGTGAAGGATTAAAACACCTGAGTGAAGCAAAGAAATAAGTAAAGATACATTGAGGAGCATGGGAAAAATATATCCACCTTCCCTGCATCCCCCTTCCCTAAGTCTGGGCAGCCCATCCTCATAGGAGGAGAGTTAAATGAGTAGCCAATCTCACCATAGACCCCAGAGCAGATCTGAATAACCAATAGGATTTAGCCAGATGAAGAAGAAAGATGAATGTTCTAGACAATAGATTGTGCTTAACAATGATCATGATATCCAAAACATAATGTTAGCACATAAAGGGGAAAAGTTGTGCAACCATATCAGATAATGCTTTCTGAGGAAGAGATAGCAGAACCCTAATTAAATAATGGAGGGAAGAAAACTCTAATAGAAAAAAATCAAGAAATGGAAATGTTTCCATAAATTGTGAAATATTCCCTTTATAAAATGTAAAGTAGATGATTCAGTGTCAAGATGTCATTTCTTCCCAGCTTGATCTATATAGTCAGTGAAATTTCCATTAAAATCTCAGCAAGTTATTTTGTGCATGTTGACTAAGTAATTCTAAAGTTTACATAAAGTGAAACTGAAGTCACTCAGACGTGTTCGACTCTGCGACCCCATGTACTGTAGCCTACCAGGCTCCTCTATCCATGGTATTTTCCAGGCAAGAGTACTAGAGTGGGTTGCGTTTACATGGATCAGAATAAAATCCAGAATCGCCAAAACAAAACTGAAAAAAAAGTGAACAATGCTGATGGGCTGACACTACCCAACTTCAGCACTTATTATAGACTGCAGTAGTAATATTTACATTTCTTTCTCTACCTCGAGTAGTTTCCTTATGTGCATTTGCTGGTCAGTACTTGCTGAAGACTTGAGGGAGCCTTCCACAAATTCCCCAGACTTTATCTCTTTTCTATCTCTTTCTAGTATCATTAGCTTCCTACTTTACATTATTCTGGTGCTTCCCTGGTAGCTCAGACAGCAAAGAATCTACCTGTAACACCAGAGACCTGTGGAAGATCCCCTGGAAAAGGGCATGGCTACCCAGTATAGTATTCTTGGGTAGCCATGAATACTTGGAGAATTCTATGGGCAGAGACCGTGGTGGGCTACAGTCCAAGGGGTCACAAAGAGTGAGACGTGACTCAGCAACTAACACTTTACATTATTCTGACCACTGATCTTTCATTGCCTTGGTTTCTCAAGATTCCCAGCTAGATGTCACCAAATCCGCTCCATGCCTGCACTAGTTGGCTGCAACTCCGTCACAGCATTAAGCTGGGATAATCATAGACCACACCTCATTTGTTTTACATCACTTAAGAGTTACTGTCCTCTATTGTCTGTTGTCCAACCTTATTGTATATAGTTTTCTTCTGTTTTCTATAGTTTCAAGTACAGACACGAATCAAGTCCCTTTATTTTATATTAGCTAGAAGGTAAAGTCACTAGAGAGACTTTTGAGAATGAAGAGAATGGTATAAATGTTTATCTTATTATAGTAGAAAATGTTATGTTCCTCCTTCCCAGAAGACAAGTGAACAGAAATTTAGAAAGAAGAAAGTGATCCACATAATTACATATGTTCATTGATATTGGAAAGTAAGGAGAATTGGTGACTACAGGTGACTAATAAATATAACATTAGGAATAGATGCTAGATGATAGTGAATTAATAATTAAATGGGAGTCAACAAATGGAAAAAGCAAGTAAAGGTGACATTCTTCAGAAGTTTAGTTGAGCAGTGATGGAAAGGTATTGAAAGCTATTTATATGGGAATTCAGAATCAAAGATGGTTTGTTTGCTGTTAAAATCTTCATTGAGACAAGAAAGAAAGTTAAAATTGACTGTGGATAGGACAGAGGTTGGAAAACAATGTCCTGCAGACTGGCTACCCAGCTTGTGTGTAAAGTTTTATTGGAACATAACCAGTCTATTCATTTAGTCTTTGTAGCTGCTTCTGTGTTACAACAGCAGAGTTAAATAGTGGCTCCAAAAAAATCTCCATAGATTTCCAACAGAGATCATATGGCTTCAAAGTTAAAAAAAAAGTTTATATATATAAAAACTTATATAAAAAGTTATATATATATAAACTTTCACAGAAAATTTGAGAACCCTTACACTAAGAATCCAGTATGCAATAAATTCATAGAGTATACTTTAGATCATCAAGAATTGCAGATTCAGCAGCAGTCACTTCATAATATATCATACTAGAACAAATAACATATTCATAATGTTAATGGAAATGAAAACAGTAGTCTTGAATTTTTCATTTTGGGTAATGAAAGGCTAAAAGTAATTTCTCAAAATAAAATGATATCTTCTACCTTAACATTAGATTAAACAGTTACTATTATAAACAAGGGTTTGTGAGAAAAGTATTTTTTGATGGTGCCATGAAACTAAACTGCTGTTATTTTAAATGATTTTTCAATTAGTAACTTGGCTTGGACATTAAAGTACATATCCTATAAAAAATTTCAATAAATAAAGATAGTTGGGATCTACAGTGATTTTCAAATATGTGATATTCTATCATACACAATGTTGATCCAATAACAATGAAATAACTCCATTTTTAATAATTTTTAAACTTTTTCTAGGCAAAGACGTCAAGCCCAAGTCTCCACGTATGTTATGTGCATGCCAAATATTAAAAAATCTTAAATGCATGCTTTACTCATCCTCTGATTCTATTGTTGAGTGTTTTGCATAAAGTCAAAGGTTTAACTATTTTGTATAGATAATGTGCTGATTATCTTATATTTCTGAGGATTTGCTATGCTGAAATTTTCCTTCATCCTTCATTCCTCGGATGAACAAATTAATACCTTCCATTAATTACTCATTAAAATGCTTAGTGCACATTTCCAATGTTTTCTAAATATAATTCTTATTGTGGCTGGTAATGAGAAATCTTTACTTGTGTGTGTATTAATCTGCTACAATTATAAGAAGAGAAAATTAAATATATTGATTATTAGAAAATAATAAATAATATATAAAAGAAATATGAATGAGCATAGGATATAAATATTTTTATACAATCTTAATTACTAATGTTTACTCATTTTTAGAACCACAAGTTAAAAAACAAGAGAAGCCAGGTATGTACATTTAATGTGTAGATTCATACTTGCTCTCCATGTTTATAACGATAGCGTGTGCTGTGCCGTGCTTTGTCACTCAGTCGTGCCCAACTCTTTGCAACCCATGGACTGTAGCCCACCAGGCTCCTCTGTCCTGAGATTCTCAGGCAAGGGTACTATAATGTATTGCCATACCCTCCTCCAGGGGATCTTCCCAACCCAGGGATTGAAGCCAGGTCTCCCTGGGTTCAATTCTTTACCATCTGAGCCACCAGAGAAGCCCAAGAATGCTGAAGTAGGTAGCCTATCCCTTCTCCAGGGGAACTTCCAGACCCAGGAATCAAACCGGGGTCTCCTGCATTGCAGGCGGATTCTCTACCAGCTGAGCCTCCCAGAAAACCCCATGAATAGCATATCTTTTTGCAAATATTCTGTCTGAGTGCAAATATTATACTAAAATTTTATTCTTGAACAACTTTTTAAAATAAACCAAACATACTACCTTTTCTTAAAAAAAAAAATCCTATTTACAAAGGTGGAATCACTGATAAATTTATATAGTTTACAAGAAACAAATTGACTAAAGACTGTTTTTTGCTGATGGCTGTAGAACACAGACATCCTGTCAGAGGAAGCAGCTGCTCTTACTCTTCTAATTTTGGGGGGCTCCTGAGTCAGATGAACATTTCTGAGGGCAATAGCAGGCAGCAGGCACTATTTAAAAGAAAACACAGAGATGATTTTCAAAACAGTTAACTTTTGACTCATATCTCCCAACTGTATTAGTATTATGTTGTTCAATCGCCCAGTCATATCCGACTCTGTAATCCCACGGACTGCAGCACACCAGGCTTTCTTGTCCTTCATTATCTCCTGGAGTTTACTCTCAAACTCATGCTCATTGAGTTGATGGTGCCTTCCAACCATCTCATCCTCTGTCATCCCCTTCTCCTCCTACCCTCAATCTTTCCCAGCATCAGGGTCTTTTCCAATGAGTTGGCCCTTTGCATCATGTGGCTAAAGTATCGAAGTTTCAGCTTCAGCATCAGTCCTTCCAATGAATATTCACAGTTTATTTCCTTTAGGAATGACTAGTTTGATCTCCTTGCTGTCCAATGGACTCTCAAGATTCTTCTCCAGCACCACAATTCAAAAGCATCAATTCTCCAGCACTCAGCCTTCATTATGGTCCAACTCTTTCATCTGTATATGACTACTGGAAAAAACTTAGTTTTGACATACAGACCTTTGTTGGCAAAGTAATGTCTCTGCTTTTTAATATGCTGTCTAGATTTGTCATAGCTTTTCTTCCAAGGAGCAAGCATCTTTTAGTTTCATGGCTGCAGTCATCATCTGCAGTGATTTTGGAGCCCAAGAAAATAAAGACTGTCACTGTTTGCATTGTTTCTGCATCTATTTGTCATGAAATGATGGGATTGAATGCCATGATCTTAGATTTTTGAATACTGAGTTTTAAGCCAGCTTTTTCCACTCTTTTCTTTCACCTTCATCAAGAGTCTCTTTAGTTCATCTTTGCTTTCTGCCACCAGAGTGGTATTATCTGCATATCTGAGGTTATTGATATTTCTCCCAGCAATCTTGATTTCAGCTTGTGATTCATCCAGCCTGGTATTTCTCATAATGTACCTGCATACAAGTTATATAAGCAGGGTGAAAATATACAGCCTTAACATACTCCTTTCCCAATTTTGAACCAGTCTATTGTTATGAGGTTGCTGTAATAAAATACCACAAGCTAGGTGGCTAAAACGGAGAAGGCAATGGCAACCCACTCCAGTATTTTTGCCTGGAAAATCCCATGGACGGAGGAGCCTGGTGGGCTGCTGTCTATGGGATTGCACAGAGTCGGACACGACTGAAGTGACTTAGCAGCAGCAGCATCAGGTTGCTAAGAACAACAGAAAAGTATTCTCTTATAGTTCTGGATGTCAGATGTTTGAAATCAAGATGTCAGCAGGGCATGAGGCAATGACTACCCACTCCAGTATTCTTGCTTGAGAAACCCCATGGACAGAGAAGCCTGATGAGTTGTAGTCCATTATGTGGTCACAGAGAATTGGACACGACTGAGCAATTATCACTTTCACTTTTTTTTTGCTTCTGAGGCCCTGGGGATTAGGACTGCAGAACATCTTTTAGGGTGACACAAGTCAGCTTACATAGGTCTACCCTGTGACCCCTCCAAAGTTCATGTCCTTCACATGTAGCAAAATACATTCACCCCATTTCAACATTCCTAAGAGTCCTAAAAATTTTAGCATCACTTAAGTCCAAAACTTTATCAATTCAAAGTCTCATATCTCTTTATCTAAATTAGTACGGGTAAAACTCAGGGTATGGTTCTTTTTTCATAAAAGTCCTCTCCACTTGTGAAACCAGAAAAATATCATCTGTTTCCAAAAAAGTGAAACTGGTTAGAATGTATATTCCCATTCCAAAGGGGAAAAATTGGAAGGAAGAAAAGGGGTCACAGGTCCCAAGCAAATCCAAAACATAGCAGGGAAGATTCCATTAGGTATCAAAGCCTGAAAATGTCCTCTTTGATTCAGTGCTATGTTCTCTGGACCTGAGCGGAGTGGATGTTGGCTCTGGCCTCTCAACCCACTGGGATGGCAGTCCTTCCCTCTCTGCCCAAGGAAGTCCCATCATCCCAGCTGTTGAATCATGGCTCACCATTAGAATTGATATTCTTTTATTTCATCCTGTTTCTGTCCACTTCTGTCCAGGCCAGCATTTTTTTGTTTGCATAAAATTTTCAAAAGCATGACACTTCCTGAGTTCAGTTCCTGAAGATCCAAGTCATTGGACAAGAGGGGCCCCACAGATGTCCCTGGGTCACCATATCTCAATTTCTGCCTTCTGCTGAGGTGGAGGATTGGATCCATGCTTCTGTCCAGCCACACCCTTGGTCCTGTCTCCAGGGTGCACTGTCTAGTCAGGGTGAGCATTTTCTCAATCACCAGGAAGTGGTTCCTCTTGCCCAGCAGTTTACTCCTCAATTTATTTTCTCTTTCTCCTTTTATTATAAGCAATGAAGAGAATCCACGCTGTACTTTCCACACTGTACTCAGAATTTTCTAAACTAAATATCCATATCCTTCACTGACAAACTCCACCTTCCACCCAACAGACAGGAGTTAAACATATTTTTTTTGTGTGTATAGCACACAGTTTAAGCAAACTGCAGGAGAGGGTGAAGGACAGGGAAACCCACATGCTGCAGTCCATGAGGTTGTGGAATCAGACATGACTGAGAGACTGAACAACAACAAGCATATCTTTCAAGTCATAACATTGTCTAAATTTCTGAATCACAACTAGATATGTTTCAAAACATATTCTTCCAAATCCTGTCATCAAGTCATTTATCTTATGTTGACATGGGGGCTGTTCTCTACAACAATAATCGAGAAAACAGAAAATTCAAGTTGAAATCCATTAGCAGTAGCAACAACTTAATGACATGATTTTAACTACTGTGAGTTTAATAGTCCAGTACTGGCAGGCCAGTAGGAAACAAAGATAAGTTTTACTCAAATTCTGTTTTTTCAAATTATGGTAAATTAAATAAAATGGTATCTGAAAATGACTTTGTGCTCTAGTTTATTTTTTTCAGATTTTAAAATTTCTGTCTTTTGTTTTCCCTTCAGAGTCACAAGTTAAAAAAGAAGCAAAACCAGGTAACAATATTTTGTTAAATATATACAGAGCTAATGTTGCTATTATTTTAGAACTAAAATGACACCAGTGGGGATTTACACAGAGGCTTCCACATCCTCACTGTTTTCCCTACTCCATTATTCCATATGTTTTTATAGCACTGGATTAGGTGAGAATGGGGATATTCCATAGGCAAAATATCTGGAATGTGGCTTTAAGTGAATGTCAGCAGAGACTCCAGGTTTCGAGAGACATTTCTTAGAGTTCTTGAAAGTCTAGTTAATCATATTTAGTTTGTGCTTTTATTTCTGATAACACACCAGAGTCACAAAATCATAGACTACCGGGACTTGAAAGGAAAGAGAACAAGAACTTAGCAAGCATCTGCTATGAGCTAAGGAATAGTATAGGATTCAGTTTTCATCGTTTCATTGTGAGAGGCATGTTACATGACAATTATTACCCATATTTAGTATCTGTGGAAATAGTTCAATAGACAAAGTTTAGAAAGTTATTTTCCCAAGATTTTCAAGTTAATAAATGTTGAAGCTAGAGTTGTGCCCATGTTTGGTCTATTCAGAAACCTGGTTAGTCTCACTAAGAGATTGTCCCAGACTAACAGTGATTTTATTAAGAGACAACATTGGCCTAAATCAGAGCAATCTTTCCAAGTTTACATTGCTATTTAGTGTGTGTAAGTTCTAGCTCTGGTACCAACTAGCTACTCACATGAGACAAGTCAAAAAACAAACAAACAATAAAAAACCCCTCAGGCTCTATGGATACTATTTCTTCATTATAAAAAATTAGGTAGCAGGAGTCTTAAATAACAACAAACTCAAAAATCCAAGTCTAGATGTATATATACAATACTATATTATTCCTTTAATTCTCACCTGAGCTTACTTGACAACTGATCATAAACTTGAGTCTAGTTTCTCTTATAAAAAATATGTCTTTTTAATGTACCAAGGTTTAAAAATGCCAAACTACTGTCTTATGATTTATTTTCCTGAGTATATTTATTGGCTGCAGATGAGTATGTGTTACCCGATATAAACATTTTGCATTTTGCCTCTTTTTTTTTTAAATCAGAAGACCAATACCATTTAAAACTTCTGTTTAGATCTAGTACTATTTAGAACTTTCATTTATTATTATAAATACTACAATTTTGCTGGAAAAATTAATTGATTTTTGTATTATAAATGTTTATGTTCTAGCTTCATCTGCAAAAGCTCAAATACACAGTATGTATTTTATCTATTAAGTTTTATTTTATCTTTATTTTATCTACAAAGCTAATATAGAATTTTAACAAAAAAATTAAGTATTTTAATAATATAGATGCAATATATGCCTCAGTATTTGTGCTTTATTATGCCCTATGTTTTGGAAATTACAGGTGCCTAAATGTAAATAAGAAATCTTGGTGTATTGTTTTCATGCAACCAAAACCTTAAAGTTTTTTTTATCTAAGCTAGGATGACAGGAAAATTGAGGAACAGTTCTCCATGGGCACTTTTGTTCAAATCTGTCAATTATTTTCTACTTAACAAATCACTGGACCATGTCACAGAGAAAATTCACCATATGTTAATTTATAAAGCTTCTAAATATCCAAAGGACTTTCCTGGTAGCTCAGGTAGTAAAGAATCCTTCTGCAGTGCAGGAGACCCCAGCTGGATTCCTGGATCGGGAAGTTCTCCTAGAGAAGGGATGGGCTACCCACACCAGTATTCTTGGACTCCCCTTATGGTTCAGCTGGAAATGAATCTGCCTGCATGTGGGAGACCTGGGTTCAATCCCTAGGTCAGGAATATCCTCTGGAGGAGGGAATGGCAACTCACTCCCGTATTCCTGCCTGGAAAATTCCATGGACAGGGGAACCTGGTGGGCTGCAGTCCATGGGGTTGCAAAGAGTACAACTGTTAGTCACGACTGAGTGACTAACACACACATCCAAAAATATTTTCTTTTCATTATTTTCAGAACAAGACACAGTGAAACCAGAAAAGGCTATTTCTCATGGTAAACCAGGTATTTTGCAGGTGGTATTTGTAGTATCAAATTGTCTCCCAGTGTTCTAATTTTAACAGGATGATGAGCTTAGAGTCAAATCTAAAGTTATTAGGGAAGATTTATGTGTTAAGTCACTCAGCTTCTAATTTTAGTCATCTTCACAGTGTTTGTTTTGGTTTCTTTTTTTGTGCTGAGAACTTGGCCTGCCAGATATAACTAGATAGCTCATGATCTTTTCCTATCAGAAACTTAGCTTAGCACAAAGACCATTTTTGCCAGCATTCAGTTGAATGCTGAATGCCCATTCAGTTGAATGGGCTCTATATTTTGTTTTGCTTTGTCCTGTTTGGGGCAAGACATCCCTAGAAAACTTGTAATTCAGAATGGCCCATTCAAACGTGATCATCTTCAATTCCAGAAATCTCAAGAAAATGAAATAAAAAAGAAAGCAAGTTTCCTCCTGCTTCTCATCCTTCTTCTTTCTTTCATTTTGCCTCCCTTCCTTTCTTCTTATTCCTAGCTTTACAGTTTACAGAAAGTAGAAGTAGGCCAATGGGTTCTGCTCATCAAAAGAAATAGAAAAAGTACTGACTATTTAATCATTAGTTTTTATTTAAGAATAGAAACTTTATTTAAATTTTAATTTAACCCAATTAAATATGAATTTAATTTTGAGGTTGTACCAATTCCCATTTGTTCTGTAGAGCATGGTCCTTTATTTCAGGCTGAATTGTCTACCTGACATTGTGAATGTGGTTAGGTCAGAATCTTTAAAAAGATAAAAAAAAACCTTCTCCAAATATACCTTAGGAAACCTCTGCTTATATTTTTAAGATTTTACTTTAGAAAGTCTGTTTTCAGTTGATAGAAATAAGGAAAGCAGAGCCTGATTGTGGAGAGGTAAGAAAAGCAGTCTGTACTGACATAAGCAAAACTTTAGAAACAACTTTTAGAACCTTCTAATATCATGAATAATAAACCCTGTTTCTTTATTGTCCCAAATGACACCCATTTTTGAGATGAAATCCTGAGAGCGGGAGAGAGATTCATCTCTGAGTCTCTAACAAAGGCATCCCCCTCTAGCCACATCTTTTATTTCAGTGATCATGTTCGTACTCTAAATTCTGTTTCCAAGTGAAACTTTCCAATTAGGATATTTCACCGATTTATTCCCACTGCTGAATACTTGAAAAGCTTAATTTTATATAGAATCTTTATTCTAATCCCTTTACTTTGATCCAAATCTCTTTAACTATGTCTACAAAAATCTACAGCACAGAAAACATCCCATAAATATACCACATTTGCCCTTCCCCGTCCTTGTGACATAAAAACTTGGGTTTCAAGCTAGTCCTGGCTTCTCAGGGAGGTGTCTTGCTCATGAAAGATAAAAAATTGTTTCTTCCTATTATTATTATTCAATAATGAAAAGGGATTATGCATTTTATGTGTACTCCCTGTATAGATAAATACAGTGAAATACAGTGAAGGCAAAGGACGAAGTGTACTTTGATTAGGGGTTAGGGGACCATTTGTATTAGGAAAAAGTTTTGTGGCAAGAAACTTGCAAAGGACACCTGCAGCTGGACAGATATTCTTTGTGCTCCCATCCAATTTGAATAAAAGATATCACTTGTTTAATTGAGAAAACAGCTAAGGTTGTCTCAATATTGGTGTTATTTCAAAGAGAATACAAAATATCAAGGTTGAAATGTGTCACTGTTTTGAACTGATGCATTTAAAATGTCCACTTGTGTTAACTTTTTTCCTATCATAGATGAAAAAGTTGTCAAGCATGGAAAAGCTTCCACAACAGAAAAAACAGGTAAATAAGCTGCTTCAAATTTTTCTATGTATCAGTTCTGTGTGCACATCTTCACTGGAGTGTGAGCACTTTGTGTCATAAGTTCTAAGATTCTAGATTCTTATAAATAACTGAAAGATATATTCAATAAAATTAACAGTGAAAAACTAGGGTGACATAACTTAAGTTTTCTAAAGTGTGATTGACCTAAGCTTACATATAATTTGCAAGGAAAGCTATGCATGCATTGATTATCCTGTTCTATTAGATGTTTAATCTCACTTTCAAACCACATTTTTCTCCAATTTTAAAATCACAAAAATCTGGAACTATCTGCTGTTCATGTATAAGATGGAATAGTTTTCATTCATGAGAACTTCATAGAGACTATATGTGATTATATAATGTTTTAAAATCTGCTTTGAAAAATGATCAACAGAATATATAATATCAGGTCATCATTTAATGTGAGAGAAAAAAAAAAGAAATGTACACACTCTTTCATTTCTGGAGTTCTGTCCTAAAAGGATGAACAAAAGTAAGTTTTCATCTCAGCTGACATCTTGGAAGACTGAATCGCCTCCATTTGATCCCAAATGAAAATCCTGCTACCTTGGCCAGGAATAGAGTCCTATTTCTTACTAAAAATCTTTCCAAAGAAAAAGGACAATGAAGTAATTTCTTTCTTCTAACAGATAATCATGATAATCAGGGTTTAAGTATAGTTCTCAGAGAAAAATATAATAGAATTCAGGAGAGAACTAATTATTTATAGAAATTGTGAACTATTATTTCTTTAGAAAGAAATCTCATAAGGCTATTTCACATTACCTCACATGACCATTGTACTGTATCCCAGCCATTGCCTAAGCTCATAATTTTGGTTAACATTCATTTAATTTTCACCCTAATGTGTTAATATGACCCCTTGAGTATCTCATTTAGTTATATGAGTATTTGGAGATTATGAAAAAACTAGCCCAAGGTATTTGTGTCTCAAATATATAGATTGGTTCAAATTTTACACAAAAGTTTGTGCATCTTAGTTTTCAATAAACAGTGTGATTAACACATTTGCTGACAGTGAAATAACAGCGTTCAGAGAGAATGAATTAATCTTAAGGAGAACTTAAAATGAAGAAGTAATAAATACAGATGCCAAAGAGTTATTTTTTTCCTAGTTTGTATTCATCATATGTCATTTGTTTTCTTTCATTCTCCACAGTCAAACCCAAACCAACAAGTAAGAGATGAAAATAAAATCTGAAAACTATTACTTGGCAATTTCAGCTTTTACAATATGCTTATTTTTCCCAATTATTATTTTTAGTTTTTCCTAAAGCTAAACTGCTTCTGTAGGTGATAAATTACTGTTACTGCTATGGCTTTGATTTAACATCTTTGTCTGTCACTACTAATTAATAATTCACTATAATTGTATGGAAGAAATCTATGGAAATTGTATTACTAATACTAAAGGAGTGAGACTATACAAACTATAAATAACACTAAGAAGCTAGACTAAATGGGCAATCTTTTAAACATATGTAATGAATAATGAAAGAAAATTTTAAAAAATTAAAAAATTTTAAAAAATTAAAAAAAGAAAATTAAATAATATACACTTTTGGTGTTATGAACCCCATACTATTTTTAATTTATTTGTGTTGCTGCTGCTGCTGCTGCTGCTGCTAAGTCGCTTCAGTCGTGTCCGACTCTGTGCAATCCCATAGATGGCAGCCCACCAGGCTACCCCATCCCTGGGATTCTCCAGGCAAGAGTACTGAAGTGGGTTGCCATTGGCTCTTGAATGATAAATATTTGTGAAACATAGACTTAGATGAAGGTATGAGTGAATATTTGTCAAATGTTCTCTGGATCAAGTATAAAAAATGAATTGACAAGATCCAAAGATAGACTTGGCGAGGACAGTTAAGAAGTCATATTAGTGATTCAGGAGATAGAGTGAAATATATGGAGCCTAAATAGAAAGTATTTACCTTCTTGAACTTATTGCATGTATTTTGAATGCAATATAAAATATATATATAGTTTATATTATTTTTACTTTATTATACTTTTGAAGTACTATTATTATCACAGTTTTAATAACTTGAATATTGGCTTATTTTATTGTGCATGCTTTGTAACTTTAACATTTATATAATTTTAAGATCATGGAAGTTCATTCTTGAATGTTATCAATGCTTCCTTTACAAATATCCAATTAAATCTTATGAAACATAGATCCCACAGTTCCCCACCTACTTCACTGTTGGTACAAGATGATGGGGAGAAAATGATATTGCTTTTGGAAAATCTCCAAATTCAGACTGAGGGAAGGAAAGGACAGGTAAACCAGAACAGCTCAGGGGTAATAAACGTGGGGGTGATTAGTAAGAACTAGCACTTGGCAGTGATCTGTTCCATTCCCACATAATCCTAACTCCATTCAAAAATCCTACTCTAAACAGCTTTATTTGAAATTCTACTTCTGATGAAAGGAAGATTTCTCCTAAAATTTACTTTAAATCAAATATTTTTCAAAGGTCCGAGAAGAATATTAAGTACATGTTGTGATTCCAGTTGTCATGTCCTAGAGGTAGTTGAGATTCATCTGTGAGGGTTCTAACTGAACCTAAAATGAGAAGGTAGTCCAGGAAAATGAAAATACAAAGCATGATACTTTCTGGAACAAGGCAAGTCTAGGTTAAATTTTCAACAAGAAACGAATGGCCAGCACCACATTGCTTCTGTCCTGCCAAAAAGGGACCTAGAAGAAGTCAGAGAGGTGAAAAGGAAGCTTATAAAATGCCAAGACGAATATCATCTGCTTTGAAATATCTCCAAATAATGACTCAAGCTTCAGCAAAGAAAGAAAAATCCTCCTCCAATTATTCTCTTTTTTGTCATATTCTAGCCTCTTATACCAAGAGGGCTAGCACCTTCAAAGTGTGTTACAATATGCCCTGAGAATGAACCTGATCTTGTTTATAACATGTTTCCATGGCAATATGCTTTCTGTGTTCCAAGTTACATGTAAATGACTTTGGGAGCATGCTTCCCATACAAACTGAGCATTACCTCCAAATATATAAATAACAAACGCTTGCCTCACAAGCTACAGATTATGAGTTAATTCTTATTTCTCTCTCTAGAAAAAGCTGAACACCAAGGAAAAGAATCTCCGTCTATAAAAACAGGTGTTTTTGCCTTTTTGGTTTGCATTCTACCCCAATTCACTGTTTTTACTACCTTTGAAAATTAAAGCAAAGCATATAAGCACTTTTCATTTTCTTTGCTGGTAATGTTTGGTCTTGTGATTTTGTAATAGGATCTAGTCTTTCTTACATAAGGTCTATGGTAGTGTTGTTAAGCAGTTTGCTAAATATTATAACCAATATATATGGAATGCTAAGCGTTCTATTATAATACAGCTGTGTTAACAGAATAGTATTTGCTTTCATGGTTCACAAGATCCTTCCAAAATATTCAGTGTTTTACTGATGCCAGTATTGATATCATTTATCATACTGGTAATCCAGCTGAGCCACCAGGGAAGCCCACATATACATGCATACCTGCATGCAAATTTGCTTCCCTGGTGGCTCAACTGTGTAAAGAATCTGCTTGCAATCCATGAGACCCAGGTTCAATTCCTGAGTCTGGAGGATCCCCTGGAGAAGGGATAGTCTACAAATTATACACACACACACACACACACACACACACACACACACACACATATATACACTCACCTTTTTTACACAAGTCATAATCTACTGTGAGTAGTTCTTGCCCTAGGTTTTTCTGTTTAAGAGTGTGTTTGAAGATTTTTCTATATCAGTACACAAAGCATTTCTTCTTTAAGTATTCTATTGTATTGTTTTACACAGTTTACTTAACTAGTCTCTGATTGACATATATTTAAGTTATCTGACAAGCTTTCTTTAATGATATACAATTACAAATATAATTATCTGCCTAGTTTTATGAATTTATCTCTAGGAGAAAAATTCCTTAAATATTTAAGTGAAATGATCTAGTCAATGTAATTTTTATAGGTTTCTCTAATTGTTCTCTAAAAATTGTATTAACTTATATTTCCTCTGTTATCTAATTTTGGATGATTCGAAGTCTTTACAATCATCAAGAAATATTTAGTTCTTTATTAATAAATAGATATTTACATGTAAGACTGCCTAATTAACTAATGCTTTTAGTTAATTTCAGAAGACAAAATATATTTGAGAAACAAATCATGTATTTGGATGGCATAGTTTTGTGTTTTTCACCAACAATTCACTTATTTTTCTTGAGATTTTATAAAGTCAGCTTCTTTATTCAAAACACTGGATTGGAAAAGTTTAAATAGTTAATATTAATTAGTGTTAATGTGTTCTGAAAGGACAATAGCAGAATGTGTCTTTTATGCCATTCAGGAACAGGCAGGAGTTCAGATTATCTTAAGCATTCATTTTGCATCAGATGAAATATGAGGCTTTACAAGGATAAAGAGCCCAAGAAGATCCTATACTTTGAAGTTTTATTGGAATATGGAATTCATTAGAACATGATTTAAAAATTGCTCAAATTGCATTGCCCGTTGCTCATTTTAATATAAGGTTAGCCTTTTCCTATTTTAACTCAAACAGAATTAGGAAATATTAAAGTCTGATATTTTACCTATAGCCAGAAAATGACCTTTTCTTTTCTTCTTTTTTCTCACACTTTTTAGACAAACCAAAACCAACTCCAAGTAAGTGTACCATACAAAAATTTTAAGAATTTTCTATTTAAGTGTTTAAATTTTATAATTTCTTTGAATTGTACATGCAATAAAAATTACTGTGGTGTGTTTATTAATGCAATAGCTATTATGACATCACCTACATAAATGATTCCTATTGACAAGAAATAGTGTGCATTTTATTCATTAACATTTGAACATATATTTGAGTGCCAATTACACTATAGCAGATTATGTGATTAATTCCTAAAATGACTTCTGTTGTCATTATCTGTGTAATTAATGCAATTACCTTAACTAATACTGTGCACACACAAAAAAGTGGTTGCATCTTTCTTTTATGTACTTTCAGTTGTTTGTTAGGATATATTGAATAAGTACAATATGGAGGTTCCTCTTATAGTCACTGCTGGGTTAAAACAAGCTTAGAACACACAATACCCATCTTCAATTATTTAATCTTAATGTATTAGCTTTTTATTTTCATATTTCTTCAAAAACTAAAGATGAATTGCTTTATCAGAATTACTGTTTTATTTTAACATTTCAAACAATAGTAAAAAGGAATAAATTTTTAAATGTATGAAATTTTATAAAAATGAAATTGTATATTTAGTACTATTAAATTATGACCTTGACATTAAACTGGGGGTAAATATTTACATTTCATTGAAGAGTGTAACTAGAAGTTGTATCTAAAGATTTTCAATGCCATGGACTAACCTGGTTCCTGAAAAGTGTTATGATAGATTTCTCATGAATGCATCTATGATTTTCTTTAGAATGGATTCAATGCCAGTGTTAAACATTAAATGTTGCATTTGGGTTGGCAAAAATATCTAGTATATTTAGTCTGTGTAAATACTACTAATATGAAAGTTATTACAGAAATTAAGGGCTGAAACTCAAAACTAGATTACTGATAAGAAATATCACGATAATTATTTGCAAATGCAGCTTTGTTTATAAAACATTATTCATTATATATATTTGTTCTTATAAAATATTTTAATTTTCCTTGAACTTCAAAAAAGTTATATTAGGCTGATCATTTAATGTATCAGTTTTATAGAAAATACTATCACTTGAATTATTTTGTGGATATATTTTTTGAAGTAAATTTTTAAAAAATGATTGGTTTTTGAATTTACTGAAGGAGCAAAATGAAGGGTTAATTCTACATTATCATAGGTTAAAGGCAAATAAATAACATTTTTATATTTTGTCTCACTACTCTAACTGTAGTCATTATGAGTTGAGATTATTTTTGTGACATTTTAAAATCTCGTCTCTCAACCGCACTCATTGCACTAAGTCCTTGTTATACATGAAGTTGCTTTATAAAAAGTTATTAAATGAATGTGTGCATGCACATGTTCAAATCATGTTAAAAGTTTATGTAATGGAGATTATAATTTGTAATTGAGAAAACCACCCAAAGGTCTTCAAACTAATTTATTCTACCATGTATGAATAGACTATTTAATATTAATTTGTATAGTGATTCTATTTCCAGAAGAGATGCCAGTTATGTTTTCAGAAATATTAGTTACCAAAATATCTCTTTGCCATTTTGAGTAAGTGTCTGTTGTTAACTATTTTTGGAATTAATATGAAATAACATGAAGATGAAGTTCAGTTGCCTGCTACTGGAAAAACAAAATTATTCTTTCCTTTTATTTTTCTTCCTTTTTTCTATTATTTTTTTCTAAAGAGGAAACACCAGAAGTAACAGAATCAGGTAAATATTTGCTTTCCCAGAGGAGGCAACATAGATCTGTAGGGATAGTCTTTAAATTTGAATCTCTATATAGCTGTGTAACATTTGGGAAATCCATTAACAGCTCAGATCCCCAGTTTACTCATCTATAGAACAGACATAATGACTTTCCAAAGGGCCTGTGATAAGTATTAAATGAAAATAACATATATAACATTCCCACTACATGCTTGGTTGTCACTTGTTAAATATTGGTGTCCTTCTTACTCTTGTCTGATAAATATAAAGAAAAGCATCAGTTAGTCAAATGTGTCCACATTTTCTTCAGATATATTGTGACTCTTACTTTGTTTACTCAACAGTTAATTTATTGAATGCTCATAGCACTAATCAAATTTTCATTTCCTAAAGGTAGCAATAGAAATTTTGAATGTTTTTTTCTGTTACTAGTTTGAACTTATTAACAAATGCATGGCTTAATCTAGCTTTACTTGAAAGCATGTACAGAAACAGAACCAGAAAACAAAAGGAGGGGTTTGTGCTTTATAAAACCAAATAACCAAGGATAACAGAAATATACACGTTCTTACACAAGGGAGAGAGACTTTATCTTCACATCTTTAAAAGTAGAACCTTGACCCCTTTCACTTATGGGATGAAATTTCACCTGCAAATATTTACTCCAAAACTGAGTAAGAAAATTGTGTTTTTAAGCCAATGGTTTCCTGTTGTTTTTCCCCCCTAGCAAAAAAGAAAATTGAAAAATCTGAAAAGGAAAGTAAAGGTAAATACATTTTAAGGCATGTATATCAAAATTAGTGATAAAAGCACAGGAATCAAAAATATGTAATTATACAAATTATATCACTTAAAAAAGCAACTCATGAAAATATGGACATTGGATTAAAGCATATAACAGAATTGTAGCTATTTGGGGGGTTATTCATGCGAGGAGTATAGTATTGCATTATTATTAGATATCTAAAGGGAACAGGAAGTTAGATCTTAAAGAAACCTCCATCTGTTATTGCTATATTAACACCATATATTCTTTTCATGTAACTCCTGAATTGTAAATATTGACTACAAAATATGTAATTTCAAACTTAGAAAGACCTATGAATAAATATGTATATGACTCTACCATTTTATCTCTACAGAAAAAGCAGATATGAGACATCTTAAAGAAGAAAAAGGTAATTTTTAAAAGTTTAAAAGTTCCTGAAGTCAAAATATTTTGAATAAATATGTATATGACTCTGCCATTTTATCTCTATAGAAAAAGCAGAAATGAGACATCTTAAAGAAGAAAAAGGTAATTTTTTAAAGTTTAAAAGTTCCTAAAGTCAAAATATTTTGAGTCAACATTTATTTATTTCAATTTTAAAGAAAACTTGTCTTTATGTATGCGATGATTGCTGTATGCCTGATTGAAAGAAGAAACGTGGTAAATAATCATAGCAGGTGGTAATGACGGTGTCAAAGGAGCAATAGCTGGCAGGCCACGCCTGCAGTGTGCGGTCATGTGGTGCATCATGGGTGAGCAACTGATTAGAAGCTGGAAAGCAAAGCTGCTTTTTTATCTTTAGTTTTATTTATTTAGGAAACTACATAATATAATACAATAATCACTGATTTCCATGTTTAGTCATCTAAAAACCTTACAGAGGCCTTAATCATCAGAGAAATATTCTGTCAAGTCAAGAAGAAAGCATTCTTAGACACACCAAAAGGATTATTAATAACAAAACAAGACGCTTTTCTGGTTTATACCTAAATTCAATAAATTATCATTATCCATTGTCCATGGACTCAGATTCATTTAAATACCCTGTAATCACTGAGTTCATGCATATCTCTGTTTATGCAGATACAACAATCTCTTCAGCTAACATTTATTTTTCTTAGGTGTTAGCAAAAGAGAAAAATTTTGAAATACCTTGAGAAAATATTTACAACATTTAAATTATTCTCATGTTGCTAAAGCTTAGAGTTGAAGTGAGCCAAAATTTTTATGAAGATTTGCTTTAAAAGTTCATAGTTTAATAGACATTTTCTTTTTTATACAGTGCCAACAAGAAAAGAAAGTCTTCAATTACACAATGTGACAAAAGGTAATCTTGACCTTTGTAAATCCTCAAATGCTGTGTTGATGTGGAGATGCCTGAATTATGTTGGTGCTTAATATTAACACTAAATTTTCTATATCAAGAAAGTCTAGCTGTTTATACAATTCTAACAGCAGAGGAAGTGGACAGGTAGGAAATCGAATGCTTACATTTCAGTGGAAAACTAGGTAATGTGAAGAAATAGAAACGATTAATAACATAAACATTCATTAGATATCCCAGTACCTATCAGAAGGGAAAATTTATTCTTGCAAAAAGACTTTCCCAGCGTGACTACATTCAAGGATGATAGAGCAGTAAAAAGAGAAGGATCCAAGAGTCCGTTTATCTGCAACTATATCAAATATAACTAATATCATGAATATAATTTTATTATTTATAAATTGATCTTTGAAATTAAGTCAACATAAATACAAAGTAGGAAGTAGAGGGCAGATGCTAGCATGTACATGACAGGCAGGTGTTCTTCACTCAAAATGAGAATGACCTATTTTGGTGACATCATCATAAAATTGTAAGAGTATAACTGAATTACTTAGTGTGGGTCATAAAATTTTCACTTCAGTTCAGTTCAGTCACTCAGTCGTGTCCAGCTCTTTGCGACCCCATGAACCACAGCACACCAGGCCTCCCTGTCCATCACCAACTCCCAGAGTCCACCTAAACCCATGTCCATTGAGTCAGTGATGCCATCCAGCCATCTCATCCTGTGGTCCCCTTCTCCTCCTGCCCCCAATCCTTCCCAGCATCAGGGTCTTTTCCAGTGAGTCAACTCTTCATATCAGGTGGCCAAAGGATTGGAGTTTCAGCTTCAACATCAGTCCTTCCAATGAACACCCAGGACTGATCTCCTTGGTGAATCTAATTAATTCAAAATGTAACAAAACATAAATGTTTTACATTTTAAAAGGCTAAGTAAAACATACCATAATTAAACAAGAATTTTAATTCAGATTAAATATAGATCTCTAGTCTGTGTGTATACTGGGAGTGTGGAGTGGGAAGAATCCAGTTTTTCACTAGTCCCTGTGGCTGCTTACTGTAGTGTGTATATCTGAAATGGCGGGACATATTTAGACACAATTTTTAGTAATATCAAAGTGTAACATTTAGAGTAAGAGAATATATCAGATGTGTAAAATGATACAAGAACACAATTTTTATATTGGAAATTTCTCCAAAAACATTATCTTTTAAGATACTTAGCCAGAAGAATGAAAAGTAATGTATTACTTCGAAAACGCACAGCTATAGCCTTTCCTATTATTAATTCAATTTCCATATTAGTACAGACCCAGCAATAATTCACAGTTTAAAGTTGCGTTAATGTTAGGTGAAGGAAGTCTAACATCTAGGAGTGTTTACTTGATAGAGACAGGAGTTGGCTACAAGTGGGTGTGGCATCAAAGACTTAAGCCCATTCAATCACATTTTAATATCCTACCACATTCTGGTAGGCAAATATAAGGGAAAGCTTTCTACCAATTAGAGCAGCACAAAGATAAAATGTGCTTCCCTGGCAACTCAGACAGTAAAGAATCCACCTGCAATGCAGGAGACCTGGGTTTAATCCCTGGGTTGGGAAAGTCCCCTGGAGGAAGGCATGGCAGCCCACTCCTGTACTCTTGCCTGCAGTATCCCCATGGACAGAGGAGCCTGTCCAGCTACAGTTTCACTTTCAAAGGCAAAAGACTCCCCACTTTGTCCCCAAAGAAGTGGTCTATCAGTGCTGACTAGAGGGCAGCTGTCCAAGGATTCTAGGGATTTGGACATTATATGGGTGCTCCTTTCTTACTGTATTCTGTAGGTCCGTTTCTAAGATCTTCATGTTATGACCACAAGGCAGGAAAAAATTGTTACATGTGAAAGCATAAGGGATTTGATTTAGGTCATAGCTGAATGGTCTAGTGGTTTTCTCCACTTTCTTCAATTTAAGTCTGAATTTGGCAATAAGGAGTTCATGATCTGAGCCACAGTCAGCTCCCGGTCTTGTTTTTGCTGACCGTGTAGAGCTCCTCTATCTTTGGCTGCAAAGAATGTAATCAATCTGATTTCAGTGTTCACCATCTGGTGATGTCCATGTCTAGAGTCTTCTCTTGTGTTGTAGGAAGAGGGTGTTTGCTATGACCAATGCGTTGTCTTGGCAGAACTCTATTAGCCTTTGCCCTGCTTCATTCTGTACTCCAAGGCCAAATTTTCCTGTTACTCCAGGTGTTTCTTGACTTCCTACTTTTGTATTCCAGTCCCCTATGATGAAAAGGACATCTTTTTTTGGTATTAGTTCTAAAAGTTCTTGTAGGTGTTCATAGAACTGTTCAACTTTAGCTTCTTCAGTGCTACTGGTCAGGGCATAGACCTAGATTACCGTGATGAAGATATACCCATTTGAATGCAGAGTTCCAAAGAATAGCAAGGAAAGATAAGAAAGCCTTCCTCAGTGATAAATGCAAAGAAATAATAGAGGAAAACAACAGAATGGGAAAGATTAGAGATCTCTTAAGAAAATTAGAGATACCAAGGGAACATTTCATGCAAAGATGGGCTAAATAAAGGACAGAAATGGTAGGAACCTAACAGAAGCAGAAGATATTAAGAAGAGGTGGCAAGAATACACAGAAGAACTGTACAAAAAAGATCTTCACGACCCAGATAATCACAGTGGTGTGATTACTCACCTAGAGCCAGACATCCTGGAATGTGAAGTCAAGTGGGCCTTAGGAAGCATCACTATGAACAAAGCTAGTGGAGGTGATGGAATTCCAGTTAGGCTATTTCAAATCCTGAAATATGGTGCTGTGAAAGTGTTGCACTCAATATTTAAGCAAATTTGGAAAACTCAGCAGTGGCCACAGGACTGGAAAAGGTCAGTTTTCATTCTAATCCCAAAGAAAGGCAATACCAAAGAATGTTCAAACTACCACACAATTGTACTCATCTCACATGCTAGTAAAGTAGTGCTCAAAATTCTCCACTAGGCTTTACCAATATGTAAACTGTGAACTTCCAGATGTACAAGCTGGTTTTAGAAATGGCAGAGGAACCAGAGATCAAATTGCAAACATCCACAACATCATTGAAAAAGCAAGAGAGTTCCAGAAAAACATCTACTTCTGCTTTATTGACTACACCAAAGCCTTTGACTATGTGGATCACAATAAACTGTGGAAACTTCTGAAAGAGATGGGAATACCAGACCATCTGACTTGTCTCTTGAGAAACCTGTATGCAGGTCAGGAAGCAACAGTTAGAACTGGACATGGAACAACAGACTGGTTCCAAATAGGAAAAGGAGTACTTCCAGGCTGTATATTGTCACCCTGCTTATTTAACTTATATGCAGAGTACATCATGAGAAACGTTGGTCTGGAGGAAGCACAAGCTGGAATCAAGATTTCTGGGAGAAATATCAATAACTTCAGATATGCAGATGACACCACCCTTATGGCAGAAAGTGAAGAAGAACTAAAGAGCCTCTTGATGAAAGTGAAAGAGGAGAGTGAAAAAGTTGGCTTAAAGCTCAACGTTTAGAAAACTAAGATCATGGCATCCGGTCGCATCACTTCATGGCAAACAGATGAGGAAACAGTGGCTGACTTTATTTTGGGGGCTCAAAAATCACTTCAGATGGTTACTGCAGCTGTGAAATTAAAAGACACTTATTCCTTGTGAGGAAAGTTATGACCAACCTAGATAGCATATTAAAAAGCAGAGACAATACTTTGCCAACCAAATTCTGTCTAATCAAGGCTATGGTTTTTCCAGTAGTCATGTATGGATGTGAGAGTTGAACTATAAAGAAAGCTGAGCACCAAAGAATTGATGCTTTTGAACTGTGGTGTTGGAGAAGACTCTTGAGAGCCCCTCGGACTGCAAGTAGATCCAACCAGTTCATCCCAAAGGAGATCAGTCCTGAGTGTTCATTGGAAGGACTGATGTTGAAGCTGAAACTCCAATACTTTGGCCACCTGATGAGAAGAGCTGACTCATTTGGAAAGACCCTGATGCTGGGAAAGATTGAGGGCAGGAGGAGAAGGGAAGGACAGAGGATGAGATGATTGGATGGCATCACCAACTCAACAGACGTGAGTTTGGGTAAACTCCGGGAATTGGTGATGGACAGGGAGGCCTGGCCTGCTGAGGTTCATGGGATCACAAAGAGTCAGACATGACTGAGTGACTGAACTGAACTGAAAGCATAAGTTTAACCTAAAACTATTTGAGAATATAAGCACATTCTATTCATTCCTTCATTCAAGAAATGGTTCATTGCATCTAAATTCCTGGCTTTTTAGCCAATGCTATTTAGAAAGGAAAGATTATAACATTAGCTTTTCTAAAATATTTTTCTGATTTCCATTTACCTAACTTTTGTAATTTTGCAATATTAGGATGTATCAGAAACTCTACAAATCTTAAAGTAAAACATGTTATGCAGATTCCTTAAAAATTATATTTTCAAACCTAGCCCTTTAAATTAGATATTAATGTAATATGAATGTTACCCATTCTCTCTGTTTTAGAAAGTTAGAAAGTCTGCTATATTTAAGACAGTTATTTCATTTTATATCTTCATCCTAAGTACATACAGTTTAATTGAAAAACATATTTAAAGAATTATAATCTCTCATTGAAACTAATAAATAAATGATTATTAAAAATTAGTTGATTTTGCATGTTGCTTTTTAAGATTTATATTTTACAGTCTAATGTGTACTTGTTTTTAGTTATGTCTAAAAGGAAAATAATTTTCAATAACATATTTTATGGAATTTTCAAAGTTCAAAGCAAATATTTAGATTAATTATATCATGCAAAGTAATTTCACTGGCGTTAGGTATAATTATAGTTTAACTAAAACAATTTAACAAAGATCCTGATGATTTTAGTAAGAGTGTTTAAAAGCATAAGTATGTGGTGACACCTGCAATGATTAATAACTTTTTTGATGTATCATATAATAGCAATTAAGATATTCAAAGATCCATGTTATCAGACAATAGAAAGCTCCACTTATTCACTAACTCATGAAAAGTAAGGAAGAAAGTCAAAAGATATTAGATACTTTTATGCAGTCTTTGTATTTTACCTAGGTTAAACAACACTTGTTTTTTTTTTACTTTTAGTAGAAAAACTGGCAAGAGTATCAAGTAAGTACTGCTTGTATTGATAATAAATTCTTTTTGGCATACAGTATGAATTTCAAGCTGAAATTCATGAAATATTTATTTTTTAATGTGTTCAGAAATTGAGTCATTTCATATTAAACCTCTGACAGCATTTTGATGACTTTTCATCTTATTTATGTGGAAACTTAAAAAACAAAACTGCATTATTGAAATAACTTCTAACAAATACCTTATCATGTTCTTGAGCCTGAAGATTAAAGTGACTTGCATTCAATACATAAGTCTTTTCAGTGACTGAGGTTGAGTGGAATAAAATAATCCTACTTTGGTCTTCAACTCTCAATCACTAAACATTTGGAATAGAGCACATATGGTTGAGCAATAATGCTTGCTTTGCTGTTGTTTTCTAATGTTAATTAACTTCATTATGTGTCTGAAAAGAATACATAGTTAGGAATGGATCTATCTTATATGTAACATACACTGACCAAACTCTCAGAAAATACTCTCTGACATACCAAGATATAGATATAGATAGCAGCTAAAATGATACATGATACAACTATGAATTTTCCTATAAATCTTAAAATTCTGGGAAATAGCAAATTTCCTTCTCAATTTTCCGGATTTGAAAAGACAAATTATTTTAAATCAGTGCTATATAAGGCAGTATAACTAGAGCCACATCTGTAGTTTTAAATTTTCAAGTAGACACACTAAAGGGCTTCCCTGGTAGCTCACCTGGTAAAGAATCCACCTGCAATGCAGGAGACCCTGGTTTGATTCCTGGGTCAGGAAGATCCTCTGGAGAAGGGATAGACTACCCACTCCAGTATTCTTGGGCTTCCCTGGGGACCCAGACTGTAAAGAAACCTGCTGCAATGCAGGAGAGCTAGGTTCGATCCCTGGGTTGGGCAGATCCCCTGGAGAAGGGCATGGCAACCCACTCCAGTATTCTTCCCTGGAGAATCCACATGAACAGAGGAGCGCCTGGCAGGCTGCAGTCCATGGGGTGGCAAAGAGCTGGACACATCTGAGAAACTAAGCACAGCACAGACACATTAAAAGGGTAAAGACAAATAGATGAAAGCAATTTTAATATTTGTATCTGATTCTATTTTCAAATATTTTTTCAAAATGTAATCTTATATAGAAGTATTTGATCATTTATATAATTTTTTTATTGAGCCTTTGAAATTGTGGGTATGTTTTACACTTATGGCATGTTTTGATTTACCCTAGCTGTATTTCAATTCCCTAACAGCCCAGGTGGTCAGTAGTGGCTCATGCATTGGGCAGAGCAGTTCTCAGGGTTTACTGAGTGCTTTTGCTGTGTTCAATATTTACTGAGTACTGCGGACAATATAAGACAATCAGTAAAGGTGGTACTTGCCATATACCTCATTCAAAGTTCCTTGACTGCAAGTAATAGAGCTCCATATGGACTTGCTTCAGATATTAAAAAAGAAAGGAAAATGATTACAAGGTTACAGCACTATCTCACTGATACACAGGCAAAGCTAATATTTGGTCTTCAGAAAACCCTCTGAAACTGCCTCACTCTACACCCTTCCCCTACAGCCAAAGGTAGTCAGGACAGATTTCATTTAGGAGGTAATTCTACAATTTGTATTTGAAAAATGGTTAGGATTGGATAATTGGCAAAAGAAGGTATAAAGAAAAAACTCACTTCTCCTGTGTATTTCTCCTTTACTCTCACACTACTACCACACTCCTAACACTTCTGACACCAGGCAAGTAGGACTGTTTTCATACCAAGCATTTCTCTGTGACACCAGCTGTCCTACAATTCAATTCTGATATTAACTAGACTTAGCACATCGTAAGTTGCCAATCAGAAATTTATCTGTGAGCTGTTTGTATACTTTGAAGATTAATCCCTTGTTAGTTGCATCATTTGCAAATATTTTCTCCCATTCTGTAGACTGTCTTTTTGTCTTGCTTATAATCTTTTTTGTTGTGCAAAAGCTTTTAAGTTTAATTAGGTTCCATTTGTTTATTTTTGTTTTTATTTCCATTGCTCTTGGGAAAGAATTCAAAAAGATGCAGATACAATTTATATCAAAAAGTGTTCTGCCTATATTTTTGTCTAGGAGTTTTATAGTATCTAATCTTAAATTTAGGTCTTCAGTCCATTTGAAGCTTATTTTTTATATGATGTTAGAGGACATTCTAATTTCATTCTTTAACATGTAGCTGTTCAGTTTTCCCAGCATCATTTATTGAAGAGACTGTCTTTTCTTCATTGTATATTCTTGCTTCCTTTGTCATAGGTTAATTGACCATATATGTGGGGGGTTATTTCTGGGCTTTTTATCCTGTTCCATTGATCTCAATTTCTGTTTTTGTGCCAGTGATATGCTGTTTTGGTTACTCAAGCTTTGCAGTATAATCTGAAGTCAGGGAGTCTAATTCCTCCAGCTCAGTTTTTCTTTCTTAAGATTCCTTTGGCTTGTGTTAGAAAGCAGTGAGAAGTAAGAACATATAGGTTGAAACTATGAAGTAGAGAACCTGCCCATCAAGGAACACTAGACTTATTGCCACAGAGGGCTATGTTTTATTTTATGTAAAAGAGTGAAAATGTGGAGGAATTGTTGGAAAGTCTAACCTCATAAGAATAGCAGTAATAAAATAATTAAGAATAAAAGTAGTAACTGAAAAGAGAAATGTATGAGGAAGAAAGTATATTGATTCTGGTGGATAATAGATATACATGTCCAAGACATCATGGAATAATGTATTTTAATAAGCTTGTTTCGTGCGTATATGAAAATTATGTTATATAGCACATACTTTTCATCATGCCTTTTTAGAGGTAATAATCAAAAACTACCTCATATACATATCAAGTAGAACATACTAAAGTTAATTTAAACTAAAGAACCATTGTTCTTTTTCTGAACTCTCTTTTCAACATTATGTAATTTTTCTTTTGTCAGACTTCAAATTTACTTTTTAGCTATTTGTCTTTAACTAAAGGAAGTTGATGACATAGTTCCTTTGTGCCCATTGCTCCCTTCCAACCATTCTCTCCACCCCTAGTGCCTGTATCTCTTTCTTCTGAACAGAACCACGTCTTCCACCTCTGCTGTGTCATTTTTTCTGCTTTGGTGCTGGATGCACATAGACCATAATTCATACCCAGATTTTTTTTGGTGGGAATGCGAGACTGTTAATATGTGGGAAAAGACTGATGTAATAGAGAGAAGCAGTATCTCTTTCTGAAATCTCCTGGCTTACTCTGATTGGGATTCTTGAAATCATCCCGGTGGACTAGATTCTCAGGTACCTGAGGGTTTGTTTTAGGAATAAAAAATAGTCAGCAATATAATAGTATTTCTTTATTACATCAGTGAAAGTAACATTGCAAAATCAAAATTTCCATTCTTCACAGACTATTATGGTTTAATTTATGTTTGTTCTGTGGGTTTACTTTTTCAAAGGATGTAGATTTCTAACTTCTAAATAGTCATTTAATTTTCATTCTGTATTTTTTACTTTGTATGTATGGTAAATATATAATGAAATCACCTTTCCATAGAGTTTTGAGGAAGATATCAAGAGGCATGAAACTGTACTATATTTAAGATATAATTACTGATACTTTAAAAAATAAAAGCAAATCAAATATTCACATTCTTGAATTTTAAAGTATAATTATTTCTTGCTGATATTAATATTTTAAGGCCTTGTAAAACATTTTCTTTGAGAAAATTATGTAAGACATCAGTCCCAGGTACTTGCCCTTAGGCAAAACATGAAACAAAGCAAGGGAATGAGGAGCTATATTCTTTAAAAGCAAATGGGCCAAGGGAAGTCTTGTACCTACAATAGTATCAATGTTCTTGACATAGCTGAGACACTGACAGTATATTTATATTATATTTATAATTAAGGGAAAAGATTTTATAAGAATCCATAGTTTTTTGTTCTTAGTATCTACTAGTCAACATTTAAGTAAAGCTAGGTTGGCCTTGCCCCTCAAAATGAGTACTTTAAAAGAAGTGATGTATTAAGAACACTTCTTGAAATTATTCTATGTAGAAATTTAACTTTGACACCTTTTTCTGTAACATTTTTCTCTGATCATAAATAGTGAGAATTTTACTGTTAGCACCTCACCAAAATTATCTCTGTAGACAGGTTTGAATCGTTGTAAAGTCTCTGAGATCAAATATTTATATTAAAATAATGAACTTAACTTTTTCACACAATACTGATAAATTTTAATCTTTTACAGAAGTTAATTACTTTTTAATAAAACTTCAAGCAAACCCAGCAGAAGACTAGCCAGGATTTCCATTTTTTATATAGATTCCTTTGTTGTTTTCATTTGTAATTTGCCTTTTAATGCTTTATAACTTTTAAAATGCTCATTCATCTTTTGGTTCTGCATTTTTTTGTGTATAAATTTGGTAAACTAATAAGTAATTTGCATCAATATTAAAGGATAGTGGATAATTTTAAATATCAAATTCAGCTACTTTGTGATTTTGTCTGAAAATTTAAATAAGCACGGATATAATTAAAGTTTCTATGGATGTAAAGGCTAATAGTCTTTTTCCTCATTTACATGTTTGATATATCTTAGGTTAAGCACTTCTTTTAAAAGATTATAATTACACATAACAAGTGTACCATTTGTCATTAATAAAAAGCATAATCTCTTTTTATGGATTATGTATCCCTGGATTGAAAACTTTCAAGAATTTCAGAAAGCCAGAATTTCCTAATAAACATGTTACTGCTATTTGAAATGGAGAAGACAAGGCACCCCACTCCAGTACTCTTGCCTGGAAAATCCCATGGTCAGAGGAGCCTGGTGGGCTGCAGTCCATGGGATCGCTAAGAGTCGGACACAACTGAACGATTTCACTTTCCCTTTTCACTTCTATGCATTGAAGAAGGAAATGGCAACCCACTCCAGCGTTCTTGCCTGGAGAATCCCAGGGATGGGGGAGCCTGGTGGGCTGCTGTCTATGGGGTCGCACAGAGTCGGACACCACTGAAGCGACTTAGCAGCAGCAGCTATTTGAAAGAAAGTTTAACTTTGTCAAATCATGAAACTATTAATGAGTCAGTGAACTATAAAGTGTTACTATAGTGGCAAAAGGAACTAATTTTCTTAAACACAGAGTATGCTTTGGTTTATGTTAATATTATATGTAATTCCCTTTTATAAATAATTAAAATAATGATCGTTTCTAAAGAGATCAGATACAACCTAAAGTCCTGTAAGAGTTAATTCATGACTAAATCAAATTATTTATATTATCTCAGACTAATTGATTTGCTAATAAAAATATTAATAGTATTCCATTAACTAATGGTGGCATATTAACACTTTAACTTTCAAAGAAGGAAATCAATTTTGTTATTATACAACATATGCCAGTCACATTTCTAGCACTGCACAGAAAGCTTAATAATCTGATTTGATGCAGTTACAGAAAATGTGTTGAAACATTGTTTCCTTACTTTTACAGAGTAAGTTTGAATAGTGTTATTAATGCCAGTTGTATCTTGAATTCATTTGCCTAATGTTAACCAAAATATTTCTCCCAAACTAAACTAAATTGCAGACACTTTAAGTGACTATTAAGTCACTCTGTGGTCTATTAAAATTGTTTGACCATTTTTTAAAAAGAGTATCTCTATTGATTTAAATAATTATTTTATAAGTACCTTATTCATTGTTGAAACCAGTGGGATTGATTAAATACTTAAAAACAGAAAGAGGAAAAAGGACCATCCCATTTCTAAATTAATTCCTCAGGAAATGAAGATTTAACAAGAGAGATGATTATCCTTTTCTATAATTCATCTTTGCATGTAAATTAATGTTAAAATTTAAATTTACTTTTCTTCTCCACAATATCAAATTATTTAAAAGTATTTTATTATTTGATATCTTACATAAACAAAATAACATGTAAGTAAGTATATATTTTAAAACTAGATACTATGATGTGACTTTACCTCTGAACTCGCTCCATCGTATCTCTTGATTCCTGGTTGAAGTAACTGATACACTGATTTTTTTTTTAATTCTCTTGATTTTTTTTCTAATTTTATCACTGTTTTTTCTAATTTTATCTCTCATTGTAAGATATATTCTGAGGTTTTGTTTTGTTTTGTTTTTACTTAATGCTATGCTTCTCAAATCCTAAAGTGTTTTGTGTAGTTATAGTTCATTTTCACTGCTGTATAGTATAGCACTTAGTGAATAAACACATTTTAATCTATTCTATTATTGATGGATATTTGCTTTGATTTTGATTTAAGATTTTCGTGTTCCTATTTAAACATCTTGTTATGTATATTTATTACTCTTTACCCTTCTACACATATTGCAAGTAATATATTTTCATTTAAGTACTACTTCAACAGCCTCTCCCAAGCTTCTTTATATGTAGTATTTTCATTATCATTCATTTTAAAGTATTCATTAATTCCATTGTAATTGTTTAATCAGTGTATTTCATAGAAGTTTTAGAATTTTATTTTATTTTTTAAATTAATTAATTTATTTTTTTCTTTACATTATCATGTTGGTTTTGTCAAACATTGACATGATCCGCCATGGGTATACATGTGTTCCCCTTTGAGAATACCCCATCCACCTCCCTCCCGATTCCATCCCTCTGGGTCATCCTGGTGCACCAGCCCTGGGCACCCTGTATCATGCATCAAACCTGGGCTGGGGATTCATTTCACATATGATAATTTACATGTTTCAATGCCGTTCTCCCATATCATCCCACCCTTGCCCTCTCCCATAGAGTCCAAAAGACTGTTCTATACATCTGTGTCTCTTTTGCTGACTCACATATAGGTTTATCGTTACCATCAATACTTTAACATTTCCAAGCCTATGGGAATTATAAAGATTATCCTCTTTTAGTCAACTTCTACTTAACTGTGTAGTAATTAGAGAAAATGGTCTACTCTGTGAAATGTGTTGAGCTCTTATCTTATGAAATAATGCATTATCTGTTTTAGTAAATTTCCATATATCATTGAGAATAATATTCATTTTCTAATGGTTAGAAGGAAAATTCTATGTACATTAAATTGCAGTGATATAAGAGATGTGGGTTCCATCCCCAAGTTGGGAAAATCCCCTGGAGGAGGGCACAGCAACCCACTCCAGTATTCTTGCCTGTAGAATCCCATGGACAGAGGAGCCTGGAAGGCTACAGTCCAGGGGGTCACAAAGAATCGGACACAACTGAAGGGACTTAGCATGGCACAGCACAGAGAAAGTCAGTGTAGAAGGCATCGTTGGTCAAGTGTTTGTCACTGTCTGTTATTAGACTTCGGGTACCAACAGTGTGGCCTCATTCATTGACTGGTGATGTTAAGTTATTCTGACACTGCCCTCCAGACAGTCGTGTCTTGTCCTTAGAGTGACAGGGCAGACACTCAGAAAGGATTGCTCACATTTATTGAACACCCTTGGCTTCCCTGTGTGCAGGATTCCAAATGTGAACTGTCTCTGCATACTTTATTACTCCCCACGGCCAATTCCAGGAATCTGTGGATATTGCTCAGTGTAGCAGTTGATTTTCTTTAAAACTCATGAAGCTATTCACACCTGATAGCTAAAATAAACTGGCCGTCAACTGTTGCCTGGAACTACTGGAGATTCTTAGGATGTCTTGAAAAAATATTAACTCTTACAATATAGTATTCTTTCAAGCTGTTTACAGATAATCTAGCAAATCAGTTGAGAACATAATTTGAAGCTTTCAGGTCTGCAGGCACAAGGTGATGCTGTGAATAAGGTAAAGTGAGAGGAGGGAAGAAGAATACAAAAATCCACGCTAAGCTACTTTTGTGTCTGTGCTTCAGGATGCCAGATGCTTGCCTATGAGCATTTCTTGAAACTCTACACAAATCAGAATAGACTGCCAGTAGAAATAAACAGTAACTGCTGGCACACACACACATGCATTATTTAGGTAGTTTTTATTTATTTATCCTGTTTGCTAAGAGTATGCAGAGCAGACCAGGCAATACACAGAAAAATGTTATCTGTAAAAATAACAAAAATACACAACAATATATGCCATCAATGTGTATCCTTTAACATTTTTCTTCTCTCCAAAATACAATCTCTTTTCTTCTTTTCACTTTTTTACCCACCACTACCCTCTCATGCTCAAGTGAAGAAGCTTTGCTTCTCCCAAGATTTATCACTCCATGTTCCTCCTTGACTCTCTCCTCTCTTGTCTCCCCTGATCTTGCTCCCTCCATCCTGCACTTTCATTTCTCACTTTAAAAGATCCTCTTCCTCCTGCTGACAGATATCTTCTGATGATTCCCTTGTATAAAATGTCTCTTACCCTTTCTGTTCCTGAAGCTCTGGGGCTTTTGTTCTGCTTTCCTTTGCAGCCACACTTCTGGACAAAGCTCCCACCAATTCTTCACCACATCATCAGGCTTTAGCTCCATGCACTATTCAGTTTCTATGAAAGTATAGGATGGAGTCCTCGGTTTGAAGGTCAAAATAATATATTTTTATTCTCCATTGTTTGGAATATGATTAAGTTAAAGTGGTTAGGCAAACAGAACAGGTATTATTACCCTTTAGTCTTCATTACTGTTTCCAAAGACAGCTCTGTAACTCTTCTACTCAACCACACCAAAGGAGAACAGATTGTTGAAACAGCAGAGGGATGCACTTATGGAAACACTCCTTCATCTCTGCTCTGCACACGTGCATGACTCATGTGTGACTTGACTCTGTCTGAGCCTTCTGGCAGATACTTGTTAAATAATAAAATGCTAACAGCAATATAATGCAGCAATATAATGTTCTAAACTCAGAGAAGACGGAGTTTAGAAGGCCATTCTTGAGTGGTAGGATTGCTTAGTGGTTAACAGCACAGTCTCTGGAACCCAAATGCTGACATCTGAATCCTGATTTCCCCACTTACTAGCTCTGGAACCTTCTAGACTTTAATGATCCCTTCTGTAAAACGGGAATAATAACAGTACCTTCTCACAGATTTGCTGAGGAGGTGAAACGTGTTAGTATTCATGCTTAGAACAAAGGAGGGCAGGTTACAGTGCATTCTTTGTGAATTAAATGTAAATCTTCATTCAAACAGTTCTGACCCAGGCAGGTTGGAGTTCATGCCTTAACCCTGCCAGTCACTCATTTCATGCCCTTGGGCAGTACTTAACCCCTCTCTGCTCTGTCTGTACAGGAGATTTAAAGTAAGAGCACCTATGTCAGAGAAGTGCTGTAGGGATTGAATACGCCAGTAAGTGTGAAATTACTTAATAGGACCCAGGAGATGGTTTAAGTGTTAGGAAGTATTAACTCTTATTGCCGTCATTAAAAGTGATGTCTCAACCCTCCTAGTTTTGTTCATTAACACAATGTATATCTCTTCTAAACTTTTTCAGATATCTCGCCTTCCTTGTCTTGCTTCATTCTAGATATTGAAACTTCTAGATATTGAAGAACATTCTAGATATTGAAACTTCATGACTAGCCAACAACTGAACTCAGAAAAATTAACTTTTCAGGAGTCCCAGTTAATGAGTACTTCTTAGGTTCTCCTCATTGCTGGGAATGGCACCGCCATCCTTCTTCAATCTTAATAAAAACAATGTTACCACTTTTGGCATTCATCTCTTGCGCCCACATGTTCAATTCCATTTAATTCTACATACAAAGCTCATTTACTCTCAGCTTCTTCAGTGACTCCTAGTTGCAGAAATCACTGGTTTCTGGGTTGACTATGAAAATGCATTCCTTACTTCTTTCTCTGAATCCATTCTCACATATTCTAGTTTTGTCATTTTTACTGAACACATCTAAAATATTATTTTTCTCTTGAACAGCCTTCACTTGCTGTGACGTTATGTAGAGACGACTCAGCCTGACCCGGGGATACTTTGCACAGGACAGTCCTCTCCAGCTTTTCCAGATGCGGTTCTCCTGCCCTCTTCAGTGTTTCCTCTGCTCCTTGAAGAGCCTCTTTCTTTTGCTGGATCTAGTGTTTCTTCATCTGAGAGCCTTCACTTTAAGCTTACCATCTCTTTTAGGCAAAATCTCCTTTGTATTAAAGAGCTCATTTCGAGTTAGACTTTCTTTATAAAATAATTTTCTGATTACCTCTCCCATTAAAACAAGTCAGTCCCTAAAATTTCCCTGGCATATTTTGATACTTCTAATAATGACTGTACCCGTTTAGAGTCAAGTATTGAATATTCTATCCAAACCATCACTTGCCCAATGGAGGCAAAAGTTATAAGAGTAATCGAGCTGTACCACCACTCGCCCTGAGTAATTGTGCTGTGGTGCCTTTCTCAGGGTTTTGTTTTGTTTTGTTTTTTGTATTCTGAGCAATGAAAATCACATGAATTGATCCTCCTTCAGTAAATTCTGGTTACTGTTAAGTTACTTACACAGAGATTGTGTTTCTACGGCAACTGCCCTAGGCTCTCAGCTTATCTTGTGTCTCTCTTCTCCATCTGTTCAGCCTGAGCAGTTGACATGTGACTCAATTCTTGCCCGTTTCTATCACTTGTAGTTAGTTTACTCTGGGTCAGAATACCAACTTTTGGAAAGAGAATAAGCTAAGGTTTTTATTTTATCCACATTTATTTCCCCGGGGACAACAAATAGATCCAGAGAATAAGTGCTTTGGTTTTAAGTGTGCTACTATCTACAAAAATAATATATGTTTCTCTTGTACAAGGACCTTATACCATTTTAATTTTGTAAAAGTCTTCCATAGAAATTAGCAGGTTAATTAGTAATTACAATTAGTAATTAGTAAACTACACAATTAAATACGACCATTATTTGATTCATGTAAGAATTCTGATATTTTTTAAAAATATTGTTACTTAAAAATATCATTTAATCATTTATACTATTTTATTTATAACTGTTGATAGGACAGTTCAAGGCCACTTAATTCAATATTTAACTGGGTTAAACCTATATTTAAATATTTTAAAAACTAATTAGGTTGAAACTTCAATAACTCATCATAAAAAATGCTAGTAGTTTTGTTTTTCCCCATTTTGTTCTTTTACATAGTAATATCTCTTCCCAAAGGTCACATTTCTGTCCTACTAGAGAAAATTTGCATACTAACCTATTTATCCCTTTTCTAACTATTTATGAATAGCTGTTATGCAAAATCTGAATAAATAATATAAATCTGAGACCCTCTTTCCACTCATTATAAGTGCTAAAAAATTGATATAAATATGTAAAGTTCATTTAATTATATTGTATTAGAATAATCTCCTACTTAAAATTACTGCCACATTATTCCACTATGTATCTTTTAAGTAGACTGCACAAAAGACCATGCAATATATGTAAGGCACCTGAAGGGTCATTGTTTATGTCTGAGCTTTTGTTCAATTTTTAATGCCATTTCACTGTCTTTACGATCGTCAGAAGTCAGCTAACAAAAGATGTGGATGGAACATTTCCTCTTGATCTGCCATATGTGTATAAATTTATATACCTAGAATTCCCTAAATTCCAAAAGTGATTGTGGTTTGGGGAGGCAGTTTTAGGAGTCAGAGGAGGACAGGCTCGTTTGGGAGGATCACTGCAGGTCCTGTGTGCCCCCACCAGACTGCTGGCCTGCTGACCACAGGCCTGGCGCAGCATCTGTCTCCTCCCCACTCTGTCCGAGTCAGGCAAGTTGCCTTACTTGTTAGAAAGTTCTTGTTCATAGAGATACTTGATGCTGAGTTTATAGATTGAGACCTTCTATCTCCTAAAAACCTTTAAATACAGTATCTCCTCTTTGGGAAATAGGTCATGAATTGATACATCTTTCTTTACTCTCTAGGAGAAGATTCTGAAGATGTACCAACTTCAAAGAAAGCTAAAGGTAAGATTGTTATCTTCAGTTCACTATGAGTTTTCTCGTCTGTAATATTTTTTCTATCTGTTTTATTTAACTATTCTGGTTCTCAGCTTTACCTAAGCAATGTTTAGATGGTACACTTATCTGTAAACAGCTTTTGTACATTATTTGGAAAACATAAATGTATGCATATATACATATATATATAATATGCTATACATATATATCATACATCTGTATATATTATATATCTCTGTATAACTCTATACATTTAAGACTAATTAGATACTGATTATTTATAAGTAATTATTAAATAATTTATAGGCCAATCAGATTATAAGAGAAATATTTCAAAATCATCATTTCACAAATGTTTGACAGAAGGAGGACCACGTAAATGTTCAGATATGATATTGACATGTGTTTATTAAGAAAAATTGAGACAACTTGCCTTTATTAGCAACAATGGCATAAATAAAAGATGAAAGGAAGGAGGAAGACAGAGAGGGAGGGAAGACAGACCTCAAACCTCAGAAGAATTTGCTACAACCAGATACATGACCTTAGGCGAGTATTTCCGGGACTAAATTTATTCATCTGTATTGTAAGGTTTTCAACTAATTTAATTTAATGCATTTTTTTCCCTGAAGGGTTTCCTAGCTTTCTAGTTTGGCTTGTTATATGATAGATGTTTTCTATTCTACTTTCAGACTTGCCTGTGGACAATAAGAGTTTGCCTAAGAGGTGCTCTTGTCATCAAAATACAAGTTTTGTGGCAGTGTCTGGAATTAATTAATAGTGTGAAAAATAGCACTTTGAGAAAAGACACAAGATTATAGGTTTTTGATTCTTATGAGAAGATTTACACTTAAGATTTTTTTGGATACTAGAATTTTTTGGTTTTTATAAAACAATTATTAAGAACAATAACTTAATTTTTTTTACTTCTAGAACATAACTTGTCAAACAACTTTATATACAGATCATTTGGAAATCTTTTTGAAATGAAATAAATTGATATTGGAGACCAATAACTGTGTTTATATCAGTTTCCCAAGTAATGTTAGAACTACTGGTTCATGGATCACACTTTGAGAAGGAAGTTTTTAGAACTCATTTAGAATTTGATGAAATCTAAAGCCTACTTCAGATGAAACACACATACACACATGTTCATATCTTAACATTTCATAGGTTTGCAAGAAACTCGTGAAAGTGTATCTGTGTATATCAGTTAAGAACTTCTAACCTGGTTCAAATGAACAGTGTCCATTTATCCTTCATTAGATAAACACATGGTGTGTCTCACTTCAGCAAAAGAGTCCTTGAGTCACCTGAGCAAAGGAAAGGATACAGGATACCAGCCTGCTGCTGTTCTTTCACGACAAGGATGACCATTAAAACTCATGCCTCTCACAAGTTTAAAATTATTTTGATTAAAACATTTGTTTCATAGCAAGATTCCATCCTTACTATAACTCTGAGCATCAAAAGCCTCTTCAAAGAAAGGAATGAGTGTCAAGCCAGCGCTCCATTAACATCCAACACATCAGGACCAGTTTCTATGTGAACAATTGCCCATAGCATTTTCCATTCTTTTCTTTCATTGCCTCCTTTTCTATTACTGGCTTTTAACCTACTAAAGTTTGTTGTTAAAGACTGAACAGAATCTGAATAAGAACCTAGAATTTATTATAAAGAGGGCGACTAACTCCTGTTTCTTTCATATTTGCACCTTTTAAGACATTTTTCATTTCACTACATATTTGTATAATCACTATGAATGTACAGGGTAATTACTTTCATATTTTTGTATCCACTAGAAGAAGCTGAAGATGTATCTTCCACAAAGAAGCAGAAAAGTAAGTTTAAAAAAAAAAAAAAAGGTTAAAACCACTAAGGCAATCTGTAGCTGGTACACATAAACTGAAAGTTTAGACTCTCTTAAGAAAACCAGCATTAGAAGAAAAAGATTTTTAGCACATATATGAAGAATAACATTAAAGTAGGTCACTTATATTTCAAAGAGAAGTTCTGCACTTTTCATGTCAGTCAAGAGGCACATATTTGGAGGAATTACAAAGTAATGACTGAAGTGGCATTTATTGCAAACCATTCTACACAGCTCTGATCCTGAACACTCTAACTGAATCTTTGCTTAAATGTGTGTTATTGTCTGCTTTATGAAAAGACAGCTGAAGGGATATGCTGTAAATTTTTACCTCAAAAAAAATGTAGAAATAGGTCTCAGCAATTCAATTGCTTAGAAACTCACTTCTAAGATTCAAAGTTCCTTTTAATTTTTCTCGATATATGGCAGGCTGTTAATATTCAACCTTTGGGATCGTTGATTTTATAATGCAATCAATATTCATATGCAGTTACAAAATTCAGTGTCCTATTTTCTTATTATTCCAGCACTTCCAAATTGGACATTTTTTCTTCAGATGGTAAAACAATACATCTTGAATTCACATATGCGTTAAAGTCATTGCTGCACAGACTAAAGGAAACAGTTTTCTAAATAAGTATAACCAAAGTTTGCTTCACATAAGGCTTTTGAAATAAAATTAGACATTTATCTGAGGAAATAATGTCAATAATGTTCTCTGTGTTCCACAATCTTTCTTAAACGTATTTCTGAAGGAAGCTACAAAAATGACCTCTATAATAGCAAACACTTCTTGTTACATTAGCATATGTGAATCATTGAAAAAATTTCCAGAGTCTATGTTTTAAGCATTCTTTAGACGCTGTGGCTACTGCGACAGATGAGAGAGAACAAATTATAGCCCTTCATACAATCAGGTTGCATGAAATAAGAAATAAATAAGTAGTCTTAATGCTTTCAGATATGGTTGCAAAATCCATAAAGTCAATCTAAGCATGTTTTTTATTTATATAGCAATGCTTTCCCAATTGTTCACCTACTTGTAACAATTTGTGGCTGTATCACATAATACTCAAAAATCTCTTATTTCATAAATAAATATTAAAACATAAGATAGGTAGATTATATTGATGTCATTTTCCTGGTTGGGATATTATAATATCATTCATTTTGCAAAGATGTTGCCTTGGGTGAACACGAGGTGACAGATATGTAGGTGCTCTCTGCATCATTTCTTACAACTTCGTGTGACTCTTCAATGATCTCAAAATAAAAATTTTAATGAAAAAGCAGTAAATAAATAAAATAATTCCATTTTTTATTAAAAAACAAAAGTGTCAAATAGTTTCAGTTCACTTGGAGGATTTACCATAGCAAAACAATATTGTCATCTTACTGTAAAGCAGTTCTATTTGCCATTCATGAGCCTTTAATAGAAGTTCTAGAATGTGCAGCTACAAAGATATTTTCACTCACAGCCATGTGGCATCAATAAAATAAAAGTCTGAAGAGTGCCTGCGAACGAGAAGGCTCAGCTGGAAGGTAGCCTGATTCTGACGGCCTCTCCCGGTTTGAGTACGGGCACTGCCGTTCCTCCTTCAGGCAGGCCCAGCTTTACCGCCATCCTTCTCTTTATTTTTTTTATTTTTTTTTTTATTGTTTTTGCCATACATTGTCATGATATCACCATGGGTTTACATATGCTTCCCCTCCGGGTCCCCCCCTCCATCCTTCTCTTTAGCCTGTCCAGCCCCTAACCCTAGACTCTCACAGCCTTGGCGAGGGTGCAGGGGTGAGGGTTGTGTTACTGCCCCTGTTTGAGGCAGGAAATAGAAAATAGAAAACAATTCTGGAGAAGATAGAGAGGAAAGAACTAAATTCAAGATTTCTCCAAACCATTTTCATGGGTGAGAAAACTCAGTGATTCAAGTCAGCTGACATCATGGGTGACGAAATCAGAATAATCCCTTGTTGTCTCCCTTAGCTTCTTTCTACCCACGCTTTGCTCTCTTCTACTTCCTAAGCCCTTAGACTCACGTGGATCTAACTAGCTTCCCCCGCCCCGTATTCCACATACTGCAAGCTGCAACTATCATTCTCTTTCCTGGCCAGCTGCAAGAAGTCTGTGGTTGACAGAATGCTGGCTGTTGCCAAGACTGTCTGTGGAACCCACGCCCATATGCATTGAATTAGACTGCCTCACAGTGCTTTACCTCTGTTCTTAATCACATTCTAGTTGTTTTTTAATGAATCATCATGCTCTCTTTCTTAGCCCCCATCAGCTTCTTCCAGTGTGTCTACTTGGATGGATACAATGGCTATGGATTTCAGTTTCCTGTCACTCCTGTGCACCGCCCTGGAGAGAGCTCTGGCGAACCAAATTCTCCAGGACAGAAGCAACAACGACAATAAGACACCTACGCACAGCCCTTGCAAATCACTTTAGAAGTTTGAAAATAGGATCTTTTGTTTATCTACAGTGACACAGGCAATTGTAGTCCAGGGGATTTCTTTGAAAATATTTCACTCTACTGCCTGGTGTAGAAAGGGTGAGCAAAGGGATTGAATGATAAGCAGACAAGTTGTCTGGCGCTCAAGAATCTGTCATTTGTTTGTTGCTGGGTGTGGGTGCTTATATTTTTCTATTTCCAGTCACCTTAAGGTTGTTCACAAATTAATTTAAATTTTACTTAATAATGATCTTTTAAACGTAATTGACACAATTACAAAGTGAAATTTCTAGCTTCAGTTACATATTTACTTTTAAGTGAAAACACAGACTACGCTTTAAGTTTAAAGGCTATAGGAGCTTATACAAAAGCTGCTCTTTTGCATCATGTAGGTATCTAAACTCAATTTGCCCAATATGTTGATATTCAATAGTTTAATTTTCTTTCTTTATATATCTATTTTAGTTGTGACTCTTTGGGTAACAGTTTCACCAAAGAATACTATAAGTTCCTTGTGATGCTCTTTTAGAGCTCAAAATATCTCTGAACTTTAGACATGATAAGATGGAGTGGGAAGGCTTGATGAATCTTATCCCTAAGATTTGTCTTGAATTACAATTAGGAAATTCACTCCAGTGGAAATACGCCATCCAATTAGGCAAGTCTGGTGAATCATTTGTTTAAATATAAGCAAATGAGATGTAGACTAGCCAGATTTCTCTAGACTGTGCCCTAGTAAAATGTCACCTGGGTGAAATTTTAGATCAGTCACCAAATTTGGGTGACAGATGCAAGAGGATTTTCATTTCACTTTAATAGGATCATTCTATGGAGTTAAATAGGTTTTATTGCTCAAAACAAAAAAAAAATATGAATGTCATCAAAGTCGAACCATTTAGTTCGCCATGAGATATCTTACTTGTTTTTTAGGTAATTAGTTACCAGTGCTAATGAAATGAATAACAATCTTTAACTTATTTGATGATGCATCACTGGGGAAGACAACTATACTTTTGCCATCCTTTGTCTCTCAGTGATATAAACACTTATGTTTTTTTAACTTCATTTTTCTGTCAACAATAAAAGTCATGCCAGGTAATTTCTTGGCAGTACAGTGGTTAGGATTCCACACTTCCACTGCTGGGAGCACAGATTTAATCCCTAGTCAGGGAACTAAGATCTTGCATGTCACGTGGTACAGTCTAAATAAATAAATGAATAAATGTCATGCCACTGTGACCTTTATTATGTTTACAGTAGCAATTTAACTTATGACACAGTAACTCAGGAAGTAAATTAAATTACTCTTTCTGGCTTTTTAATCATCTTCAGTGAAGTCTGAAGGATCCAGAGCCAATACTAGCCAAGTGACTTATTGTTAAGGACTTCAACTAAGTTCTTTAGGTCCAATATGTCAAACACTGTTTCAATGTAATATCATTAGGCTAGGGCATCAGTAACATGTTAATTACTAATAACAAATTTTCAGTTACTTTTGTGAAAAGTTAGTCTTGGCCACAGGCTGGTGGACCTAACTTTCACCACAAAAGCCAATGATATGATGAACCAAGATTAATGCCACTCCATATGGAGGGCTGCCTGGAAGTGTGTAACTTCAGTACCAATCAGATGGTACCATCTTATAAAGCCTCTTCTTGTAACAGTGAAAACTTGTGGGTAGGACAGTGGATGAAGTTTATTGCTCAATTACTCCTCCAGCTTGTCCAATTTAATGACTAAAAGAATAGAGAGGAAATATGATGGTTTTCTCAACTTCATAGAAAAGAATGGTTTATCCATTCATTCTTTTCATTCAATGACCATTGAGCATTTACTCTTTCTAAGGCACTGTGTTAAGCACTGGGCTGTATAAGAAAAATATCGGAGATAAATTGTGTTTCCAGTGCTATCCTGACACAATATGTGGCCTTGGAAAATTTGCTAAACACACTGTGCTTATTTTTCCCATGTGTAAAATAAGGATTTCTGGACAAACAACCTTATACCTCACAGATGTACCGTGGAGACTGACAAATATCTTAATATGGACATGACAAAAAAATGTCTAAAATAATACTTTTGAATGTAGCACTACTTGTTCCTCTGAGTGCTTTTCTACATTATATTATGGTCTCTTTCTCATTATGAAAACTATTTGATAAAAAATAAAATATGACAGCTCCTTGTAATTAGACAAATCAATTATGCTGTAAACAATATGAACAATGTTGTTACGGTGTATCTGCTTAAGTTGCAATGAAATAGCACATGAAAATTGTTAACTAAACGCTCATCTGTTCACACAGTTCCATCAAATAAAGTATTTCTAGTCCTTTCATGTTTGTGCTTTACATTTTAAAATGAAAAGATAAATGGTTGGTTTAAAAGTCATTGTCTTTAGTAGTTCGCTCATAGTTTGTGTCATATTGGTTATGAATGTGTAAGTAGTTAATAATTGTTTAATTCTTCATTTTGTCTAATTGGTATGGACTACTCATTCCAATTCTTTGCTCTCACCTACACTTTACCTTCTCTTAATAGATGAAGATCTATAGAAGATAAATACTTATTTAAGATTTTAAATTTATATTTAGTTTTTATAAAGCCTGATAGTGGGTCCAGGCTTTTTTGAAATAATTCACATGAAAAGCACCAGTGTATTATTTCCTTCTGGTACAACCCTGTCAAAACTCCTCATGGGAATATTTTGGAAACTAGAACTGTATGTTGAGGGACTCAGATTATTTCTTTGAGTTATTTTACTGGAAAGAAACAAAGAGAATAACCATTATTATTGCTGATAGAAAATTCAAGGACAGCCTAGCCCAGTTGGCAATACAGAAAAAGAACCCAATCCTTATAGAAATGCATAAATTTGCCCAAAGTAGCCAATTGCATCAAAGCCAGGCCTAGAACATTAGTCAGCTAGCTCCCAAATGCCTTTAACTTTGTCCTCAGGATACAGTTACAAATCTTAGCTAGTTTAGTCCAGCATCTCAAAGTTTATTTTTTAATGATAACCAGTGTTAGAAATATAATTCTATGTGGAAAGACTTGCTTTTTTCTTTTTCTTTTTCTTTTAGACCTAGAGATTACTTTTATTTATTTATTTATTTATTTATTATTTTTTTATTTTTTTATTAGTTTTGCCATACAATGACCTGTTATCCCCATGGGTTTACATATGCTCCCCCTCCAGAACCCCTCTCCCTCCTCCCTCCCCCCGGGAAATCTCGCTGCACCAGCCCCGAGCATCAATCCTGGGCTGGCGATTGATTACACATATGATAATTAACATGTTTCAATGCCATTCTCCCTTATCATCCCACCCTTGCCCTCATCCACAGAGTCCACGAGTCTGTTCTATACATCTGCGTTCCTTTTGCTATCTCGCATGCAGGGTTCTCGTTACCATCTTTCTAAATTCCATATATATGCGTTAATATACTGTATTGTTGTTTTTGCTTCTGGCTTACTTCACTCTGGATAATGGGCTCCAGTTCCATCCACCTGAGTAGAACTGCTTCAAATGAATTTTTTTTTTAATGCTGAGTAATATTCCATTGTGTATATGTACCACAGCTTTCTTATCCATTCGTCAGTTGATGGGCATCTAGGTTGCTTCCATGTCTTGGCTATTGTAAACAGTGCGGCGATGAACATTGGGGGACACGTGTCTCTTTCAATTCTGGTTTCCTCGGTGTGTATGCCCAGCAGTGGGATTGCTGGGTCATATGGCAGGTCTACATGAGAGCCTAAAGGGACTTTAAGAGTTTCATTCATTTGCTTTAGAGATAAAGGAACTGAATGTCAGAGATGTTAGGTGACATGCCGAAGGGTAACATTGCTCACCAGTAATGGACGTAGACTGAGAACTGCGGTCTTGTTTTCTAATCCACCGCATATAACCTACCCTGTGTGACTCCATGTTGAACTCCCCATAAACTGTCATTTACGCACTCATTAAGATGTAGAAACTCAGCACAACTTTCCAATAACTGGTTTCCTAACAACACTCTTTGCCCTACTCCTTTCAGACAAATACTACTTGCTCCCCTCATTAATTATGAAGTGAAGTAAGCTCAGTTGTGTCCGACTCTTTGCAATCCCATGGAATTCTCCAGGCCAAAATACTGGAGTGGGTAGACTTTCCCTTCTCCAGGGGATCTTTCCAACTGAGGAATCGAACTGGGTCTCCTGTATTGCAGGCAGGTTCTTTACCAACTGAGCTATCAGGGAAACCCTCATTAATCATACATGTCTACAAAACATTTAGAAACTCCTGTGGATGCTTTCCTTTGTGTATAAAAATAATTTTATTTTTTTCACACTATTTAACTGTAAAAAAGTCATAAGTCACTCTAAGACCCCAAATATTTGCTCCAAATAAGAAAAAAACAACTCTCTTTAAATTAATCTCAACACAACCAAAGATGCAGGTTAACAAAATAAGTAAGGAAAACAGATGCTTAACAAAAGCACATTTAGACTGTAAAGGAAAGCTCAAATTAAATGATGAATTAGTGCATATTAATAAATAAGTCATATGAATTTCAGAAGAAGTGCATGTTAATAAAGTAGTAATAGCAATATATATAGGTTTATATATTTAATATTATATATATATTATATATCCCAAACACCTTTAGATATTCTACATCAATGACAACAGAATATCCTTTAAATCATTGAATCAGAGCCCATAGAGCTTGTAAGATATCTGTGGAAAGGTAGTGCCCTGAATAGAAATCTGAGATGGAACACCAGTTGACCCATGGACTCCAGATACCGCTGCAGCATCAAACATTTGTCAGAATATCTGAAGGTGTTTCAGCAATGTAAGTTAGTGAAGGCAGTGTCAAAGTAAACATCATTGCATCTTAAAACAAGTGACGTATGTCTATGCTTAGGAAGATCTCTCTCCCCTCTCATATTCAGAATTCAACGACAAATCATTTGTATATATTTGATGCTATCATGGACAGAGTTGGGATGATTTGAATAGAAGTTGTATTCTTTAAAAAGGAGGCAATGTTTCATAGAAAAACAAGACAGCTCTTAATTCTAGCAATTTTAAGAACAAATATAGTAAATAATTAATTCAAGTATTTTCATATTTGGAACATCTACACATAAAAAATATTTTTCAAACTGGGAATATCTTAACGTTGTTCAAATTTAAAATGACACTTCATAAAGGTGTACATCGAAAGTGTCACTCATCCCATTCTTGTTGCTTCAGTTTCCCATCCACTTCTTTACTTCCCATAGCTAATTCCATTGATGGATTCTTGTGTGTCCTTCCTATGAAAATACAAATGTAAACTAATATATGTTATCATTTTGATGCTTTTCTTACATAAACATTACATATCATAAACATTGTTTCCTACTTTCATTTATTTATCAAATGTATCTTGAATTATTTGTTTAAATGAGCACATACAGAGCTTCCTTATTAGTACAGACAGATATAGACAGGTAAACGTGTCTTATGCACACATCTTGAGTGGAGAGCTAGAAGCCTCTATAAAACTATAAGTTAGGTCAAGATACAGAATATTAATAGCACTACAGAAGCCTCTTTCATGTTTCATCTCGTTAATATCTCCTTGTGCTTGGTTGGGTCCAACTCTTTGTGATCCCATGGACTGTAGCCACCAGGCTCCTTTGTCCGTGGAATTTTCCAGGCAAGAGTACTGGAGTGGGGTGCCATTTCCTTCTTCAGAGGATCTTCCCAAAACAGGGATTGAAACCACATCTCTTGTGTCTCCTGCATTGGCAGATGGGTTCTTTATCACTAGTGCTACCTGGGAAGCAAATATCCCCTGGATAATATCCCCTGGATAACCACTAGTCTGACTTTATCATCAAAGAAATGTCTTCACTGTTGTGACATTCATATAAATGAAATCATAAATTAGCTATCCTTATGGCATTATACAGGTAAGACACACTCAAATTGTTATTGTTTACTTTCTAAAGAAGTAGTTTATCCTTTTTCATTGTCTTACAGCATTCATGGATGTATGCATTCTATTGTGGGTGGTAATTTGGACATCTCTAGTTTTTGTCTATAAAAAACAGCACTGCTATAAATATTCTTGTTAGTTTCTTATACTGCATAACTGTATGCATGGATGGATGAAGGTTTATAACTCAGAGATGCATTGTTGGCTTACACAGAAGGCTTCCCTGGTGGCTCAGATGTTAAAGAATCCACCTACAATGCAGGAGACCTGGGTACAATCCCTAAGTCGGGAAGATCCCCTGGAGGGCATGACAACCCACTCCAGTATTCTTGCCTGGAGAATTCCATGAACAGAAGAGTCTGGGGAGCTACAGTCCATGGGGTCACAAAGAGTCCGATATGACTGAGCGAGTATCACAAACACAGTAGGTGAATCTACATTTTTGGTAGATAATCCCAAACAGCTTTCTAAATGGTAACAATTTGCTCTCCAACAACAGAGTATAAAAGCTCTAGCTTCTCCAAATCCTTGCTTATACTTGCTATTGTCATTTTGTTAATTTTAGCTTCTAGAGGCTATGTTGTTATACATCGTTACTCTTATACATTGGATTTCCCTGATGACCAATGATGTTGAAAACTTTTAATATATTTATTGATCATTTGGAAACCCTCTTTTATGTAAAACTTGCTTAAACTTTGTGGACCTGTGTAAAATAGATTTTTTTCTCTTATTTTTTTAAGGAATACCTTTGGCTTTGTATAGATATAGTTTTGAGTTTTCATATTTGTTTCCAAGTTTTGCTGAGCATACAAGAGTTTGGATCTTTTCAATTTGTTCATTTGTTTTGTCCTCTTTATTGTTTCCATGTCGTTTCCAAGAAGTGGCTGACTCTTTGCGACCCCATGGAGTGTACAGTCCATGGAATTCTCCAGGCCGGAATACTGGAGTGGGTAGCCTTTCCCTTCTTCAGGGTGATCTTTCCAACCCAGGGATCAAACTCAGGTCTCCCGCATTGCAGTCGGATTCTTTACTGGCTGAGCCACAAGGGAAGCCCAAGAACATTGAAGTGGGTAGCCTATCCCTTCTCCAGCCAATCTTCCTGACCCAGGAATGGAACTGGGATCTTCTGGATTGCAGGTGGATTCTTTACCAATTGAGCTATCAGGGAAGCCTTGATACAATGCATAGACTATTCTAATTATAATCATTTGTCTCTTTTCAAACTAAGTTTCTTTTGGCATGGATGAGGAAGTTATACAAACTGTTTTGAGAGATGAAGAAATTTTCATTTGTAACCATTACTTTCTATAATTTTGAGGATGGTTACAAAAAGGTTCTCCAGTTGGTCGTTTTGGATAATGAAAGTTTGGTGCCTACATTTCAGATCTCTGGAAATAATGTCAACTTTTAATCTCATTATGAGTCATAAAAAATATTTTAAAGAAATCAAAAAGTCACGATTCATATTAACAACACCCTCAGCTTTACAAATGTACCTTTGATGTAAAACAGTCTTTAGCTCTTCTTAGTTCAAAGGAATCTTTGCTTGAAATCGATGAAAAATCCCATTCACATTCCATTTTATTCAGTTCCTTTAGAGCTTATAACCCTTTATCTAGTGAGAAGAAAACTTATCTTATGTATGCCTAAAATGACTTAGTCAGACCAGCTACCTCTGCTAAAGTTGTTAAAAATGAAATTGCTGAAAATGACTTTAATCCATGTTGATATCAACCCTACTGAAATGTGCTATTATAAATCTAGTTACAGCATATCTTTTCATTATTAACTACAAACTTTTAGGCTATTGAGTGGGAAATGGCAAATGTTGTTTGTTTCATTGGTTATTTCTATTACTTTTTGTTACAACATTTTAACAAATAATATAGACTGTGCTTTACATTTTGTGTGAAACAGCAGAAATAGCACATTATACATAAAATGGAATATATACTATAGAAAATAGGGCCACAACATAGTTACATTTTCTGTAATTTAATTTCATTGATACCACCTTTAGTCAAGTAATGAGCAGCCTTTTGAAATAGAGAAAATCATCTTGAAACTGACTGAAAGATTCTTATTCTTTGGTTACCAGGCCAATTTTTTAGGGATATAAAGATACTTTTCACATATCTGATGGAATAAAACACTAACTCGATTAAAATAAAGAATCACACTCTTTCCACAGCAGATTGACAATAGAATACATTGGTAATTATTAATAGTCAAAAGGATCAAGATACTAGCTGATAGTTAATGAGGAGGTAGTTTCTTTTATAAATGAAACATTAATTTGATAACAATAGGAATAAGCAACTTCATCTTTCAGAAGTGATTGGTTTTATTAAACTTTTTAAATGTATAAGAAACTTGCTTATTATGTATTTCTTACTTATAAAGTAATATTGATTGGAAAAACAATAAAGTCATTATGAATAGCTTTAAGTGCTTAGGGAAAAAATATTGTGATTACAGAAATTTTGAACTTGAAGAGATTCAGTAATTTGACAAGCAGGGTTACTAAAGTTCAGAGCAATTTATTGACTTGCCTAAAATCACAAGCTTCTTCCAAGAAGAATTGAAATGTAAAAAAATAAAAAAATGTGATGTGATTTTTAATAGTGTAGTTAGCACAATGAAAATCATGGGATTTACCTAATTTTACTTTCCACAATAATATTAATTTAATGACATTAATGTGATTAAAGATTTGCTGTGTATCATAAACTTTGTTATTAAAAATAATTATTTATGCTGTGTTTAAGATGTCTACTGCTGGGGATTCCCTGGCACTACACTGTTTAGGTCTCGGAGCTTTCACTGCCATGGCCCATTTCATCCCTGCTTGGGGAACTAAGATCATGCAAGCCTTATGGAGTGGCCAAAACTAAATAAATAGATAAATAAATAAAACATTAAGATGTCCACTGCTTTCTAAAATTTCTTCTGTTATATCTACTGTTCCCTCCTGTTAATTAAATGATATGTTATTTATTATACACTTGGAGACAAGGACCCCTATAGAGTTCTTTATTGGCCACAACTGTGCATTTTTCTTAAACAATATTTCAAATAGGAGCCCTCAGCCTAGCAGAATTTTGCAGTAGACAGAGTGAGAGGATGATGGCCTTGCCTATCTAATAACCCACTTGCGATTAAACTTTGTTTCACTGAAACTCATTCTGAAATCAGGTAAGGTATGTCAACATTTGGAAGATACGTATTCTTTTATTTTTTAATTTTTTGCAGCTTTCTTTTTTCAATTTTTTTATATTGGAAGTATAGTTAGTTAACATTGTTGGTTTCAGGTGTACAGCAGAGTGATTCAGTTATACATAAACATTTATCTATTTTTTCCAATTCTTTCCTAATTAGATTATTACAAAATATTGAGCAGAATTCCCTGTGTTATACAGTAGGTCCATGTTGCTTATCTATTTTAAATATAACAAAGTGTATATGTCATACCCAAACTCACCACTTTTTCCTCCCCCTCATTTTTATTCTTTGGTAACCATAAGTTTATTTTTTCGGTCTGTGAATCTGTTTTGTAAATAAGTTTATTCATATCATTTTTTTTAGATTCCTCATATAAAGGATGTCATTTGATATTTGTCTTTCTCTGTTTGACTTACATTACTTAGTATGATAATCTCCAGGTTCATCCATGTTGCTTAAGCTTGCATTATTTCTTTCTTTCTGATGGCTGAGTAATATTCTAATATTCTATTGAACATATATTTATATAAATATACCATATCTTCTTTATCCATTCATCTGATGATGGACGGTTAGTTAGCTTCCATGTCCTGGCTGTTGTAAACAGAGCTACAATGAACATTATATCCTTTTTAACCAAGTTTTTCTCTGGATATATTCCAAAGGATGGAGTTGATGGATTACATGGTAGCTCTATGTGTAGTTTTTTAAGGAACTTCCATACTTTTCTCCATAGCGGCCATATCAATTTACATTCCCACCGACATTGTAGGAGAGTCTCTTTTCTCCATACCCTCTCCAGCATTTATTGTTTGTAGACTTTTTGATTATGGCCATTCTGACTGGTGTGGGGTGATAGCTTATTGTAGTTTTAATTTGCAGTTCTATACTAATTAGCAATGTTAAGAATCTTTTCAAGTGCCTCTTGGACATCTGTATGTCTTCTTTGGAGAAATGTCTATTTAAGTCTTCTGCCCATTTTTGATTGGGTTGTTTATCTTTTCGATATTGAGCTATATATTATATATATGTATATATATTATATATTTTGGAGATTAATCCCTTATCAGTTGGTTGCATCATCTCCAAATATTTTCTCATATTTTGTAAGTTGTCTTTTCATTTTGCTTATGGTGCCCTTTGTTGTGCAAAAGCTTTGAGTTTAATTAGGTTCCATTTATTGAGTTTTCATTTTATTTCCATTACTCTAGGAGATGGACCCAAAAGGATATTACTGTGATTTTTGTCAGAGTGTTCTGCCTTTGTTTTCCTCTTGGAGTTTATGGTTTTGATTAATTCTGAACATTTTAGTCATTAGTTTTTTCAAATATTTTACTGCTGTTCATTATTCTAAGACTCAATTGCAGACATGGGAGACTGCTTGATTCTGGCTCCAGCATCACTGCAGCTCTGCTCATCACTTTCAGGTCTTTTTCTTACTGTGCTTCCATTCAGAATGTTTCTATTCCTGTGCTTAAAATTCACTAATCTTTTCATCGACAATATGTAATGTGCTGATAAGTGCACTGTGATGTTTCATTTCACATACTTTATAATTCATCTTTAAGTGTTCCTTTTTATTTTTTTATCTTTCACATTTTCTTTATCGTTATACTATTTTTTTAACCCTTTAGTGTATTTAGGATAGCTATTTTAAAGTCCTTTCCTGCTAATTTCATGATTTCTGTCATTTCTGGATCTTTATCCATTGACTGATCTTCTGATATGGGACACATTTTTCTGATACTTTGCATGTCTAATAAATTTAAATAATGCTGGTTATTTTTTAAACTTGCTGAGTTCTAGAAATTTTGCCTTCCTTTAAAGGGTGTTCAATTTTTTTGTGGAAATCAATCAAGTTATTTATGGATCAGTTTTTCCTCTTAAAGCTTAATCTTAACTTTCATTATCCATTATTTTAGTCTTCTGTTGTGTGTAGTCCCCACTAAATGTCCTTAGTGCTCAGTGAGGCATCTCTATTCTAGTTGGTCAGAATGCTGTGAGAATGCTCAAGGAACTGCTCAAATTTACATGGCTCCAGGTGTTATTTACCCTGATTTATGAAAGCCCATTTAGATGGGGAAACAGTGGAAACAGTGGCTGACTTCATTTCGGGGGACTCCAAAATCACTGCAGATAAGGAAAGTTATGACCAATCTAGACAGCATATTAAAGAGCAGAAACATAACTTTGCCAACAAAGGTCAATCTCATCAAGGCTATGGTTTTTCCAGTAGTCATGCATAGATATGAGAGTTGAACTATAAGGAAAGCTGAATGCTGAAGAATTGATGCTTTTGGAGAAGACTCTTGAGAGTCCCTTGGACTGCAAGGATATCCAACCAGTCCATCCTAAAGGAGATCAGTTCTAGGTGTTCATTGGAAGGACTAATGCTGAAGCTCCAGTACTTTGGCCACCTGATGTGAAGAGCTGACTCATTTGAAAAGACCCTGATGCTGGGAAAGATTGAAGGCAGGAGGAGAAGTGGATGACAGAGGATGAGATGGTTGGATGGCATCACTGACTCAATGGAGATGAGTTTGAGCAGACTCCGGGAGTTGGTGATGGACAGGGAGGCCTGGCATGCTGTGGTCCATGGGGTTGTGAAGAGTTGGGCACAACTGAGCGACTTAACTGAACTGATTTAGATAAGTATACATCAGTATTCATCCACTGACTCTGTACATATTTACTGAAACTCTTTTTCTTTGTATTACATCCTCTCTGACAGTCTACTCTGCAAAGCCCTGTCATTTCAGTACAAACTTAACCTGTTCTCTTTGTAGTGCAGCAAGCCTGCCATGTTCTGCTCGGGTTCCCCCTCATTCATCATTGTTCAAAAAATTCCTCCAGACAGAATAATGTGGTGATCACTGTTCTTGTATCATTTGCTTCCTTCCTGTCATGAATCAGTGTTCTGCTAAGCTTATTCTCTAATTTCCAAAGACAGTTACACCGTATGGTTACTCCAATGTGTTTGGAAATGGAAATACCAAAACCCCAATCACATTTTCTATAGAATGTCTATTTATACCACCAGCCCAGCCACTGTAGATATAAATTTCTTTCATCATAGCCCTATGAAACCATTTCAGGAGGTGAATGATGTGGTTAATAGGATCACAGGAAGAAAGTGGTATGAGGATTGGTTATAAGAATATATGAGGACTGGGGGGAAATGCCAATTTACCTTGGTTCTCAGGCTGAGCCTCTCCAAACCACTAAGGTATAAGAATAAAATAAGAGATGAAAATAGATTCTCATTCATACAACACCCCAAATTTTCCTGTGTGGTAAAACTAGGGCTAGAAATAAAACTCAAGGTAAATATATTAAAATATGCTTTACAAGAAAAAAGAAGAAATTTAGGAATAAAGTCATTTGATAACTATCTGTACTCTGAGATAAATTTATTATTCATTAAAAATGTATTCAGTTAATAGAAATAGCCCAGTTAGAAAGTTTGTAGAAATTAGAATGCTAAATAAATATATAATGGCTTTTATTATAATTTGCAGTGTACTAGAAATTAAAAATAGTTGGTTCAAATAAGAGATTTTGTGAATAACCTTTATAAATGGCATAATTTTTTTCAATAATTTCACTGCAATTTTAACCCTGTGATAATAAATAAAGTAATAAACACTTTTATGGTTGCACACGAGTCAGCACACACACTATATGCCTGGGGCGGGGAAGAGGAATCAGTTGATCAAATATCCAGAAGATTTTGTGAGATCAAAGTCTAAAGATGAGGTTTTAGCTGCTCATGGGTTTCCCAACATCCACCATCTTTTTCTCACTTTCTGGGGGCCAGGCCAAGGCGTATGCCCATCTGCTCGTCTACTCTCACAGTCATATATTCATGCTCTCAAAGAGCATGCTCATCCCCCTTCCTTTCCTACCTCTGTCTTCCACAATTATTCTTTCAGCTTCAGTTAATGTGAAAGAGAAAAATGGTAAGGACATTTTCTCTCAGAGATAATTTGTATTTTTTTCCCAGAGCTAAGGAATTAAGAATTCTGTCAAGAATGAAGTGCAGGGACAATACGTTATTTTAATGCAGGCAACTTATCTGTGTTCCAAAAATAATGTTGCCCTGGCAGTTCACACTCAGCATCCTCCTGAACTGACCTTGTCACACGGAAGCAGACCAGAGAATCTAGCAACCCTTCCAAATACAGTGCTCAAGAGTGTTTAAGCTTTGATAGCAGATAGAAATTCCCAATATGAAAGACCAAAGGAAAGTAGAAAGAGAGCAGTAAAAATATACATCTTTATTGGGCTATTTATAGATGGTTCTCCAAAAGATTAATTATTCCAAAATATCTTCCTCCAATGCTCTCCTACTTGGACTTTCCTTTTCGGAGCAATGTATAATAATCAAATGGAAACAGTGACAGAATTCATTTTCTTGGGCTCCAAAATCACTTCAGATGGTGACTTGCAGTCATGAAATTAAAAGACACTTGTTCCTGAGACAGAAAGCTGTGACAAACCTAGACAGCATATTAAGAAGCAGAGACATTACTTTGCCAACAAAGGTTCATCTAGTCAAAGCTATGGTTTTGTCATGTATGGACGTGAGAGCTGGACCATAAAGAAGGCTGAGCACCGAAGAATTGATGCTTTTGAACTGTGGGCCTGGAGAAGACTCTTAAGAGTCCCTTGGACAACAAGGAGATCAAACCAGTCCATCCTAAAGGAAATCAACCCTGAATATTCATTGGAAGGACTGATCCTAAAGCTGAAGCTCCAATACTTTGGCCACCTGATGGGAAGTCCCTACTCAAAAGAAAAGACCCTGATGCTAGGAAAGATCGAAGGCATGAGAAAACGGGGCAAAAGAGGATGAGATTGTTAGATGGCATCATGAACTCAATGGATATGAGTTTGAGCAAACTTTGGGAGATAATGAAGGACAGGGAAATCTGGCATGCTTCAGTCCATGGGGTTTCAAAGAGTCAGATACAACTTAGCAACTGAACAACAACAACAGCAATAGTAATCAGCTTTAGATTTAGGTTATAGTCATTGTTCCCAGTCTCCTCAAGAATTTGCATCCATCTGTCCTTTCGATTTTGGAGTCTCTGTATCGCATCTTAATTTTTTCTCTCTTAACTTTTTCTAACTTCTGGAAATGCTACATTCTCTTATCTATGCTGCCCTTTCTAAAGCAGGTGCTATGGTGAAGCATTTTCCTACTGATTTTTTTTTTAAGAAAAGGTAATTTAATCAGCATGTGTAATTTTCCACTCCCTTGCAATTCATTGCCTCTGATACCATCCCTGAAAACACCTTTCCCCCCATTTAGTTCAATTTCTGTAGAGCTGTGGGGAGACTATTTTACTAATGATGATTCAGATAAGTGGTTTACTTAAATTAAATTAGCAAACACATCCAATTACACTGCACATTCTGAACTTAACAAGAAAAATCATTATCAGCACCGAAAAGATGAGGCCTTTCTCTTTCTCTCTCTCTCTCTTTTTGTCTTTTACCCTTCTTTGGAGAAAATTTCATCTGTGTCGGAAAGTTCCCATCAAAAGGATTAATGGTTGACTGGTTAAAGTCAATTACTCTAAATTGAAAGTCAGCATAACAAGAGGGCTTATGATTCAGTCTATCTCGCAATTGGAGGGTTATAAAGTTGTAACCTAGACAGGTGGCTTTAACTATGAGAATTATGTCCCCAAGTAGCTACCCTATTGCATTTACCTGTAAAAGCCAAGCACTGTCTCTATTTTTAAAGATACCATTACCATTTCCTATGCTACTTTTACGTTACCCAGGAAATAAATTCAGAGATTATACACTGTAGGTCTTCCAATAAGAATCCTGGGTGACAATCTCACATCAATTCATTTTACAAATGTTTGATGAACATAAATTGTGTGAAGGGTGCAAAGCATGGTCGCTGAAGCTGATGATACCCAACGAGGAAGCTGTAGTTCCTACTCTCAAGCATCTGAGATCAAGGAGGAGAGATAGATCTGTAAATAAATTTAAACAGTGAAAATGGTCATGCACACTCTGTTGTAAGAGACTAGCAAGAATGTGCTAAATTCTGTCCTGTGTGGTATCAGTAGAAAGATTGGGAACATTTAAAGGGAGAGCTGACAGTGGTAAGAAGGAAGACAAGGGAGTAGAAAGAAATTCACTGGAAATCGGCAAGTACCAGCAAAGGCTTGGGGTTGTCAAAATGTGTAATTTGATGACATGCTTAAAGAATAGCAAGAAACACTGTGTGGAAATTAGGATGAGGGGTAAGAAACTGAGGCTCATAAAATAGTCAACCAAAAATAACACCAAGGTGTCTGCTGTGGTGAGTGAGTGTGGAATTCATAATGAAGAAATATTGATTACCAGCTAAATTTCAGAAAAAGACTACATAATATCATTCAGAATGGTTAACCAAGGAATCTATGATATCTATTGCCTGGTTATTCAAACTATGAACTTAAATGAGAACTAACATCACTCCATAATCTCCTGAAATGGACACAAATTAGTTGCTTTTGATTCTAAGTGATGGTTCCTTCCATAATTACTGAACCTTGTAGGTAACTTATCTTCATTTACTTCTTTCCAATGATATCTCATGGAAGTTATTTCTGAAGATGTAAACATCCTCCTATTCCCACAGTAAGAGCAGAAATGACTAGAAGAATGAAAAAAAAGCAAATTTGCTAAGGTGTAATTTATGTAAACGCTGGTTTCTCAAACACATTTCTGGGCTGTATTAATTTGACAGTACTGCTATCTTACACTAGTGGTCTATTTACTATTTTTTAGCTGAATAACTCAAAGCCTTAAATTTTCCATTATCTGGTTTAATAATTTCCAAATAAATCTTCAGAAGAAAAGTATTTGCAAAGATATTGATTCTCAAGCCAGAACTCTATCTGTGTCCACATGCTGTTCCTTATCATCATCCCTTTCTTCCCAAGCTACTACTTCCCACACAAAATTCTAACAACTCTATCTTTCCAGTGTCCATCCACTTCTTTCCACCTCCACTTCTATTTTCTTAGCTCAAATTGCCTACATTCATCATCTGGTAACTATAGACTTCAATCTTGTCCTCTCAATCAATATTCCATACTGTCACCAAAGCTAATTCTTTCACTTGAAAGAATAATTTGTCATTCTACTGCTGTTTCCCATTGGTGGCTTCCCGTTGCCACTGGAGTATAGTCTAAAGTCATAAGAGACCACTCTTCACTGTCTGTGTTCAATCTTTACCCGCAGATTGATCTGTCGCAACTCCCTATAGCCATTCCCTTTTACTCTATATTTTTTTTTGCAAAGTTGGAATGTGTTTATGCTCCCAACAGCATAGCCTGACACTTAACCTACATGTTCCTCACATCCTCCTTTGTTTAACTCCTACTTACTCTTTAAGAATCAGTTTTATGTTAAATGATCAAAGAAATCTTCTCTTATCCTCAAGAATAAATAACTTGATTCCCCATTATGGTTGGTCCTATATGGTCCCTGGATATGTTTCTCTCATTACAATTTTTTGAGGACTGGGACCATACCTTATCCATAAAAGTATATCTCCAGTGCCTACCACAGTGATTGATACATAGTCCCAAAATGTAATTAATTTTTTATAGTGGCTTTGGACATAGTGTTTATTCTTACACACAGACATATCCGCAAAATTCTTCCTTATGATTCTGTCTCTCACTCTGGTGTCCACAAACTTTGATTTTTGAGAAACAGTTTTGGGAGTGGGTATGAGAAAGACTTTGGGATCTCTTAAAAACTAATAAAATACCACGTATTAGAAGTTTTCAAAAATGTTTCAGCTCCACATACATAAACCTCTAACAAAGTCTCCCATCACAACACTTAACTGTCCTGGATTGCTCCTGTGGCTCTCTCATACATCCTGAGCAGTTAGCCCATCTTTCTTCTCAGTTGTAAGAGATTCAGCCTCTGCTTTTTGGAAGTCAAATTCATCTCTCTAGGCTGATTTGAGTACAAATCTTCACCTTTTCCTGGTCATTTTTCTCCCAGTTCTCAGAGGTCCACACTGTGGAAGTTCTCCAGGTAGGCAGAGTACTACACTCTCTCCTGTGAAGATGGAGAAAAAATAATCAGGATTCCTTGGGCAGTTCTGTAAACCCACAAGGATAGCTCAATTGGTATAGAATCTTCCTGCAATACAGGAGACCCCAGTTTGATTCCTGGGTAGGGAAGATCCTATAGAGAAGGGATATACTAACCACTCCAATATTCTTGGGCTTCCCTTGTGATTCAGCTGGTAAAGAATCTGCCTGCAATGTGGGAGACCTGGGTTTGATCTCTGGGTTGGTAAAATTCCCTGGAGAAAGGAGAAGCTACCCACTCCAGTATTCTAGCCTGGATAATTCATGGATGGTATAGTCCATGGACTCGCAAAGAGTTGGACACAACTGAGCCACTTTCACTTTCATGAGGACATTCTAGCCCTGCCTAAATTATTAGATAAGATTAGATAAGTTTTAGAAAAGTAAGGTAGACTTAGATAAGTAAGATAAACTTACTTGAATTTTCTTCCAATTTAGCATAATTCTTATTATATTCAAACAGCAAATATACATAGCTATTTCTAAGCCTTTTATACCTGCAAGTCAGTCACTGATTTCTATTGAATTTTAAAAAGTGATTAAAAGCAAGTATCATCTAGAATCTCTGTGTAGCATCTTGCCTTGCATTCTATCACACAGGCATGGACCCAGCCTAACATATTGGGGGAGCTCATCTTCCTGAGCTATTTGGGAGTGAGGATAAAATCAAGGCTACGTAAGGATGAGATACTAAATGCCCACATGTGCTGTGTGCTAAGTCGCTTCATTCGTGTTCGACTCTTTTCGACCCCATGGACCATAGCCCACCAGGCTCCTCTGTCCGTGGGATTCTCCAGGCAAGAATACTAGAATGGGTTGCCACGCCCTCCTCCAGGATAGCTTTCCGACCCAAGGACAGAATCCTCGTCTCTTACCTCTCCTGTATTGGCAGGCTTATTCTTTACCACTAGCACCACCTGGGAAGCCATTTAAATGCCCATGTCCTTGTTCAAAAGCTGTTTCGTGATTTGGGGCACTAGTATCTAACACAATCCAGTCTGCTGGGAAGAGGGTAGTCAGAAATATTTGTGGCCAGAGGCAAATAACAGGAAGTCAATAACAAGACTGAGATCAGAGTCCCTTGACTGTAGGGCTTTAGGCCAATTCACTGAGGCAAAAAATGGGATCCAGATCCCTATGAAAGGAGTTGCTAAGTGCCTGGAGTAGCATCATATTTTATCCTAATTGGGCTAGTTCTCCCAAAGGATTCATATTACCAAAGGTATGTGGAATGTGCTAGCAGGGTACCACTGTTATGGGATAGATATTAGGGAAAACCTGAGGTTTCATTGGCCTGGGACAATGACAATAGTTCCAACTCTAATCACTATGGTGCTCTAATGGGTTACAATGGGTCCCCTCCAAAATGCTACGTTGAAGTCCTAAAACCTCACAATGTGACTTTATTTGGAAAGAAGAACTTTACAGAGTGATCAAGTTGAAATGAGATCATTAGGGTGGATCCTAATCCAACATATCTGGTGTCCTTATAAAATAAGAAATTAGGAACACAGAGACAGACGTGCATAGAGAGAAGACAATGCAGAGTCTTGTGCACACATAGCTGAAGATGGACATCTATGCAACAAGGAGAAATCTCCTTACAGCCCTCAGATTTTGATTTTTTAAAAATTTTATTTATTTAAAATAAATTAAGGATATTCACTTTATAGTATTTGGCTGGTTTCTACCAAACATCAACATGAATCAGCCATAGGTTTACCTATGCCCCCTCCCACTTGACCATCCCACCCACATCCCTCCCCATCCCACCCCTCTAGGTTGTTTTCAAGACACGGTTTGAGAAGCCATCTTGATTGTGGACTTCTAGACTCTAGAACTATGACTCAAGAAGTTTCTGTGGTTTAAGTTGTTAGGACAGCCCAAGCAAACTAAGATGCCCAGAGTAAGATTCAGAATAAACCTTCTGTTTCAGTTTGCTTTTGAATGATACAAGCCCTAGTGGGACTGAACTCGCACAGAAAATGCATCTCTCCCTTAAAAAGTTTGTCTTGGACTTCCCTGGGGGCCCAGGGTTTAGGACTCCATCCTAGGTTCTAGCCCTGGTCAGGGAATTAAAATCTGATATGCCAGGAGGCCAAAAATAAATAAAAAGTTTCTCTTTGTTTTGGATATCATACCCTGCAAAGTAATAACTTACCTGCCAAACCTATTCTGAGACAGTGTCTATTTGTTCAAAAATGTGATTATTTTAATGATGACTCTTTGTTGGGCTATGTTTGTTTACATTTGATGTAATGAGATATTCAGCATCCTTCATTATTCCAGTTTGTTTTTATCTTGTTTTTGTTCTTTGTGGAAGTTATCAGCATTCAACTTATGCTTGCTGTTTATTTTCTCTTCACTAGGATATAAGCTTCATGAGAAAAGGTATTTCTTTTCTTTTCCATTTCATATTGCAAACAGGGCCTAACATGTAGTAAGTACCCTATAAATGTGTGTGAAATGAATGAATACATTTGTGATTGCATTATTAACCTTTGAATGTGCTGGCCCCTTGATATTAATTCTGAATCATACCAAATCATGTAAATATACCACATCCATATTTTCCTGTTTCTAGAGATATGACGAAGCATGTTGTAAAGACAATAAGTAAATAAATTATTAAAATTCTCTTAGACTAATAGTAGTAATGATAATCAAAGTAACAGCAAGGATTGTGAAATGGCTCTTTTTTTGTTGTTTGGTTATAGATTTTACAAGCATTGCCATTCTCTCAGCTACCCCTTCCTCATCACTTCAACAACTATTTTATGTGTGTTAAATCATTATTCAGTGTTTACATGGTTATATCCATGAAAAAGTTATTTACAATTGAATGTTCCATTTTACTATACCTATGCGACATTGATTACTTCTATTTCCTGCTCAGTTCTGTTTGTGTCTGTTGCTAATTCTCGTACCTTCCAGCAAACTCTTAGTACAGTTTTCAACAATGTCAATCACATTAGACCATCCATAAGTTACAATGGCTTTTTGCATTCATCCTGCCTGAGGACCTCTATTTTCTCTGCTGCCTGGTTGCCAGCATGAAATGTCCTTTGCTTCACCCTTGGAATTCTCTGCCTTGCCTCTAAGTTGAATTATCAGGTTTGTAAATCTCTTGTCTTTCTCTTTCTTTCTTTATTCTCTAATTTTGCTGAAGCATATATCCTAGTTACTTTGTCAGATTGTAAAAATGAAAATAATAGCAATGGTATAGTTGTGGTAGCCTTCAACATGCATGCTGTTTGAGTCAGTCCAAATGCACTGGTTGCCCTCCATGTCTGGTACATAAGATAACATCCTGGACTTTCTCTTTTTTTGTTATTTTTCTGGATAGTCTATGTGCTACTCTGCTCTGTTGATCTTCTCTTCTGGTGTTTTGTGGCTCTTTCTCTCCTGAGTACTGCCCTATTTTGTTAAACGATATCTCCAGCTACCTCACAGGCAAACAACACAGAAAGATCTATTTCTTGAAACTTGCATATCTGAAGATATTTGTGAGGGAGTGCTTATGGTCAGTATCCTTAAATATTTCCTCTGAAGTATCAATTATTCTGGAGATTATTCCTTCATCTGTGTCTGGGGGATAAAGTTCTGGCTGCCAGCATTTTGGGAGTGGAAAAAAAGGAAGAGAGCCAAGATGAGACATTGAGTATGTATAAGTGCAATTAATGACCCCATTTTCCATGGGAAACTGATGGCTTTAATCATTTCCATAGTTCCCCAGGACAAAGACTCTATGCCCTTTTCTATTGAGAAAATGACATTCCATTATTTGCTAGCACTGGAGGGGAGCAATCATCCTAAGGCATGGAGTCTGCTAGGAATCTGAGCTCTAACAGTTACTGAGATCTTCCACTTCCACTCAAAGATTCACTCAAGTCTTTCTTACCTTCATATCCCTCCTACTCCAATTTCTGGAGGTATTTTGGGTGGGCATTTTTTGAGCCTTTTGAAAAATTTTCAGAAAAAAAAAATTATGTTCTGTTTTCCCCTCCCTTGCTTAGGATTTGTCTTCTCAGTTTTGTTCATTCCTCTTTCTTCTTTCATGTGCTTTCTAGTTTCTGAAATTCTGTTATTGTTTCTCGTCTATTTGTGGCTTAATATATTAAACAACAAAAATCAAAGGGTCCATTTATAGTTTGATGGGGATTCCAGACTTTGATGTATGTAATCAATATGCTTCTCACATACAGGAATAACATTATCTTTGTCTTAATATAATTTCCATCTTTTAGCATTTGAATTAATAACACTGACAGGCTCCAACTTCATATGGTAAATATTATTGTGTTAATGACAATGATTATATAATGACAAATTTCTGAAAGAAAAATTAAATACTCATTATTTTCCATAATTCTAAATGACGTGTGTGATTGTGATGTTGACAAACAACCAGACGACTAATTGAACATTTCACTCTTCATCTGGATATGTTGGTCTAAGTTAAAAGCAAGATTTGATTTTCAAGTTCTTTGACCTTCACAAAAATAAGGGTGATTTATCAACCTTCTAATGCTTCTCTCTTCTCATCCCCCAGGAGCCTGATATTTTCATCCCTTTACTATTAAACTCAACTCTTTATTTGCAGAAATAAATAACTGATAAAAAATAAAAGTGCTAGCCACTTAGATTTGCTTTTAAAGTAAACCTATCAAAAAACATTTTAAAATCCAATAAATATTAAGGATAGGTAATGTTATTGAATGAAAAATTTTCTCTCCACTTCTGTAACTATGCCACATGCATCAGTCTTCATAACCAAATATCTCTCAGTAAATATCATAGGACATTTACATCACAGCAGTACCTATGTGTGCCTCGGAGTGATAATGCTACTCTTCTACACTTCTGAAAAATGTAGCTGGTTTTGAGTAGTCCCCAGTGCAAACTCTTGCAAGAAAAGCTTAGGATGGAAACCTAAAGTCAGGGACTAAGGCTTTTCTTCATTTAGTCAGGAAGAGCTGAGTTTAATAGGAGGGTCTACTTTTCACCTGTTTACATAATAAAGATAAACATGTAGACTGCTTGTTTACAGATGAGTGAGTTTATCTTTTTGAATGGTATGGGAGACATTACCCAGAAGTAATGTCTGAATTAATAAATTAATATTTAATAAGTAATGTCAATATTAAACATGGATTAAAGTCATACTAGTGCTATGAATATGAAACCATTCATACGAAACCATCAGTGCTCTCTTCTACTTTCATTGGGCATCCCAAGGATGTTGAGGGTGCTGCATACTAACAAACTAGCTCTGCTTTTGTTCCATCAACCACTTAAATAGCTCATTTAAGTTCTTATTCTGATTCTCTAAACTAATGTTGAAAATCTAATCTTAGATTTTATTGATTTGGTCCAGGCTTTACCTTCTATTTTTAAACATTTTGTCTGATTTTGCAATTATAGTTGTTTTTGTCCCATATTCCATATTTCAACTGTTAACTCCCTTTGTGTTTATTTAGAACTTACTAAAATATGTTGCGTTTGTATAATCCAGAAAGCTATATGCCCAAACTTAGTGCATATACAAGCAGATGTAGTGAAAATGAATGAGGTTGTGGATAGTTTTCAAAACTCAAAGCAAATGTTTCATATTGCCTCTTAATTAGTTAATTATATAATTCCAACCACACTAATGCTGAAAAAGTATTGCTGTTTATTCCTCTTATTTTCATTAGTTTTTAGAGAAATTCTTTTCAATTAACATTGACTTCTGCCCCATTTATCATCTCTCTTGTTAATCCTTTAACTACAAATATATTAAAGGGGTTTGAGGCTTAATAAAAGAGACATAGGGTTCCTTTCATCTCCCAGGAAAAACGTCATGACCTCAGTACAACGGTAATTTTCACATATCACAAAAACTTAATATACACAATGAAAAATAGTTTCTGCAAGAAGCTTAAAGGGGAATGAGTGAAATGCAAATATCTCATTTGAATTCTTTCTTTGCTTTCTCCAAATTTGTATTTTTAACATTTATTTTTTATGTGAGAGAAAATTAGCATGAATCTTTAAGATGTTAGGATCACCATTTTATAAACAGCATGCATGCTGTGTGCTAAGTTGATTCAGTCGTTTTTGACTCTTTGTGACCCTGTGGACTGTAACCCACCCGGCTCCTCTGTCCATGGGATTCTTCAGGCAAGAATACTGGAGTGGGTTTCCATGTACTCCTCCAGAGGATCTTCCTGATCTAGGGATCGAATCCAGGTCTCCTGCGTCTTCTGCATTGGCAGATGAGTTCTTTAGCACTAGCACCACCTGGGATAATATAACAGCAATTTTAAAATGGATTCTCTAGGCGTGAGCAAAATGGCAGCCCCCATGCAGCGGAGTTTGTCTTGCTTATCCAGGGCTGTGGGACGGTGGTCTCGGCAGCCAATCCTGATGACTCAGTCCACAGCAGTAGTTTCAGTGAGAACTAAAAAACGTTTCACACCCCCTACTTATCAACCCAAATACAAAACAGAAAAAGAGTTCATAGAATATGCCCGGAAAGCAGGACTGGCCATTCCTCAAGAAAGTTTGGAACGTCCCATACATCTGGCCTGTACAGCTGAGATCTTTGATGCTTATGTTCCTCCTGAGGGTGATGCCCGAGTGTCATCTCTTTCTAAGGAAGGACTAGCACAGAGGACTGAGCGATTGAAGAAGAATGTGGCATCACAATTGTCAATCCGGAGGATAAAAGAAAGTGATCCTAATTTTAAAGTAAAAGACTTCCCTGAAAAAGCCCAGGATATCTTCATTGAAGCTCACCTGTGTTTAAACAATTCAGACCATGACCGACTTCATACCTTGGTAACTGAAAACTGTTTTCCGGACATGGTCTGGGACACCAAGTATAAGACTGTCCGCTGGAGCTTTGTAGAATCTTTAGAGCCACCCCAGGTCGTGCAGGTTCGCTGTTCGAGTCTGGTAACCCAGAGCAACATGTATGGCCAGGTCACCGTCCGCATGCACACCCGGCAGACTCTGGCCATCTATGACCGGTTTGGCCGGTTGATGTATGGAAAGGAAGATGTGCCCAGGGATGTCCTGGAGTATGTTGTCTTTGAAAAACACCTGGCAAATCCCTATGGCAGCTGGAGAATGCATGGCAAGATCATTCCCCCATGGGCACCCCCTAAGCAGCCCATCCTTAAGACGGTGATGATCCCTGGCCCGCAGCTGAAACCTGGGGAAGAGTATGATGAGCTGCAAAGAGAGGCCCATAAGCCTCAGCTAGTGTGACGGCAAGAATGACTCCTGGGGTGAAGCATGGTGATAAGGCAACTGGAAGCTGGGAAGTCACCTGTCTTTTTCATGCTGTAGAAAGAACTGCCTTTGTTCTCTCTTGCCCTGCTTGGATCTTTTAACCAGGGTTGGGCCCTGGTGGGTGGGTTCTGTGCACAGCAGTGGCTTACTTCTTTTTTTTCCATCTTATATCTAGTTTCTAATTCCAGATGAAAGACAGTATGTTTCAGAGAGCATGATACCAGCTTTCCCATAGCAAGAACTGTCAGGAGCAAACTGGCAGGACTTTCTAATTACAGAGCAGGGATCAGAGTTGGAAATAAAACACTCTCAAGTATTAGAAAAAAATAAAATAAAATAAAATGGATTCTCTATACATTCTACAGGGGAAAAAAATAGTCACATAGACAAGGAGGATAAATAAAATGAAACTTCATCCTCATACTAGAATAACCAGAACATGGAAAATGGTCAAATTACATGGAAGTTTAGAGCTAAAAATCAGAAAGTAGATAGAGCCAATTTTGTAACCACATCAGAGTAAAGTCAGGATAATATTGTGGAGAAAACAAAAGAGAGGAGAGGGTCATGGGGTGATGGAACATAGATTAGTCACCTAGGCAACCATAATGGTTTATCTGTTGAGTACATTTCTGATACTTGGTTGATCACAGTATCAGCTACTGGAGAACTGAAGAAAGTGAGTAAAAAATAGATATATCCTGAGATATTACAAGTTCAGTTCCAGACTTCCACAGTAAATACTGGAATAGTCACATAATTTTTCTCAGTGCATATAAAAGTTATGTCTGCTCTATACTGTACTCTGTTAAGCACACAATAGGGCTATGTCTAAAACAACAGCTTGCATACCGTAATTAAAAGTACTTTACTGATAAAAAATGATAACCATGATCTGAAGATTCAGCGAGTCATAATCTTTCAGCTGGTGAAGGGTCTTGCCTTGATGCTGATGGCTTCTAATTGGTAGAGTGGTGGTTGCTGAAAGCTGGGGGCGTGAGGCTATAGCAATTTCTGTAAAAAGGACAACAGTCAAGTCCATCTCATCAATTGACTCTTTCTTTCACAAATGATTTCTCTGTAGTAGGTAACGCTATTGAATAGCATTTTGCACAAGTAGAACACATTTCAAAATTAGAGTCAATTCTCCCAAACCCTACTGCTACTTTCATCAACTAAGTTTTTGTAATATTCCTTTCTTATCATTTCAGTGATCTTCATAGCATCTTCACCAGGAAAAATTCCATCTCAAGAAACCACTTTCTTTGCTCATCCATAAGAAGTAACTACTCATTTATTATGTGAAAATGAAAGTTGCTCAATCGTGCCCAATACTGGAGTGACTAACCTTTCCCTTTACCAGGAGATTGTCCCAAACCAGGTATTGAACCCAGGTTTCCCAAATTGCAGGCACATTCTTTAACAGCTGAGCCACAAGGGAAGCCCTGATGAGATTGCAGCAATTCAGTCACATATGGTGGCTCTAGTTCTCTTGCTATTTCTACCACATCTGGAATTTCTTCCTCCACTGAAATCTTATACCTCTGAAAGTCACTCATGAGGGTTGGAATCAACTTTTCCAAACTCCTGTTAGTATTGATATTATGACCTCTACTTATGAATCATAAATGTTGTTAATGGCATCTAGTCAGGTACAGAAGTAAGAGTTGAACCATAAAGAAGGCTGAGCTCTGAAGAATTGATGCTTTAGAACTGTGGTGTTGGAGAAGACTCTTGAGAGTCTCTTGGACAACAAGGATATCAAACCAATCAATCCTATAGCAAATCAGCCCTGAATATTCACTGGAAGGACTGATGCTGTAGCTGAAGCTCCAATACTTTGGCCACCTAATGTGAAGAACGAACTCACTGGAAAAGACCCTGATGCTGGAGAAGATTGAAGGCAAGAGGAGAAGGGGACAACAGAGGTTGAGGTGGTTGGATGGTATCACCAACTCAATGGACGTGAGTTTGAGCAAACTCTTGGAGATGGTGTGGGACAGGGAAGCCTGACGTGCAACAGTCCATGGGGTCACAAAGAGTCAGACACAACTAAGCAACTGAACAAGAGCAACAAAGAATAGTGAATCCTATTCTGAATGTTTTCAGTTGGCTTTGCCCAAATCCATCAGAGGAATCACTAGGGCAGCTATAACCTTATAAAATGTAGTGTTTAACTAATAACACTTGAAAGTCAAAATTAAACCTTGATCCATGGTATGCAGAATGGAGATTGTGTTACTTGGCAAGAAAACAACATTAATCTCATTGTTTATTTCTATCAGAGCTCTCAAGGAACCAGATGCATTATCAATGAGCAGCAAAATTGTGAAAAGAATCTTTCTTTCTGAATAGTAGTTCTCAAGGCAGGAATTCTCACTACCATCACTACTATTACATTTTGCAGATTATTTAACTGGAAAACTAAGGTAGCCTATTTAAAAAAAATCAGTGAAAATGGTAAAATAATACAGAAAATAATAATAACATATAAAAATCAATAGCCTCCATAGATTAAAAAAACTATAAATCACATTTACAAAACTAGTCACAAAGTTCAAATAAATATTTAGGAGTAAATGTGAGAACCTTCAGTAAGGAAAATTTTTAAATATCTTAAAGATACAAAAATAGGCTTAAATAAATGGAAAACATCTCTTTCAGAACAGATATAGCAAAAGACTATCTATTTCCCTCAAAAAATATATTTAACATGTTAATAAATGTATCCCAGTAAAACAAAACATAATTTTTTTTTCTGGAATTTGATAGTAGATTCTTTCAGGTGAAAAATAAACTTATTAGAATAAGAGAGCCCTGGAAGGCGGAGGAGTAAGAGAAATAATAGGGGTAAGACCTATTAGAAATTACAACACACTATAAAGTCTCAATAGTAAATCATTATAGTCTTATCCAGAGAGGGAGAACTTTCTCCGGGCTGGAGGGAGGTTAGATGCCCACATCTGCACTACAACAATGGGCGCTCGTTGTTCCATAATTGAAGTTGACCCCAGGGCAGCCCTACACTAGAAAACAGAGAAAAAATGAACAAGAATCTATCCCATGCTCTCTGGCTCATGGCAGCTTTTTCCCCCTAGACCTTAGGCCAGAAAGAAAATTAAGTTTGCTATATGCACCTGCTACATAATCCCCCAATTTGGTCTACCCTTGGGTCAAATCCAGGAGATTAAAAAAGGGGGAAAATGTGCAAACAAAAAACTGTTCACTGTCATACTGATTATTCTTCAAGCTTTGCCTTCTTGCTCCTATTTACCTGCAATGGATTACTTTTCCAAATTCCAAGTTGCATTTTATTTATTTCCCAGAATTTTAAATTGCAATCAGAGAGAGAGATAGCATGCAGTAGGATTCATCCATCCTGGTTGGAACCAGAAATTCAGATTTTTTGTTCTTTAACAACAAAGCCGTTCATCACTAAATAGATAGATCAGTTCTAAAGTAAAAGAGTCATTAGGGGCCCTAGCTTTAACTTCAAATTCTTAGACTTTTCCCCTAAATTATATATATATATATATATATATATATATATATATATATAT
>ML662442.1:26092274-26190910 GCA_007570785.1 Antilocapra americana
TATATGTCTATAGCCTATCTATCCAAATTACATGAAAAGCCAAACCTTAATTTTACATGAAAATTAAAATGTTAAATAATTGATTTAATATTCTGCTTCTTTGCTCACTAAGGAGACTTTGGGTATAACTTATCTTCCTTTGTATAACTCCTTCACCTTTACATCAGGTTTTTAAGGATGTACTTATTTTCAAGAGGTAATTAAAGTTCTAGGAAGGATAAAAATATCTTCAAGTATCTTATAAAAAGTCTAAACTCTACATTTTTTATTTCTTACATAGTTATACTTTATACTAAAGGGAAGTGAATATATTTATTTTTGTCATCATATTGATATTTTAACCTTGTCCAAGAGGACAATGCTGATACACTTGCCAGATTGAATAAGTAAGAAATAAACAATTCTGCCAGAGGATATTGCCTTGCTGGACCATAGAGTTTTACAATATATTGAAGGTAATTGCTAGATTATAACACATTTCCAGAGATGCTGAGAACTTCTTAAACATAGTTGAATAATTTAATTAAAGAGGTGATATGTGTAAAATATTGGATAATTTAAAAAGTACAATAGCAACCTTAGTTATTATTTTTACCTGCTGGATTTAAAATTAAGCCTCTGCTTTAAAGCTCATGCTCATTCCATTCCATCACACTCCTTTTTTCTGTTTGCTTGTTATCTGAATTCCCTTCCTCAGACTTGATTTCTCTAATGCCCCTACACTTTGCCACCATCAAAAAACACAGTCAGAACAGTGCCAATATCTTGTTTTAAACATTTTTATTACCCTCCATAATCAACAAACCAAATCTGAAGGTCAGTATTATGTAAATGATGCATCATCATTTTCAGTCAAACATGTGCCTCTTGGCCTCTAGACACTGCAAATAATGCCAGTTCCCAGTACATCATGTGCTCTTTCAAACCTCTTGAGTTGTCACTTCCTGTTTCTTTTTCTATCTGATTTTTCTGGTGAGCCATTATTTACCCTTGACGATGCATCTGTCACGTCTCTCTTGATGATCCCATAAAAAGCTAGAAAAGACAACTTTCCATCCTTTTCACAAACCATAATTGTGTTTTTCACTGAAAATACATGCTATTCTAATTGCATGCATTCTAATTGCAGGAAGTCTAAAGACTTTCCTGGCACAAAGTAATCATTCAAATCATGTTAACTGGATGATGTGGGATGGAGGAAAAGAAGGAATGGAGAAACAAAGGTAAGAAGGAAGGAAGAGAGAAAGGGAAGAAAGAAGGAAGGGAGGAAGGGAGATAGGGAGAGAGGGAAGGAGAAGGAAAAAATTGACACACTAGATTCTGTGAGCACTGAAGAAGACCAAAAAATAAGCATTCTCACCAGCAGTGATTGTCATTGTTATGAAATTTTATTAATATAAATTAAAAAATAATAATCAATATAATAAAATCAAGACCTGTCTTGGCATTGCTGCAGTCATCACAGAACTGTGACATCTGTCTTACCTGGGAGTTTTAAAGGCCACATGCTTCACAGTCACTTTGCATTTGCTCTCATGATAAATGTTTTAAGTGGCTTCTACTACACTAAGTTTGAAGCAGGCCAAGAAAAGACCAGACTTAATATATCAGAATTTTTAAGAGTCACTGTTGGGTGATTGTTTCATTCTAGTTTATTTCATTTAGGGAGCAGAAATGATTAATGAGCATATTCTTCCATGTATTTTCTTCTAAGACATTCTTCCAGTTTTATTTTTTATACCACTATATAACTATACATTCCTCAACACAGTAATTGCTAAAATTGTAGTGCTGAAAATTTAAATCATCATGTTAATATTACTGTGAAATAGTTAGGAAAAAAAAATCTTCTAAGTTAAAGAAGTGACCTCAATCCTTAAGTCCTGTCATGATTTCTATACCTCTAGAAGTGGAAGGGCTTGTCCATGTTGGTCCCCAGCTCTGTCTTCATGGATTGTGTAGCCTGAGAGTGGTGGTCACCATCATCTATCAAAAATTCTCAATCTCTCTAGGGCACTGGAATGATATTATTTCTAATGTCCCATGTTGTCCTATTAAATCAAAGTAACATATATTTATTTTATTGCTGTTGTTCAGTCACTCAGTTGACTCATAGTGAATTCTAGGTTTTTATATTATTCTGACTTTTATTTGTGGCATCTAGTTTTTACCAGATGTCAATATAGCAATGTGGAAAGATAGCAATAACAACTGATGCAGTATTTCCCTTGATCCTTTTTGGATTAAATCTATCTTTCTCTCTTTTGATAGATAAATAGATATGATATGCAATATATAGATATGATATATACATATATATATAATACATTAAGTGCTGCATTTCTGTAATCCTTACAGAAGTGTGACATTTGTCTCAGCTGAGAAAGTTCAAGATCGTGAAGTCACATGTCTTACAATAACCTTATATTTTATCTAGATAGATGAGATGCTATAAATTTTGAGTAATTTAATCTCTCAAATTTCTTCCTTTCCATGCAAAAACTGCAGCCTAATTCAAGATTTTATTCTACATGTTGTGTATTCAACATTATACATGTTGTGTACTCAACATTTTATGTAAAGATAGAGACATAGATGACATAAATATGGTAGACCAAGACAGAGAGAAAAAGACAGAGATCTATTTATATGTACATGTGTTTTCACTTTATTTAAAAGAGGTTTGGGTGTATTGGCATGCTTTGGAAATTATTTGATAGGAAACAAACTAATAAGGAGAAATAAAACTGCAAAAGCAATGTATTTAAATTTAGTGAGAAGGAATGGGGCCGACAACCAAGTGGAAGGTCAGGTGTACAAAAGCGCAGGAAGAATTGATTTGCAATTCTTTGTCTCTTCATATCTCTATTGCCTTTTGAGATAAGGTAAGATCACTACTCTAAATGAAAAGGGTGAATGAGATATTGGAAGTTAGAGGAGAAAGGGTAAAATTATTATACCAGAGTGCAGCAAAATGAACTAACCAGGAAACCATAGGTTTTAGTGCCAAAAGCTAGCTGAAATCTGAAAGAGATGGGAGTAGCAGACCACATGATCTGCCTCTTGAGAAACCTGTATGCAGGTCAGGAAGCAACAGTTAGAACTGGACATGGAAGAACAGACTGGTTCCAAATAGGAAAAGGAGTTCAAAGGTTGCATGTTGTCATCATGCTTATTTAACTTATATGCAGAGTATATCATGAGAAACGCTGGGCTGGAAGAAGCACAAGCTGGAATCAAAATTGCCAGGAGAAATATCAATAACTTCAGATATGCAGATGACACCACCCTCATGGTAGAAAGTGAAGAACTAAGGAGCCTCTTGATGAAAGAACAGAAGGGAATGAAAAAGTTGGCTTAAAGCTCAACATTTAGAAAACTAAGATCATGGCATCCGGTCCCATCACTTCATGGAAATAAATGGGGAAACAGTGGAAACAGTGTCAGACTTTATTTTGGGGGGCTCAAAAGTCACTGCAGATGGTGATTGCAGCCATGAAATTAAAAGACGCTTACTCCTTGGAAGGAAAGTTATGACCAACCTAGATAGCATATTAAAAAACAGAAACATGACTTTGCCAACAAAGGCCTGTCTAGTCAAGGCTATGGTTTTTCCAGTGGTCATGTATGGATATGAGAGTTGGACTATAAAGAAAGCTGAATGCCAAAGAATTTTTGCTTTTAACTGTGGTATTGGAGAAGACTCTTGAGAGTCCCTTGGATGCAAGGAGATCCAACCAGTCCATCCTAAAGGAGATCAGTCCTGGGTGTTCATTGGAAGGACTGATGCTGAAGCTGAAACTCCAATACTTTGGCCACCTGATGCGAAGAGTTGACTCATTTGAAAAGACCCTGATGCTGGGAAAGATTGAGGGCAGGAGGATAAGGGGATGACAGAGGATGAGATGGTTGGTTGGCATCATTGACTCAATGGACATGGGTTTGGGTGAACTCTGGGAGATGGTGATGCACAGGGAGCCTGGTGTGCTGTAGCTCATGGGGTCACAAAGCATTGGACATGACTGAGTGACTGAAATAAACTGAACTACCTGAAATCTTTGGTTATACATTTAAATTGGAAGTGGTCGACTAGGTTTGTCTTTTTCAATCATGGACATTTGCTCCAGAAAATATTTGGATAAAAGCATGAATGATATTTTGGCAGAGGAGTTTAATGGAATGAGAAAAATAAGGGGAGACAGGAGAGGATTCCATAAATGGACCATTATCACTAATCGTGGGCTCCTGGTGGTCATGCTATTTACTTGGGCTATTCACTACTGGGCAGATTTGGACACGTCACACATATGGTTGAAATTCGGGTGAATAGAATCTAAGACAAGAAAGTGGGGGGAAATGATGATAAAAGTGTGGTGATAGAAAATGAGAATTGGTAACAGCAATTAATGAGAGGTCCTGATAGGAGTGAAGCATCAGTGTAGGCACAAGAATAAAATAACTGAAAGCCGTGCAAATCTAAGTGAGGGATGTTTGAAATAACAAATTTGAATGCGGTATGTTAGTTGTTGTCAGTGACCAGGAGAGAAGGAAACTGGAATGGAATGCTAGGGCATAAGTGCACACACTAACACACATACATGTGTATATAAACATACTCCCACGTAGGGGTCTACAAACCATCTATAGAATATAATGTTATATAATATATTATATGTCCTTTTTTTTAATTTTATTTTTTGTGTTTTGGCTGTGATGGGTGTTTTCATCGCTGTGCAGGCTCTTCTCTACTTGTGGCCAGTGTGTTTGTCATTTCAGTGGCTCCCCTTGTTGTGCAGCACAGGCTCTAGGGCCCGCGGCTTCAGTAGCTGGGGCAGATGGGCTCAGAAGTTGTGGCACACAGGCTTAGTTGCTCCACGGCATGTACGATCTTCTCAGATCAGAAATCGAACCCATGTCTCCTGCACTGGCAGCCAGATTCTTTACCACTGAGCCACCAGGGAAGCCCTCCTCCTTGGTTTTTTTTTTTTTTTTTTGTCAATTCATCAGGAATAAGGACAGGAGATGGACTTCCCTGGTAGTCCCATGGTTGGGAATCCGCTTTGCAATACAGGGAACATTGGTTCAATCCCTGGTCCAGGAAGATGCCCATGCCGCAGGGTGGCTGAGCCTGTACACCACAGCTACAGAACCTGTGCACTACAATTCCTGAAGCCCACACACCTAGGGCCCGTGCTCTGCAACAAGAGAAGCCACTGCCATGAAAAGCCTGCGCCCTGCAAGTAGGGCGCCAATGCCTGCCACAACTAGAGAGAGCCCACCCATAGCAACGAAGACCCAGCACGGCCACAGGTTTTTTTTTTTTTTTTAATTTAAAAAATGTTAAGGAAGATTGATGACAGGAGAAATGATGGAGTAACAAGACAGTGACCAGATCCCCAGTTTTTCAATTAATAAGCAGGAGTGTCAGGAGGGAGTGTCAGGGAGGTTGGCAGAGGGGTAGCAACAGGTGATTCCTCCTGGAGGCCTATACATCAAAATATAGGAGGACTTTGAGGAGCAAGAATTATTCAGCAGGGAATTCATTCTATTCTTGGGGTCTCTAGTACATAGAACATGGGAGAAAAAATTGACACACTTCAATTGTCCAGAGAGGCTTCTGGACAAGCAGTGTTGTTAGTGGACAGGGGGTAGATGAGTACCAGGGAAAAGCCATGAAAAGCAGGTTAATTTATGTAACTCATCATTAAAAAAAAAATTCATTTGAATCAGTTCTACTCAGGTGGATGGAACTGGAGCCTATTATCCAGAGCGAAGTAAGCCAGAAGGAAAAACAACAATACAGTATACTAATGCATATATATGGAATTTAGAAAGATGGTAACGAGAACCCTGCATGCGAGACTGAAAAAGGAACGCAGATGTATAGAACAGACTCGTGGACTCTGTGGAAGAGGGCAAGGGTGGGATGATATGGGAGAATGGCATTGAAACATGTTAATTATCATATGTGAAATCAATCGCCAGCCCAGGATTGATGCTAGGGGCTGGTGCACTGAGATGTCCCAGGGGGAGGGAATTGGAAGGGAGGAGGGAGGGGGGTTCTGGAGGGGGAGCATATGTAAACCCATGGCGGTTTCATGTCATTGTATGGCAAAACCAACACAATAACGTAAAGAAAATTAAAAAAAAAAAAAGCAGGTGAATTTATGGAGGAATTCTTGGCAGGCTGATGGAAGTTCCAGAGAGATACAAATCTCAAGTGCAGGAGATCAGGGGAAAGGAGATTTAAAAATGTACCAGACTTTGTGTGGATAAAAGAATCTGGTGATGATAGATAAAGGTGGTCAAGAGCCGCATAAGGCAAGGTGACCTTGTTCCTGGTCTTTTAGAGGAAGGTGGACAATCATTCTGTAATAATTGTATCTTCTCTGTTAAGCCTGGTCTTTTATTTCATTTGGTGTTAAAAGTATTCCTGCCATCTCCATTATTGGAATGAAAGATTCTTTAGGGCTGATCAGTGTCTTGTTCTATACACATAATAGGCACTCACTAAAGTTTTATTTAATGAGAACATGACTGAGTCAGTCATTCTGAACATTTTTCCACAAAGAAACTGTGCTGGATGCTGTTCGTCAGTCACATTAGCTATAGGAAATTAAGCATATGTTAGAGACAGGATATAAATCGGATTTAAGTTTAATTTTTAAAAATAGTATCTAACATTAAAATTACAATAGAGTTAAACATATGTAAGTAAGTTGACTGTCATTTGAGATGGTCAATATGCTGATTTAGCAGTTTGGCAGTGATTAAGCAAAAAGTTCATGGACTAAGTTACAACCACTTAAGCAGCTTGTAAATAACAATGAAATGCTTAACTTCACTCTCCATTTCTTTATCTGAACATGTAAATGCTGACAAAAACCATCTTATGAGGTTGTTGCTGGGATTAAATTAGAAATACTTATAAGACCTTTAGCACAGTACTAGCACAGATTAAATAATCAGTAAGGTTTAGATTTATTTTTGTTATGAAGGTCAACATTAACTAATTAGACTGTAGTTCTTCATGTTACTGAGTACACTACTAATAATACACTTGAGCCACCATCACCTAAACACCAGGCAAGAATCAGGACCATCTCCTCAGTGTGGTTTTGATCATGGCTCAGTGGGTCAACTATATAATCTCATACAAACATGTAATGTTCAACTCTTTGCAGTTCCATAGACTGTAGGCTCTTTTGTCCATGGAATTTTCCAGGCCAGAATACTACAGTGAGTTGCCATTCCCTAGTCAGGGTATCTTCCTGACCCAGGGATCAAACCCACATTTCTTGTCTCCTGCATTGGCAAGTGGATCCTTTACCACTAGTGCCACCTGGAAAGCCAATACATTACCCTAAGACAATATTACATAGTTTTAGTACTTTTTGCATATTTTGGATGCTTCTTAAATAACTTTTTTATTTTGATACTGATCATACGTAGCATTAATAATGTTAGAATTTGAAACAAATGTTTCCTTACTCATATTTAAAGTTTCTGGATAACTTTTAGAGAGAAGTATCCTATGGCAGCAAAATAAACTGGTAAAAAAAAAAAAATTGCTATTCCTTGCTACATATCTTCATGATTCAGGGTTTTCTTATTACTAGGAAATAATTTTTCTGCCTAGAACTAACAAGACTACACTATTATCCATAACCAAATATTTCATAATTTCATCTGTACAAGCTGCTTCATTCATCCTTTGCCTTCACAATGTAATTTAGATTATAGTAGACATATATCCTATGTATGTACACGTGTACAAGGCATAGCCTTAAGTTTTACTGTGATAGAACTAAGGAACTGAGCTGAATCAGAGTTCTGTAGGTTCCACCCACTAGAACTGAAGTCATGGGGCCTGTCTCATGCATGGAAGACTCATAGAACAAATGGGTTTTGGAATCTTGATAACAATCTACTTCAAAAGCACTTCTTGAATTTGTCTTTGGGACGTTTCAATGACTAGGCATATATGTCTGCCAGGAGCCATAGGGTGTTAACTTTTTTTTTTTTTTTTGATCTGCCTCTTCAGTTGTGTCTGACTCTTTGCAACCCCATGGAGTATAGCCCACCAGGCTCCTCTGTCCATGGGATTTTCCAGGAAATGGAGTGAGTAGTCATTTCCTCCTCCCAGGGGATCTTCCCAACTCAGGGATCAAACCCATTTCTTGCATTTAGGTGGATTCTTTACTGCTGAGCCTCCAGGGAATCTCCTGTTGTGATTATTATTATTACTGATAACAATAGGTCCAGGTTGGAGAGCTGACGGTGCAGAACTTTGATTTTTATTACTGTTTTACAGACTAAATTTGTAAAGCGAGGTAGTTCAAATTCAACATGAAGATTATAAGCTTTTCAATCTGAGGGAAAAGAAAATTACTTACAAAAATGTTAGTGACCATTGATGAAGTCAAACTTTTCAATAATAAAGGAAAACTCTAGGGTCTGTTAGATAGGAAATAGTAAATGTTCTTTAAAAAATGAAAGAACAACTCCAGGTTTTCATTTAGGCCCTTGCTGGTGATTCATTCTTAGATGTTGTGTATGAACTTCTTTGAGAAAGGAAAGCCAGTTTTCATCATCTTCAATACATAGGCATAAACACATGCTTTAGAAATGTCATAATATATTTTTAAATTCTCAAAGATTGTGCTTGTTAGAACTATAATAAGAATTGTGTTTTAATCCTACAACAAAACTGATCTTTGGTCATCCCCATCCTCAATACAGAATCCAGTGATTATTAGTAAGTTCTAATTAACTTGTAAGAATGAGTAGATTAAAACCGTCTAGTTTTGTCATTAAACTCCATCTTCACAAACTATAATGCATACAGGTATTTAATGCAATTTTGCAAAATTTTAAAAAGGATGGGAAAAAAACTCTTTAAAAGAATAAAGTTTGGCTTTCAACTTGTAAATTTAGATACTGGTTGGTCTAGAATCCAACATCCAATTCACACATGTAAAAGAGTACTATAAATAAATTATCATTGCATCACAGATACCCATCTTAAATATAGTAACAATTCACAGGTATGTCGTTATTTACTGCTTTTGTTTCCATGTACCTTATCTCAATAGTTGATGTGAGTTAGGGAAATTATTATTATTGTACAGATGACCTCATGGAGACTCAGAGTGTACAAGGCACTTTTTCAAGGTCACAAGGCTGACAAGAAAGAAGAGTTAGATTCAAACCCATGCTGTCCAGTGCTGCATGCCCCGCTTGTTGAAATACCAAGGTGCTCCCTCTTTAAAGCCAAGTCTGCTATTTGTTGTTGCCTATCTGATCTAGCCCTGTCTTAGGGGCTAAATTTATTGTTTTCCATCTGCATCTGCACTGTGGTCTGCTGTCACCACTGCCAAAAAGTCTAAATGTTAAAAGCAGTTGTTCTTTGATTTTCTCAATCTGATACCTTCCCCACAAGAAGCTTAGTTACTTTTCCTAAAAGAAAGTATTACATCCCTTTTCAAAACACTGTTGTTTTCTCTTCTACTCTTACAATTGATCAAAACCCAAGCACTCTCTTCAAATAAATGTATTTAACAGTCTTAGCATATCCTTCAGTCCCCACGACAGTGCCAAGCAGTGGGATTTATGGTGTCATTCAGCAGATTCTGTTTACCTAAGCATCCACTGAAAATTGCATCTGAGCAGCAGATAGATATTTCAATAGAGAATGACCAAGGGCTGAAGACTCTAGAAATGACAAATATATTATATATGACTCCTGTGCTTAGTCACTCAGTCATGTCTGCTTCTTTGTGACCCCATGGACTGTAGCTCCCCAGGCACCTCTGTCCATGGGTATTCTCCAGGCAAGAATACTGGAGCGGATTGCCATTTCCTTCTCCAGAGCATCTTCCCAACCCAGGGATCAAACCCAGCTCTCCTACATTGCAGACAGATTCTTTACCAACTGAGCTAAGAGACTCCTAGATTTTTAGATAATCTAATGAAAACAGTTATTTTTCAAAAATTTACAAACAATTTAAGCCCCTAGATGTAAAACCAAGAATTAATCCACACAGGCGTTCTCAACTATAATGTCAGAGAAAATAACTGTATAAGTATTTTTTGTCATAATATAACAAAATAGAAATGATCTAGGCTTATGTTGTCTCTTTCCTCAGGGAGTTCAGACAACTGTTAGCTATAATATATCCTTTAAGAACTACAGGGTGATTTTTGTTGTTTATAGGAGTTACCATTGTTATAGAGTCTAGCTTTAGATCCCAAATCTGTGTCTTAGAGCTTATACCTGTGTAGCAATAGGCAAGTAACTTTATCATTATATACATTAGTTTCCTCAAGAGTAAATTTCTAGTATCAGATACCTCATTGCATATGCCCAAGGTTGTGAGCTCAGGAAATAAGAAAATGCTAAGTGCTTTCTATTGACTGACCTTGACATTTGGTGCAAGTAGAAAATGAGTTTTGACAGATAAAAACTCACCTCAAGTCAGCACCACTACAAACAAGATTCAGACCATTTTTATACCTCACAGAAGTTTTCTCATGTCCTTACACTCTTAAAGTTAATTTCTACCATTTTTCTTGAAATACTTTGGTAAAATCCAGATATTATCCACTTTCTGATGATTATTTTTGAATGAAGGTTATCTATTGCTAACATTTTCTGGCTATTTACTGCTAAAATTGTAGGTAGGGAAGAATCATGTCAGCTTGGCTGTGATTATTTTGTCTCAGAAACTCCTTAACAGAATTCTTACTTGCAGTTAATACCTATCTCCAGAGTATGAGAAAGTTTACTAAATTCATCCTTGGAAAATCCCGTGGACAGAGGAGTCTGGTGGGCTACAATCAATGGGATCGCAAACAGTCAGAAATGACTGAGTGACTAACACTACTACTACCATTACTAGATTCATAGGGACTTCCCTGGTGGCTCAGTGGTAAAGAATCCACCAGTCAGTGCAGGAGATGTGAATTTGATCCCTGGGCAGGAAGATTCCCTGGAGAAGGAAATCCCTACTCCAGTGTTCTTGCCTGGGAAATGCCATGAACAGAGGAACCTGTAGGGGCGCCAAAGAGTTGGACACAACTTAGCAACTGAAGGAAATAGCAATTAGATTCAGAAGAGAGTTCTGCACAAATTAGCATAAACTTCTTTTCTTTTGATAGTGATCAGTATCTGCAGACACGATTGGCAATTGCATATATCCTTCATGCTTTCAAAAAAAAAAAGCCCAAGTTTTGCAAAATGCCATATCCATGTGGTGTTATTCAGCCCTGCCTGACCAGCTAAAGATCTCAGATACACTTTTCACCCTACCTATACCCCTGTCCTTGACATTCTGAGATCAGTCATCATTGACCTAGCAATCCAAGGCTTCCTATTTGATTTTAGAAACCTCTACTCGATCAAGATTTGCAGAGATAGAGGCAAATACATGCAGACTGCAGCGTCCTAACTTTGAGCAAAGTTGATTTCTTCTGGGCAGCTATTTTTCAAAGGTTAGAGTTACAGTTACAATAAAAATGGAATTTTTACTCCTTATGTTTCATTTTCTTTCTCCTTTCTGTTAGCATCAGAGTAATAATAGTTTAAAATCTTTTACTCAGCTATCATCTGCTCCCAATCTCCTGAATTCAATTTGAAATTTGATCCAAGTATCTCAGATAACATGGAAACTTTCTTTGTCCCTTTTGAAATAATAATTTTCTTTCCTCATAACTTTTTGTACATTCAGCAATTGGCATACCTCAGAGGTATTTGCATAAATCTCCTTGTTTCTCAGGGAACTATTTTCAAGAAGTAGAATGTTTTTATTCAATTTGGATCTGTATACCTGAGTGCAATGCTTTACATAATACATAGACTTTTTCCCAAGTTCTATTTTCATAAGCTAATTTAATCAATGAAAAAGTGATTGAATGAAAACCTTTATTGTGAACATGATGGAGATGTACGCTTTGAAGCATAGCTTAACTATGTGAAAGCACACCTGTGTTCAAACCACGTGATTAATAGAATGATGTCAATCTGGAGGAGCATGCTCGGCGTGTGTTAAGTCACTATATCTGATACTGTTTTCTCTATTTCTTAACTTGAACTTAATAAATTAAGGATGGTTTGTCTTTAAAGTAAGGGCTGGTTATAACACAACTGGGATGTAGCCATACATAGTACCAAAATATATTTCAATCAGTTAAATTTAAAAGAGAAGATAATAAAGTCATGTGACCTGTTAAGGCAATTGCATAAATATGTGAGCACAAAGCATGGAAAGATGTACAACTAAGCAGTGTGAATTTTATCGATGTGTTTTGAGAAAAAAAAGCAACTTTGCTGATATTTTACTATTTTGTATTTCCAACAAATTTCCTCCTACACAAGTATTATTTATATAATCGAAATATATTTTTAAAAATATGAAAGAACATAAGCAAGGTTTCTCAATAAGATGTAATAATGGATTAAAACTAGTAAGATTATTATAATGAAAATAAAGATAGAATGCCTAAATTTATTCCTAATGTGCATTATAGGATCTTGGCTTAAAACCATACAGGGAAAAATAGAACCTGGATACAAGCATAGTATGAGCCAGTGGTGGCTACCACAGCAGTAATAGAAAGAGTTTGTAAAGTAGTAAGCATACTTCCAAAAACAAAACATTAGTTGAAGAAAAATGGCAGGATCTATTATCTTCACTGTTTATGCTACTTAGGGAGGAACTATTGGTGTTATTTCTCTGTAACATATTTTGAAAACATTTTAACAAACCACAAGGTATTCACAACTAGGGTTAGGAAAACCAAACAGTCTGGAAGTCAGATCAAATGGGAGAGAAAATAAACATGAGGAAGCAGGTTGTTTGTGAACAAACATAAAAATATCATCCTGCTGAAGAAGACCTATAAAAAAATAAGCAGATTTACTAATGCCATGATTCTCTGCCATTTGTTTCGGCTCTGTATGAAAGTGTGTTAATCGCTCAGTTGTGTCTGACTCTTTGCAACCCCATCGACTGCAGCTTGCCAGGCTCCTCTGTCCATGGGATTCTCCAGGCAAGAATACTAGAGGGGGTTGCCATTCCCTTCTCCAGGGGATCTTCCTGATTCAGGAATTGAACCTGGGTTTCCTGCATTGCGGGCAGAATCTCTACTGTCTGAGCTACCAGGGAAGCCTTGTGAAAGTGTTAGTCCTACTGCAGCTCTGTGACATGCTTCAATCAGTAATGGAGACTTCTGCTGGTAGAGATTATCACCTGAAGGATTAATTTAGTATCTCCCTTTGTGAGAGTGATAGGAGTAGGGGCTAAGCATTTATAATTTGAAAAATTTATCTAGATTATACATTGACACACTTCTCAGTAATTGTAGAGGTAGTTGAATTTCTACTTCACTCACTGAAATTACCTGTTTTAAAAAGCACTTATTCTATGCCAAGCATCCCGCTAACTACTTTACATAAATTATCTCATTTAACTCTTATAAAACCCTATGATATAAATACTGTTTACTCACTTTACAAATGGTAACACTCAAGCTTAGAACAAAGGTTAAGCATCATATAGCAAATCAATTCTGGGCTTCCCAGGTGGCTCAGTGGTTAAAAAAAAAATCCTCTTGTCAATGCAGGAGATGCATGTTAGATCCTTGTGTCAGGAAGATCCTCTGGAGAAAGAAATGGCAACCCACTCCAGTATTCTTGCCTGGAAAATCCCATGGGCAGAGGAGCCTGGTAGGTCCCTGGTCCATGGGGTTGCAAAACATGGTTTGGCAACAGAGCACGCAAACATGCAGCCAATAAATTCTAGAATTAGAATGAAAACCTGGCTCTGAATGTATACAAAGCTTATATTTTTGAACAGTATGCTATAGATATGGTAAACAGAAGATACAATTTGGCTGAATATTATGGATTTCCTAAGAAACTAAGCATACATTGGATAGAGGTCCTTTCAAAGTACTCCCAAGAAAATTGCCACACCATATGAGTCTAAAGAAGTAGATTAATTCTGTTTCAGTTAGGCTGTCTTTAACTAAATGTAACAGGACACCTGTCTAAAAACGTTTTTAGAAATAGAGACATATAATTCTCTCACATGAGAGATTACAGAATTGATATACCAACCCGACATGTTCTAAAATACCTGGTATGAGGCAGTGTATATGTGTATATATTTATTCACTCTGACAGGAAATATGAAGGCTTTAGAGCAGAGAACACATTACTTCCTCGCAGAGCATCTGACACAGGTTCCTCGTTCCCCAGTTCTTCTTAAGGCAACGCTACGAAGCCTGCTGCCTCCTGCGCATACAGTGAGGGTTTGTACCCCAGGAGACGAACCTGGAAATGTCTCAAAGCCTATATAGGACAGCTGGTGCATCTGTCCCTTCTCCTCCCTGCAGAGACGGAGGGCCCTTATCTTGTAGCCTCAGACCTCATGAAGCCCAGACTGTGCAGAAAGGTGAAAATAGACATGAGCAAGGTTCCTGGTGGCTCAGATAGTTAAGAGTCTGCCCGCAATGCGGGAGACCCGGGTTCGAGCCCTGGGTCTCGAAGATCCCCTGGAGAAGGAAATGGCAACCCACTTCAGTACTATTGCCTCGAAAATCCCACGGATGGAGGAGCCTGGCGTCGCGAAGGGTCGGACACGACGGAGCGACTTCACTTTCCCTTTCCTTCCGTCTTCCCAGCTCCCAGCAATCTCTGCTTGCTGTGCTGTCATCCTCATAGTATCAGGGAGGTCTTGCCCTCGGGGACGAGGTTTCACATTTTCACCTGTCATTTTCCCAAGCGAAGGAAAGGTCAAGCAGAATAAAGAGCATTCTACTTTTATGGCCATCTCCTTCATTAGAAAAGAAAATATTTCCCCCGAAAACCCCAGTGGAGTCTCCTTTATAACTTACTGACTGGGACTGGATCACATAGTCATTCCTAGAACCATGTCAATAGGGATATTTATTGCTATATTTGGTTTAGAGTAAGTGCAGGGAAAATCGGCATTCAAATAAAATTAGGTCCCAAGTGCAATATCTATTGTGTAGGAAGATCGTCTGCAACATCTAAGATTCCTTCATTCATTTAACATATCTTTTATGTGGCACTCGCTATGTGCCAAGCATGGTTAGTCAGGAAAAAAATACCAAAATGAAGGAAAGAGTCTCCAATTTCAAGGAGCTCACAGTCTGATGCTAGTGACAGGTATTTATAAATCTTAGAGTACATGAGGAACCATAACACAAAACATGCATTAAATATTAAACATTGAAAGCTATATTTTATTTTAAAAATGTGAATGCTGTATTATAGCAAATTAAGTTCAAACGTGAATCTTTGTAAATGATTTGCTGACCTATACCCATTTATAGCACTTTTAATTTGACAACATACTATGTAATTTCAGGCATAAAAATTATACCATATGAAAGTTAATTATATAATGCCTGGAACAAAATCATTGGTAATTATGGGAAAAGATAAAGCAAAGTTGGTTGCTCTTATGCCAAACTACCAATTTGTTAGTAAATTCAATAAAGAAGAAGACTAAAATAATCAACATAGAGTGACACATGTTTAGTGATCTCAGAATATGATTTAAGTTACAGGGGAAGAGTATGGAATGTACATACCTCTGTGAGAACTCAGAACTTATTGATGTTTTGAGCAAACAATAGAAACACTAGTCATTAAATAAACTATTGTACTTTGAATATATTTGGGCATTTTCTGCCAGTAAGTAGAGGAGGGGTAGGTGACCTCAAAAAGTCCCTTACTATTAAAGCTAATGTTTTACTGTAAATAAGTAATAAATTTCTCTTGCTTCCTAGATAAGCTTGACCATCAGTTGATAAATCATGTTTTTTTTAGTACAGAAGAAAATGCATAATACATATTAGAACTATTGATTAGAACTATTTGATTCTACAAAGTATAGCTGAACCTTACAGCAAGCTTCAATTTTACATATTTAAGCTTTTCTGCCCTCAGGCAGATACATGTTTTGGACTTTTAATATTTCATCATTTCCTCCCCCTCTACATTTCCCTTTATATTCATTTTTTATGTTGACTATGTTAGTGAGTTTGCCAAAACAGGAATTGAAAGACTCAGAAAGAGTATTAGGATGAGCCCCAAAAGAATGTGGTATTTGAAAGGCTGGCATCACTTAGTAGTTGAAATAGAACTGGACTGTAGCCTGCCTGGTTTCTCTGTCCATGGGATTTCCCAGGCAAGAAGACTGGAGTGGATTGCCATTTCCTCCTCCAGAGAATCTTCCCCCACTAGGGATCGAACTCACATCTCTTGTGTCTCTTGCTTTGGCAGGCATAATCTTTACCACTAGTGCCACCTGGGAAGCCCTGAAATAGAATAACAGTTTCCAAAATTTGGAGGCTTGAAAATAATATTGGTAAATTTTAAAAAAATCACGTTTTTTCTTAGTTTACCTTCAACTCCTAATCATAAATATGTGTGTGTTTGTGTGTGTGTGCTGTGCTCAGTCGCTTCAGTCATGTCCAACTCTGTGTGACCCTATGGACTGCAGCCTGCAAGGCTCTTCTGTCCATAGGATTCTACAGGCAAAATACTGGAGTGAGTTGCCATTCCCTCCTCCAGGGATTTTCCCGACCCAGGGATCAAACTAGGGTCTCCTGCATTGCAGGCGGACACTTTACCAGAGCCACTGGAGAAGCCACAATTATTTCAGTGCAGTTCAGTTCAGTTGCTCAGTCATGTCCAACTCTTGTGACCCCATGAACTGCAGCAGGCCAGGCTTCCCTGTCCATCACCAACTCCCGGAGTCCACTCAAACCCATGTCGATCGAGTCAGTGATGCTATCCAGCCAGGACACATCTAATTCAGGCCCTGCTTGCTTCCTTTCTTTTTTCACTTATGACAACACTATATCTTTTTATTGTACTTTGGAGTCTTTGAAGATTTTTTATATTATTTTATTTAGTCTGCAATCAATCTTGCCAGTTCAGTAGGGCAAGCATTATTCTGATCCTCTAACAATGAAAAAACTCAATCACAAGACTTTTATGAGGGTATATGGTAGGTATGTGACAGAAAGTAGGACTGAAATCTGGAACTCTGAGCCTTAGACAAAGACTTTCTCACTATATTACATGTTAAGACAGACTCTTAAGGCAGCAAAATGGCAAGCTTAAAGAGCTCCCTAGCACCACTTTCTTCTCTAGATGATCCCTGAGCAGATTACTTTATAATCATGGTGTTTTTGAATGGCCAGGATGGGTTGGAAGTGACCCAGGTTAGTTACTATCAGGAAAATGTGGGAAGTGAAGTAAGCCAAGAATCCACTGGTATTTTCACCAGATAAGGGTAAGATTTTAGAAGACTGAAAACAACACATAAAACTTTCAAGATTAGTCCCTCGGAGGGGACTTCTCCTTATTATAATAGAATTATAATGTGAAAATTCACAAAAATAAAGTAAATGTGGCATCACAAATGGTCTACTTAGCTCTATGTTGGGGAAAGACTTGGAGAAGAGTTTGAGAAGAATTTGTACCAAAAGGCAAAAGGTGACAGCATGAGAAAAAGAATTTAATAAAAAAGAACTTATGATGTCTTCTCCTGCCTGGTCAAATCTACTTAAAATCCATGTGTAGATGGACTGTCACATTATCCTATATGTCATTGCTTGAAGTACACCTTTAAAAAAGCAGAAAGGGAAAGGAAATTCTGACACATGCTACAACTTGGATGGATCTTGAGAACATCTTGCCAAGTAAATAAGCCAGACAAACAGTGTATGATTCTACTTATATGAGATACTGAAACAGTCAAAACCATAGAGACAGAAAGTAAAATGGTGGTTGCCAAAGGTTCAGGAGAGGGCAAAATTTGTGTTTAATGGACATACAGTTTCAGTTTTGAAAGGTGAAAATAGTTACAGATATGGATGGTGGTGATGGTTGCACTACAATATGGATGCATTAAACACCACTGACCTGCACATGCAAAACATTTAAGATACTAAATTTTATATTATTTATATTTTATCACCAAAAAAATAACTTTAAAAAGCAAATAGAAAAAATAGACAGAGGTGTGAAGGACAAGAGCTGCTTTCATTTCCTTCCTAAATGCAGCTATTAATAAATGATATTATTTTTAAGGCAGAAAAGGAAAAGTTCACATTCTAGGTGTAGATGCCCTGTGGAGATGGGCTTGAGGTCAGATAACTTGAAGCAGTCTGGGTCATTCTTGCTTGGGTCATTCCTCTTCATCCCATTAATATATGTCTGAGAAGAAACTAGGATCCCAGGGTAGGAATAGAACACAGAGTCATGTTGAAAAGCAACTATGGGAACATAAAAACTGACATGTAGCCTAATTCTGTAATTCAGTGTGCTTGAGTGCCCATGAGTTGTTGACATGGGGACTATTTAAAAAATAAGTTATTTTCACATAACGCCACATTTGATGGGTCAGAGATATGTTTTTTTCACATAGTTCATAGTCTTATTAATAATCTGATTTCAAGTTTGTCATTTTTTAGGTATTTATCTAAGATTTTTTTATTAATTTATCTCTCAACAAATGTGGGAACGTTTGGTCCCACATTTTGAATGAGTTTTACCATCCTAAGTTTACTCTTCACTTTGAAGAATAAATGAATGAAGCTCATGTCAAAACTTCTTAAAATCAGAGTATGGACTCCCTGTTCCATTACTTCATCTCACTTTCGTTGCTCAATCCACCCCAGAAATGCTCATAGTGAACTCTTAACTACCAAATCCAATAGACATCTTCTACTCTTATCTGTTCTTATAGACACCTTTATACTCCTATCATGATCTCAATGGAGAGTTTAAATTTGTTAAACATCCTCTTCTTGAAATCTTTTCTCTATTGATTCCTGCCTCACTGCTCTCTACAAAACTTCCATCTAGCTTGTGAACCTTCTTTTGGGCTCCTCATATTAACCCAGCCCCATAAAATTAATATTTTACTGGATTTTATCTTCCTTTACCATTTCACACACTCTACCTAGCTGAGCTCACTCACAGACATTCATGTTGGAATAAAATATGTTAGTCAGGAAACATTCACCACTTTCATTCACCACTTTTGACTGAGCTAAGCAGTCCATTCACTTTAATGAACTGGAACCTGGTGGTCCAGAGTCAACGATAAGAAAGCAAAAGAGAGAAAGAGGCTAATATTCTCTGGGTTACTCAGAGAACCAATAAAGCCCTAGAAAAGCACGTCCTCTCCAGGAGGTCTTCGAAGCCCGGGTGAGAAAGTGAGCTTAGCATGTTTCCACGCTCCAGAGAATCAGCCAGAGGGAGAGAGAAAAGGAGAGAGAGAGAGGGAGAGAGAGGGGGAGAGGGGGGGGGGGGAGGGGGAGAGGGACGGGGGCGGGGAGAGAGGGAGAGAGGGAACGTGGGGACCCAAGTCTCTAGTGGAACAAGGGTGCTTTAATGATCATTGTGTGAGTATATATGGGCTGTTGTACAAGGAATTTCTTTCGACAATGATAAAGATCAGAAAACCAGACATACTGCAACTGTTACCAAGGAAACAAGGAATTAACAATGGTCATAAGGTCAGACAGAAGACAATCCATACCTCAAGGAGGAGGGTTGTAACTAGGCAGTTTTATCGTGAGGAAAAAAGTTTATTGAAGGAAATCCACGCATGCATTTCATCCCATGACCTCAGTCCTGGGAGCAGCGTGCTGCTCAACTGGTTCCTGTTACCAGGAACTGATAAGGAACACAAGATTTATGAAAGACAGAAAACAGCACACAGGAATCCGCCTGTTAAATGTTTCCTGGCACTAACCATGTATGTTTCCACTTATATGCTGGAAAGTCTGAAGATACACTATTGAAGGGCTGCCCCAGTAGGCCAGTGGCTAAGACTTCTTACTCCCAATGAATGGGACCTGGGTTTGATCCCTGGTCAGGGACCTGGATTCCACATGGTGTAACTAAGAGTTGGAACATCACAGATAACAAAAAGAGAGAAAAACCACATGTTGCAATGAAGATCCTAAATCCAAGACTAAGATCTGGCACAGTCGAACAAAAACGAACAAACAAAATAAAGATATGCTATTGAACTAACCATAGTTCCCTAATACTGCCTCTCTGTCAGTATATTCAAATTTAATTAAATATTCCCACTTTTATCCTGGTAAGCCAAAAGATATTGTTCTTTATGTAATCAAAATAAGGCATTTTTTCACTTCTTATTATTTTAGTATTTTTAAAGTTACAGAACACTTTTAAAGTTTTCATAAATAGCTAATTTTATGTTTTCATGTTGCATGTTCTTGCTAATCAATGCTTGAAGTGAAGTGAAGTCACTCAGTAGTGTCCGACTCTTTGTGACACCATGGACTATAGCCTACCAGGCTCCTCTGTCCATGGAATTTTCCAGGCAAGAATACTAGAGTGGTTTGTCATTTCCTTCTCCAGGGGATCTTCCTGACCCAGGGATGGAACCAGAGTCTTCCGCATTGCAGGCAGACACTTTACCATCTGAGCTACCTGGGAAGCTGTAATCAATGTTTAGTTAACATATATCTCATACATGATAGAATTTACTGAGACAAGTTAATTATAACTTCATATTGAGGTTTTTAAAGAAATAGCTAGACCTAATCTGTTAAACCCCAAGTAACTCAGTGGCAAAGAATCTGCCTTCCAATTCAGGAGCCCCAGGAGATAGAGGTTTGAACCCTGGGTCAGGAAGATCCCCTGAAGAGGAAATGGCAACCCACTCCAGTATTCTTGCCTGAGAAATCCCATGGACAGAGGAGCTTGGTGTGCTACAGTCCATGGGATCGCAAAGTCAGACACAGCTGGGCACAGACTTAATCTACCTAAAAATTTTTCAATAGCTATTCTTGTCATTGGAAGGACTGATGTTGAAGCTGAAATTCCAATACTTTGGCCACCTGATGCAAAGAACTGACTCGCTGGAAAAGACCCTGCTCCTGGGAAAGATTAAAGGCAGGAGGAGAAGGGAATGACAGAGGATGAGATGGTCAGATGGCATCACTGACTCGAAGGACATGAGTTTTAGCAAGCTCTGGGAGTTGGTGATGGACAGGGAAGCCTGGTGTGCTGCAGTCCATGGTGTGGCAAAGAGTCAGACATGACTGAGCGACTGAACTGACTGACTTGTCATCTAAAATAAGCAAATAATAGCAAAGAACAAAAGAAACTTTGGTGTTCTCAAGATTACGTTGCCTCAGTATAGCTCTTAGCATCATTCCCCAGTTAGACCTCTGAAATGCATGCAAAAGGGCCTAAACTGTAACAATTTCCCTAGGCCACCCAGAAATTTTATTTGGAATTTACAGAGCAGAGTCTGAAACAAGGATTTATGTGTACATGATTTATTGAGAAAGTGTGCTTCAGGATGAACCTGTAAAGAGTGAAGGGGAAGAGCATAAATATGTAGAGGCTCAGCTCTCTTCAACCTGATGGTGGGCAGCAGAGTGGCACAAAAAGATTCTGGACTATAAATTGTTCTATAAATTTGTTCCAATTTAGAGAAAGTGTTGTTGGGCGTTTGTATGTCCCTATCAGACAAGCAGCTAGATGCGATGATGATTAATCTCCAGGTTTCTCCAGCTGAGGTTGCACCCATCAGTCAAGATCAAGTCCAGGCAAAGATCACATGTGTCAGACATTAGCCACCATCATAGGCACTGGATTCAGTGGGTAATGGGTACTAATAGGTCACATTAGTCAGGATACTAATGGTGTCCACTGTACTTATCTTCTGAGTCAGAAAAAAATTCAGAAGCATGCATTAATTAGTCCATTCAGTCAACAAGTATTGATCAAGAGCATTAAACAAACGCAATGATAGTGGTGAGGGAAAAATAAGATGTGATCCTCGTATTCAAAGTGACTGTAAATAAGATTTTGCCCACAAAAGATAATCAACAAATCTGAAATTGAATTGTGAAAGACAATAATTATAGAAGAAATGAATAAGCACAGTCTTTATTTATTTTTTTAATTAATTTATTTAATTGGACGCTAATCACTTTACAATATTTTAATAGTTTTTGCCATACATTGACGTGAATCAGCCATGGGTGTACATGTGTTCCCCATTCTTACCCTCCCTCCCACCTCCCTCCCCATTCCATCCCTCGGGGTCATCCCAGTGCGCCAGCCCTGAGCACCCTGTCTCATGCATCAAATCTGGACTGGCGATCTGTTTCACATATGGTAATATACATGTTTCAATGCTGTTCTCTTAAATCATCCAACCCTCACCTTCTCCCACAGAGTCCAAAAGTCTGTTCTTTACTTCTGTGTCTCTTTTGCTGTCTCGCATATAGGGTCATCATTACCTTCTTTCTAAATTCCACATATATGCATTAATATACTGTATTGGTGTTTTTCTTTCTGACTTTTTTCACTCTGTATAATAGGCTTCAGTTTTATCCACCTCATTAGAACGGATTCAAATGCATTCTTTTTAATAGCTGAGTAATATTCCATTGTGTATATGTACCACAGCTTCCCTATCCATTCATCTGCAGATGGACATCTAGGTTGCTTCCATGTCCTGGCTATTGTAAACAGTGCGGCGATGAACACTAGGGTACATGTGTCTTTCAATTCTGGTTTCCTCGGTGTGTATACCCAGCAGTGGGATTAGATTGATTAATACAAGTAGAATAAAATGACAGCAGTCCTGGAGCTATGTGCCACAATCCCAAAGTGACCAGAGGAGACACTACACCAACTAAAACTGTCAGAAATTTCTACATTAAGAATTCTCAAATTCCTTAAGCACGGCCTTTAAAAGAGCAAATCCTGTGTTAGCTTAGTGACTGGAGACACAGATACAAGAGGAAATGCATGTAAATAACTTCATAACTTCCATCCTATAGGGTTTGGAAATTTGAATTTGAGAAAGAAAGGAATTCTAAGCAGAGGAATTTGCATGAGTAAAAACGTACAGAGCAAGATTTAGGAGCAATGTGTTTGGGTGAAAATTGGCTGTGTCTGTTCTTGTGAGGTAAGGTTTAAGTGGCTTATGTTTGGGAATAGTGAGAAATTAATGTGGAAGAAAGACTGGAGCACAATTCAGGTTGTGAATGCCCTCAAATTCAGGCTGAAATGCTGAATCTTTATTTATGAGGAGTGGGTAGTAAGAGACATTTCTGAGGAAAGCAGATATAAATGTTGTCAAAAAGGGATTACCTGATCATAGGCATATATGAGCAAGCACCTGAATTATTTAGGTTAATAGTGTGAGGCATATTGTACCTTTACATACCACTGAGGAATACTCTGAGAAAGTTTGCTTTCTAGAACCTTTAAAAGTATGGAGAATTAGTATAAATAATGTGCATTGTTCAAATAAAGTAGTTCTAATATAAAAACCAGAAAAACATTAGGATAAATACATCAGTGTCCAAGAACTAAATTAGCTTCAATATCTCTCCACCGCTTTTTAAATGGAAGCCTCTATTTGCATTTAATGAATACTCATGGTTGGACAATTTGGGGAATGTATTTTTCTTTCTGTCACACCCCATATCCAATCTTACAGCAAATCATAGGTTTAAAGCTTACCAAAGCTGTTTAAAATGAAGATTTAAAAATGTAAAACTGAATTCTCCTTGCTTCCAAATCATGTCCAAATACTAGCCCAATTTGCATAGTTTTTCCATTTTTTTAAATTGTGATACACTGAACATAACATAAAATTTACTGTCTTAACCATTTCAAGTGTACAGTTCAATGGTTTAAATACATTCATATTTGTTGTGCAACTATTGCTACCATCCACCTCCAGAACTCCTTTCATCTTGCCAAACTGAGATGCTGTAATCATTAAACATAATTCCCCATGTCCCTCCCTTAGCTCCTGGCAAGTACCATTCTACTGTCTCTATGATTTTTGACTACTTCCAAAGCACCTCATCTAAGCAGAATCACACAGTGCTCGCCACTTTGAGACTGGCTTATTTTACTTAGCATAATGATCTCAATGTTCATCCATGTTGTAGCATGTGTTTGATTTTTTCTTTTCTTAAGGCTAACTAATATTTCATTAGTATATAAAAAATGTGGTCTGTGTATGTGTGAGTGTGTGTGTGTATACATATATATATATATATAATACATATTTGGCTTATCCATTCATTCTTTTTTTTTTCTTGCCAGAATTAATTTTATTTTATTTTTTTTTATTTTTAATTTTTTTTTAATTGTTTTTGCCATACATTGTCATGATTTGAAGCAATTCTACTCAGATGGACGAAACTGGAGCCCATTATCCAGAGTGAAGTAAGCCAGAAGCAAAAACAACAATACAGTATACTAACGCATATATATGGAATTTAGAAAGACGGTAACGAGAACCCAACATACGAGACAGCAAAAGGAACGCAGATGTATAGAATAGACTCGTGGACTTTGTGGATGAGGGTAAGGGTGGGATGATATGGGAGAAGGGCATTGAAGCATGTTAATTTTCATATGTCTAATCAATCGCCAGCCCAGGACTGATGCTCGGGGCTGGTGCAGCGAGATTTCCCGGGGGCGGGGGGGAGGGAAGAGGGAGGGGGGTTCCGGAGGGGAAGCATATGTAAACCCATGGTGATATCCATTCATTCTTCAATGAACACTTGGGATCTATGTTTTAGTTGTTGTGAATGATGTTGTTATGGACATGAATGTCCAAATACCTCTTAAAGACCATGCTTTCAATTATTTTGAATATAGTAATGAACTTGCAGGATCACATGTTAATTCTAGCTTAAAATTTTTTGAAGAACTATCATACTGTTTTCCACAACTGCTGTGCCATTTTACATTCCCACCAGCAGTGTATTAGAGTTCCAGTTTCTCCACATCCTTACAAATACTCATTTTCTGTATTTTTTTTTTGGTAGCAGCCATCTTAATGGATGGAAGGTGGTAACTCACTGTAGTTTTAATTAATGTTTCCCTGGTAATTAACAACATATTGAGCATATTTTCACGTGCTTATTGACTATTTGTATACATTTGTCACTTGGTATCTGTGGAAAGATTGATTTTAAAACACCAGCAGAAACCCGAAATCCATGGGTGTTGAACCCCTCAAATAAAGTGGTGTAGTCATTGCATGTAACCTATGGACATCTTCTTCTGTACTTTAAATCATCTTTAGATTATTTATAATACCTAATAGCATAATGTTCTAAATACAATGTAAATACTATGTAAAAAGTTGCCAACATGAAGCAAATTCAAGTTTTGCTTTTTGAGACATTCTGGAATTTTTTCTATCAAATATTTTTGTTCTGTGGTTGGCTGGTCATAGACGTGGAACCTGTGGATAACAGAAGTCCTACTGTATGTCCCTTAGAGAAATGTCTTTTCCAGTCCTTTGCCCAGCTTTGAAATGGATTTTTTTTTATTGTTAAGTTTTAGGATGATACCACCTTTATGGCCAGAAAGCAAAGAGGAACTAAAGAGTCTCTTGATGAAAGTGAAAGAGGAGAGTGAAAAGCTAGCTTAAAACTCAGCATTCAAAAAACTAAGATCATGGCATCCCGTCCCATCACTTCATGGCAAATAGATGGTGAAACAATGGAAACAGTGACAGACTTTATTTTCTTGGGCTCCAAAATCACTTCAGATGGTGACTGCAGCCATGAAATTAAAAGACTCTTGCTCCATGGAAGAAAAGCTATAACCAACCTAGACAGCATGTTAAAGAGCAGAGACATTACTTTGCCAACAAAGGTTCATCTAGTCAAAACTATGGTTTTACCAATAGTCATGTATGGACGTGAGAGTTGGACCATAAAAAAAGCTGAGCGCTGAAGAATTGATGCTTTTGAATTGTGTTGTTGAAGACTCTTGAGAGTCCCTTGGACTGCAAAAAGATAAAAATCAGTCCATCTTAAAGGAAATCACTTCATCCTAAAGGAAATCAGTCCTGGATATTCACTGGAAAGACTGATGCTGAAGCTGAAGCTCCAATATATTGGCCACCTGATGTGAAGAGCTGACTCATTGGAAAAGACCCTGATGATGGAAAAGATTGAAAGCAAGACTATTTGCAGCTTTTTAAGGAACCTCCACACTGTTTTCCACAGTGGCTTAAAAAGCTGCAAATAGTCCTGCCATATGACCCAGCAATCCCACTGCTGGGCATATACACCGAGGAAACCAGAATTGAAAGAGCCACCTGTACCCCAATGTTCATCGCTGCATTGTTTACAATAGCCAGGACATGGAAGCAACCTAGATGCCCATCAACTGATGAATGGATAAGAAAGCTGTGGTACATATACACAATGGAATATTACTCAGCATTAAAAAAAAAAATCATTTGAATCAATTCTACTCAGATGGACCGAACTGGAGCCCATTATCCAGAGTGAAGTAAGCCAGAAGCAAAAACAACAATACAATATATTAACACATATATATGGAATTTAGAAAGATAGTAACGAGAACCCAACATGCGAGACAGCAAAAGGAACGCAGATGTATAGAATAGACTCGTGGACTCTGTGGATGAGGGTAAGGGTGGGATGATATGGGAGAATGGCATTGAAACATGTTAATTATCATATGTCTAATCAATCGCCAGCCCAGGATTGATTCTTGGGGCTGGTGCATCGAGATTTCCCGGTGGGGAGGGAGGAGGGAGGGGGGAGGAAGGGGTTTCTGGAGGGGGAGCATATGTAAGCCCATGGTGATATCATGGCATTGTATGACAAAAACAATAAAAGGGAGGAAAAAAAAAAAGATTGAAAGCAAGAGAAGAGGATGACAGATGATGAGATGGTTGGATCCCCTCACCAACTTGATAGACATGAATTTGAGCAAGCTCCAGGAGTTGGTGATAGACAGGGAAGCCTGGTGTGCTGCAGTCCATGAGGTGGCAAAGAGTTGGACATGACTGAGTGACTGAACTGAACTGATATATTCTAAATATTAAAGCATGCAAATATTTCCCCCCATTCTGTGGATTGCCTTTTTATTCTAATAATGCCATCTGATGCACAATTTTTAAAAAATTTTGTGAAGTCCAATTTGTCTATTTTTTCTTTTGCTACCTGTGCCTTTTGTGTGTATCCAAGAAATTATTGCCAAATCCAATGTCATGAACTTTCTGCCTTATGTTATCTTCTAAGAGTTTTATAGTTTAGACTTTACATTTAGGTCATAAATCTATTTTGAATTAATATTTGTATATGGTGTTGGGTACGTCCAACTTGATTCTTTTACATATGGAGATCCAGTTTTCCAAGTACCATTTTTGAAGATTGTCTTTTTTCTCTTAAACTGTCTTGATTCCCTTGTGCAAAATATTTTGGCCCAAAGACGTGAGGATTTATTTCTGTATCCAATTTTATCCCATTGGTCTATGTGTTTGTCTTTATGCCAATATTACACTCTTTTGATTACTGTCGCTTTATTATAAGTCTTTAAATCAGGAAATGTGAGTCTTAGAGCTATTGTTTTGGCCATTTAGGGTCCTCTGAAATTCCATATGAATTTTAGGATTAGTTTTTCTATTTCTGAAAAGAAAATCACTGGAATTTTTGTAGGAATCTCATGAACTCTGTAGATCTTTTGGTATAGTATTAACATGTTAATAATATTAAGTCTTCCCACTCATGAACATGGAATGTCATTCTACTTACCTAATCTTCTTTAAATTCATTCAGAAATGTTTTGTAGTTTTCATTGCATGTCTTTCACCTTTTGATTAAGTTCAAAGTGTTTTATTCTTTTTTATGGTATTATGAAGGGAATTGTTTTTGCTATATTTTCTTTTCAGATTGTTCATTGTTAATGTACAGAAATGAAAATAATTTTTGTGTGTTGATTTTGTATCTTGCTACATTTCTGAATTCCACTATATACTTTAAATTCTTGATTTGAATAAAATACTTATACCAACAATATTTGCTAGTGTATTTGTTAAAAATTGGATCAGCATTGCCGAACTTGGTTATAAATTGGAAAGGAATCTAAAACAGTAATTGGAGTGTTATTACATGAATGTACTATGCAATTTTATCATTATTCCTCCTATTAGCAGACAATTAACACTCTATGTAATTGCACTGTTCAATCAAGATGGCAATGGAATGGAATGGCAATAGAATGGAAATGTGAATGCAGAGAACTTCAGTTTCTGTAAAAAACTCAAACATTAATTCTTAAGTTACTATTATTTGTTGATAATCTTGTGTCATAATGGAAACCTTGCTCAAAAGTCAGAAGAGATTGGCTTCTGGCTAATGATTCAATTGAGTTTAAAGAATAAGATAGTGAGAGAATATTATATACTTGAACTGGATTAAGAACTGAGTACACTGAGCATAAGACAAATACAATACCTGACCTCAGGGGTCATGCAACATAATACTATAATAATATACTATATTATAATATAGTATATATTGGCAAGCAATATATTTAATATTTGATAAAGAGTTAACATTTAAAATATGCCAAGCATGCATACAACAAAACACCGAAAAACAAACAACTCAGTGAAAACACAGACATGCTCAGTCACCCAGTCATGTCCGACACTTTGCAACCCCATGAACTCTAGCCCGGGTCCCTTCTGTCCATGGGATTTCCCAAGCAAGAATACTAGAATAGGTGGCCATTTCCTTCTCCAGGGGATCTTTCGAGGGATTAACCCACATCCCTTGTGTCTCCTATATTGTCAGGCAGATTCTTTTACCACTAAGCCACCCGGGAAGTCCAAAAACCTATTGGTTTATTCAGGCACAGGACCTGAATAGACATTTTTCTAAAGAAGGTATAAAGATGCTCAAAAGACACATAAAAAGATGCTCAACGTCACTCATCATGGGAAATACAAATCAGAACCACAATGACATACCACCACACACCTGTCAGACTATCATCAAAAAAGCAGCAAGTGAGTGATGGCAAGGATGTGAAGAAAAGGGAATTCTCATGCACCATAGATAGGATTGTAAATTGGTACAGCCACTATGGAAAACTGTATGGAGTTTCCTCAAAAAATCAAATATAAAACTGCCATATGATCCAGCAATTTTACTTCTGGGTGTTTAACTAAAAAAGACAAAAACACTACTTCAAAAAGACATTTACATGCCAGTGTTTATTGCACGTCTATTTACAATGGCCAAAAGGAAAGTGAAAACGTTGGCTTAAAGCTCAGTGTTCAAAAAACTAAGATCATGGCATCTGGTCCCATCACTTCATGGCAAATAGATGGGGAAACAGTGGAAACAGTGGCAGACTTTATTTTGGGGGGCTCCAAAATCACTGAATATGGTGACTGTAGCCATGAAATTTAAAGATGCTTACTCCTTGGAAGAAACCTATGACAAACCTAGAGAGTATATTAAAAAGCAGAGACGTTATTTTGCCAGCAAAGTTCTGTATAGTCAAAGCTATGGTTTTTCAAGTAGTCATGTATGGATGTGAGAGTTGGACCATGAAGAAGGAGGAGCACCAAAGAACTCATGCTTTTGAATTGTGGTGTTGGAAAAGACTCTTGAGAGTCCCTTGGACTGCAAAGAGATCCAACCAGTCCATCCTGAAGGAGATCAGTCCTGAGTGTTCATCTGGAGGACTGATATTGAAGCTGAAATGCCAATACTTTAGCCACCTGATGCGAAGAGCTGATTCATTTGAAAAGACCCTGATGCTGGGAAAGATCGAAGGCAGGAGGAGAATGGGACAACAGAGGATGAAATGGTTGGATGGCATCACCAACTCAATGGACATGAGTTTAGGTAAGCTCCAGGAGTTGGTGATCAACAGGGAGGCCTGGCATGCTGTGGTCCATGGGGTCACAAAGAGTTGGACACGACTGAGTGACTGAACTGAAGTGACTGAAGACATGGGAGTAACCTAAGTGTTCATTCATAGATGAGTGGATGAAGAAGATGTCACACACACACACACACAAATATTTCATGTCAAATTTATCCAATAAAAAAAGAAGAAAGAGAGGCTCCCAGATTACAAAAACTTCAAGACATGCAAAACTGAAAAAAAAAACTGTCACTTCAAGATGAGCTTCAGTTATAAATTAAATACATCAATAAATGAATCCCTTAGCTGAAAGAAGCCAAAATGCCTCCTTTTTAAATAGCTATTCAGCATGAAAAACTACTTTAATCTCTTTTTCTAGTCAACATATTCTAAGATCCTTAACAGGATCATTCCCTTATGTGATTGAATAAAAAATGTTAGTAACTTGATTGCTCTGGCTTCCTGCTTTCCCATTTCTGTGTAATCTTCCAAAAACTGACCTCGTCTGACAGTTCTGCTTGGAGGCAGAGAAACCTAAATAAACAAAGGGGACTAGGAAACTTACAGACATAGAAAACTTTGACATTTTGTAAAGAGGTTGGAAATTTAGCTGCACAGTTTTTACATGTGACAAAGCTGATTTACTCTAGTTGGTGATGGAGAGAGAACAAGGAAGGACCTTCCCCAGATACTCAGTATTTAGAAACGAGTTATGATGTTAGTCTGATCCTTTATTGCTCTGTGTCTGTGAGTTTCAGGCTCTGCTAGAAAATTAAATTGTGAGTGCTGACGTATCACTTAGGATTTTGTAGGATATGACTATTGACTATTATGACCTCTGCAGTAATGCATTGTTGTTCAGCATCTAATCTGTGGTATTACTATTATTATAATCACTCTTGTTAACTATGTAACACTAAGTTTGCTTTCTTGTTTAAAAAAGAGAGAAAGAAAAAGATCATCTATTTCGTATACTGTTTTTCTTTACTTTTTTCTGCATATAAAATATGCCTCTCAACTATTTATTCTATTAACACATAATTTCAAAGGGATCCTAATTCATGGAAAATTTGAAACTTCTGATTGTCTTTACTTTTCTTTTGACTTTTGTGCATATCATTATTTATGACTCCACATAAAGAGTGTGAACTTGATAATACAAAAAAAACTAAGAGGACAAAATTGCTGTTGAAAAAGGGTTTTTTGAAGGGAAATGGTAAAAGTTTTCTTAAGATAATTTAAGAAATCTAAACATTTAACAGAACAATGATTATCAGAAAATCTTTCCAAAGCACTTCCACAAATACGTATTTACTTTCCCATGTATAAAAGAAAATGGGAATTTATTTAAAAGTATGAACTATTCCTTAGTTAGTATTGGTAATAGGACACAGAGCTCTAATGTCTCAGAAAAATGGCTTTATCTTCCTGACTTACTAGAAGCAGCAAAGTATTTCAGAAAGCCAGCTTGATTATGACAGGTGGGCAGTCTTAGCTTGGCAGCACCTCATTTAACAGCTTATATTCATAAGGTATGTCTGCTGCTGCTGCTGCTGCTAAGTCGCTTTAATCGTGTCTGACTCTGTGTGACCCCATGGACTGCAGCCTACCAGGCTCCTCCATCCATGGGATTTTCCAGGCAAGAGTGCTGGAGTGGATTGCCATTCCCTTCTCCAAAGGTATGTCAAGGCAAGTTCTATAGCTCTCAAGTGATACTAATATACAACTGGCAAACTCTCATTTTAAAAGGAAATAAATATCCTTGTTCAGTTGACTTTGGGGCTTATTATGCTTGCATACCAATGAACCATCTGTTATGAAGTGTTCTTTTTATGCAAGGATGCTATCACTTAAGCTTTGATGGTTCGAGGCATTCTGTCATCATTAATAAATCTACCATAGCTTGTTGTAGATGAATTGGTACATTTTTTTTCTTAATCTTTTTCCATTTAATGGATATTTGGCCTCTAAAGTGAGTTAATATAATAGATCAAACTTGATATCTCATCATAAGGCCATAGGGCAGAAAGTGAAGAATTAAAGAGCCTCTTGATGAAAGTGAAAGAGGAGAGTGGAAAAGTTGGCTTAAAGCTCAACATTCAGAAAATGAAGATCATGGCATCCGGTCCCATCACTTCATGGCAAATAGATGGGGAAACAGTGGAAACAGTGGCAGACTTTATTTTTCTGGGCTCCAAAATCACTGCAGATGGTGACTGCAGCCATGAAATTAAAAGATGCTTACTCCTTGGAAGGAAAGTTATGATTAACTTAGACAGCATATTAAAAAGCAGAGATATTACTTTGCCAACAAAGGTCCATATAGTTGAGGCTATTGTTTTTCCATTGGTCATATATGGATGTGAGAGTTGGACTATAAAGAAAGCTGAGCACCTAAGAATTGATGCTTTTGAATTGTGGTGCTGGAGAAGACCCTTGAGAGTCCCTTGGACCTCAAGGAGATCCAACCAGTCCATCCTAAAGAAGATCAGTCCTGGCTGTTCATTAGAAGGACTCATATTGAAATTGAAACTCCAATACTTTGGCCACCTCATGCGAAGAGCTGACTCATTGGAAAAGACCCTGATGCTGGGAAAGATTGAGGGCAGGAGGAGAAGGGGACAACAGAGGATGAGATGGTTGGATGGCATCATCAACTCCATGGCCATGGGTTTGGGTGGACTCTGGGAGATGGTGATGGACAGGGAGGCCTGGCGTGCTGCAGTTTGTGGGCTTGCAAAGTGACATGACTGAGTGACTGAACTGAACTGAGTGTTCCTTATTCCTTGTGACATGGCTCTAGGTAGAAATTTTTACAAAGCTTTAATGTCAGTTAAAGAGCATATATTTGCTTTAAACCAAGGATGACTTTATAACATTATTTAACTGGAATATTTTGAAAGTAATAGGAGTCATTATTAATAACTATGCTAGGATAATAAGTACAAGGCAGGAATTTTTAATGAGAAAAGAAAAAATATAAGAAAGTAGAAAGCTTTGTCCAATATTGAAATTTACATGTATGGCTTACAATCAAAATTAGAGAAAGTACTAGATACTAAAATTTCATTTATTTTTCCCTGGAAATATGAGCTACATACTAATGTAGATGTGCTGTTTTGCTTAACATGTACTATCATTGATTTCACTTGTAAATAATCTGTTATGACCCTTAATCAATGAAAAAAATGACAGACTGAAGATTGCTGAGTTGTTAACTCAGGGCAAGTCTCTGTTGGACTCATCTATACTTTTATGTACAAGATAAATAAAAATGGATGGGAGTAGACAATCACTAAGGACTTTAATATTAGAATTTAATTTTCTGTGTAATACATGTAACACAATATCTTTGACCTATACTTTTAGAAGTACAGAAATCTCAAAGCTTGCTTTTAATAGAGAAAAGTGGATTCGAATTTTCCAAGAAAGTTTGATTTTGGATATAGCTGGAATGATAAAATGTTTCATTCAAACTGACAGCTTATACAATGCTACTTATAAAAAGAGCAAACAATTAATTTAATTTAGAAAGTGGAGAGAGAAATATTATTTTACTGCTCAGACATAGTGCCTTTAGGGTTCCTTTGAGTTACTTTGAGTTTACTTTGTTTTTAAAATGATAAAATTCTCTGTCATTTTAAATTCTTTTAGAGGCATATTTCACAGAGAATAAAACAAAATGCCATAAGGTTATTATTCAGCTGGTACTGTTATTCCTTGACTACCTATAATATAATGGAATTAATGAGGCAATTTTTTTCTACTGTTATTTTATTTAGCTTTACTCTGGAAGCTTCTTTATTTGAGCATTTTCATTATTTTACATGTTTGTTGTAATTTAATTTCTTTAAAAAGTATGTGATCATTGACCAATTTATGCTAGGCACTCTTCTAGATGTTGGAAAACAGCAATAAATACAACAAACAAACAAAAAAACTACCTTCATATAACTTATATTTTAATTAATAAAGGCACACCTTTTAATAATAATTACCTATATGGTTTTATAAGCCAGAGTTTTACCTTCTCCATAAAATCTTTTTTGAGAAACACAGGTCACATTTTATTTTTCCTTCTAAATATTTATACATTGTTTGAATAAAAACATGGATATGATGGTTTAACATTTGTCTTATATATGACTTTCCAGCCAAATAACTCCATGAGGATGAGACTATTAAAATTTTATACCCTTTCTAGCAGTGAACACCTTTGTATTTGCTTTTTTATGTTCTCATATATTTCTTTGACATCACTATCCTAAATGTTCAGTTGAAAGATAGGTACGTTTCAATTGTAATACTACCAATTGACTTTAAATAAAGTCCAACAATTTCTACCAACCATTTATGTGAGTACCCATTTTCTCTCACCCTAACCATCAGGAAATATAAACAAACTCTTAGTTATCCTAATATGAGAAAAAAATCTTATTTCAATTTTCATTTCCCTAATAACTTTTCATGTTCTGTTAGGCATGTTACTTCTTTACACAAATTTCTACTTTTATCCTCCCTCCTTTTTTATTAGGGTATCTTGTGCTTTACTTGTTTTTTAGGCTACCTTGGGTCTTTTTTTTTCTGTGTTGGATCTTTGTTACAGTGAATAGGCAACCCATTGTGGAGCATGGGTTCAGTAGTTGCATGGCACAGGCTTAGTCGCCCCTCAGCATCTGGGATCTTAGTTCCCAACCAGGGGAGGTCTTTGTTCATTTTGGGCAATGACTCTCTAAAATATATGTTGTGAATATCACTCACAGTTTATGACTTGCATGTGCAAATTTAATTTATGGCATCAGAGCAACAATGTTTTCAAAAGGTCAATTACCCATCCCTTTCCTGAAAACATGGTTCATATTCAAAACATTATAAGGCAGGGCAGCTTATTTTATACATATATTCAGTCCAAGGGGCTTTCATGACGTATTTTTGAGGCGTGTTAATCCCTTTTGGGATATACCTGAAGTCTGTTATTTAGGGTCAGCATCCCACTTCACTGATACTGAAGCTGAAGCTCCAATAGTTTGGCCACCTGATGTGAAGAGCCGACTCATTGGAAAAGACTGATGCTGGGAAAGATTGAAGGCAAAAGGAGAAAGGGGCTGCAGAGGATGAGATGTTTAGATAGCATCACCGAATCAATGGACACAAGTTTGAGCAAACTCTGGGAGATAGCGAAGGATAGGGAAGCCCTGAATGCTGCTCTCCACAGGGTCGCAAGACTTGGACACAACTTAGGAAATGAACAACAACATCATACTTCGCAGATGAGATAAAGGTAGAATTTCTCTCTAGTCTAAGAAAATTTAATTACTGATACATACCCTTAATAGTTGCCCTTCCAACTGAGTGAAGCCGCTCAGTCATGTCCGACTCTTTGTGATCCCATGGACTGTAGCCTACCAGGCTCCTCCGTCCATGGGATTTTCCAGGCAAGAATACTGGAGTGGATTGCCATCTCCTTCTCCAGGAGATCATCCCGATCCAGGGATTGAACCTGGGTCTCCGGAATTCTAGGCAGACGCTTTACCATGTGAGTCACAGGGCTTCCCTCATAGCTCAGCTGGTAAAGAATCTGCCAGAAATTCAGGAGACCTGAGTTCAATCCCTAGGTTGGGAAGGTCCCCTGGAGAAGGGAAAGGCTACCCACTCCACTATTCTAGCCTGGAGAAACCCATGGACAGTCTGACACAACTGAACAACTTTCACTTTTTTGGACTTCCCTGGTGGCTCAGAAGATAAAGTGTCTGCCTACAATGTGGGAGGCCCAAGTTTGATTCCTGGGTCAGGAAGATCCTCTGGAGAAGGAAATGGCAACCCACTCCAGTATTCTTGCCTGGAAAATCCCATGGATGGATGAGTGTGGTAGGCTACATTCCATGGGGTTGGTAAGAGTTGGACTCGACTGAGCGACTTCACTTACACTTTTCAAACTGAGTAGCAGCTTGCCCCATCTCTACATAGGCCCAGTTGTCAGAAAAGCATTTTAGGAATTTTATTATGTAATATATTATCAAGGAATTGTTATATTTTACAAAATCTCAAAACTACTGTGTTATTTGACAATGCATTTCTTGAATGAAACTGCTACCCTCTTTAGTTCTAACTGTCACTTCTTGACCTGCATACAGATTTTTCAGGAGACATGTGAGGTGGTCTGATACTCCCATCTCTTTAAGAATTTTCTGCAGTTTGTTGTGATCCACACAATCAAAGGCTTTAGCACAGTCAATAAAGCAGAAGTAGATGTTTTTCTGGAACTCTCTTGCTTTTTCTCATTCACCATCCAACAGATGTTGGCAATTTGATCTGCCTCCTCTGCCTTCTCTAAATCCAGCTTGAACACATGGAAGTCCATGGTTCACGTACTGCTGAAGTCTGGCTTGGAGACTTTTGAGCATTATTTTGCTACCATGTGAGATGAGTGCAATTGTGCAGTAATTTGAACATTCTTAGGCATTGGAATGAAATCTGATTTTTTACACCCTTTGGCCACTCATTTGTTTTCCAAATTTGCTGACATATTGAGTGCAACACTTTCACGGCATCATCTTTTAGGATTTGACATAGCTCAACTGGAATTCCATCGCCTCCACTAGCTTTGCTCATGGTGATGCTTCCTAAGTCCCACTTGACTTCACATTCTAGGATGTCTGGCTCGAGGTGAGTGATCATACCATCGTGGTTATCTGGGTCATGAAGATCTTGTCTGTATGGGTCTTTGGTGTATTTTTGCCACATCTTCTTAATATCTTCTGCTTCTGTTAGGTCCATACCATTTCTGTCCTTTATTGTGCCCATCTTTGCAGGAAATATTCCCTTGGTATCTCTAATTTTCTTGAAGACATCTCTAGTCTTTCCCACTCTATTGTTTTCCTCTATTTCTTTGCCTTGATCACTGAAGAAGGCTTTTTTATCTCTCCTTGCTATTCTCTGGAGCTCTGCATTCAGATGGGTATACCTTTCCTTTTCTCCTTTGCCTTTCGCTTCTCTTCTTTCACAGCTATTTGTAAGGCCTCCCCAGACAACCACTTTGCCTTTTTGCATTTGTTTCTCTTGGGAATAGCCTTGACCACTGCCTCCTGTACAATGCCATGAACCTCCAGCCATAGTTTTTTAGGTACTCTATCAGATCTAATCCCTTGAATCTGTTTGCCACTTCCACTGTACAATCATAAGGGACTTGATTTAGGTCATACCTGAATGGTCTAGTGATTTCCCCTACTTTCTTCAATTTAAGTCTGAATTTGGCAATAAGGAGTTCATGATCTGAGCCACAGTCAGCTCCTGATCTTGTTTTTGCTGACTGTATAGTTTCTCCATCTTTGGCTGTAAAGAATGTAATCAATCTGATTTCAGTATTGACCATCTGGTGACGTCCATGTGTAGAGTCTTCTCTTGTATTGCTGGAAGAAGGTGTTTGCTATGACCAATGTGTTTTGGCAAAACTCTATTAGCCTTTGTGCTGCTTCATTCTGTACTCCAAGGTCAAATTTGCGTGTTACTCCAAATGTTTCTTGACTTCCTACTTTTGCATTCCAGTTCCCCTATGATGAAAGGGACATCTCTTTTGCGTGTTAGGTCTAGAAGGTCTTCTAGGTCTTCATAGAACCGTTCAAATTCAGCTTCTTCAACATTTCTGGTTGGGGCATAGGCTTGGAATACAATGATATGGAATGATTTGCCTTGGAAATAAAAAGATATCATTCTGTCGTTTTTGAGATTGCATCCACATACTGCATTTTGGACTCTTTGGTTGACTATGTGGGCTACTCCATTTCTTCCAAGGGATTCTTGGCCACAGTAGTAGATATGCTGGTCATCTGAGTTAAATTCACCCATTCCAGTCCATTTTAGTTGACTGATTCCTAAAATATAGATGTTCACTCTTGCCATCTCCTGTATGACCAGTTCCAATTTACCTTGATACATGGATCTAACATTCCAGGTGCCTATGCAATAATGTTCTTTACAGCATCAGACTTTACTTCCACCACCAGTCACATCCACAACTGGGTGTTGTTTTTGCTTTGGCTCCATCTCTCCATTATTTCTGGAGTTATTCCTCCACTGATCTCCAGTAACATACTGGGCACCTACTGACCTGGGAAGTTCATCTTTCAGTGTCTTATCTTTTTGCCTTTTCATACTGTTCATGAGGTTCTCAAGGCAAGAATACTGAAGGGGTTTGCCATTCCCTTCTCCAGTGGACCACGTTTTCTCAGAACTCTCCACCATGACCCATCCATCTTGGGAGGCCCTACACAATATGGCTCATAGTTTCACTAAATTAGAAAAGACTGTGACCATGTGATCAGTTTGATTAGTTTTCTGTGATTGTGTTTACACAATCAAGATCGCAGAAGGATGTGCTCTCATCTTCTCCTGCAAGAACTCCAAAATTACAACTTGCTGCCAAACAACCGTCAACAAGAGAATGTTGTATCCCACCAAAAAAAGTTAACCCATGTACAAAGGCAAAAAAGAAGCCCCAATAAGACAGTAGAGAGGCAAAATCATGTTTAGAATCAAACCCTATACCTACCAGAGACACTCAAAAGGGCTCAAACAAAACCTTGTGCACACCACAAGAACCCACAGAGATAGAGTCACACCTCCTTGTGAGTGTTTGAGTGTCTCCTTTGGAGGTATGGGTCAGCAGTGTCCTGCTGAAGGGGCAGGGGTCTGGGGGCAACAGACCTAGGCATGGCATAAACCCTCCTGGAAGAGGTTGCCATTAATCCCACCATAGAGCCAACAGAACTTACACAGAACTGGGGAAACAGGACTCTTGGAGGGCATAAACAAAACCTTGTGTGCACCAGGACCCAGGAGAAAGGAGCAGTGACCCCACAAGAGACTGACCCTGACTTGCCCATGAGTGTCCAGGAGTCTCCAATGGAGGATTGGATCAGTGGTGGCCTGCTGCAGGGTCGGGAGCACTGAATAAGGTAGTGCATGCATGGGACCTTTAGAGATATTACTTTGCCAGCAAAGGTCTGTCTAGTCAAAGCTATGGTTTTTCTAGTAGTCGTGTATGGATGTGAGAGTTGTACTATAAAGAAAGCTGAGTGCTGAAGAACTGAAGCTTTTGAACTGTGGTGTTGGAGAAAACTCTTAAGAGTCCCTTGGACTGCAAGGAGATTCAACCAGCATCCTAAAGGAAATCAGTCCTGGGTGTTCACTGGAAGGACTGATGCTGAAGCTGAAACTCCAATACTTTGGCCACCTGATGCAAAGAACTGACTCATTGGAAAAGACCCTGATACTGGGAAAGATTGAAGGTGGGAGAAGGGGACAACAGAGGATGAGATGATTGGATGGCATCACCGACTTGATAGACATGAGTATGAGTAAGCTCCAGGAGTTGGTGATGGACAGGGAAGGCTGGCGTGCTGCAGTCGATGGGGTCACAAAGAATCAGAGAAGACTGAGCGAATGAATAGACCTGCTACCCTCTCCTACCCTTCCAAAGCTATCCTGCTGAAGTGATCATGAAAGTATTTATTTCATGGATAATTCTCTGTCCTTCTGAGTTACATTTCTATTAATTTAATTCTATGCTCCATTACAATTAAAGTACACTTCAGTCTGTGTCCACATATTCTGGTGTAGCACTTCTGTAACCAAGACTACCGTGCCTGTGATTCCGTTTAGGAAATGACAGGAGTAGGCCAAGTCAGGCTCCGCATATAGCTGTTGTTGTCATTGTTTAGTCCCTAAATCATATCTAACTCTTTGCCATCCCATGGGCTGTCACCTATCTAGGAAGTTTCCTAGACAAGAATATTGAAGTGAGTTGCCATCTCCTTCTCCAGGGGATCTTCCTGACCTAGGGAAGAACCTGAAACTCCTGCGTTGGCAGGCAGATTCTTTACTGCTGAGCCAGCAGGGAAGACTTCATATCATACCCCATTGTTAAATACATTGCTCATGTTCAGTTTCCCAGAATTAGTCCAAATTCAGGTAATCTCTTCCCCACTTTCCCCTCTCATCCCTTCCCTTTCTCCTCTTCGTCTCCTTTTTCTTATCTTTTCTTTTTTTTCCCCCATTTTATCACTGGCAATCCAGTCTTTAATGCATAGCTTCTCACAGAGCACTGACCAAGCAATCAAAATACAAGTTCTACAGCAGCCTACAAATAATAACCAAGCTGGGCCACCAGAGCCCCAGTAGAGAAAAAACAACAAAGCCAGATACCTGGCACAACATCCCCCTTACGTATTTAAAGGTCTTTTTGCTGTACTAAAAAAAAAAAAAAAACACTTTTCAATCTTATGTATCTAGAAAGTTGGCCACAGCTTTACTTTTGGACTCATATAATTTGTGTGAGTCACTTCATGTACTTTCGGTAACAATATTGGATATTCATGTGGACAAAACTAGCTTTTAGCACATACTTACACCTATGGTTTGCTTCAACACTGTGCGTGCATGCTAAGTCACTTTAGTTGTGTCCAACTCTTTGTGACCCTATGGATTGTAGCCCACCAGGCACCTCTGTCCATGGGATTTTCCTGGCAAGAATACTGGAGTGGGTTGCTGTGCCTCCCTCCAGGGGATCTTTCTGACTCAGGGATTGAAATTGCATCTCTTAAGTCTCCTGCATTGGCAGGCAGGCTCTTTACCACTAGCACCACCTGGGAAACACTTCAATATTGTAGCTTATCTCATATACTAGAAATGTTTCAATTGACCTTAATCATTTTTTTCCTCTTAATGCTCTGTCAAAATTTGTCCACTAGCAAATCATCTTTTCTGGATGGTCAAATTGTCCATTTTAACACTAACTCAGGAATTACTGAGTCTCCTTGTTTCTGAAAACAGCACATTCCAGGATAATTTTTATTTTTTACGTACCAAGACGTGAGACCAATTATTCCCCAAATGCTTGTCAAGGAGCATTAGAGATCCAAATCTAGGCACCGGTGAAGCATAAATCCTGATGTTAAGCAAGTGACTTTATTTTATTTTTATTTATTTATTTTTTGTGTGTGTTGGTTTTGCCATACAATGACATGAAACCGCCATGGGTTTACATATGCTCCCCCTCCAGAAACCCCCTCCCTCCTCCCTTCAGATTCCCTCCCCAGGGACATCTTGGTGCACCAGCCCCAAGCATCAACCCTGGGCTGGCGATTGATTTTACATATGATAATTAACATGTTTCAATGCCATTGTCCCATATCATCCCACCCTTGCCCTCTTCCACAGAGTCCACGAGTCTGTTCTATACATCTGCATTCCTTTTGCTGTCTCGCATTCAGGGTTCTCCTTATCATCTTTCTAAATTCCATATATATGCATTAGTATACTGTATTGTTGTTTTTCCTTCTGGCTTACTTCACTCTGGATAATAGGCTCCAGTTCCGTCCACCTGAGTAGAACTGATTCAAATGAATTTTTTTTAATGCTGAGTAGTATTCCATTGTGTATATGTACCACAGCTTTCTTATCCATTCATCAGTTGATGGGCATCTAGGTTGCTTCCATGTCCTGGCTATTATAAACAATGTGGCGATGAACATTGGGGTACACGTGGCTCTTTCAATTCTGGTTTCCTCGGTGTGTATGCCCAGCAGTGGGATTGCTGGGTCATATGGCAGGTCTATTTGCAGTTTTTTAAGGAATCTCCACACTGTTTTCCATAGTGGCTGTACTAGTTTGCATTCCCACCAACATTGTAAGAGGGTTCCCTTTTCTCCACATCCTCTCCAGCATTTATTGCTTGTAGACTTTTGGATGGCAGCCATTCTGACTGGTGTAAAGTGATACCTCATTGTGGTTTTGATTTGCATTTCTCTGATAATGAGTGATGTTGAGCATCTTTTCATGTGTTTGTTAGCCATTTTTATGTCTTCTTTGGAGAAATGTCTGTTTAGTTCTTTGGCCCAATTTTTGATTGGGTCATTTATTTTTCTAGAATGGAGCTGCAGGAGTTGCTTGTATATTTTGAGATTAATTGTTTGTCCATTTAAGCAAGTGACTTTAGAAGAGGGGATCACTTTATTAATGAAGTGAGAAATCCCTTTTTATTGTAAAGGTCATAAGTTCATATTAATGTTGCCATTTGACATTTACTTTTTAAAATTCTCTTTTTATTTGATCCAATATGAGTTTTAGATACAATCTTTTTTGTTTAGAATTAATATTTTATAATTTAACATGCTACATATTATACTAAATCATGTTATTAAATTTCAATGTGTGTGTGCATACTAAGTCACTTCAATCGTATCTGATTCTATGCAACCCTATGGACTATACCTGCCAGGATTCTCTGTCCATGGAATTTTCCAGGCAAGAATTCTGGAGTGGGTCACCATGCCTTCCTCTAGGGAATCTGCCTGATCCAGGGATCAAAACCACATCTCTTAATGTCTCCTGCACTGGCAGATGGGTTCTTTACAACTAACATCACCTGGGAAGCCCATTAAATTTCAATATTGAACCCTAATTTTAAATTACCATTTCTTTTTTGCTTCATTTTCCAAGATTGAATGAATTTTGGAATTCATTCAAAATTGTACGGGTCCTGATGACCTTTGTCATCTGTATCACCTGAGAACATCATTACTGTTTGAGGAAACACACGCACACACACACACAGACACACACACAAAGCCTCTATTCCCATGGAAACAACTCTAAGAAAGTATATGGAATATATAGCACTATTAAAAAGATTACCCCTACACTGAAAATTAATAAAAATACTAATTAAAAACAGAGAAATGTAGACAAAAATTGGATGCTAAAGGTCTGTTTGAAATCCAAGGTGGCTTGGTCTAATTTATTCCTACTATTAAGTTTTGTTTTTACTATTAGTTAGTACCATTGTTGTGTTTTGTTGTTTTTTATTTTGAGTTATGTTTTATTCAGTGGGCATACTGAGGACTTAAAGCCCAGGAAGCAGCTCCTCAAGTAACCCTGACAGAACTGCTCTGAGGAGGTGAGGAGGGCAGCTGGGCTATAGAGGGGTTTTGCAACAAAGCACAGGTAGTAGAAGTAAAAGATTACTGTAAATAAAAGAAAACTAGACTTCTTAGTTTAAGAAATTTAGTGCTTTTCTGTGTAAGGGAAGATGTAAGAGTCTGAGCCAATTGAAATCATTCCTTGATATGAACCTCATTTACATGTGTGCATGCTAAGTCACCTCAGGTGTGTCCAGCTGTTTGTGACTCTGTGGACTGTAGCCCACAAGGCTCCTCTGTCTGTGGGCTTCTCCAGGCAAGAATACTGAAGTGGGTTTCCATGCCCCCCACCATGGGATCTTCCCAATCCAGGGATCAAACCAGCATCTCTTAAGCTTCCTGCATTGGTAGGCAAATCTTTTTACCACTAGAGCTACCTGGGAAGCCTTGTACCTCTTCTAACTGAGGCCAATGAATATGCTGTGTTTTCACATCCTGAGCATCCTCAGGGCTCACTGTTGGGAGTGGCTGCAGTCTTGATGCCTCTAGATGGCAGGCATTCTTTGTTTCCTTCCTGAGCTCCCTCAGGGCTCACTGGCTCACCACTCAAGGTATGCAATCACTGACTGCTGACCCTTTGTTTACTGATATGACAAGCAATATTTTATTTAACTTTTATATTCAGTGGAGTTCAGAACCAAATTTTCAACAACAACAAAAAGATAAAGTACCATTGGGTATTTTTTGCTGTTGATAATTTTTGTTTTGAACTCCATTGACTATAAACAATTGTTCCTTTCTTTGTTGTTGCTTGAGAGACTCTCAATCTATTCAAGAGCACTATAAAATACACTTAAATTACTATCCAGAACTATAAATATATGCATACATATGGATATTTATATTTATATACTACATAATATAATTTGAAAATCCTCCACCAAGTAAGTCATACTGATTAAGTTCGACAGATCCATTTATTTCCACCACATTGACTGTACCTTAAAACCAGCTCACATAAGACAAAAGAACAAATAGGTTAAAACACATTTTCACATGATTCTGGTAACCCTATAGATACTCAGTACAAGTAATTCCCAGATAATTTGTAGCACCTAAGAGGTTAAATAAAATGAAATATAGTTCAACATTTGGAAGTAATAGTCTGTCTCCATTCTTTGTGGTTATATCACAGACTTTGAGAGATAAAGAAAATTTAGAGATGGTTTTAGAGATGATACCTTACTAGGATCTTCTGGTTCCCAGTGCAGTGGTTTTGACTACACCAGATGGTGAAAGTAATTTAAAAGAAAGAGAGAGAGAGATTGCCTAAAAATTTATAGTCAAAAGTTTGAGCGGTGAAAATAAAATGTTTAAAATCAAGTGAACCTGGGTCTACATCTGATTAGTTTCATTCTTGGGAGTTTTAGTGTCATTCTCATGATCTCAGAGGCTAGGTGTTTCTCACATCAGATTCGTCTCACATTGCTCTCTGAGCCTGAGCAGGTCTCTCCCTCTTTTTTCCCAAATTGGTTGTACTAATAGTGGGATTTTAGGAATGTTCAGGATTCCAACTGCAATGTAAGTAAATTCTGATATGTAGACTGAAGGGTACCAGTAAGATACTTATAGTTTGATAAGATTCTGTAAAAGAGAAATTTATAATTTTTTAATTCAGTTGGAGGAAGACATCTTGGCTCTTGTATTAACCAATATTATTGTTGGATTGGGATATGTGTGGACCTCAGGATTTAGTTATATGTGAAATTCAATTTGTTTCAAAGTAAACATTATTTGGTGCTTATTACATGCTGGATAAAGGGCAAGATTTTGAGCTAAACTGAAGTAATGGCATGAACTCTGCTTTCAAAGAGTTGTTATCTTTTGCTTTACACAAACTTTGGAGGAAATAACTACATTGATTTAACAAAGGAGTTTTTTTACTTCTCTAACTCTGATTTGAGAGAAGCTTATATTCCAAAGGATATTTGACTTTGCCATACAGATAAGAAATATGTTTTCATTTGAAGAAAGATCTTTCTTTAACAGCCTCTAAGGTCAGATAAGAATGGTTCCTGCTTCATCTTGATGTTCTCAGGCAGAATAGAGTGACTGCATATTTAGTTCTTGATGTGCCTATTGGGGGATATATTAAAATGTATACAATTTATTCTTTGAGCATATTATTGGAAAATTTATTTATGAGACCCTAGGGTTTAAGACTTTCAGAATTTACTGTGACATGCCAATGCCCTCTGAGTTTCTGAAAGAATAAAGTCCAATTTAGGTGTATGATCAAAACAAACTTCCTCAATAAAAGCTCCATTAGACATGGATGACAATCATCTTATGGAAGACGATAAAGAACCACCCCTGGAGGTTTAATGGGTAGCAGTAGATCAACTGCTAGAAAATATAAACCACAATTTGTGGCAGAAAAAAAAATGTGCCGATAAAATCAATGAACTACATGAAAATAGTTGTTAATATCACAAATATACCTTCGTAAAAGTTTAGCATTCACATAAAAATGCACTGTGCTTTTCCAGAGTAAACTGAATCTTCACAAATCACATTTCCATACATAATAAAGTGATCCAAAGTTGTTAAAGATTTCTAAGACATATGTACCATAATTCTTTGACCAAAAATAAGTCATAGGCCTTGATAACAAGTTTACATCAAAGAAACATCTGTGTGATCATAAAGAATTTTTTCTAGAAACTAAAACTTTTAAAGCTCAAAGGTGGCTCTTTAAGGACCATTATCTGAATATCATTGCTTAGCTAGAGTGTGGCACTTTAAATAGATGGTGATATCAAGGTTAGAGTATTTGGAGAGTGTTTTTTACATGCTTATTATTAAACAAATGCAAGTTGAATTGAACTAAATATTCAGTTCACTACCTTAATTGTCTTGATAGTACAGTCTCCGAGCTACAAAACTTTCAGTAAGCACTGTTAAGCAGCCAAATGTAATTAAATAATAATTCTATTTTTTACTAAATCTCAGCAAGATCATTACAAAAATACTAATGTACAGCACTACTGTTACTGATATCTATTGGTGAATAATAAACCACCTCAAGGTCAGTAGCATAAAAATTAGTCATTTTATTAGGCTTATAGGTTTGTGGGTCAAAAATTTAGATGGGGTGAAGGAAGGATGGCTGTGTCTGCTCTGGACTGACAGGAACTTACTTAGCTTTAGGCTAAAAGTTTCTCCATTCTCATTTTTGATATCTGGCAGGGAATGACTCATATTCTGACTTGCTGACCAGTGCCCAATATGCTACCTCTCCATTGCACCATGGAAGCAGTGTTCTAAGAGGAGCATCTGGGTTCTGAGAAAGTACCAGATTAATGAAGGAGATGTTACTCTTTTAAATGGACTTTCCAGGTGGCTCAGTGCTAAAGAATCCGTCTGTCAGTGCAGGAGATGAAGTTCAATCCCTGGGTCAGGAAGATCTCCTGGAGAAGGAAATGCAATCCATTCCAGTATTCTTGCCTGGGAAATCCCATGGACAGAAGAGCCTGGCGGGCTATGGTCCATGGGTTTGCAAAAGAGTCAGACATGACTGAGTGATGAAATAACAAAAATAATCTTTTGAACAATTCAAGTAGGAAAAACCCAAATTATTTTAAGTGCATTATATTGTAGTACAATATTTCCCAATGTGGTATGGTATGCATACTACAATGAACATGCCCAATTGTTTCAGAGGAACATTTTTTATTTTGTAATTGATTATGTATTTGAAAATTATATATACTATTGGTATATATATGTGTATATATATATATATATATATATATATATATATATATACACATAATAAGCTGGTCAATTTCATAGAAATTGCTTCACTAGGCCTTAACTCTTTGGATGATTCTATGTAAATAATCTGAAATAAAATTAGAGATTTCTGATCAGAGAAGATGACATCAGCTTGTTTCTCCCTGCTACTCATTAAGTACAGTTATAAATACTGGAAGTAACAGCAAGCAACCAATAAGGACTCTGAAAAGTGGGAAGAGGAAGATGAATTAATTAGGGACTCTAGAACTGGAAGATTATCTCCTGACTATCAACACAACAACAGAAGGCATTCCAGATATATGAATCTTCTCCCAGATCAAACAGAAATTCCACTATGATCAACAAGTGGCACCAGTCACTAGGAACCAACCAGGAGCCCCACTGACAGTAAGTAGTCAGGAGGAAGTGGTCTCCCTTAGTACCCGTTCTGAGACTCCTTTCACTTACCTAGTTAAGAATCACTCATTATACCAAAAAGAACCAGCTGTGACCAGAAAGATCACAACATGAATGACATCAAAACTTAAATGACAATCAGCTGATGACAATGCCAAGCTATATCAGATGTTGGAATTATCCAACAAAATTATCATCATAAAAATACATGAGCAAACATTCTCTTGAAACAAATTTTTAAAGAAATAGAAAATCTCAGCAAAAAACAGATGTTATAAGAAATAATCAAATAGAAGTTATAGAACTGAAAAATACAATAACTAAAATAATAAAGTCCCTAACAGGTTTTTCAGTAGAATGGAGATGATAAAGGATAGAGTCAGTAAACTTGAGAAGAGATAGACAGAATTTACCCAATTTGAACAACAGAGAGGAAAATGGATTGACAGAAAAAATAAACAGAGTCTTAGAAACTTGGGTAAAATAATAAAATATACAATGTTATGTTCATTGAAGTCCCAAAAAGAGACAAAGAAGATAGTGGGGCTAAAAAAAAAAAAAAAAATCCAAGAAATAAGGGCTGAAAACCTTCCAGTTTTCAGAAAAATAATTGTCAGAAGTCAGAACTTATAGGATCAAGGAGTTAAGTGAATTAAAACAGGATAAAGGTGAACAAAATTACACTGACACGCCTTAGTTAAACATCAGGATAAATTGGAGGCAAAGAAAGATATGAAAGCAGAGAGAACATATGACGTATACAGGATCACTAATTTGCATAACAGCAAATTCTTCATCTAAAGATATGGTGGCAAGAAGGCAAGCGTCACATTTTTCAAGTGCTCAGAGGAAAGTATTGCTGACCGTAATTCTATACCAAACAATAATAATCTTCAAAGAAGAAGGGAAAATAAAGGCATTCTCAGACAAAGGAAATTGAGAAATTTGTCACTAAAAGATCTACCCTTAAAGAATGGCTATAGGAGTTTCTTCAAGGAGAAAGGAAGTGATTAAAGAAAAAACTTAGAGCATCAGGAAGAAAGAAAGCCAAGTGGAAAAAGCATAAATACGAGTAAACTTTATAAACTACCATCTGGAAATTTCTCAATCATAGATGGCAATATAAATTATATCTCTTTAATACTAAAGACAATACTATTTAAAAGTGATTAAGGTTATGAAGCAAAAATGTAAGTAAATTTTCTTCATTTCAGTTGAAGTTGTAGACATTGATACTAGTAGATATAAGTTACATACAAATATGATATCTGAAGCAATCACCTAGAAAACTCTACAAAATGATATGGTAAAAAACACTATAAATGTATCATAATGAAATCTTAAAAATATTCAAGTAAACTCACAGGAAGGCAGATGTCCTTTAACAGGTGAAAGATTAAACAATGATATATCTAAACCATAGAACACTATTTAGCAAAACAGAAGAAAGACCATTGATACATTCATCAATCTGGATGAACTGCCAAAGAATTTAACTGAGTAAATAAAGCCAATCATAAAACATGGATGCTATTGGATTTCATTTATTTAAGGTTTTTAAATAATAAAATTACAGGGATGGAGACAGATTATTGGTTGTCAGTGTTTAGGGACAGGGTGAATGAAGGTCCTCCTGATGATGAAAATGTTCTGTCTTGTCATTGGGTTGGTAGATTTACAAACTTTTATGATTTTTAAAGTATTTATTTATTTATTAATATTTGTGTCTGTGCTGGGTCTTCCTCGTTGTGACCTTTCTCTAGTTGCAGTGAGCTGGAGCTACTTTTCCCTGGTGTGTGGGCTTCTTATCATGGTGGCTTCTCCTGTTGCAGAACACGGGCTCTAGGTGTGCAGGCTTTAGTAGTAGTAGATGCTGTACGTGGGCTCAGTAATTGCAGCTCTCGGGCTCTAGAGGGTGGGCTCAATCGCTATGGCACATAGGCTTCTTTGCTCCATAGTATGTGAAATCTTCCTGGGCCAGGGATCAAATGGCCCCTGGACCCATGTCCCCTGCATTAGGAGGCGAATTCCTATCCACTGTACCACCAGGCAAGTCCTATACATATGATTACATTTCATAAAGTTAAATATACATAAACATACAAATGAATACAAGACTGAAGACTCCAAATAAGATGGCTAGATTGTATTAGTGTCAGTCTGGTTGTGATTTTGTACTATAGCTGTGTAATGTGTTACCGCTGGGGGGAACTGGCTAAACGGTACATAAGATCTCTGTAATACTTCTTACAAATTCTTGTAAATTTAAAATGATTTAAAAATTTTGAAATTTAGTTGATGAAATCAAATTAGAGAAAAATACTAGGTACACTGAAGAACAGTTGTTATTTATCCATGGAGTATATTTTCAAAACTATGGCCTTTCCAATAGTCACATGCGGATATGAAAATTGGACATAAGAAAGCAGAGAACCAAAGAATTGATGTTTTCAAACAGTGGTGCTAGAGGATACTCTTGAGGGTCCCTTGGACAGCAAGGAAATCAAATCCTAAAGGAAATCAATGCTTCCTTTGAATACTCATTGGAGCTGAATCTCTAATACTTTGGCCACCTGATGCAAACAGTTGACTTATTGGAAAAGCCTTAATGCTGGGAAAGATTGAAGGTGGAAGGAAAAGATGGTGACAGAAGTTGAGATGGTTGGATAGCATCATCAATTCAATGGACATGAACTTGGGCAAACTCCAAAAGACAGTGACAGACAGGGAGGACTGGCATGCTGCAGTCCATGGGGTTCGCAAAGAGTCATACATGACTTAGGGACTGAAAAACAAGAACATATTCTCACTGTAGCACATGACCATCTAAAATCTAGGACTATGAAATAGACAGTGATCAAAGATAGGAACATTGGCATTCTCCAAATATGATATCTTCCAAATGTGGGCTTCACTGTTTAACATCTATTTTTAAGGCCTTGGCCTCTGCTGTCAAGAGGAAGAGGTGGGAATGGGAAAAACCTTACTTCACCCAAGTAATGTCAAGTTGATGCAATATTTACAGAAGAGAAGTTGGTGTTGCTGACACCAACTTCCAACAATATTGGAAACACCCAATATCTTCAGCATAGAGGGAATCTCAGGATAGGGGAATATCCCTCCTCCCAGCACCTCATCCCAAAAGAAAGTTGGGCACCCATCTCTATTTCAATCCAACATTGCGTTAGAGGGAATGTTCCTAAACTATATCACTATAGTCCTCAGTCATGTTTCTAAATGGAAAGAAGAAAACTTTGAAAACTGAACACCATCACACTAAGAAGGACTTGGGCCAGAGGCAAATTAACCATATTTCAGCTTAGATGCTACAGAATGAGACCCCAATAATCTTTAGAATTCTGATTTGGTCACTATTAATTTCAGCCATACTAATGGAAACATTGATAAAAGGCCGTGCATTAGCTCCATCTGAGAGGAAATATTAAATTAGGAAAATAACCTTTGCTTTATATTCTAATATAGTAGCAGATATACTTGTAGTTGTATTTTATGCTGTTCCAGCTTGAATATAATGTAGGAATATTTTCAAAATGCCTAAAATAATTCTAGTGTATAAGAACATATGAAAATCAGCCTCATTACCCTAAACTCTACACTGATATATCTATTAAATTTCATTCAAAAGTGTTTAGAAAAAAAACCACTTTTGAGCCATAAGTTTGTGTCTGATGAGTAGAAAATAAGTATACTATGACTCAATGACTAGTACATATTACCAGGCAATATAATTGTTTTTTAATAGAGAAACTATAGGTCATTTCATTAAGTGTCTAATGTTACCTTCTGCTAGGATTGCAATCAGATATTTTAACTAATTTTAAAGTATATGTTTTGAAGACTTTTCATACTATTTTGAAATTATTCACTATATAATGAGAAACAGATACCTTGTGATTGTAAAAAAAAAAAAACAAAGGAATTATTTGGTACTCAGTTCAATGTAAAACATAGGGTAAAAGCATGAGTCGTGTGTGTGTGTGTGTGTGTGTGTGTGTGTGTGTGTGTGCATGCGCGCTTTGTTGCTCAGTTGTTTCTGACTCTTTGTGACCTCATAGACTGTCCTTTGTCCATGGAATTTTCCAGGCAAAAATACTGGAGTGGATTGCCATTTCCTCCTCCAGGGAATCTTCCTGATTGAACCCACATCTTCTATCCTCCCTGTATTGCAGGTGGATTTTTTACCCCTGAATATTGGGGGACTCCCAAATAATATGCAATATGTAGTAATAAATAATATAGTCAAGCATTTAAAGTGCTCAGCACGGTGCCTAGCTTATAGGACTAAACAGAATGTTGGAAAAACTGGTGGTGGAGCTTGCTTGTGTTTAAATCCAGGAATTGAACTTACTTGGACACACAGTTTCAATTACTACTTGATTTTTAGCTAAATAACCCACAAATAGCAGTCAAAGGCAACACAGCTTTTAAAGAAAATTTAATCTTCTAAAAGTTTAAAGTATGAAAAATTCAAAATAAATGTATATTGTAGCGTCACATTTGCTGAAGGGCTGCATGGCATATTCTTTGTTTTCAAAAGAGATCACTTATCAGTTTACATATTTTAATGTATTTAATTGTTCCTGATTATCCATATTATATATGGCTTATCACACTAATAATGTCATAGCTATTACTCAGTCCTTAATCCTTAATACTTAGGGTGAGACTACATAATGTAAAGAAATTGAGTCAATTTAAGATAAAATTTAAAAATTACGTAAATTACAGTACAGGATATAGTCACTGAATTCAAGGAGAGGGTTGACAAACTCAGGCACTTTATTATTTATCCTCTTCCCTTACATAAAATGTAGAGAAATTATGGCACAATTTTTGGCAGCACAGTCCTTTACCAGGGAATCATGCCTTTTGTGAAAAGCATGAGGAATACAAGATCAAAGACTTGGGGAAGACGTGCTTTACCCCATTACACAATAAAGGACAGGACCTGCTCTCCATCTCGGAGAGCTCTGCTACATGAACAGAGGCGTGGTCTTAGATGGATTCTGGTCTCTCTACACTGCAGTTTAATGTTGAAGAACTGTGGTGTGTCAATAACAGATCATTTTCAGAGCCAGCCCTAAGCTAAATTGTGAAATAGACTGAGTACCGGTGCTACTTTTCTCCTCCTTCCTAATAATTTTACTCTCTACCTAAGGATGTTTCTTTCTAGTCCCTGTAGAGCAGGCTCTCTTAACTGTCACTAATTGAGAAAACAAGATAATTCCCCTTAAAACATCACCTGTTCAATAGTAACATCTCCCAGGAGTATTATAAAGATTATTACTGACCTAAAGAATCTTTAATTCCCAAGAACATCTCTAGAAGTGCAAGTTAGCACTATCAAGAGTGCTTATGTATATTTGGGGCAGAGAAATTTCGTTAGTATCACTGAAATTCTACAACATAGATATTACATACTGATAAAGTCAAGTCTATATGATTTTTCATATAGCTTACTTTCCACCCTGAGCAAATAAAAGACACTCACACACACACATTTAACTATAGGGAAAAGGAATCAGATTCAGGTAAAGCTACTGAAAGACTAATATATAAGAAGACAAGACAAAACAATGATTACAAACACAGACAGAGATTATTTTAAATGTTGTTGAAAAGTCTAGGAAGATGAAGAATAAAATTTGAATTTATAACTATAAAGATTATTGGTGACCTTGACAAAATTAACTTTAGTAGAGAAGTGAAGTGAAGTCACTTCAGTTGTGTCCAACTTTTTGCGACCCTACGGAATGTAGCCTACCAGGCTCCTCCGTTCGGTATTCTCCAGGCAAGAATATTGGAGTGGGCTTCCATTTCCTTCTCCAGGGGATCTTTCCCATCCATTCATGTAACATGGTTCTCCCGCATTGCAGTCAGACTCTTTACCGTCTGAACCACCAGGGAATTCCCTTTAGTAGAGAGGTGGAGACAAAAGCCTGGATGAGTTCAGGAGATAATTAAACTGAACAAGTGGAGCCTACAAAAACTCAAATATTTTAAAAGAGATTTATAAAGATTTGCTACAAAGAGCAAAGAATTGGGCAGTATATGAAAGAGATATGAGGTCAAGGGTTTTTTGACTGTTTTTTTAAAGATGGGGAAAACTATAGCATTTATGTGAATGATCCAATAGAGAAAAAGACAATGATGCAAGAAGTAAAACCTGTGAAGTGTGAGTAGCTCAACAGATGCCAAAATCTAGAGCAGACATGGAGAAACGTTAAGAGTGTGGATGATCTGATCCAGACACTGGGGAATTGAGTAAGTGTCACATTTTCAAGCCACCAAAGCAGAACTAAGGATCAGATAGGCCATATCATAGAAATAACTTCAGAAATCCACCAGCTAAGTTTGATTCCAAAATAGTGTGTAGTTTAAAGCAGCCAAAGACATTTTCTAAACCCACTGTGAGTGAAGCAAGAGCCACTATAGATCCATCTTTTTGCATTGACTAAGGAATAAATTTGGATGCTCAGTTGCATCTAACATGGATACAGCAGTATCACTCACATACCATTTAAACTACCACTCACATGCACAAATCATTTCCTACTTGGTTCACATACATGTATAGCTTTGGAAACACATTTACTACATAAAATAAGTCCCACCTATGTTAAAATTCTCATCACTTAATTCCAAATCGGCTCCATTTTATGTATTCAAAATTATTCTTCATGTCTAGTTCTAGTGCAATACTCCCAAGGGGTAAAAACTGAACTGTCCTGACCTTGAGAAAACGAAAAAGCAAAAATTTGCTTAGCTCTATTTTTCATCTAGATTTATTTTCTTTATCTACACTTAAAACTTTAAAAACATACACCAGATAGCCATGTAACAATTTTAATGACTATGAAGATAATGGCTTATGAAGTGATTTATAAAATAATTTCACAAGTTCTGTAGTAATGTACATTGGACAAATGTGGAAGTAATTTACTCTTGTAGATTTTGACTTCTGCAGACAGCAGGAGAGATAAACCCTGATGATATGAATACATTTAGAAAGAAATTGTTTACAAAACGCCAATTGTTAATTTTGTTACATGGCTCAACTTCATTTGGCTACATTTCTCTCCTAAGGATAATTTCTTGAAATGATGCCCCAGGGCTAAAAACAATTCAGACTGTAAAATCGTACAATGTACTTGCTTGTAACTGCAAAGTTAAAATTTTTACACCTTTGAACTGTTAGAATGCATGCAGTGTATAATCTGCTTCTTTGAATCCTACCCTTGAATTCACTTGGCGTATTTTTTACCAAAGGTCAGCAATGTAACACTAATTGCACCAAATTCCCTTAAGCGCATTCTCATCTCCTTCTGACATACAACAAATAAAATAGCTTTCACTGTAGATACAATAGCAGTTTAAAAATGAAATGAGCCACAACATTGAATATTTATAAATTCTGGAATGTTCTTTCTGCAGGGCTTCTTCTTGTGGCTTCTTTTTCTTTGCTACTGTGGGTTTATCTGATCATTTTAACAAATGCATTCATTATTTTAAAGAAATACATGGGTTTTTCTATTTTATACTTCAATTTTATCACCATTTAATAATGAACTATTGAATATAAGCTATCTATCATAGTCTGCTTATAAATAATGCTTAACTATTCCTGGAAAAAGCTTAATACTAAATTGCAGAATTTAATTCATTCACCATGAACAATAAAGATCTGGCTTCCTTTTAGCATTTGTGGAATAAGCACTTAGAAACAAATTGGTTTTTTTTTTCCTTTTAAAATATTTCTTGATAATAGGGAGAAGCTCCTTTTCCACAGTGTTATGTGGGAGGCAGAGGAGAGGCTCTGTGTATAATGTTACTTTGTCTCATTCTCCTTGTGGCAAAATAACTTGCCCTGATCCCTGTTCTTTCTGCCAAGGTGAAAGTGCAAGTTGTTCAGTCGTGTCCAACTCTTTGGGACCCCGTGGACTACACAGTCCTTGGAATTCTTCAGACCAGAATACTGGAGTGGGTAGACTTTCTCTTCTGCATGAAATCTTCCCAACCCGGGGATTGAACCCAGGTCTCCCTCATTGCGGGCAGATTCTTTACCAGCTGAGCCACAAGGGAAGCCCAAGAATATTGGAGTGGGTAGCCTATCCCTTCTCCAGGGGATCTTCCTGACCCAGGATTCCAACTGGGGTTTCCTGCATTGCAGGCAGATTCTTTACCAACTGAGCTATAATGGAAGCCCATTTTTCCTGCCAAGGACCCATGAAATATACTTTTCCATTTCTCTTTCCTTAACCAAAACACATCAACCTCTGATACACACACACACACACACACATATATATATACACAGAATGGCAACCCACTCCAGTATTCTTTCTGGAAAATCCCCTGGACGAAGGAGCCTGGTAGGCTACAGTCCATGGGATTGCAAAGAGTCAGACATGACTGAGCAACTTCATTTTCACTTTGACCATATAGACACACACATTTATACATGTATATGCACACATATACAAGTATATACACACATATATATATATATACACACATACATTATTCACATTTATATGTCTTCCAGGTATGTATAATAAAATACATAAGATTTATGTATTTATTTTTATGTATGAATTTAATCAAAAGCATCCACCACTGTAAACATGGAAATTATACAAACATAGACGGTATTCACACCATGAGCCATCCCTAAGAAAAGGAATCATCATTGTTATGAGCAATCTTTGTGCTAAACAATTTATATTTGTTACTCTAGTTAATAAAACTACTAGCTAATAACTACTAGTAGTTTTTCTAGTTAAACTACTCACAACTATAACTAAAAACAACCCCATTTTCTAAATTATGAAATTAAGGGTCAGAAATATTAAACCATTTGTCAAGGATTAAGTAGTCCAGTTGGTGAATCAAATTATTAACTCAGGTCCACCTTGCTGAGAAAGCTCAAAATATCCCCATTTATTAATCCATTCAACAAATATATACCGATCATACATTATGTGTCATGCACTGTGCTGGGTGCTGAAGTATGTGAATGAATGAGACAGACATGACCCAGGAACTCAAGCACTTATGATCTAGAGGGGTCAAATATATTGGGGGAAAAAAAAGTAGTAGCACAAATAATACCTTAAGATAAAATTTGCAAAGTAATAACACAAGAACAAATCTTGCTTGTACATACATTTATTTGTTCTGCATGACATGGGCCTAGAGAGTGCTTTTATTATTTGAATTAATTAGTAACATTTAAGATTTCATACTCAGACATACACACAGAAATCAAGATTCCCAGCTTACCTGAAAAAAGATCAGATATGGCTCACTGGGCCAGATTTCCTGCAAGACAGATTGGTTAGAGCTGAGAAGAGCTGGGTTATTTAGATGACCACAGGCTTTCTGACTCTCCACTTCCTACCATCACTTTGTTGTTAAGTCATGTCTAACTCTCATGATCCAGTGGACTGTAGCCAGGCTCCTCTGTCCATCGGATCTCCCAGGCGAGAATACTGGAGTGGGTTGCCATTTCTTCTCCAGAGGATCTCCTTGAACCCAGAATCAAACCCGTGTCTCCTACATTGCAGGCTGAGCCACCAGGGAAGCCCTACTCCTTTGATTAGGTTAGACTATACACCAAAGGTAAAGGGATTTTGCAGATATAATTAAAATCCCCGATCAGTTACCTTTAAATTAATCAAAAGAGAGTTTTTCCTGGGTTGGCTTGTCCTAATCAGGTCAGCACTTTCAGAGTGAGTCCAGAGTTCAGAAACTCAAAGTAGCAGAAATACTCACAGGCTTACTTTGAAGAAGCAAACTACCATCTTTGGATAGGACCACATGGCAGGGAATGGAGGGTTTCAGTCCTATGGTCACAGGGAACTGAATTCTGCCAACTGGTGAGCTTGGAAATGCACCCTAAGCCTTAGATGAAATCATATCCCAGACTTATAATTTCATTGGAACCTTGTGACAGCCTGAGCAGAGGACTCAGCCAAAGCGTGCCCAGCCTCCTGACCCTTGGAAATTGTGTGTTGTTTAAAGCTACATTGTGGTAATTTGCTATGTAACAGTAGAAAACTCATAGATATGTTCCAGGTATATGAATACAGAGAGCATTAAGGATGAGAAGCCCCAGTTCATGGAAAGCACTATGTCAGAGAGGAGGTAAGGCCATGGTAAAAGTGTGTGTACATATGTGGGAAGGGTAAATGGGAGCCTCTGGGGCCCAGAACATTGCCTAGGTCCACATAAATCTTTGAATGGCATAGACAGAGCCTGACCTCAAAATATCATCAATCAAAGCTTCAAGCAATTTGACATATGTATCCTGAAAAAAAAAACTAAGGAACTTTGGTGTTTATGGATTATGATGAGAGGTATATTAGTCCCCTGGATTATTTAATCAAATAATGACAGTTACCTCAAATGTAGTAGTACATTAGAGCAATGGTAAAAGTCAATATGAAATAATTTAAGAGAAAACAATTCAATAAACAATTTCCTGAAGAAGTCTTTTTTTTGAGTTTTGAGAAAACAAAGTCTTACTCCACTTCAAAAATAACAAAACTTTAAATTAGTGTATTGTTTACTTAGTTCACAAGTAAGTACTGAATTATAATTTTATTGTATGATCTTGGATGAAGAATAATAACATTTTTAACATCTAATGAAAAAGAGTAAATACATATTCAAGCATTTATGTTTCCTGAATGGACATTATTAAATTATATAGTCCCCAAAGCAATTAAGTTTATATTTATTTAAGAAAATGTTGATAATTGCTTTTGGATTTAGATTTAAGTTCCCATTGCCCCAAACTGGCTAATAGAAAAGAAAGAAAATCAACTATTTGACACACATTACCTAGATGATTTTTCCAGTAGTCATGTATGGATGTGAGAGTTGGACCATAAAGAAGGCTGAGCACCAAAGAATTGATGCTTTCAAGTTATGGTGCTGGAGAAGACTCTTGAGAGTCTTAGACTGCAAGGAGATAAAACAAATCAATCCTAAAAGAAATCAACCTTGAATATTCATTGGAAATACTGATGCTGATGTTGAAGCTCCAATACTTTGGCCACCTGTGCAAAGAGCCAACTCACTGGAAAATGCTCTGATGCTAGGAAAGATTAAAGGCAAAAGGAGAATGGGGCAGCAAAGGATGAGATGGTTGGATGGTATTAATGGACGTGAATTTGAGCACACTCTCTAGGAGATAACGAAGGACAGAGGAGCCTGGTATGTTGTAGTCCATGTGGTCACAAAGAGTCAGACATGAATTAGTGACTGAACAACAATAATCTACATAAAGCCCAAGTAGTATATTAGAAAGTCTATATCTATCTGAATTGTCATAAAGCTGGAAACAAGGAAACAATATTTAAACTATCTCCACACTCTCCTTTTCTTTTCCCTTTCCAACCATTTATTTCATATATGCTATAACCCAGACATGGTGTTAGATCGTGGGAAGAATAAAGCATAGTCTGTGACTTTCAGAAGCTTACAAGGTGGTGGATTTATGGCCCAAAAGTCGTGGTTCATTACAGCTGAACAAATATTAGTTGATTTATCTCAGGGGAAGCTATGCAGCCTTCTTGCTACTGATTTGGAGGAAAAAAAAAATAGATTCTATTCCAAAGGGAATACATTATTCTTTGAATTACTAGAATATGTGTGTGTGTGTGTGTGTGTGTGTGTGTGTGTGTATTTACATATCATGTGGTGGTGGTGGTTGTGGCAGTGGTGATTTTATTTCATACATTTCATGTATTTGCACTTGTGTATGTTTGAATCTGAAACTACGTGCAAAACCTGCTTTCTTTATGCTCCACCCAAATGTACTGGCTTAGAAACATCCCGACTTGGTTATGGAGAAGCATTTTATCTCACTTTTACTTTTCTTTGTATCAGAATCAAGTTAAAAGGAAGAAAAAAAAGAAAGCATGGAGGAAGGAAGGAACAGAAAGAGGAAGAAAGGAAAAAAAGAGAGATGGGATGAACTGGGAGATTAGGATTGACATATACGCACTGCAAAGAGATCTTCCTTGTGGCTCAGACACTGAAGAACCTGCCCACAATCCAGGAGACCTGAGTTCAATTCCTGGTTTGGGAAGATCCCCTGGAAACGAGAATGGCTAGTAGTCTTCCCTGGAGAATTCCATGGATAGAGGAGTCTGGCAGGCTATAGTCCATGGGGTCACAGAGATTCGGACATAATTCAGCAACTAACACACACACACACACACACACACTATGAAGAGCTGACTCATTGGAAAAGACCCTAATGCTGGGAAAGATTGACAGCAAGAGAAGTAGGCTACAGAGATGAGATGGTTGGATAGTATCGCTGACTCAGTGGACATGACTTTGAGTAAATTCAGGGAGACAGGGAAGGACAGGGAAGTCTGGTGTACTGCATTTGATGGGGTTGCAAAGAGTTGGTCACAACTTAGTTACTGAACAACAATAAACACTACCCTATATAAAATAGATAGTGGGAACTTGCTAAAAGGCACAGAAAGCTCAGCTCAGTCCTCTGTGATGATCTATAGGGGTGGAGTTCTGCGGGAGAGGTTCAAGATAGAGGATATATACATATAATAATGAACTTCCCTGGTGGTTCAGTGGTAAAGAATATGCCTGTAATGCAGGAAATGCAGAGATGTGGAGACTTGGGTTTGATCCTTGGGTCAGGAAGATCCCCTGGAGGAAGAAATTGCAACCCATTCCCATGCCCGAAAAATCATTGCAAAAATTGAAAGACAACCTAAACAGTGGGAACTTAACATTACAAAGAAGAATAAAGTGCTAATTTTAGGGGCTTCCACAGTGGCTTGTCTGTGGAAGAACTCTCCCGCCAATGCAGGAGACAAAAGAGACGCAGGTTCAATCTCTGGATCGGGAAGATCCTCTGCAGTAGGAAATGGCAATCCACTCCAGTGTTCTTCCTGGGAAATCCTATGGACTTGGTGGACATGGAGCCTGGTGGGCTACAGTCCATGGAGTCACAAAGAGTTGTATGCAACTGAGCCCACGTGCAAAAAAAGAAAAGAAAGTTATGTAATGTCAAAATTATATTATTTGTAGATTATTATTAAAAAATCCATCTATTCATTTCTTCCATCTCATCCTGTTTCATCAGATTTAGCAAGTTTGGGATCTTCTAAGTATATGCCATCGAGAATATAGAGGCAGGACACAGTGCCTGACTACCAAAAGCTTGAGGTTTGAGGTGGGGAAAAGTTAAACAACTTCAATACAATTGAAAGAGTGATAATATCAAAATAAACACAGGATGACCTTGAGGCACATAATGGAATGTCTAACCCAGATTGCAAAGGCCACCCAGAGCAGATTATATTTGAGCTAAATCTTGAACAATAAGTAGGAAATATCCAGTTTTGAAAAAAAGCATTGGAGGAAAGGCAACTTTAGTGATTGGCATGTTAAAAAACATAGAAGATGAACAAAGAGAGTGGCCTGAAATATATACACTTACCATATTCAATAGCCAGTGGGGCTTTGCTGTATGACTCAGGGAACTCAAACCAGAGCTTTGTGACAACCTAGAGGGGTGGGATGGGGTGGAAGATGGGAGGGAGGTTTAAGAGGGAGCGGACAAATGCATGTATGTGGTGGTGGTTTAGTTGTTAAGTTGAATCTGACTCTTGTGCCCCCATGAACTGTAGTCTGCCAGGCTCCTCTATCCATAGGCTTTCCCAGGCAAGAACTCTGGAGTGCGTTGACATTTCCTTCTCTAGGGGATCTTCCCAACCCAGGAATTGATCCCAGGTCTCCTGCACTGCAGGCAGATTCTTTACTGACTAAGTTACGAGGAAATCCCACTTGTATGTATACTATGGCTGATTCATGGTGGTGTATGACAGAAACCAACACAATATCATAAAGCAATTATCCTTCAATTAAAACTAAATAATTTTTTAAAGGCACAGAAGAAAGAAAGCATAGTGAATTCTAGGTCCTGAAATTCTTGATGAAGGACTGAAGTGAGGGGTCCACACTCAAGAGTGCCAAAGGAGGAGACTTGTCTGATGAGCAGTACAATGAGAGGCACACAGTGCTGTGACCAAATCTCAGTATTCTTATGCCTAGATTTACTAATCTCAAGAGGCAAAGCGCAGAGCATGACCTTTCAATATTCATTTTAATTCCTGCTGCTGCTAAGTCACTTCAGTCATGTCCAACTCTATGTGACCCCAGAGATGGCAGCCCACCAGCCTCCCACGTCCCTGGGATTCTCCAGGCAAGAACACTGGAGTGGGGTGCCATTTTCTGCTCCAATGCATGAAAGGGAAAAGAGAAAGTGAAGTCGTTCAGTCGTGTCTGACTCTTCATGACCCCATGGACTGCAGCCTACCAGGCTCCTGCGTCCACGGGATTTTTCAGGCAAGAGTACTGGAGTGAGTTGCCATTGCCTTCTCCGTTATTTTAATTCCTGGCTTTATAAATTCTCTCCCCATTTCCAATTTTCCCACATTTAGTCTTCTGCTTTGAGTACTGCTTGGTAATTGCTCTCCTGAGTAAAATACAGCCATATGAAAACCAGGTTTTCTCTAAGAGGAAAATGCAAAAGAATTTAATGAAAGGAAGAATAAACAGATAGGGATGATTTATCTGCATCTGAACTCAGATCCTATCTGCTTCTAATTTAAAAGCCCCTGCTTGCTTTCCACTTTCCAGAGCAGAAAGGGAACCACCACTACTCCCCACCTCCCCACTCCCACCCACCACCTGTCCCACTCAACCCGCAAGCTCATGACAGTTTGCTTTTCCTATCTTGCCTCCACACTGTCCCCACCAAGCCTCACATTATAGCCATTCTTGGTGGGTCCTTGTTGCCCAGCAAGAAATATATCACACATAAATCCTCTGATCCTGGCTCTGCCCACACTTTTCCCTAGGCATGGGATGTCCTTCTGCATTAGTCTACCTGGAAAATGATTCTCTCAGGCTTCAAGAACTGGAGAAATGCCAGGGTCCAGCCTCGGCGGGTTCGGGGGTCTTGAGGGATGGGTGGCGTTGGCGGAAGAAGAGCTAAGCTAAGTCGATGTGTGGTGATGGAGCAGTCTCTCAGTTTATTGTTGTTGGTTTACAGTGTTTAGAGCCAAAAGACATCCCCATTACATCACAAATATTCTATACAATCTTTTGTTTTTTGCCTACCATCAACAACTTTAACATTAAGCTCATTTTCCTTGCAAAAGGTCGGATTTCTGCATAATTAGACTTAACAATAGTATGTTTACCATTTGAATGTCTCCAGCATACTTCGGATAAGTACATCAATCTAAGTAGAAAGGTTACATTTCTCTTACTAGGTGCAACTATGTAGAAGCTAGAAAGAAGGGCTTAAGCTTGAAACTTTTATTCTATTAACCTATTTTGGTTCTTACAAGGAAAGAGAAAAGAGGACAAAGAGACAGTTTAGCAGCACTGCTTTAACAATGAAGTCCTATTAACCTTACAACTACTAAAATGAATTCCTATGTCTACATTATTCTAAAGCAATCAATATCTCCAACTATGCTGGCCACAGTTACGAGCATTCCTAAGTCTCAACCAAGCCTGATTTCTTCAAGGAAGCGAGCCTCCTCTGTGGAGTGGTCAGGGGAGTGGGAGGTGGAAAGGTGACCCAAATACGAGCCTTTCTGGTGCTGGCCTTGCCATGACCTCCAGAGAACTCTTGGTAAACTCCCCAGTAAGGAGTAGTAATCCATTTAAATGTCCCTTTCATTCCTCCATAGCCCCCGGGGAAGGTGATCCACCTTCCCAGATCCTCTGGTCCATAAGGTCTGGGGGGATTATCTCAGGACGAATTCTTTCCAACTGTGACTGACCTACTGAGATGAGCCAATGTTCCGAACATGGACAGAACTTCCAAGAAAAATACCAGGGTGGGGCTTGCCCAGGATGCCCCGATAAAGAAAGTCAGCTTTGCAATTTCTTTCTTAGGCTCGTGATCTTGTCATCCGAGCAAGGGGGCATCCTGATGGCTCCCGGCAGAGAAACATTGCCAAATATTTGCAGGTTTCTAGAACTTTCTTTTTACTCCCAACCATTTAATCTTCCCTGGTGGCTCAGATAGTAAAGAGTCTGCCTGCAATGTAGAAGACTCAGGTTCAATCCCTGGGTCAGGAAGATCCGCTGGAGCAAGGAATGGCTACCCACTCTGGTTCTAACCTAGAGAATTCCAAGGGCAGAGGAGCCTGGTGAGCTACAGTCCATGGGGTCGAAAAGAGTTGGACACAACTGAGCTACTAAGTATGCACTCTAATCTTATTCAGAAAAAGTTTCTTCCTCAATAGCCCTCTCGTCACATGACTCTACCAGTTATTATGCTGCATGTCACTCACTGGTGATTGTATGTCTATCTCCCTCACGAGGTTACAGGAGATAAAAGATATTTCTTATTCATATTCATATTCTAGCAACTAGATGAGACCCACTAAATATTAGATGCCCAATGTGTATCTTGTGAGTTGAATTGAAATGAAAGCTTGTCACAGAAGAAACAGTGAATTCTCCCTGCCCCTGGGTTTTATTTATTTAGATAACCTACAGAGCAATCAATCATGCAACAATTTGTAAGAATCACAAAGGTTGCCAAAGGAGTATAGCCAAACAGCAATCTTATTATTTTACAGGAATAAAAGGAAAACTGGTTATGCAACTTACTTAGATTGATTTTGCTTTTTGTATTTAGTATTGCAATTTCCCTATAATTTGATAAAATAACTTTTTAAAAGGGCACTTACAATTAATGAGCACATTGTTTTTTAATTTAATAAATATTTATTGAATACAGGCTGATGAGGCATTCACCTTGAGCTCTTAAATTTCTCATGGACCAAATCATTTAAATCAAGGCAATAAGTTATTTTAAATAACTTGATAGAGATCAGCAAAGAACCAATTTTATTATAATGGCATATGCAAAAATTATTTAGAATTATTATATAAAATAAAAATATTTTTAAATAAAAACTTAGAATGGCATCCTAGACTCCAGGAAAAATACTTTCTTAGAGTGAGAAGAAGAAATTTTAATTTCCTGTGTTTCAAGGTCAAGGATCATGAACTTGTAAATATTCATATAGAAAAGCATAAACAAACATATTCCTCTATGACTTTTCTGAAAAATATCTATTTAACAATGTAAATGAAAATTGTGCTAGGATTAAATAATGCCCTGTATAAATCTCCACAAATTTGTATCAAAATCTGGAGAGGACTCTTTCAAAGCCTTCCAATATTCCAGGGATGAGATATATACATACACACACACACACACACACACACACACATACATATATATGTATATATATACATGATATAGATACATGTTATTTTCATAACTCAAAGGCTATGGAGAACCACTTACTAATTCAGTCTAAATCTTAACATTAGATTCCACTTTCTAGGTATTTTTTCCTTGGATGCAATAGGGTTTAGGAGAGAAGGAAGACCTAAATTAAAAAAAAAAAGTCTGAATTCCTTATTTTAACATATAACATGAATATCAACATAATTCCATAAAATGTGAATATTTGGAAAAAGACTATCATTTTACTCTTTTCTCCTTAGTTTAATAACAGACTAGTTTTACAGAGGGCTTCCCTGGTGGCTCAGATGTTTGCCTGCAATGTGGGAGACCTGGGTTCAATCCCTGGATCAGGAAAATCCCCTGGAGAAGGAAATGGCAACCCACTCCAGTATTCTTGCCTGGAGAATTCCATGAACAGAGGAACCTGGTGGGCTATAGTCCATGGGGTCACAAAGAGTCGGACACAACCGAGCAACTAACACATCACTTCAGTTTGAGAGAACCAATGTTCAAACACTGACTCACACACCAAAAACAGGTAAGTTGTTATAAACTGAAATAAACATATTTTCAAGCGGGATCTTAAGAAGTTAAATGCTACCCATTCCAGTTCCCTTGCCTGGAAAATCCCGGGACGGAGGAGCCTGGTAGGCTGCAGTTAATGGTGTCACAAAGAGTCAGACAGGACTGAGCAGCTTCACTTTCACTTTTCACTTTCATGCATCGCAAAGGAAGTGGCAACCCACTCCAGCGTTCTTGCCTGGAGAGTCTCAGGGATGGCAGAGCCTGGTGGGGTGCCACACAGAGTCGGACATGACTGAAGTGACTTAGCAGCAGCAGCCTCAAAATACTGACTTTTCCAAAGAAGACATCAAGAAGCAACTGCTTTAGTTATTAAAGTTGGCTCTCTGTCTGTGAATGTGAATGCAGAGGGCCAACCATTACTAGCCATTTTTATACAAAGAACTTAAGCATCAGTGAATTTTGGTATCCGTGGGTCGTCCTACAACTAATCCTCTGTGGATATTGATGGAAGACTGTACTTGTTTTGGACAATTCTAACTTGTTAGTGAAAGGTGAAATACTATTTCTACCCTTCTATAGACTAGGTTAGAGATCTGTTTAAAGACTACAATGAAATACATTTGAAATAATAACCCTAATTTTCAGTAGAGAAATTTGCCTGTTGTATTTTAAGACCTTACTAATTCAGTGGGTAAAAATGAGAAGCTAGTTCACTGTGAGAAAAGTCACAAGACTGCATGGCCATGATAGAATGAACTGCCGTCCAGCTGCTCTTGCTATTTCAATGTACTTAGCGTCAGAACCAATACCCATCAGGACATGCTTCACTGATCTAAAACAAACACACTGCCAGCTATTTCTCCAGCAAAAATGGGCTTGTTGCCGGATCAGCAAAGAATTGCATTATGGGGTCTGCAACCACCACAGTGATCCACAGGCAAAGCCAGGTCACACCTCCCCTGCCCCCCACCCCTGCCCCCGCATGGCAAGGAAAGACAGGAAAAGGAAGTTGGGAGGGTTATAGTAAACAGAGAGTCCATTCTTTTCATTGGCTGAGTTGTTGCCAGGAAAGGAGTCTTCTTCCTTTCCTGCTCTGCTATCATCACAGGGTGTGAGATCTATTTCTTCTGGTGTCCCAATACTATTTAATTGAAGTTTCTGTTTATTAATTTTTCACAACTTTGGTATCAAAAAACTAGCCAATATGCATTTTCATTGATTAGGCAATCTTTCTTCTCTGTCTCACTAATTGTTAAATAATTTGACTATCACTTCTGAGTAACATCCTATTAAAATAACATGTTTGCTTCATATTTATTATAAACTCTACAAGACTATATATGTATATGTGTGTATATATGCATATATATATTTGTATAAATTTGTATGTAAATATACAATATATATAAATATATGATATATATGCAGAATATTAATATTTGTTTCTTAGATCATTCCTACAGGTTAATTTTTTCTCATGTTAAGATAAAGAATCTGAACATGAGAAAAGATAGTGTCTCTGGGCTATTCTCTAAGTGACGCAACTCTATTTCAAACTCAAAACTTATTCTCTAGGTATTTACAAAATTCTCTCTCCAATTTATGTTCAGCTCAGTTTGGTTCAGTCACTCAGTCATGTCCAACTCTTTGCAACCCCATAAACTGCAGCAAGCCAGGCCTCCCTGTCCATCACCAACTCCCGGAGTCCACCCAAATCCAAGTCCATTGAGTTGGTGATGCCATCCAACCATCTCATCCTCTGTCATCCCCTCTCCTCCTGTCCTCAGTCTTTCCCAGCATTAGGGTCTTTTCCAATGAGTCAGCTCTTCGCATCAGGTGGCCAAAGTATTGGAGTTTCAGCTTCAACATCAGTCCTGCCAATTAACATTTAGGACTGATCTCATTTAGGATGGACTGGTTGGATCTCCCTGCAGTCCAAGGGACTCTCAAGAGTCTTCTCCAACACCACAATTCAAAAGCATCAATTCTTTGGCACTCAGCTTTCTTTATAGTCCAACTCTCACATCCATACATGACCACTGGAAAAAACCATAGCCTTGACTAGATGGACCTTTGTTGGCAAAGTAATGTCTATGCTTTTTAATATGCTGTCTAGGTTGGTCATAACTTTCCTTCCAAGGAGTAAGTGTCTTTTCATTTCATGGTTGAAATCACCATCTGCAGTGATTTTGGAGCCCCCCAAAAATAAAGTCTGACACTGTTTCCCTATTTCCCATGAAGTGATGGGACTGGATGCCATGATCTTAGTTTTCTGAATGTTGAGCTTTAAGCCACCCTTTTTCACTCTCCTCTTTCACCTTCATCAAGAGGCGCCTTAGTTCCTCTTCACTTTCTGCCTTAAAGGTGGTATCATCTGCATATCTGAGGTTATTGATATTTCTCCCAGCAATCTTGAGTCCAGCTTGTGCTTCCTCAAGCCCAGTGTTTCTCATAATGTACTCTGCGTATATATAAGCTAAATAAGCTGGATAACCATATACAGCCTTGACGTGCTCCTTTTCCTATTTGGAACCAGTCTGTTGTTCCATGTCCAGTTCTAACTGTTGCTTCCTGACCTGCATACAGGTTTCTCAAGAGGCAGGTCAGGCGGTCTGGTATTCCCATCTCCTTCAGAATTTTCCACAGCATATACCAAAAGTCATGTTTTGCAGTATGTAACTTAGAGGGATATTTTCTCATAGTGTTAAGTCTGTGTTTTCTGACAACTTCCTCCCAAGATGCTGATGATTCCAGGAGACAAGCATACAGGTGAGTGTGCTGGGATCCCCACAGGCTGCCTCAAGGAGTATTTAGTCCTAGGCATTTGAAAGCCGAGGAAAATTCTCATCAGTCCTTTGGGATGTCCACCTAATGCAGAAATTTAACTAAATTCACTTAGACAAGCTGTCCCCCAATAAGAATCACTTGACTCCCAGTAGAGCATCATGGACAGCTGTGGCCAGCATTATTCTCCCCACTGCAGGTGACAACACTTGGCCACTGGAACCCTAGTCCTACACAGCGATTTCTAGTCTTGCCTTCTAGGTTGCGGCTGTTTCCATCAGTTCATAAGATTGCTTACATCCAAGACACAATCAGAACCAAGGATTTGGTATCTCTCTTCCCTGTTTATTTTGTCACTGCCCAGAGGCCAAGCCTTTCAGATCATTCATCGGCTTTTCAGCTTTCATCCCCACAATGCTTTTAACATATTTTCTCTTGAGCCAATGTCTCACTCTAATCTTCTCTCTCAAACCTTCCACAATGACCACTAATATTCCCCTAAATTGTCTGTTATTAAAAAATGACCTTCACTAAAACCTAGATGTTCCCAGAAAACATAATTTCCCTTTTATCCTACTCAGGCAAGGTGCTTTTATTTTGTGGTCTGTTTATTTTCCCTCCCACACTTCCAGTGATTAAGCATTGGGCTAAGCAGTGGGATTTGTGTCCTTCTGGTTTCCAGTAGCTGCATTCAGGTTCCCCATGATCCAGAACTCTGAGACACATATCATCCAGCTTCAGCAATCTCCCCTACTCCAATCTCTGAAGTCTCCCTTGAAGACTTTAGCACAATCTTCATCTTCACTTTCTACTGTAACCATCCAGGTGAATACAATAGCCACATGAACAAGCCATCCAACAATCTTGGACTCTGTGTTCACTAAACTTCTTAGTGATCTCCTCCACCTTACCTATCCACCTACTCCCTCGATTACAACCTGAACTCTGCCTTCTTAGGAAACTTAACCACTCCCAAAGCACCCATTTCAGATTTCCCACTCTGACCACAACATCCGTTCTTTTAGCCATTTGCTGGGAACCCCTGTCTGTCCCCTGAAGCAGTTATTCAAATGACTCATTCCCAGGTGGCACTAGTGGTAAAGAACTCACCCTCGAAACAGGAGACATAAGAGACATGGGTGTGTTTTCTGGGTTGGGAAGATCCCTGGAATAGGGCATGGCAACCCACTCCTGTATTCTTGCATGGAGAATCTCATGGACAAAGGAGCCTGGTAGACTATAGTCCATTGGGTCCCAAAGAGTCTGACATGACTGAAACAATTTAGCACACATACATTGAGGTCGTCAGTCCATGATCTCTATAATTTTTTACTGCATCTAAATCCTTACAGGCTTAAAGTCTTCCTTATACAGGTTTAATTCCACAGATATTTATTTCTATTACCCTGTTTCAGATGCAGCTCATTTCCCTGTCTTTTCTTTTATTATCACAGCCAAATGGGTGTTCCTCACTTTTTCTCAAGTTCATCACTTTCACCTCATTCTTCTATTTACTCCAGTCTGGATTCTGGCTCTTTTTCTTAAACAGTTACTCTTGTCAATGAAATCAATGCCATCCAGACAGCTAAATCACAGGAAAACTTGTCTGGTCTTTTGGTTGACTTCAACAAGTCAACCAACCATTTACTATTCTTGAAACACTTCCTTTTCTTCTTTAAGAGAACATTTTCTTATTTTTCTCTCATTTCTCAGGCAGTCTCTTCTAGTAACAATTGCCAAGTACTAGACCTTTAAAGACTGGAATTTTGTAGGTCTCAGATCTAAGTATATTTGAATGTATCTTCATTCTCTAAGTGTTTATATTTCCTCCTATTCCTTTTAATCCATGAATATAAATCTATTTATATAAATAGATTTACTTATTCTATTTATTATTCTATTTATTTATTCTATTCATTACAGCCTTTCTTCCAAACCCTAGAATTATAGCCAAATGCCTAAGTAATATACCACTTGGATATTTCACAATTAAATTGTGTATTTGTTTAATTAACTTAATGATTTACCTTCAATATGCCTGACACTGTTAGGTAATAGCCAGTTGTTTTTGTGTGTGTGTGCTCAGTCATATTTGATGCTTTGCAACCCCATGGACTGTAACCCACCAGGGGCCTCTGTCCATGGAATTCTCCAAGCAAGAATACTGGAGTGGGTTGCCATTTCCTCCTCCAGTGGATCTTCCTGACCCAGGGATTGAACCCACGTCTTCTTCATCTCCTGCACTGGCAGGCAGACTCTTTACCACAATTACCAAAAAGACAATTAGCTCATGCTTAATCTGTTGAATTTCCTGTCACACATTTTAAAAGTGAAAAACTCCATAGTGGCTGTACTAGTTTGCATTCCCACCAACAGTGTAAGAGGGTTCCCTTAAAAAACTGCAAATAGACCTGCCATTTGACCCAGCAATCCCACTGCTGGGCATATACACCGAGGAAACCAGAATTGAAAGAGCCACGTGTACCCCAATGTTCATCGCTGCATTGTTTACAATAGCCAGGACATGGAAGCAACCTAGATGCCCATCAACTGACGAATGGATAAGAAAGCTGTGGTACATATACACAATGGAATATTACTCAGCATTAAAAAAAAATTCATTTGAAGCAGTTCTACTCAGGTGGACGGAACTGGAGCCTATTATCCAGAGTGAAGTAAGCCAGAAGGAAAAACAACAATACAGTATATTAATGCATATATATGGAATTTAGAAAGATGGTAATGAGAACCCAACATGCGAGACAGCAAAAGGAACGCAGACGTATAGAACAGACCCGTGGGCTCTGTGGATGAGGGCAGGGGTGGGATGATTTGGGAGAATGGCATTGAAACATGTTAAGTATCATATGTGAAATCAATCGCCAGCCCAGGATTGATGCTCGGGGCTGCTGCACCGAGATTTCCCGGGGGGAGGGAATCGGGAGGGAGGAGGGAGGGGGGTTCTGGAGGGGGAACATATGTACACCCATGGTGATATCATGTCATTGTATGGCAAAACCAATAAGAAAAAAAAAGTGGTTGATACACCTTGTATGATACATCTGCTTAAGTGCTTGATAAATATGTTTCTTCATTCTTTGTTCTGTGTATAGGAGGGATTTATTAAATCTTTTTAAATAAATAAAGCTGATGCTGAAGATATCAAAAAAATAAAAATAAAATAAAAGTGAAATACTCCATGAACAAAATAATACTTATTTCCCTGAACCACCATCAGGCCCCTTATATGTACTGTACTCTCTTCTTCTGAAAGATCCTCTGCTTTGTCATTCTTCTCAAATGTAACTGAACTCCTTTCAATGCTCATTACCAGCTTTCCCTTTCAAACAGACTTTGGAAGTTTGTTTACCTGTGAGCACAAGTTATTTCTCCCCAGTGAATTATAGAGCAAGTCTTGAAAGCCTGGGAGTGGTAGTGGTGGTGAACTTGAGTTAAACGTATTACAAAGAGAACTTGTAAAGTAAACTCGCTGTGTTAATAACTGAGGTATGGTGGTTTCCTTGCGTCTTCCTTGTAGCTATGTGCCTAATTTCTTTTCACCTGTAGATCCACTGTAAATAATGCCAGACAGATGTTCAAATGCTGAGTTTTGAGTCCCTTTTATTGTCTCCCAGGATTGGGAAGATATTGGTGACCATACCAGTGAGCCAGTGAGCATTTCCCACATGCCTATTGTCAGCATGAGCCCTGAATATGATGCTCAGTCTGCTTCATTATGTGAAGTATGAGGGAAGTAAAACTGAAGATCCACCTCAACTCTGCTGTGATAAACTGTTCAAGTTTCCTCTTATCTTCATTTCATTGAAAAAAAACTATGCCCCTAGCACCAATCCATTTCCAAAACTACGGAAGCGTGGGCTGAGTGGCTTCTTTCTAGAAACCTTTCAGTAATGAAGCCCTCCAAACTGGAAACCTCATCCTGTCTGCTTTCACTTTGGAAAACATGTTTATCAACTCAGCCATGAATCATTGCTATCTTTATGCTAAATCGGCAATCCAGGGCTGCATAGTTCTTTTCTACTACCACTGCAGGCTCTCTCTTCTTCTTACATCTGAATCTCAGCCCACTTCTGCGTATAGAATGCCTGGCCTCCTTCCAGGCTTCCCAAATCTGATTACAGAGTCCTCTAAGGATAGGTCTGATTGGTCTACACTACCTGGAAGGTCAACTTCAGCTTGGAGACAGCCCTGCTGCCCTGTCCTAATCGGTGTGTTATGGAAATGTTAATCTCCCCGAGTCATCAGCAGATGAGAGCTGTAGAACAAGGTGTCCCACAATGATGCAGGGACAAACAGAGTTAGTCTTGAGTTCCATTCATTTTTGACCACTGACAATGTACAAGACATTTTGAATATAAAGCTTCATGTTGACTTTTATAATTCTTTAAAAGCAATGTCTGTCCTTGTATGTTACAGTGGTTAAAGATGTTGGTTAATAAATCAGACAGAATTGGATTCAGATTCTAGCTGTGTGTCCTTGGGCAGCTTAATTTGTGTCCCTAAATCACAGTTTCTTCATCTGAAAATTTTGGCCAGTCTTAGTATCTACCCTCTAGGGTGGTTTTAAGGATTAAATGGAATTTGGTAGATAAAAAGTAGAACATAGAACCAGGTAAGAACATATTATTAAAGGAATTATATTCATTGTCTGTTTCCATAATAATTCAATGTTCTTTTAACTGCCATTCGATAACTTGGTAAAGAATCTGCCTGCAATGCAGGAGACCCCGTTTCGACTCCTGAGTGGGGAAGATCCCCTGGAGAAGGGATAGGCTACCCACTCCAGTATTCTTGGGCTTCCCTTGTGGCTCAGCTGGTAAAGAATCTGCCCACAATGTGGGAGACCTGGGTTTGATCCCTGGGTTGGGAAGATCCCACTCCAGTATCCTGGCCTAGAGAATTTCATGAACAGTCCATGCTGTCACAAAGAGTCAGAAAGAGCCACTTTGACTTTCACCATGATTTATTTATTTTTATTATTTAGTGATTCTTTAGCTTAACTCTCCTTAGGTTAACTCTTGATATCATATCTTAATAATCTAATCATCCAAAAAGAATAAAGACAAAAATTTGCTCATATCTGAGGCAATTTTTTATTACTTTAGTATTACTTTGAAAATTCAAATATTAACTTATTTGAAATTGATTGAACTCAAGGCCTACTTACAACCTAGATATGGTATTTGCTTTCATTTATTTGTCTGTCCTTTGCTATTAGATGTGATTTCTAAAAATATGAATAAACTTAAAATCAGGTATTTGGGCACTAAACCATAGAGTATTTACTAATATGCCAGAATCCGTAATGTATTGTGCTAGAATTGTACAAATACAGTGTACAACTCAAAGTAAAGAGAGCACCCGTTTATACAGTAGCCAACCAAAATTTATTTTTCAGATAGGGTTTATACTTGGGTTTTCAATCAGGTTGGCAATCAGCTGAATGTTGAATAAGGCCATGGCCCACTCTGAGTGGTGCTTCCCTCGTGACTCAAATGGTAAAGAATCTGCCTGTGATACAGAATACCAGGCTTTGGTCCCTAGATTGGGAAGATCCCCCGGAGAAGGGAATGGCTACCCACTCCAGTATTCTTTCCTGGAGAATTCCATGGACAGAGGAGCCTGGCAGATTACAGTCCATGAGTCACCACGCTGAGTGATCTCTATCTTAACTAGTCTAATACTGCTAACCACTTTGCTAGAGTGCTATTTGCTGTTCTTTTGGCTTCTTTAGTAAACAGATGAACTAACTTGCCTACTTTCAGTCTTTGATTTAGTTCTGGGCTTCCAGTCTCATATCTTCCCATGATATAACAGCTGAATTAGTTTGCAACGGCTACCGTGACAAAATATCATAGACTGGATGACTTAAACAGAGGAGTTCTGGAGGCTGGCAGTCCAAGATCAAGGTGTTGATAGGTTTGATTTGTGCTAACTCAGCTCCCCTTGGCTTGCAAAACACCTCTTTCTCACTGTGTCCTCACGTGTCTTTTCTTTGGCATCCTCTCCTCTTTTGGTAAGGACAGCGGTCTTACTGGATCAGGGCCCAAGATTATGACTTCATTTATTAACTTTAAATACTTCCTTAAGTGCCCTACATTCAAATACTATAATAATGGAGGTTGGGGATTCAGTATATGAAATTTTAGGGAACACAATATGGCCCATAACAACAGCTTTGCAGGCTAATCATTTGATGAGGCTTAATCTCCCTGCCCCTGTTGGAACACTGGAATAATGAACATTATGCTATAAGCAGCTTCCAAGAAGGCCCCCAAAGGCAGGGCTGGAATTTAATGTAGCCAAATTTTATAGAGCTTGGAAAACATTTAGTCATATCAGTCATTTAGGCAAGTTAAGAAAAATGGCATTTTTCTCATCAAGATTATTTAATTATCAAGCCAATACTTATTTAGTAATTAGGATAAAAACTTTTTCTTTTTTATAGTGAAATATCTCAAATACACAGGAAAATATGAAAAGTAGTAAAATAAATGCTCGGGTGTTATTCCAAATTAATCAAAACACATTCTCTTAAGATAGCTCTTTTAAGAGAAATACGGTTCTTTTAAAAAGAAATGTAATATTAGAGACACATTTGAAGCTCCTGTGAATTTTTGCTCTATCATAGCTCCCTTTCTATCCCCATAGGCAATTATTATTTTTCTTAATTTTCTCACCACCATGTGTATTTTCACACTTTTGCTTCATATGAATATTGCTAGTCTTAATAAGAAAAGACTATTCCTTTTCTTATTATTAAATTTCACACAAGTGGCATTGTAATATAACTATCAGTCCCAAATTTCCTTTCATACATTTAGCTCCAGATATTTCATTGTAATTGTTATATATTATACTTGGGTTGTGGAGAAGGCAATGGCAACCCACTCCAGTACTCTTGCCTGGAAAATCCCATGGATGGAGGAGCCTGGTGGGCTGCAGTCCATGGGGTCGTGAAGAGTTAGACACGACTGAGCGACTTCACTTTCTGTTTTCACTTTCATGAATTGGAGAAGGAAATGGCAACCCACTCCAGTGTTCTTGCCTGGAGAATCCCAGGGATGGCGGAGCCTGGTGGGCTGCCATCTATGGGGTCGCACAGAGTCGAACACGACTGAAGTGACTTAGCAGCAGCAGCAGCAGCATACTAGAGTTGACTATATCACAACATATTCATTCCTCACTTGATGGACATTTAGATTCTATTTGTTAACTTAAACAAACAATACTGATGGAGCATTTTGTACCTAGCTTATTGTGTGAATGCTCAAAATTTCTCAACCAACTGTAAAGGAGGAAAAATTTTCTTTGACCCTCTTGGGGTTCTTGGGAGTATCAAAAAACTGAACTGATAAAGACAAATTAAACATAGAAGACCATGCAAATTTACTTAATATAAGTTGTATGTGACACGGAAGCCTTCATAAGAAAATGAAGGTCCAAAGAAATGTTTAAGCCTGAGCATTTTATCCTAGGTTTAATAGAGTGGACAGTTGTAAAGCAATATAATAAGTCAAAGAGTATGAGTTAAGTGTAATAAACTGAGGAAAACTTAGCAAGGACTGTGTTGGGATTTTTCTTGGCACTCCTTTGTCTTCAGAGATAAGAATGTTCCTTTTCTGTGAATATAGGTAGGATACCTCACACATGAGGGCTTTTTGAGCTGTTCCAGGAGAAAGCAGGGGGATGATCAGAGGAACCTTCCTTAGTCTGCTGTTTTTTTCAAACTCTTTTAGCTTAAAATAGTCAGTATGCCCAGGTGCCATATTTTGGAGTAGCATGTCCTAAATCCCATTGAGAATATTCCCATAAGAGTGAAGGGGTCTCATATCTCCAACTTTATGAAATATTGCCAAATTGCCCTTTACAATGGTGACACTTGTCATATCCCCCCAACAACTTCATGGAAATTTGTTATTATAAAATATTTTTGTTTCGTTTTTTCAGTCTCTCAGGGTGTGAAGTTAGTTAGCATTATATTATTTTAACTCACATTTCCTGCTCTCTGGTAAGCGTCTTGTTTGTGCTTGTTAGCAATTCAGCTTTCTTTTTCTCTTAAATCCTTTGCTCATTTTCCTATGGCATTATCTACTTTATTGATTTTTAGAAGTTATTCATATATTCTTGATTCAAATTCATGGCAAATAGATCTTACTAGACTCTAGATCATCATAAATAAACTTGTTTACAGTTTATAGTTGAATAAGTTTACCTATTGCTGTATAGAGAATTTTAATTTTAATGTAATCAAATATATCACTCTTTTCCTTTACAAGTTTAAAGAGAGGGAGTTCAGAAATTCCTATTCTGGCATCAAGATATTCATCTATATTCTCTTCTGAAATTTTGAAGTTTCATTTTCACATTTAAATTCTTAACACATGAGTCCAAAAAAAAGGTGTTAATCTACTCAGAATACCGAATAAATAAATTGGTAGGCATGCTTACTAATTTTATAACCCTTATCTGATAGTTCTAATATCTGAAATTATGATTCTTATTCATGGTAAATTTTTTCCTTATGGGTTTTAAATTTTATATTATGAATTTATTGTCAAGATTCTTTTGAAGTCCTGGGAAGTATGAGTTTGGCTTAAAGTGATTGTCCTTTTGCTTCTGCCAGGCACTTTTGGGGTAACCCTATCTAATATTACTATTTAAACATTATTATTTCTGTTTATGGTGTTCTGGACCACTAATATAAAATAAATTAGAACCCTAAATCCACATAGTTATGAATTCTCAGGATTCATACCTATTTTCCCACTATGGCTCAGACTACTATCTGTAAGTTTCCTTATGAGGGTGGATTTACTAATGGAGTAGCTAGTCTACTCATTTAATAAGAATATAGCCCTTTGGGAGGGGCTTAGCTCAGTGCAGGATCTTATTTCTGATTCACCACCTCTTCCCTGGACCCAAATTCTCGTTAAACTTTTACAACTCAAGCAAAATAAAATAGCAACCACCTCCACATACTTCTCACCACAACGTTCCACAAACTCACCATCCAGTATAATTTAAGCACTTCAATACTTTTACTTTCTTATCTTGAGTATTTCCTTAATTTTCTTGCTTGCCCAGCTATGCATTTAAAAGGATTAAAAAAACACTGTGATCATTCTAGTTATTTTGTTGCTTATAAGTATTGCTATAAATGGATGACCTGTTTTTCTAAATATTGTGTATCAAATAGATTCCCTTACTGATTCACTTTAATTGGATAAAGCAGGATTTTTAGTCTTAAAAAATTAATAAATAACTGTCCTATAGTTTCTATTTTCATTTCAGCATTTTTATGCATTTATTTTCTATTTAGAAATCACTTGGGAGGTATAGCAAAGAGTTTAAAATCCAGATTAATTTCCCATAAACAACACTGCATCATGAATTATTTATTTTCAGAATTTAAAGTCACTGTGACAACCTGCCAAATTTCTGCTGTCATGTAAATTTCAAACAAAACAAAAACAACTACCCAACTGAGATATTGTGTTACAAAGAAATGTTCCCCCTCTCCACCATTTTCAAGTGGGAGCAGGGACAATTTAAATTTCTCCAATTTATGTCAAGAATATTTTTGGGTCACATATAGAACATCTTTCTAGGCAGTTTCCCAACTGATCTACTACTAATATCATTTATCTAGCTATAGACAGAAACAAATGATTCAACATATGTTAATTTCTCACTTATTTCAGAGAAACTATCCAGGAAAAAATGTAAAAGTCAACCAAAATATTTTTTATATATCGCATGTCTTTATTTGTGCTTCTTTTTCTTTTCAAAATCTCTGTTCTCATTTGCCCTTGGAAAACTGGTAGAGGCCATATGTTTAATACAATCAACCAAGTATAGGTTGGTTTCAGTTGTTAGTGTTCCCAGAAATCTGTTAAATATCTTTTTTTTCCTACTATGTCATCTCAATGAATAAGCAACATAATAAGGTAAGATAAATGGAATCAATGTAAGAGATTTTCTAAAATTAGAGATAAGAAAAAGAGTAAGCACTTGATGATGACTTTTTTTCACTCAACAAACCTGTTATGTTAAAGAAGAAAGCAAGAAACCCACCCCCCAATGTCCCCATTCTCTGCTCTGTGAAGATTATATCTATGTTAAGTAAACTTATTCATGAATAGTAAGTGATGAGAACATTGGTTTCTCACATTTTTCTTTTATAAAATACTTTTGCTTAGAACCCAATCTTCAAACAGCTTTAACACATATAACATGTGCCAAATTTCTTCTCAGTTATTAGGTACATTAAAAAACATTTCTTGGTTATAACTTCCAAGTAGCTTGAGATAAGATACATAATGTTGAGATAATACACATGAATATGTTTTATGAGAATGTCCATCCTTATCTTCAATTCCTTTTTTTTCACTTAGCTCCACTATGACATAGAAATAGTGATATATACCCACCAGAACTTTCACATCACCAGTCACTACCTTGACCTAAGAGCATGTCAACATTGCAGATAGATCTGTTTTATGAGATCTATGTCTTCAATCTTCCTTTTACTAACACATTTTGCAAATGTGTCAATGGTGAAGATCACATTATACAAAATAAATATAATAGAGAGGGACTTTTTATTACTATAAAATAGCAAAATCAATTTTCAATAGCACTTAAACAATCTAATTGCTTGGATTACATAATATATATTATATCTGACATGACTGATATGCTTCACATTATAACATGCTACATTAAAACATTTCTATTAATGAGAAATATAAAAAGCAGAGTACCCTAATTAAGTTAATTTTGGGTAACATCAAGATATCTTCCAATAGCAGAAAGTTGCAGTAGAGATAATTTACATTAGTTGTTGCTCATTAATTATTGATAGCCAATTCTTTCAATTCTACTTTTTCCATTTATTACTCTGAACTCATCTTCACACAATGTTTGCTTTCGTCAAATTGAAGTATAAGTTAAATAGCTTCTTTACATTAAAAAAGTACTATATACAATATATTCTCTCTTTTTCCATGTTGAGTGTGTGTGTGTGTGTGTGTGTGTGTGTGTTAGTTGCTAAGTCGTGTTTGACTCTTTGTGACCCCATGAACTGTAGCCTGCCAGGCTCCTCTGTCCATGGAATTCTCCAGGCAAGAATACTAGAGTCAGTTATTCATTTCTCCAGGAGATCTTCCTGACTCAGGGATCGAACCTGGGTCTCCTGCATTGCAGGGAGATTCTTTACCATCTGAACCACCAGGGAAGTCTCTCCATGTTTCTTAAGAACATTTAAAAAATAGAATGGGCTACCTATTAATAAATAAGGTAAAGTTATATAATCCAATGTCTTTAATGACTATTAATCAATCATTATTTCACTGTTTGTACTGCTGAGAATATTGACAGCAGACATAGAGACCAATATTACTTGAAGTTTCATCAGTGTCTTGAGACTTTTTTTGTCATGATATTCAGTTTTGCTTAATAACAGTCAACACAGACTGAGAAGATATGGTCTCCTCTAATTTCTAGCTCAGTTTCAAAACACTTGCTAGTTTCCAATTCCCATTTGCCTTGGTGAGCTGCATCCACACCAAGGATGAGTTACTAGTGGCAAGAGGACATAGGACGGATGGAGCAGCACACATCGATCAAAAGCACTGCAGTAGTTTCCTCTCTCTTCAAACTGGGCTCCCAGGCCAGGAAAAGGCTACCACACATATAATAGGGGAAGGAATCGGAAGCCAAAGGGCCAAAGACTGTTACGGCTTTCAGTTATAGATGTTCTCCTTAACACTCATGTCAGTTTATAATGATAAAAGTGTCAATTCACTGAAGACATACCAGTTGTAAACCTTCAGGTATGTGGTAGTAGAGCCCCAAAATACATGAAGGGAAACCGATAGAACTGAAGGAAGAAATGGACGATTCAATGGTAGTAGTTGGGGTCTTCAAATTTTCATTTTCAATAGCAGAATGTACAACTTGACAGAATATCAACAAGGAAATAGAATACATAATATAGTACGTTAGGGCTTCCCAGATGGTGCTAGTGGTAAAGAACTCGCCTGCCAGTGCAGGAGAATTCAGAGACTCAGGTTCAGTCCCTGGGTTGGGAAGCTCCCCTGGAGAAGAGCAATGCCCACTCTGGTATTCTTGCCTGGAAAATCCCACGGACAGAGGAGCCTGGCGAGCTAAGTCCATAGTGTCGCAAAGAGGCAGGCATGACTGAAACAACTTGGCATGCACATACTTCCTTGATATCTTCAGAACACTTGCTATTTCGCAATTTTTACCAAAATGTAAAAATACACACTCTCCATTGCATAGTAATGAACACTAGTAATTAACATTTACTATTTACCAGGCATTATCCTAAGTGATCTGCATGTTTTTTATTATTTAATAGTCATAATAATCCTAATAAGTACAAGGAAGATTTAAAAAGATAGACATGTCTCACAATTGGTGAACAACAGACAAGGACATTATGATCTGAATTCTATTCTCCCTTGCTCTCCACCCTGCCAAAGTCATATACTGAGGCCATAACCCCCAGGATCTAAGAACATGATGGTATTTGGAGACAGGGCTTTTAAAGAAGTAATTCAGTTAAAATGAGGCTGTTAGGGGAGGTTCAAATCTAGTCTGACTGGTACTCTAATATGAAGACATTTGGACATGGAGAAACTCCAAGGATGTGGATGCACAGTGGAAAGATCATGTGAGGTTATAGCAAGAAGCCAGCCACCCCCAAGTCGAGGAGAAAAGCCTTGGAAGAAGCCAAACATGCAGAAACCTTGACCTTGGACTTGTAGCCTCCACAATGGAGAGAAATAGGTTTCTGTTTGTTAAGCCACCTAGTCTGTGGTGTTTTGGTAAGGCAACTCTAGCAAATATACATAAAATATATTAAATATACATAAAATATATAAAAGAAATACACTTACATAAAAGACATAAGACCTGAGAGGCTTCTGTGCTAACCCTTATTTTGGGGTATCATGGCAGACATGGTTAATTTTGCTTGCCTCTGATTTTCTCTCTGTATTACTAATACCCACTTTGAGTCTTTTTATCCAAGCAATTATAGAGAGCTATTTAATAATCTGAAAGTCACTTTAGGTTCTGAGTATCTTGTGACAGATTTTTTTGTTGGTCCACAAATGACAAATCTCATAAGAGATCACCTCTGATTCTGCAACATCCATTCTAAAAGGTATAAAATGATTTTGTTAAGAAATTATTCTAGAAACAATCTGGAGGTTCTGAACAGAAGAAAAATTAGACACAGAAAGAATCCCACTTAAGTATTTTGCTTACTATAACATTACCTCCTATAATCCTGAAAGGATTTCACCTTTTATGTGATTATATAAACAGAAGGAATCCATGGAAAATGACAGATTCCTTGCTGAATACTTTCTGTATATCCATGACCTCAGAAAGTCCTACCTAAACTTATGGAAAAGTGCATAGGCGGCAGGTGAAATGTGAGAGCATTTTGCCTAGAACGATACATCAATTACATGCAAGAGAAAAATAAATGAATCAGCAATTGCGATTCCAAGGAAACTTAGCAACAACTCCAACCAATATAGAATATCTAACTTAACGTGTATCTACAATATCTAGAACACCTATTCTTAAATCAGTGAGTGTTCAACTTTCTGTGTGTGTGCAGAATTGTTTCAGTCATGCCGGACTGTTTGTGGAGATGCTCCTCTATCCTGGGGATTCTCCAAGCAAGAATACTGCCATGGGTTGCCCTGCCCTCCTCCAGGGATCTTCCTGATCCAGGATTCAAACCATATCTCTTAACGTCTCTACCGTATCTCTACCTGCATTGGCAGGTAGGTTCTTTACCACTAACGCCACCTGGGAAGCCCTTTCAGCTTCCTACATTCATAATATTTTTTTCTGTTTTTTAATGTACAATATTGGAACACGTTGCATCAAGGAAAATGTCAAAAGTATTGGTGATAAAAAAAATACATCACAGTGAGAGTAGCAAAATTCCTAGAATATGTACTTCTTAAAAAGTAAATTACACTCAATATTCCAAAGCTTTTATTCTGCTGTAGTTAAAAGTTCTTAACATGGCAATCCTTATACTATTGAAGTGTAGATACTATGGCAATTTCTCCTTTTACAAAACAAAAAGAAATGCTATATGTTAAAAAATTAAATAATGCTAAACTGAGAAGAAAATAAGGGAAATTTTCAGATGATAAATGCAAGACATGTGTGTGAATCTGAAGGAGGATTTCTAAGTCTGATGATGGTCACTGATCCGGAATCTTTTGCCATTCATGTTTCATTTAAAGTTTTGGAAGCAAGGGAAACATAAAGGGGCTGGAACATTTGAAATACACAACAATAAGAGAAGTCAGGACTGCCAAAGGCTAAGGTTAGATGCTTGATGGGAGGCAATATTTGATCTCCACCATTCACTGCACACAAACAGTAATTCCACAGAGGTCAAAGATGAAATGTGACAGGCAGCAATGTAAGATACTTTGGAAGAAAGAGGAAAAACATTTTTCTAAAGAAAAAAATCATAGCTTTAAATTTTTTTAATATTAGAAAGAATCAAAATTAATAGTTCAGAACCCAAGTAAAAATTCATATTTAAAAAAATATCCATAAAACTTAACACAAAGAAAGAAGCAAATGAAAAATAATACAGTGGAGTTAGTGAAATAGGAAGCAAAAGTATAATACAGTTTCAACTAAGCTATTATAAAGAAGGCATATGGCAATATGAGCAAAAAAATATGTATTATTAATACTAGCAATAGGAAGCGGGGGTGAATACAAATGCAGCCTATGTGTTCAAAACACAGAGATGAGTATAAAATTTATGTAAATAAGTTTGAAGTGTTTATTGAAAATGATCAGATTTCTAGAAAAAGAAATACAGACAGGCATGCCTCAGAGATATTGTGGGTTGAGTTCCAGATGACTGCAGTAAAGTGAATATTGCAATATAGCCAGTCACACAAATTTTCTGCTTTCTCAGTGCATATAAAACCTCTATTTACATTATGCTCTAGTCTATGATGTACACATTATGTCTGAAGAACAATGTACATGCCTTAATTTAAAAATACTCTTGTTAAAAAATGATGACCATCATCTGAACCTTCAGTGAGTCATAGTAGTATCATCAAAGATCACTAATCTCAGGTCACCATAACACATATAATAATAATGAAAACGTTTGAAACAGTGCAAGAATTACTAAAATGATACACAGAGATACAAAGTAAGAAAATGCTCCTGGAAAAATGCAGCCAATAGACTTGCTTGAGGCAGGGTTGACTCAAACCTTCAGTTTGGAAAAGAAAACCACAATATCTACAAAGCATAATAAAGCAAATCACAATAAAATGAGATATCCCTAAATAAGTCTACTAGAAAATGAAAATTGCAATACTCCTGAAATCATTGAGGATATGCTATTAATAATATAAATATTTACATAAGGAAAATATCAGCCCAGATAATTTTAACTGTGCTTGCCATTCAAAGACAAGAAAATCCAATCTTGCTCTTTGCAAAAGCTATATTTTTCAAAGAACTACTCATAAGTGATAAAACAACAGAGAAAATAAAGTTAACAATCAACATAATTTAGGATAGCATTCTAAGTGAAGTCAGATGACATCATATAGAGATGTGAAGGAGAAGTTAAAACTATTGGTAGTGGTCTTAAGCTGAAGTGCAGATATATGGGTACTCCTGTTATTCTGTATATATACTACAAACTTTTAAACTATTAATGATGTCAAAATGGCTTAAGACAATAACAATTTCTTGTTTTTATTTGATTTTTCAATAAACAATACATGGACAAAGTTCAATTTAAAAAATACAGAAATGTATTCACCCTTGCTGAATCTACCAATTTCCAACTCCCCCAACAGACAACCAATGTTATTGTTTTATATTCTTCTGCATTTCCTCAATATACAAGCAAATACGTACATTTATTATACTCCCTTCCCCACTTTTTTACATTATTTTTTACATTAAATAAACACATTCTGTAAAGTAGAAGACTGCAGTAAACACAGTCTGTGCAGGAGAAGACTCTTGAGAATCCCTTGGACTGCAAGGAGATCAAACCAGTCAATCCTAAAGGAAATCAGTCCTGAATATTCATCGGAAGGACTGATACTGAAGCTGAAGTGCCAATACTTTGGCCACCTGATATGAAGAGCTGACTCATTTGAAAAGCCCCTGATGCTGGGAAAGGTTGAGGGCAGGAGGAGAAGGGGACGACAGAGGATGAGATGGTAGGATGGCATCAGGGACTCATTGGACATGGGTTTGGGTAAGACTCTGGGAGTTGGTGATGGACAGGGAGGCTGGTATGCCAATGAGGTGATGGACAGGGAGGCTGGTATGCCAATGAGGTATGCCTCATGAGGTTACAAAGAGTTGGACATGACTGAGTGAATGAACTGAACTAAACTGTAGAATATGCTGTATCTTGTTATTTTTCTGAACAATGTATCTTTCTACTATAGTACAGAAAGTGTTTCCTCATCTTTTTTGGTTTGTATGGTATTCTGGTTTATTTAAGCATTTTGTATTAGATCAGTACAATATCTTCCCTATAGACATAGCATATATTTTTAGACATTATATTTTGTTCTTGAGAACAATTATCCTATGAATATCCTTGGAAATATATTTAAATATATGCTATGAAATACTTCTCTTGTGCAAGTATGTTTGAAGGATTAAATTCTCAAAAATGGATTGGCTGAGTCTAAGTACCCTTCCTTTTGTAGTTTTTAAAGATACTGTCAAAAGGTCATCTATGCTAAAAACAATGTAAGGAAGAACTTATTTCTCCACCACCTCCTCAAGAGAGAGTGTGCTATCAGACTGTTCCACTGAATTTTTCTTTCTCTCACTTTGAGCATTGGAACAGTATCTTTTTATATTTTTAGAGATATTATATTTTCTTTTCTGTGAACCATGTTTAAATCAGCTGCCCATTTTTCTATTAGGTTTTTCTTTTTCTCATCAATTTCTAGAAACATTTTAATATATTAGTGAACTTAACTCTGTGTCTCTGATATGAGTTGAAAAAATTTCCCAAATGTCATTTATCTTTTGACTTTCAAATGACTTGCATTTGAAATTTATCATAATCTGTGGTATGATGAATGAAGCTATGCTGTTTTTCATCATAGTTTTGTTTCCCAAAGAGAAACCATATTTAAATTAAATCACTCTCAACTTACAATACAATTACATTATGAGTTCTATGGTTTTTTAAGTGCATTATTCTAAGATAGTTTACTTTGTGTAACATTTATGTTAATATTCTCAGTATGGGTCTAATACCATATTTTCACACATTATGTTTAAAAACAAAAGGGAGGGATATATGTATATATTAATATATGGCTTATTCATTTTGCTGCACAATACAAACAAATACAACATTTTAAAGCAGCTATACTCCAATAAAAATTAATTAAAAAATAAAAGAATGCAGGTAAAAAGTCAACTAAAATGATAATGGTCAAGTAACTCCAAAGTCACCATTTTTCAAACTCAACAACAGCAACGCTGAGATAATCTCAGGTAAATCCTGAAACAGAACCTCTTACTCCCTTTTAGTAAACTGAATTAAATATTTTTGTATACTTAGATTAACCAATTTATTGAGACCCATAGTTCTCTCCAACTTTTGCTTAAGATTTGATAAAATCCAATCCATTAAAGATTTTTGTTATTTGGTCACTAAATTGTATCCAACTCTTTGGCAGTCCATAAAATTCCTATAGCAAATCCTATGACAAAAGCACATAATAAGGTAACTCAAGGGAAATGCGTGTGGGAAGCTATCTCCCAAACAGTACCACAACTCTCCCACACAACACACAGTTGATTGGCAGCCACCATAAGAGGAAAAGTCACCAACTTCCTGATCTTTGACTTGCCTTCAATCATTGATAAATGTAGAGAAGATAGTCAAGAGTTAAGCTGAGTAAGTGTGCTAAGGTGCTCCCCACCCCATGCTCCTCTTGAAATAAAGAAACACATGCTTCTAAACACAAGATAGCTGGCTTCGTAGAGTGACTATTGCTATTTTAGTCATAGGCCTGATAAACTTTCATCTTCCTGCAGGACTGGGATTATGCCACATATGCTGATTGCTAAGATCCTTTCAAGGTCTTCCCTTGTGGCTCAGCTGGTAAAGAATCCACCTGCAATGCGGGAGACCTGGGTTCAGTCCCTGGGTTGGGAAGATCCCCTGGAGAAGGGAAAGGCCAACCACTCCAGTATTCTGGCCTGGAGAATTCCATGGACTATATAGTCCATGGGGTTGCAAAGTGTCAGACACGGCTGAGCAACTTTCACTGAAGATTGTTTCAAAGACTGGGAATAGTGGATATGTACAGTCTATTTCTAATTTTAATATCCCTGAGTATTGTACTTTTTGCATTTGTAGGTGTTTACCCAATATAATACTGGTTGAGAATTCCAAGCACATTAAATGGTATGGAAAAAAATGAAACGGGGTCATATACAAGCAGAACATAGTTTAGTAGAAAAGAGTGGGGAGAACAAGGAAGCAATAACATTAACTCCAAATTGGTTGAATTTTCATCCTAGTACCAGCATTTCACTTGACTAGTTGTGTGACTTTTAGCAAGACAAACCTTATATTATACTATAAATAATAGTATATTTATAGAAACACTGATAAAATGAGCAATCTAGATTACTTAATCTCTAAAGGATCTTCCAGTAGTATTATCTATTATTCTCAACGAAAGCAAAAAGAGAGGCAGTTTTGGATTATGTTGAGGGGGGCCATGCCTAAGGGATGAGTAATAAGAAAGCTCTTTTCTTTCTTTTTTTTTTTTTTTTGTTTTTTTTCCTTGGGTGTTAACAATTCTTTGTCAGTTTTCATTAATCAAATATATTGAATAATTATCAAATATTCTCATCATTGTTCCAACTTTAAAATTATTTATGCCTACAGATTCTTAAATGTTTTTAAAGTCTTGAATTACATCAATAATTTGCTTTATTATTTTTGAGAAAAATTTGTTAAGCTATGTTTATAATGTCCATTAAATGACAAAAGAGCAACTGTGGCAAAATAGGTTTAAAATTCTTTCTACAAGAAAAATTGCTTTCAAATGCCTTTTTGTATGAAAATTGTATAAAAATCACTGGTTTTTTCTAGAGATTGGCTAAAATCTTTGGTATATAGTCAATGAGAGAAATATTTTAAAAAATGAGAGAAATAAATTTACAAAGACTTCAGAAACATATAAGTCAGGCCTCTTTGTCCAGAGATTCTCCAGGCAAGAATACTGGAGTGGGTAACCATCCCTTCTCAAGGGGATCTTCCCGACCCAGAGATCAAACCCGAGACTCCTGCACCTCAGCAAAGTCTTTACCATCTGAGCCTCCAAGGAAGCCCAGAGTGCCAGAGGTGACACAAATTAATGTCTTCATTGTACTCACACTGCTGCTGCTGCCGCTAAGTCGCTTCAGTGGTGTCCGACTCTATGTGACCCCACAGACGGCAGCCCCCCAGGCTCCCCCGTCCCTGGGACTCTCCAGGCAAGAACAATGGAGTGGGTTGCCATTTCCTTCTCCAATGCATGAAAGTGAAGAGGGAAAGTGAAGTCGCTCAGTCGTGTCCGACTCTTCATGACCCCATGGACTGCAGCCCACCAGGCTCCTCCGTCCATGGGATTTTCCAGGCAAGAGTACTGGAGGGGGGTGCCATTGCCGTCTCCACTCACACTGCTAACTGACAGTGTATACTTCTGCTTATCTGCTTTTTGTATGTCTTCTCCCCTAGAATGAGACTTTCATAAGGACACAGGCTTGGTTTTGTTTACTCCTATGCCTCTGGAGCCTAGGACAGTACCTGGGACAGAATAAGTGCTCAATAAATGCTCATTAATGTTAAAAACGAAGTAAACAGAAATCAGCAACCAGTCCATTCCACTGCTTCAGGGGAGGACGTTATAACTAACACTGGCTTGCAGATACTGTCATTCCAGAAGTCACTAAGTTCTTTCTAGTGACTTGCTGTTTATAACAATCACATAAAATATATTTGATTGAGTCAACAATAGATTAAAATAACATTATGATATGCCACACGTTTAAAGTCTTCTTAAAAGTACTTTATACTTTCAGATACTAACACCAGTTTCATATGTCTCCATATTTTAATGACAAATGTATTCATAGTTATTTGATGTGTCTTCTAAATTTACAGAAATCTAGGTAATGAAGAAAAGATTGAAAGGGCATATACACACATTCACATTTCAGAATCTGAAATTTCATTTCGTGACATTTTATTTAACAGAAGTCCATTTGTCCTCAGAAATCAACAAAGGCATGAAATAATCTAGACATTAAATGAAATATTGATACTATGGGCTTAAGAATATAATAAAAAGTGACCTATTTTGTAAAATTTCTAGATGCATTTAACAGTGAATGTAATTAATACATTTATCAAAGACCATATTGTTAGGATTAAATCATAAAAATAATACATGAAGAAAATAAAATCGAGTAGAAGATAACACAACCTATAGTATCTTTCATGTTCTGTGTGTACTGAGCTTGAACTCCTTGTTTCCTAAGTGGTACTAAACACATTCCTGAAGACTGACAAAAAAGGATGCCACAGAGGCAAATGGCTTCCACTGTACAGACTGTCAAGTATATAAACACAAGAAATCCCTGCCTTGTTTCTGAGCAGGAGCCATTTAGTCTCTTCTCTAGAGAAGATTTTCCAAACTCTCCATTAACTCCGAATGCCATATTTTTAAGTAATTGACGAGAAGCATGATCCACACTGAGTGTCCATGCATACAATATTCACCAAAAAGTCACTAAAGACCAGTTGTCTTCTGAAAACATTTTCAAATATCTATATTTTTCAAGTTCTAGTTCTTTCTTCAATATCACTTATCAACCCTTTATTTTCAGTGTCTTCTTAACAGAAGTCCTGGTAGAAAACTATAAACCTGGAGGACTGAACTACTGTAATGTACGAAAAGGTGTAGTGGAAGAAAAGAATAGCATCAATTTAGTAAGAATAAAAAGATAAACCGCAAAGGATAAAAATCAAAACGTGTCATACTAAGAACCAGATATCTGGTTAGATATCTGTTTAGTAAAATTATGAGGAAATCTGTCAAAATAGTAAAAACCAAAGGGGGGTGGGGATTGTTAAGGACCAAAAATGTGATTGTAAAGTTCAGAAAATAGTATTTGCAAGTGAAATATAGAGGTGAAGGGAGAAAATTAGAAATGCAGTTAGAATACATAAGCTTGATCAATTCTTGTCATGTGGTGTCAGGATAGTGAAAATATGAAAAGATATCAAATATAAAACCCAATTGAGATAAGACTTCTGTTAAGAGGGTTCATAGACTAAGTGGTTGTAATATATAGATTTCTAGATAATAAGAAGATCTTAGAAACATAAAAGAACTGCATTTATCTTGTAACTGTTTCAGAGGAAGGATGATCATAATCTATTTCCTTCCTTCTCCTCTTTTTCTTTCCAGTAAAAGTAAGTATATATGCATATTCCCTTAATCTGTCTTCCCTAATGAACATTTTTCAATTTTTAAAAATTGGAATTAACTAGGATAATCAACTAAGAACAATTTGCTATGGTTTTGAGTTCAAAATGACTTTTCATCTGAGGTATCTTGAAGTCTCTCTAGGTGTAAATATAAGCCATGAATATTTAGACACAACATTTAATGATCTCAGGGTGACTTCCAAAGATAAAGCTCAAACACTGATATAAAAGTTAGGCCCTGGGGTAGAAACCAGATTTGGGAGAAAGGGGAATGTAATTCTTGACTCATGATTCCACCATCATCAGAGAGGTAAAATTTTCACTTTGATGATGAATTAAAAACAATTCTTATTAACAAAAAAAGAGCCCTTCTCAAATGTATACTATCAGCTAATATATAACTTGCTGAAACAACAAATTAAGATATTCATGCAGTCTTCTCAGATTTGCTACTGAATTCCAGGCACTATTCAAGGCACTGGTAATACAATGGTAAACAAGATAGACAAAAATCCCTGCCTGTGTGGAGTTCATATTCTGTTCTAGGAAAATGTAAAGTGACCAAAATAAATAAGCCTTATGGTGTATTAGGAGGTGATAGAAGTTATGGAGAAGAAATAGAGCAGAAAAAAAAAATGTGAAGAACCAAAGGTCCATGTAGTTTTAAAAAGGGAAATCCAGAGAGTTCTAGCAAGGTGACATTTGAGCAAAGATCTTAAGGAGATGAGGGGAAAAGTTATGGGATATTTGTTGGAAATAGGCAGGAGCAACAGAGAGTGAAAGTTTTGAGGTGGAGGAATGCTTGACAAATTCCTAGAATTGCAAGGATGACAGGAAGATAATAAAGAGTAGATGAAAGCTTAAGAGATGACCTAAGAAAAATCAAGGTCAGGGGTGAAAGAGTAGAGTGTCTAGGACTTCAGAAGCAAGAAATCACTTAACAATGATGTTGGCATTGTGCAGGTAATGATGCCAGTCCAATCAAAAAATATGTTCTGCTGTATTGGTGCTTACAAAATTTCTATCAATCCTCAAACATCAATGTAAGGCCCCTGGTACTTACTCTTGCAGAGGGTTTTCAGAAGAGTGAAATCACCTGAGCTCATCCTTGCTAATGTGTTATAAATTGACCTCTAGAGGGCAAGAGCAGAAGCAAGGAGACTAGTTTTCATATTATTATTCCAGGTGGAAAGTGAGGTCTTGGAGCAAGGTACTGATGATGAAGTTTAGAGAAGTGGTCCAAGGTGGAAATACGAGCTAGCAGATTGGATGTGGTCCTGAAGTTAAAAAAAAAAATAAAGAGAGGGAGGATGACTATAAAAGGTTAAGCCCTAGAAACTGGAAGGTTAGGACTGACTTAGTGAGGTGGGAAGGTTATAAAGAGGAAGCAGGTTCAGGATAAAGAAATTTAGTTTTGTCAGTGTTAAATGCAGTATGTCCGTTAAACATCCAAATGAAATGTTTAGATATATGGATTCAACAGAAAGGATATTACCAGTCTTTTCCATGAATCTCAGATACAAAGAACATTTAATAATTTTCTAGCAATAAAGTCTTATTATATGTATTTTGAAATTTTTAGGACTTAAAAATCAGCATGCAAATATTTCAGTCCTATGCAACTGAGTGAATTGTGTTTATATATGTATAATGCAGCATTTTTTTCCTAAAAGATTATAAAGCATGTACAGTTTCCAGTGGATACTTTTATGTTTCCAGTTAGAAAAATGGGAATAAGAGCATCTGTGTGTGCTAAGTCGACCAGGTCATGTCCTATGGACTATAGCCCACCAGGCTCATCCATCCATGGAATTCTCCTGGCAAGAATACTGAAGTGGGTTGCCATTTCCTCCTCCAGGGGGTCTTTCGCTGGGATTGAACCTGCATCTCCTGCAGCTCCAACATTGCAGGTGGATTCTTTAAGGCTGAGCCCCTAGGGAAGCTAAAGGGGAAGAAGAGCAATCTTCAGAGAAAAGTGATTACTTAGAAATAAGGGTTTTGGTACTGCTGGGCTCAGGGCTGGTGCACTGGGATGACCCAGAGAGATGGAATCGGGAGGGAAGTGGGAGGGAGGTTCTGGAAGGGGAACACATGTATACCCATGGTGGATTCATGTCAATGTACGGCAAAACCAAAACGATAATGTAAAGAAAAAATAAATAAATAAATAAATAATTTAAAAAGAAAAAATAAATGAAATAAAATTTTTAGTCCATTAAAAAAAAAGAATTAATGCTACAGTGTAATGTGCTTTTAAGCAACAAGAAGTACAGACTGTATCTCTGGCTTTTTGAGTATTCTCTGGTTGCCTGGGTTTATTCCCACTCAGAATGCTTCTCCAGTAGCTGCTAGAAAACTTGGGCTTCTCCAGACAGAGCTGGGGAAAGAGGCAATTCTAAGAGATACGATAACCTCAAAAGCTGTGCACAGGAAAATCATCTGCATCTGAGCTAAAGTCATACATCAGTTATAAAGGATTCCTGATGTCTCTTTCCCTCATTAGATGATTTTTCATCCACAGATAGGATAAACAAGGAAACTCACAGAAGATACAACTGTGTATTTATTGAGTAAGCACTTTTTTCAAGTTAAACTGAAAATTTTATTCTACTTAATATTTTGAACCAGAATTATTTTTATAGGATTTATTAAAATCAATGTTTTTATAATTAGCTTCTTGTTTAATCCAATAACTTTGCATGAAAATGCTATTTTACTTATTGATCATTCACACTGTTCCGTGAGACTTAAAAGTTAACTTTCTTCATTCAAGCTCTCCTTTGAAGGCTTGTCTAGAAGTTCCAACATATTGAAAATGTAATTCTGGTGAAACTGTGTTTTTCCCTTTAACCCTTGTAAAGATACAAGTATCAGAAAATTTCAGGTGTCCTAACCAAAATGGCTGACTACAATTTCTCTCAAAATGAAATTACTGTTATCCATTTTTAGATGACATTTTTGAAATCTCCATTTCACAGATGCAACAGATCCACATTACAAAATTAAACATTTACCATATGCAAAATAAAGGTTTTTTTAAAAGCAGAAATGTATATTTATTCAAAATTATATCATTTATAATGTTGTATTATAATAAACAACTCCCTCAAAAGGTCAAAGGTAGTTGAGCCAAATAGTAAAGAGTATGCTTAGTGTTCTTATTTAATCCAGACAGTTTTGAAAACATTAGGTTGGAAAGTTTCATTCATCTTTTACAGAAATATGAAAACTGAAAAACTGAATTAGAAACAAGACAAAGCTTTGAAACTTTGTTATATGTAAACCAATTATAATCCGCTGCAATTTTTTAATACAGTTTAGGATTTGTTCAGTCTTAATTGTTTTGTTAATGTTTATTTTGATTCTCATATAGGTCCCTCTCATTCCCCACAAAAACTAATTTTGACAGAATAAATCATCAGTATCATTAAGGACAAAAATATATGCATGAAACTTGAAACTAAGTTAAATACCAACCAAACACCATCTAAACGTAACAATGTCCACTATTTATTATAAAAGTGCATTTATTGTATTTAATACCTATACTTATTTGGTTTCTAAATATATCTTTTTATTTCAACAGTACCATTTGTACTTCTTTAAAAAAATAGTACAACTTGAGTGTTTCAGTCCAGTGAATTGCTAGTTTATATTTTTTTTCCTGTGGTACAGTGGAATAAATTTATACACAGCACAGAATAGATTCCACAGTATTATGTCCATGTGTGGGGCTAGCCTATAGATATTTACAAAATGAAAACTTCAATTCATGAAAAAATTTATACTCTTTAAGTTGAGATATAATAATGTTTTAAACCCAAGACTTCTTTTGTATTGATTATTTTCTCCCTTTCAAACACTAATAGTGCTGGATATGTGTGTGTGTGTGCTGGGTCATGTCTGATTCTTTGCGACCTCATGGACTATTCCCCACCAGACTCGTCTGTCTGTGGAATTTTCCAGGCAAGAATACCTGTAACACTGCTAACTAGTTCTAACAGCATATTAGAAAGCAGTTTTCTCAACTAAAACAAAAATTAAAAAAAAAAAAAAACAGATCCTAGTAACTGCTAAAGATAATTACACATGCTACCCACCTAGTCAATCCTCTATGTTTGTTCTAATATATTTTAGATAATCTGTTGATTCTTACACAATCTAATAGCCTCATAAATTTAAAATGTATCACTGTTTCTTAGACCATATATCTATAATATCTATAGAGCACATACAAAATGGAACATTTGCCTATTAGCTGATTGATGCAAAAAATATAAATACCAAATCTGAATATTCACACATTGTACCAGAGCTCTGCTCCATTTATTTTGTGTGTTGAAAATCATTCTGAAACATCCTTGTAACTGAAGGCAATGTTTCAAGTAATCATTAATAAATACATACCAAATAAGAAGCCAAAGAGATATTATTAACCAACCAAACCAGCTAGACGCTTAAATAAAACAACCTTTCAGCAGATTTTCTTGACAGAACTTCTCTAAAGGTATGCCCATGTGCTTTTGGGTTACTTGTAGAAGAAAAGGAAGTCTGTTCTAAAGACACACTGCAGTGGCTTGAAGTTTCCTTTCGTGGCAAGTCGTAAACGTATTTCTTGATGTCTAAAACAACTCTGCATTTTCTGGATTCCTTAGAGGGGCCTCTGTTTCCTCAGGAATACTACAGAAACTCCAAATGTTTAATTTAACAATGTGACCTAGTTAATATTAAAAAGAACCCAGCTGCTTGTCTTTCCCGCTTATGGTTGTATGAATATCCAGTACTGTGAAGTAAACAAGGATTTTACATGGAAACACTTAAGGAATGTCCCTGCTCACACCTACGCAAACCATTACTGAAATAAAAGTAATCATGCACGCCCATTTCAAAAACTTGCTTGCAAAACTCAATTTAATACCGTATTTTTGTCAATGTTTTCAAGTTACTATATTGAACTTACACAATAAGACTTAATACTATACAAGAAAGCTCAAAGCAAGACTTCAAATGTCCTTCTTCAAATGATATCTGTATCTCACCCTTATAATAGAGATGCATGTATTTACTTTTTGGAAGAGAGAGCAAATAGAATCCATAGTCTACTATCACTGCTTTATTCCATTTTAAAAGAGGCACTTCATATTTCTTAGAGGATATTTTTATGATAATCTCTTCCTTTAAAAATATCAGTCAAAAATGTGTGCAAATATCACTAAAAACATAAGGAAGCTACTTATTTTTAACTAGCTTTGGAAGCAGCTGCCCCTAAAAATTGGAGAAAAAGAAATAATACCAGATATAGAAGGTAGGGAAGGCTAAGTGAGGGGAGTAAATGAATTACTGGCCTATTCCAAACGAAATGCAATGATTCTTTGATGTCTACAGATTTTAAGTAACAAGATAACTGAAAGGAAAAAGCACAGCTGTCAAAATAGAGAGGCAAATCATCAGGGCAAACTGCAGTGTTTGTGCCTATGTATGAGTCGGGATGTACTATCTCAAGTAAATCAAAAGAATATAAGGGTGCTTATTTATTAAGTTATGTAACAGTAGACATAACCACATAACAGAGAAAATGAGGAAAAAGAAAACTCCTAATGGTGTCAGTTAGCTGGTGCTGAGGGGAAAATTCATAAAGTTGACCAAATGTTCTATAAGCAGCTTTAAAAGATTACTGAAAGTTTTTTTCATAGGCAGACTGAATTAGATAGAGCAATTTCAAACACAACGTTGTCATTTGTTCAGGCATTTAAAAACATTTTACACAACCCAGACAACTCTCAATTGCTCATTTTAAGGAAAGCAGTCGAGCAGCAATGCCAATGCAGGTTCCAAATGCTGGGTAGTGAGAGAGTGTGAATGATACTTATAAGTGGGTAAGTATACATATAAAATATGCCTTCCGAGTTACTTTTACATAGGACACCAGTGTATGACAGGGGAAAAAAGCCAACTATGCTGGGTTGACACCTGAAGTTGGTAGAATTCTGAATTTGCCAATAAATGGTGCATATCAAAGAAACTCATGAAAATGAAAAGCTGACTGGCCTTCTGAACTTAGCTTGTTTCCATTTTATTCCAATGCATCACACTGTCTAACACTTGCTTGTACAGTATTTAGAGCCCAAAGCTAAAAAATGTACTACGTCAAGTAGGAAAAAAACGTAAGAACACCTTTGATCAGGGTTCTTACAAAGATTAGGGTTACTGTGGCTTTTTCTTCCAGTGCATTCCAATCTCTATAACATTTATGGGTAGAGTAGAGTACCTGACAGTCATTATTCTGCACTTGACTAGAGGTTGGCATTTTAAAGGTAACTTTCATTCATAATGTCTGTGTGTTTGTGTATTTTTACAAATACTAGACAGTTCCTTGGTGACACGGCAGAATAATGTACTGATATTAATTTTAAGATTCTGGGCTGCAGAATTATAACTGAACTTTTTTAAGTTTTTGGCTAAAAAGTATAAAAGGCTACTACATGCCTTTATTTCTGTTGGTTTCCAAAAGTTCCTTGAGATATTTTTCTTTCAAGACAACATTTTAATGGTAAAGTTTCAGTCTCAAAAATTACCACTCTGAAAAGGTGGTTATAATCTTGCTTTTTCACACTAGAATTTGAAATTTAAAGTTAAATTTTTTAAATGTGCTATCCTTGCAAAATTTTTGTGAAAAGAAAACTTTACCATAAGGTTTCCAAATCTAGATTTAAACTATAACATAGACTCTCAGATGCCCTCAGATGCATTCATTATGTCTCCTAGATGCAATATGTTCTTAAAATCTTTTCTGAGAAGAAAATGTGTACTTCCAGGATCATTAGGATAATTAACATGAATTTGAGAAAACCAGTATTATTCTCTGTTTCCTGATACTGCCTATGCTATGTTGACACCTGGTTTTTTTTTTTTTTTTGAAGAAAAAATATATTTTACTGAAATGGCACAGGTACAAGATTGTATGACAAATTATATTGAATTCCCTTAAATAAATTCACAGAAAGGCTGTTTCACAATATTTCATTTTCATTAACTTTAGTGGAAGTGGTTTTCCAGAGTTAACATCTCAGACAATAATCTATAACATCTTTAAGACCATTGAATATGCATGATTTATTTTATAAGCCTGTCACTTCACAGATTTACCAAAGCTCAGTAAAAATATATATGTGTGTGTGTGTGAATATATATATATATATTTTTCAACCAGTCACAAGAATTAGAAATTCACCCCTTATCAGTACTTGGCAACTTTTATGTTCAAAATTAGCTGTCAAACACTACTCGTATATCAGTTCTCTTTCTCTTGGTCAAAGAGTTTTTGGGGGAAAAGTTCTTGAAGTACATCAGACAGGCATATAATGGGATCTTGGGTAAAGGATTCATTGTGAAGACAGCAGTTTATAAAGAATCCACTCTCTTTCAGAATTCCACATCTTATTTTGGGGAATATATCTTTTCACAAGATCCCAGGAACTAAACAACATAGAAGAGTTCAAGTGTTGAGTTTACCAGGTTATTTGCCATTTCTTGCCTCCCAAATTCAAGGCCAGTGGTAGTCGCTAGGGTACATTTTCTGTGAATTGAAAATCACGAGACAGGAAATACATTTATCGTAATAATTTCCTAGAATCAGTTAGCTCCCTGTGCCCATTAAACGTACATTTGAGTATGACAGAGTTTCAGAGAAAAACAATGAAACAATCACTATGATAGCTGAAATATGGCTTCATAGGAAACAGGGCTACATTTAATTAGCTTCGATTGTTTATGTGTCTTTTCTGTTCTTGTTATAGTTCATATCACTGGCATGGATTCAAAAGCCAATCTTCCGATTTAAGTTACTACCAAAATTTACAAACTTGACGTGAAGATTACATTGTATTTACAAATAACTTGGCACTTACAGAATAAATTATTGACTTTTCTTTAAATCTAGACCAGGGCACCCATGGTTCAGGCAAATGGTAAAGCCTGACGCCTTATTATATATTATGCTACATTAACATGAATAAATAAGTTTCCAGCTGGTAATTCATCCACAGCGCTGGCCCTGGTGCTGAAAACATGTACCTTCTGTTTCTAATCCATGGAGAGGGTAGAGAAATTATTAGTCCAGAGAGAGCAAAGGTTGCATGTTTTCTTCTTCATTTTTATCCATGCGTTTAAGCACTGTAGGATCCACAACTGACTGGGATCTGGAAATGATAAAGCCAGTGTCAGCTCGTTACTGCCAAACAAACACATTCTCTTCTCTGTCTTTTCTCCTTTATTACTTATCTCTTGGATGTGGATTAACTTCTACATCAAGGGATTTATGAACTGAGAATGCCACACATTGAGAGAAACACACACTCATGGTGATTGTTTCAGAGGAAACAACCCCCTCTGGCCCCTGAATACAATAGGGCACAGCAGAGGATTCTAAATACACAATAATAGGCTTAAGTTCTCATCTTTACAATCAAGAAGAGCCCTTTCTCTGAGTCTGAGAATTTCTAGTACAGGACTGATGTATTCCAAGACAACATCACCAAAAGGGGAAATTATTATGGTAAATTTACCATTATAAGAAATGAAGTAGAAATAATAGGAGCCTTGATTTCTGGCTTAAAGAGCTCTATGAAATAACTTCGACAGGAAATGTGCATTTTTAACCATCTTTTTTTTTTTTGTTTTAATACATAATGAGCACATTAGGACAAAATCAATATTTCAATATGAGTTTTGTTAAATATTTCCACTAGAACATCTGAATAAAATCAGTCCTATTCTTGAAAATCTATGAAATGGTTTAAAACTTTAAAAGACTTTAAAAACCTCTCTTGTTTAGGCAGCAGTACTTTACTATTAGAAAAACAAATAATGTGAAAACCCTTACATATGCTTTTGATAGCAGGTGGGAATTACATCTCAGTTCATCACTAGAAAACAACATGAAACTGAGGAGGAAGAAAGTCAGTGAAATGTGCTACTGTGGTGGCAGGAAGCTGCCATCTTAATGGCTATGGCATTAAAGAAGCAGTCGTCCTTTTAAATTTCTCCTCTGTAATGAATTTTTCCCCTGCTGCTGCATTCCAGCCATTTGGTTATTGCTGGGACAATATGCATCTTAGTAGACCTCATTAACTTTCAAAAAGAAAGACTATAAGTGAAAATACAACCACACGTGCTAATGAAAAATAACAGCAATGGAAGGAATTATCAAAGCAAAAATAATTACAAGATTAACTGATAAATTGACTCTTTCATTTAAATAAACTTAAATTCATTTCTAAAGAGAGAATGAAGAAGGTGAGAACAGTTATATCAAGAGGTTTATTTTCTAAGTTATTTTCACTGTTTTATCTCAATAATAGGTATTAGATGCATAAATCAGAATGGAGACTAACCTCAGTTGAATATGGTGTGTGTTTGTGTGTGTGTGTGTGTGTGTGTGTGTGTGTGTGTGTGTGTGTGTGT
>ML662442.1:26190920-26480262 GCA_007570785.1 Antilocapra americana
TGTGTGTGTGTGTGTGTGTGTGTGTGTGTGTGTGTGTGTGTGTGTGTCTGTGCAGGAGAGAGAGGAAGAAAGAGGGAAAGGGGCAATGATAATTTATCTTAGAAAACAGTACATGAATAAAATACACTTTAACACAATTGACAATTACATAAAACACTTAATAATTAGACCTGTAACATTATTTTTCTTAGACTCAACTAAAATAATTGGTTCCCCAAGATGAATCCATGCTAAAATATGCAGAGGTTCATTAAATGTCCTGCCCTAGAGTGTCAGCGTGACAACTAGTGCCCACTGGACCATAAGCTCCATAAGCAAGGACTTTATCAGTGTCTCTTCTTGCTACAGACACAGTGTGTGTCAGAGTCTGTTACACAGTAGGATTTCAGTGTCTTAATTCTTATCCAATAAATACTTTCCAAACTGAAAGAAGCTGGATGTCAAGCATTCAAACTGGAGAGTGATGAAGATAGAGCAATTTATCCTGTGAAGAAAAAAATTCTTTACAGAAGTTATTTTTTTTTTCATGACACAGAGCCCTGGAAGGGCTTTATTCATTTTTTTAAATTGTTTTTGCCATACATTGTCATGATATCACCATGGGTTTACATATGCTTCCCCTCCGGAACCCCCCTCCCTCCTCCCTCCCCCCCGGGAAATCTCGCTGCACCAGCCCTGAGCATCAATCCTGGGCTGGCGATTGATTAGACACATGACAATTAACATGCTTCAATGCCCTTCTCCCATATCATCCCACCCTTACCCTCATCCACAAAGTCCACGAGTCTATTCTATACATCTGCGTTCCTTTTGTTGTCTCCCATGTTGGGTTCTCGTTACTGTCTTTCTAAATTCCATATATATGCGTTAATATACTGTATTGTTGTTTTTGCTTCTGGCTTACTTCACTCTGGATAATGGGCTCCAGTTTCGTCCATCTGAGTAGAATTGCTTCAAATGAATTTTTTTTTAATGCTGAGTAATATTCCATTGTGTATATGTACCACAGCTTTCTTATCCATTCATCAGTTGATGGGCATCTAGGTTGTTTCCATGTCTTGGCTATTGTAAACAATGCAGCGATGAACATTGGGGTACACGTGGCTCTTTCAATTCTGGTTTCCTCGGTGTATATGCCCAGCAGTGGGATTGCCGGGTCATATGGCAGGTCTATTTGCAGCTTTTTAAGGAACCTCCACACTGTTTTCCATAGTGGCTGTACTAGTTTGCATTCCCACCAACAGTGTAAGAGGGTTCCCTTTTCTCCACATCCTCTCCAGCATTTGTTGCTTGTAGACTTTTGGATGGCAGCCATTCTGACTGGTGTAAAGTGGTACCTCATTGTGGTTTTGATTTGCATTTCTCTGATAATGAGTGATGTTGAGCATCTTTTCATGTGTTTGTTAGCCATTTTTATATCTTCTTTGGAGAAATGTCTGTTAAGTTCTTTGGCCCACTTTTTAATTGGGTTGTTTATTTTTCTAGAATGGAGCTGCAGGAGTTGTTTGTATATTTTTGAGATTAATTGTTTGTCTGTTGCTTCATTGGCTATTATTTTCTCCCATTCTGAAGGCTGTCTCAGAAAAGTTATTTTAAAATCTCACAAAGTATACAAATGTTGAGGTACATCCTAATAATATTAATACACACCAAAGCGCTTCAAACAGCATAGAGCCTACACATTTAGCATTTGCTATAATGCTCTATTAAAACACACATTGTGTACACACACACACACACACACACACACATCTTATATACTGTTACTTTCCTTAACTACTTTGGTGGCTCAGACGGTAAAGCATCTGCCTGCAATGCAGGAGACCTGGGTTCAATCCCTGGGTCGGGAGGATTCCCTGGAGAAGGAAATGGCAACCCACTTCAGTACTCTTGCCTGGAAAATCCCAAGGATGGAGGAGCCTGGTAGGCTACAGTCCATGGGATCACAAAGAGTCAGACATGACTGAGCAACTTCACTATCTTTCTTTCATGGCAATTTTAATAAAATATTTTAAATTGCATTGCACTATTCAACCTGGGATTAAGTTTCTAGTTTGCTTTTATCATGCACTACAGATGTTAGAATTGTCCAGTTATGAACTCTACTGGCTCCATATGCAGAGAAATTCCTCAATAAAGTGAGACAGAAAGAAACAATTACTGATTAAGCCTTTTTTGGTATTTAATCGTCCCAAGTGTACTGTTGTTTTAGTCAAGATTTTCTTTTTGCCCTCTTGTACAAAACAACAGGGTTATCTGCACACGACTGGTTATTGAATTGGTCTTTTTCAACTACAATAGAGGAAGCTATCTGTCATTAACTCATAGTATATCTTAGTCTCCAAGCTCTACTATCTTTCAATGAATAACTTTTCCCCATGAAAACCTGTAGTTTAACTTTAATTATTCAGGTATTCATTTATTATGCATTTACAATATTGTGCTATAGCTTAGTGTTTGAAAGACTAGATTTGGACAGAAATGGATTCCAATTCCACTTCCTGTGATTTACTAGTTCTGTGACCAAGGGGAGGTTATTTAAATGTCCTAAGATTCTGTTCCCTTACTTGTAAAATGGGGAAGTAACATCTATGTCATACAGGATCACACTAAGGATCAAGTGAAATAATGCATGCTGAACCCCCAGCATTAATTCTAGCAGAGAGCATATGGCAGCAGTTAAAGAAACAACTTAAAGAATCCTACTGCCTGTGTTCCAGTGTTAGCATTGTGGCTTCGTAGCTATGGAACACGTAGAAGTTACTTACCTTCTCTGTTTTCGGGTTTCCTCATCAATAAGATGGATACAGTATCACATTATTAGTTGTTTAGAAAAGCAAAGGAGTTGGTGTATACAAAACATTAGATAAGGTTTGGCAAGTAGTAACAATAAATGCTGAATATTATTTAATAAAATGGAAGCACATATTACCCATAACCTTAATGAGCTTTGTATTCTTTCACCTAATCGTGCTCTCTCTCCACAAATCTACACAGAACATAACCTCCCTATAGTGCTCAACTGTTGCGTCCGGCTCTTTGCGACCCCATGAACCTGCCAGGCTCCTCTGTCCATGGGATTTTACAGACGAGAATAATGGAGTGGGTTGCCATTTCTTCTTCCTATACAAGAAGCTGAATTCATCCAAAGGAACAGTTATCTACAAATCGTTGGTGAAGGACTGATTTTCTCCCCTCTCAATCTAAAAATGATATAACACTGGAAAAGAAAATGAAGGAAAGGTGGAATCTACAAACAATTTCCTCCCATCCTTGATGGGGAACTGCTATTCTCTGCCAGAGAGAAGGTAAAAATCACAGGAATCAACTCTCTTGATCTCATTCTTGAGGAGTTTTCAAATAGAACCATACAAGCTTCACAGGATGCAAAACCTATACGAAACAAAGGGTGTCTGAAATTCCAATCGGCCCAAGTTAGAAGCAAGAAACTCAAGGTTGGGGAAGTCATCATGCTATGAGCCAAGTCTGCAGGGGACAAAATAGCCTGATTAACTGGAAAAGAGAAGCAGGATCCAAAAAGACTTCAAAAGGTGAATTGCCAGAACCAAATCTAACAGGATGATGTCAATCAATTAAAATAATGTACTTAGAAGAAAGAGCTAAATATAGAAATAGAGAATTATGAGGATAAAGGTCTAGAAGTAAACAGACTAGTTTTAAGGAGCTCAATATGAGTCAGCAATGTACCTTGACTGCCTGAACGACAGCAACAGTGACAACAAGAGTAAACAAAGGAAGCCAATGAGGTCTACGATGCAGAGCCAGGATTCCGGGATCTCAATGGAAGCAGTGATAGCATCAGATATCACCTCTATATTTCTAAACACTGCACTTACAAGGGGCCACTGATGGACAGCAGAGAACTCCTTCATTCATTTGACTGGTAACTAGTGAGCATCCTTTGCGCACCACACTCTACTCCAGGCACTGAAGATTCAGATGAGAACGGATAGACAAAGCCACTGAAGGCTCCCTGAAGTTTACATTGCAGGATGAAAGGGATAAATAATTAAATCAAACCAATCATTTCACAGGCTAACAATGAGCTATAAAGAAAATAAAGGGGATGATTGATTGGAAGTGGCTAGAATGCAGAGTAGAGCTTATTAAGACCTAGTGACTAACCAAAAGACCTTCTGGAGGAGGTGACCTTCGACTGGGGCCAGCCATTGGAAGACAGAGGAAAAGGACACTCCAACCAGAGGCTGAAGGAGAATAAGGAAAAATGCTTTGTGTGAAAGGTGGAGAGAAAAGGGAGACAAACTTGAAGGAAAGAGGTAGGCAGAGTCAGATTATGCAGCATATTGTAAGTCCCAATATGTAATTGATTGTATGCATTGTATAATTACCAGTCACTAAAAATTCAAAGCAGAGAAGTGAAATGATCTGATTTACATTTTTAAAATATTATTTTGATTGACACATGGATAATAAATGGAGAAGGATAAGGGTAGAGGCAGACAGCAGGTAAGAAACTTTGTAGGAAGTGCAGGTGATGAGGATACAGCTGAGGCTGCAGAGGATAGGAGAGAAGGATGCTCAGAGGAAGGGACCGCCCTAGTTAACAAGTCACAGAAGGAGGGGCTGACAGAAAGAAGCATCGCTAGCTGGCAAGGGAAAAGAACAGAGGATGCCTATGAGAGCTGTCTCCGAATCCTCCTATAGCTCAGTTCTAGAGTGAGGGCACTCTGTCATGCTGTCACAGAAGAGCAGAAAAAAGTTATGTTCACAACGTAAAAGACTGTACCTCATAGACTGGAATCCTGTTCCATTACATATAGACTATGTGACTTCAGGATACAAATGTCTGCTTAAGAGGGTTGCTATGAAACTTAAATGAATTTTACCCAAAAAAAAGTACCGGGTAAGGGCTTAACTCAAGGCTTCCCTGGTAGCTCAGCTGGTAAAGAATCTGCCTGCAATGCAGGAGACCCTGGTTCAATTTCTGGGTCAGGAAGTTCCCCTGGAGAAGGGACAGGCTACCCACTCCAGTATTCTTGGGCTTCCCTAGTGTCCACCTGCAGTGCAGGAGACCTGGGTTCGATCCCTGGATTGGGAAGATTCCCCTGGAGGAGGGCATGACAACCTACTCCAGCATTCTTGCCTGGAGAATTCCCATGGACAGAGGAGCCTGGAGAGCTGCAGTCCATGGGGTCACAAAGAATCAGACATGACTGAGCAACTAAGCACAGTACACAAGTGCCTAACTCAAGAGAAGTTGGTAATAAATGATAGATTGTAATAATTGTCATTATTAGGATTTTTGTTTTTATCAGAAGGAACCTATCCTTAGGCAATGGTGTTTAACCATTTTTGTCTTAGAAAACTTTGAGAATGTGATGAAAGATGCCTTCTCTCCAGAAAACAATGCACTATACACACAAACATACACACGTATATGTGTGTATATATGTTAGCCACTCAGTTGTGTCTGACTATTTGTGACCCCATGGACTGTAGCCCACCAGGCTCCTCTGTCTATAGAATTCTCCAGGCAAGAATACTGGAGTGGGTTGCCATTCCCTTCTCCAGGTATCCTACACTGTAGACAGAATCTTTACCCTCTTAGCCACCAGGGGAAAAATATATATATATATATATATATATATATATATATATATATATATTATATACACCTGTATATATTATACACACACACACATACATATATATATATATATACCTACACATATACACACACAGTTTTGAACACAAGTTTTAGCACTTAACAGACTCCTTTGAGAGCCCATCAATGAACCCTTTCAGCAGAGCATAAAACTCAAATTAGGAAGACTTGTTTTAAAGGGAAATGAGTTGAGGAACCAGAGATTCATTTACACATAATCTTGTCAATTAATGGAGAAATTAAAGCTGGAGCTGTCACTGACCTTCCCATTTTGTCCAAGTTGTTGTGGAGCAATCTGGGGGAGAAAGGCATCACACACACACACACACACACACACACACACACACACACACACACACCCCAGCATCAGCAACAGCAACAAATAAGTCAGTCTAAAGTAACAGGGTTGTCACTGCATGAGTCAGTGGTAACTGAAAGACCATAAGATTGTCATCAGAGAAGGATGTAAGACAGTGTTGGGGGTGACATTTAAGATGCTCTTGGGTCCTCCCTGAACTAGGTGAAGAAAAATCGTAGGAGCTGTGGTTCCTGCATTTCCAGGATGGGAGATCAACCAAGAAATATTTGTTGTCATCATCCAAATGAAGCTGGGCTGGTACAGCTGGGGGTAGCATGAGCATTGGCAGTCTCCTGGTTTGCTACAGAACGTGAACTCAGAGTCGGCTGTGCGTTTGCATGTGTCCAGCACCTCCCTGCCCTCGATCACCAGTAGACTATGGCAAGACATATGTTTTACACACACTGAATCCAAAACATTTAGGGAAGCTTCTATTACAGAGCACGTGTTGAATAAGTATGCATTGATTGAGAGAAAACAGGCATAATAACACCATAAGAGTTAAAGCAGAAAATTAGATATTCTCGACAATGAATTCTGTAAAGATTAAAGCTGTATGGAAACAGAAGGTTTTGCCCCAGGAGTGGCTACATAGAAACTGTTAAACAGAAACCTGGCACAGATACTGAAAAAGGAGCAGAAGCTTTGAATGATAATGTTTGAAGTGTGTGTGTATGCGTGTGCTTGCTATGGATCCCTTTCTTCAAATGAAATCTTACACAGAAGTCCAAAAAATTGTTTAGACAGACTCACCACAGTGGAGAGGGGCACTGTTCCCACACCACCCCACTTGCCCTGAGGCACTCAACTAGAAACTTAAAATACAGTTTGAAAACCCACTGGATTGGGTAACTTCTAAAGGCCAGCTAGACTCTCTGTGAATCTGGAGCAGAACTCTGAGATGAAGTTACCTTGAATGACTTTATCTTTGACTCAAAACTCCTAGACATCCAAACACAATATAAAATCTGGAGCTGTATCAAGCGTCTCCACCCTGGCCCAGCCCACTTCCCAGGTACCCCCAGCTTACCTCTTCATGGACTTGGGGGAGAGCTCCTTCTCTACCTCCTTGACAGGCATGCTGTAGGAATCCACATTGTATTCACTGTCGTCATCATACTCGTGGTCCAGCAGTGTTCTTGCCCAGGTTCCCATGTCATAAGGGGGAAGCATTCCTCCAAACTCAGAGGGCAGAATCTCAGGATGAATTAGTTGGTGTAGACTGTTCAGGTTGTTACCATGCAAAAATATCTACATCACAAGAACAGGGTGGGGAAAACACACAGAGGAGAATAAATATCATGTAGATACCAGGGTTAGGAGGAGGAATTGAGGATAGACAGAGCCAGAACAAGAGTTTTCCATGTCTGTTAACACATTTAAGCCTCTCTTCTACTCTGTGAAACAGGCAGGCTGATATCATAATCCTAATATTTCATATAAAAATCCTGAGGCTTAGGGACTTTAAGTAGCTTCTAGAAGGTCAGATCATTTTTAAAGAATTGGAACTGGAAATTTAGTTCCCTGCTTCATAGCTGGGACCATGAGCAGAATCTAATGTGCCTACTTCGATCTTCACATTATCCTGATGTTAGTTGTGCAAAGCTGATGATGTGCATAATGAATGCTATTAAAAAGAGACTTTTCTCATGAGGGACTCATCAACTGCTGAGCCCATTCAAGTTATTGAACCCCAAAGCTGTCACCAGTATGGCTTTGTCATTATCATCAATAAAAATAAGAATACTGTAACCACTAAATTACTGCTTTATAATGCCAAGTATGTGATGTAAATAAAAGTAGATTAGCATCATCACAATGAAAGGTTGACCGAAGAGTCACATCCCAAAGGAGTTATGTCCTGTAATGTTGCCAGCATCTTCTCTGCTACAGATTTCCATGTTTATCATTCGAATCGTAAATGGAATGAGTTGAAACTGTAAAGCTGTGTGTATATGTTAATCATCATTATTACTGTCTACACAGAGCTTTTTGTTAAATTGGAGCATCACTTAAGTTACATAGTCAAGATTTGTTTCTCCCTAAATAGTTACCTCTTTTCTCTTCTTTTATATCAATCTCAAAACTGCAGATCAGTCTTCTCTAATAAAGTACTACTGTCATCTTATATAGCTTTATCTATTTATTTAAAGATTATAGCTTATAAGTGGCTTAGAAATAATCTCATAGTTCAGGTTCAAGATGAACGAGCTAAGACATTCATCTTGCTTTCCATACTTTTAGAATCCACTTAAGTAAATATTTTGGAAAACAAAGAAAGACTGTGTGTGCATTTGCTTAGTCATTCAGTAATGTCCAACTCTGTGACTGCATGGACTGTAGCCTGCCAGGCTCCTCTGTCCATGGGGATTCTCCAGGCAAGAATACTAGAATGGGTTGCTATGCTCTCCTCCAGGGGATCGTCCCAGGGATTGAACCCAGGTCTCCTGCACTGCAGGCAGATTCTTTACCATCTGAGCCACCAGGGAAGCCCAAAGAAAGCCAAAGAAAGACTAGTTTATATCGAATAAATTGATAAGAATGGGAGTCACCAATCAACAAGTAATACTAACAAATTATGGAAGAGTATAAAAGCACATGAGAGCAGGTACTGGCCCAAATGATCACAGCAAGTGGCTGGTGGAATACATAATACTACAGAGGTGGAAGATACTTTCTGACCCAAGTCAAATCAGGCCCTTTGCAAGTTTTCCACCTCCCCACTCCTATTTACAGAGCACAACAGCCTAGGAAAACACACACACCCCTATAATTTTCCTGGGAAGATGAAATTCTAGTGCCTGAAATCCCTACTTTATTAGGTATACAACCTTCCTTTCATCAGATGTGTTGCTTCACATCAGAAACCTTCTCTTTCAAGTCATGCAAGAGTTATGGCGATAAATTCATAGAAAAGTAAATGGAATTCACACTACTTCTTCTCTTTTTGCCAATGCTCTATTACCTCCTCCCTCAACATCGCTCTCAGCTTTGGCCTTGTTTCCTCTTTCCCTGAAAAAAAACAGGGCAACCAGATGAGATCCACCCACTAGCATCTGTGTCCATATGCTTTGCCTTTGCTCCCAGCACAGTGGAAGAATACACTCTACAAAGGCCAAACCCTCCACCTGTGCACTAGAATTCATCCCCTCTTCCACTCAGTTATATTTCCCAAACAATTATCTCTTGTTTCTCTCACATCATCAGATTTCCTCTTTGTTCTGTATGTTTTCCATCAAAGAACAAACATACCAACTCTACTCTTGCCTCCCCTCAGATAGATGCATTAAACCTATCTTGACCCTACTTCTATTTCCAGTTATTACCCTATTTTCTCCTTCCTCTTACTGCAAAATTCAACAAAGGAATTATCTATATTCATTGTCCAAGTACATTTGTCCCATTTTTCCTGAATCCAGTCCAAATAGGTTTGCCTCCCACCATTACATGGAAATAGCTCTTGTCAAGCTCCTTCTCACTGCTAAATTCAGTGTCCAATAATTCTCTATGCTTATTTTTCTTAAACTCTCAGCAGCACTGGATAGAGTAGATTATTCTGCTCAATGAAAACATTTTCTCCCAGGATCTCTTCGTTTCCTACTATCTGATAGATGCCTTCTTCAGTCCCTTTTGCTGGTTGATCCACTTCTGCAATATCTTCCCATCAGAGAACTTCGGGCTTCAGTTCTTGGCTTTATTATCTTCTCTAACTGCACTCAGGTAATTCAGAAGTCAACCCTAAATATTCATTGGAAGGACTGATGCTGAACCTGAAGCTCCAATACTTTGGCCACCTGATTCGAAGAGCCAACTCATTGGAAAAGATCCTGATGCTGGGAAAGATTGAAGGCAGGAGGAGAAAGGGACGACAGAGGATGAGATGGTTGGATGGCATCACTGACTCAAGGGACATAAGTTTGAGCAAACCTTGGGAGACTGAAGGACAGAGAAGCCTGGTGGTCAGGGGGTCGCAAACAGTCAGTCGGATATGACTTAGTGACTAAACAACAACAAGGTTTACATATCGCCCATACACTGAAAATGTATATCTTGAATCCAGACCTCTCTTTTGAACTCCATATTAGTATTTCTACTCTCTGTATCACAATCAATGGGCCCCTCGAATATATTGTATCTAAAACAGAACTTATAACTTTCTCCCTTAAATCAGATTCTCCCTACTTTCAAGGTCAACTAATGGTACAAATATGCTTCTAGTTACTCAGGCCAAAACTCTGGACTCATCTTTTACTTCTCTCATAATCTAAGTTGTCAGTATATTCTTTTGGTGCTACCTCCAAAATCTGTCCTAAATTCAAACATCTGAACAACTCCACTGCTACAACCCTAACTCACCTCCTATCACCCTTTCCACTGTCCTATGGCACTAGCCTCCTAACGGCTCTCCCTGCTTCTACTCTTGCCACCAGCAGCCAGAAGGACCGTGTCAAACATCAGTCAGATCACATGAGTCTGCTCACAATCCCCCACTGGCTTCTCCTTTCTCTTAGAGTAAATCCTTTAAGATCCTCTATGAACACCTTCAGTGATCACATCTCCTTCAGCTCATCTGCTGGAGCACCCACACACACATTTGTCTCATCATTTATTGAAGTTTTACTACATTCTCCCCCTTATATATTTTTCTTTCTCCATTTCACTCAAGAAGTCTGGTCCGTTGAGGCTCCTTTGCCTCAGATTACCTTACAATTATACTTAGGCTGAATCTTTTAATTAAAAATTTTTAAAGCTTAAAGTTTTATTTTCCTAAACTATGCCATTAAAGAGGTTATGGTAGGAGACCATAATTACAGGAAGAGAAGGGTAAAATATTTTTAAGAATTAGCAGGGAGTAGAAGAGAGAGTCCATGATACTGAGGAAGAAGTAGAATCTTATGACAACTAGTAGGAAAATCTGTTTCCTGTCAGCTCTTGGGGTGTGTCAGGACCACATCCATGGACCAGCAAAAAGTTCACTGGGATGGTGGATTCAAACCTAGTCACTGGATTCTAACTTCACTAAAGATGCTTGGGTCCAAAAAGAGACATAAATTCAAGGAACTAATACTAGCTTGAACGGTGAATATGTCAAAAGTGGCCATGATGGATTGTAAATTAGACTATACATGAACTATTCCAGACATTGGTGAAATTTTGAGAAGGGATCTCTGTAACACTTAAGGTTGACATTCCTATCAGCCCAGCATGTTGGAAACTCAAAGTCTGCTTTAAGAAAATGAAGAACTAAATGTCCATTTGTGAAAGATAATTCACAACTTTTCTTTAGGTTTTCTTTTACCAGTTTTTCAGAACAGATTTATAGCATCTGCATTATAAGACGCCTGAGTAATACTGTAAGGGTGAATCACTTGGGATTCTAGGAAGGAAATATAACAATAATTTTGTAGTATGCATTGATTATATAAGCAGAAATTAAGGGTGTTTTAATTTATAATTATTTTCTCATATAAAAATTCCCAAGTCGTATAGTTTTAATTAAAATGATAAAATTCAAATACCTCATGTCCATCTAGAATAGTGCCAGCAATGTCTTCTTGTAGGCATTGTCAAAATCATCAAATCCCACCAAATAACTCCCAAACCTAGAGCTTTCCTCGGTTGTAGATTTGACACTCTTAAGTCTTTTCAACAGCAGAATCACGTCAAAATAATGGTACAACAAGTCACCCCTGCTAACTCATTTCACTCTGACTGAAAGCCCAGATCTGGTGACAGTGTGCAAGGCCCTCCAAGAGCTGGCACACGTGTTATCACCCATCTAATGCCCTACTATCCTCTCCAATAGCTCATTTGGCTCCAACTTTTCTGGCCTCCTTGTGTGCGTGCTAACTCACTTCAGTTGTGTCCAACTCTTTGGACCCTATGCACTGTAGCCCACCAGGCTTCTCTGCCCATGGAATTCTCCAGGCAAGAATACTGGAGTGGGTTGCCATGCACTCCTCCAGGGAATCTTCCTGACCCAGGGATTGAACTCATGTCTCTTATGTCACCTGCACTGGCAGGCAGGTTCTTTACCACTAGTGCCACCTGGGAAGGCCTCCTTGTTAGTTGTCAAATATTCCAGGCTTGTTTTTACCCAAGGACCATTGCCTTTGCTAGTCCCTGTACCTGGAATAGTCTTCCCAGTAAATCCATATTTTCAGTTCTACTATCTCCTAACTAAGATTTAGAGCAAATGGTTTCACCTTCCATGCCTCATTTTCCCAACCATAAAAGAAGAAAAATAATAATGCTTACCCTAAAGCCTTGTTGGGAGGACTAAATGAGTTAACATATTGAAAGTACTTAGAACAGCTTGTGGTGTAGAGTGAATGCTACATTAGCAGTTCATTGGTATCATTTGTACTAAAAACCCCAGCAGGTACTTTGGATCACCTGATCATCCCTTCACAAAAGAATGCTTGAAAGTGTTATTTTTGAGGCACGCCAATCCATTGTTTTGAAATATAAATTGCAAATTAACTTGATTTACAAATATTCATTGGAAGGACTGATGCTGAAGCTGAAACTCTAATATTCTGGCTACCAGATATGAAGAGTCAATTCATTGGAAAAGAATCTAATGCTGGGAAAGATTGAGAGCAGGGGGAGCGGGGGACAATAGAGGATGAGATGGTTGGATGGTGTCACCGACTCAATGGACATGAGTTTGAGCAAACTCCGGGAGTTGCTGAAGGACAGGGAAGCCTGGTGTGCTGCAGTCCATGGGGTCGCAAAGAGTCACATATGACTTAGCGACTGAACAACAACAAATTAACTTGAATCTTGGTGACAGAAATAATTCCTAACATAAATTATCATTGTCTACAGAATTGTTCCTCCTAAATTAATAAAATGTACTCAACAAATTCATAAGCAGAAAACTCTGTTCACAAATGTTTGAAACCAACACACACCTAACATTGATTTTACTTTCACACTCACAGTAAGGCTTTATGGCCCTAAAATACCTGAAGTGCCTTCTCTTTCACTGAGAAACATGGAAAATTATCTTCTGTATGAATTTAGAAGTAACTATATTTTACTGTGGAGCTAATCATTTGAAAATTGGTCACAGCACAGTGGTAAAAATATCTCTAAATGCGAAGCTATTTGGATTCAAATGTTAACTCTACAACTTTACAGCTGTGTAAATGAGTAAGCAAGTTATTTATCCATCTTAAAACTTACTTTCCTCAGCTTTGAAATAGAAAATGACGTTACTAATCATACTTTTCAAAGATGTTTGCAGGATAAGATGAAATAATGTATATTAAATGCATTTTAAAATCATTTTGATGATTAATGTGTTCGGTATTGTAGTATGGGGGCTTCTCAGGCGACACACTGGTATAGAACCCACCTGCCAATGCAGGAGACACAAGAGATGCAGGTTCCATCCCTGGGTCAGGAAGATCCCCTGGAGGAGGAAATGGAAACCTGCTTCATATTCTTGTCCAAAAAAATTCCATGGACAGAGGAGCCTGATGGGGCTACAGTCTATGGGGTCAGAAAGAGTTGGACACGAAGGAGTGACTGAGCACATGTACTGTGTCAAATAAGTTATATAAATTTTTGTATTCTCAGAAAAATGATTATTTTGGAACATACTAAATAAATCTAGTTGTTGGATAAAACTAAATCTTGGAATTCAAGTAACCTGTAATTTCAAGAAATATTAAAATTTCTACACATGAACATTCTGTCTGTAATGTATGATTGCTCATGACAATCACTACAAAATTATATTAGATATCATAAAATTCACCATATATAATGCAATACATATTGTGAAATAACTAACACTCATTTATCAACATGTAAAAACTTCTGTCTAAACGTTATATGAAATTAAGTGTACCAATAACAACACAGTAATATGGCATAATTATTTATTTTTACTTTTAAACCGAGGCTTTAATATATGATGAACATGCTAAAATATTCTCCCCATTTGTAGAAAAGCAAGAGAGCTAGTTTTTAAATATTTCTTTCACAGATACATGGTTCAAAATTAATCACAAGGTTTTAAGTTTTGTAAAATACCTTTTATGTTAAATAGTTACATTCAGTATAGAAGCACATGTTTGCTATAGCAAATGTTATACACACAGTATGCATCATAATTTATTGAATGGGGAGTGGAAAGGAAACAAACAAAAAAAAGAAGCAAACAAATACCCTCTTCCGAGTCTTCTCCTTCAGGAAAGGCCGGATCACGGTGTACAGGGCATGGATGTACCATGGTTGGTTAACAAAATGAATTCCTCCAAATCGTGCTGGGAAACTATCCTAGAGTAACACGGAAGGGGGGAAGAAAATCAAAACATGCTTTAAAACATTGAGAAGGTTAAGGGAAGGCATTATGGTGAACAAATTTGTTATTCCACACACTTAAATGAGATTATCTGTATAGCAAAAGAGAAAAAGAAAAAAGAACCTTACTGCAATTAACATTGTAAATTTCATATGGAAACTGAAGGAATATGTAAGAAAGCACATCTTTCTCAAGAACTGGTTGTTGATAGGAATTTCAGTGTTTTTAAGAGTGCCACATTTCAAGCTTGCAAATTCCTGACAGTCATTATAAACCAAGAAATATAAATAAAAGACCTGAGAAATTTGTTGCATAATGAATCTATGTTAGATATGCGTGTATTTAATTACATTTAAATTAAAATGTTTTATTAATTTTCAACATAGACAACTATAATGTAAGGGCTGTCGCATATCAAACTCATTTTATTCTCTTTATTATCAACTTTACTATGAGCACTCTTCTTATTCCAGCTACCAAAAAAAGGAAATGTGCTTAAGCAAAATAAAAACCTGGAAGTGTAGTGTAAGCAAATTTGCACACGCATTTTGTCAGGTTAAATGAAAGTCACACACTCTCTTCTCATCCCACGGGAGGAAAATGGGGCTATTGCAATGCCAGCTTCTCTTTCAGTAAGAACTCTCTTGTGCAAGATTTGCATCTGAAGTGATGCAGAGGTGTTTTCTTCCTATCTGTGACTAAATAAGTGCGTCTCAAGTCCTCCCCCAAATCTGAATAGAATCCTTAAATCAAAGAGATTACCACATTTGACAGTCCTAAGATTCTGCATAAATGCTCCTGATGGTTCAAAATTCCATGCTGAGCTAACTACAAAAGTCTCGTATTAAAAATCCATCCACTAGAAGTCTCTCTTGAGTGGCATCATAATAATTAACATATTTCTGGATACTACGTAGAGCATAAATAAGAACAAAAGAAAATGAAATCACTGTAAATCTATTTTCTTAATTTAAATTTCCTCTTGAATAAGATTCAAAAGATTTGAAAACACTATTTTGTTTTTAGGGAACATATGAGCCTTAAGGGCTTGGTTGGCTCAGACAGTAAAGAATTAGCCTGCGATGCAGGAGACCTGGGTTCAATCCCCAAGTGGAAAAGATCCCCTGTAGAAGGGAATGGCTTGTGACTCCAGTATTCTTGCCTGGAGAATTTTAAGGACAGAAGTGCCCAGCAGGCTCAGTCCATGGGGGTGCAAAGAGTCAGAAACGACTGAACGACTAATGCTTTCATTTTATGAGCATTAGAAATTAATTAGTGATTTTGTACATTGGCTTTTGAGTCAACAAACATTTTTTTGGCAAAGAAATTTCTATCTCTGAGAATAATGCACTATGAAAACACCACAGTACTTCTAATAATAAACTGGTAAAATGTGTCTTATTCTATGTCGGTGTCTTATTTCTTTTATAAATTTATGGTTTTCATTCATCAAAAGATTATTGCAAAACCAAAATGAATCAGGTAGAAAAGAAGACATAGTTGTTTTTAAATCATGACATTTTTATACATAAAAAGAAGATAATGTATATACAGTGAAAAGAATACTAAAATGTGCCCTCCATTCAGCTTAAGAAATAGAATATGCTAGTAACCTTGAAGTTCACTGTATTTTCATATTCTTTCACTTACCCACATTTTAAAATTTCATTTTTTATTTCAAATATAAGCATTTATTTTGATATTTTATATTATAAATATATAAATGTCATATTTATTTTATATTTTGCATCTTTATTTTCATATCTTATGTTTTTGCTATGTGTGTTAGTTGCTCAGTCATGTCCGAATCTTTGAGAGACCATGAATTGTAGCTCACCAAGCTCCTCTCTCAGGCAAGAATACTACACACACAAATATACCAGGCATCCCCCTGTGGCTCAGCAGTAAAAAACCTTTCTGCAATGTAGGAGCCACAGGAGATGAGAGTTAGATCCCTGGGTTGGGAAGATCCCCAGGAAGAGGGCATGATAACCCACTATAGCATTCTTGCCTAGAGAATCCCATGGACACAGGAGCCTGGTGGGCTAACCGGGTCACCCATAGGGCTACCGGGACCCTGTCCATAGGGTCACAAAGAGTCAGACTCAATTGAAGTGACTTAGCAGGCACCACGTAAACTTTATACAAATGTCATAGTGAATGTTACCACATAATGGTGTCATTGAGTTTTGTTGGATTTGAAATATAAACATTTTGTGCATAGCTACAGTTCACTGTCACTATTGTATAGCACACCATTGCATATTTGTTCAGTTGCTCAGTCATGTCCAGTTGCTTGTGACCACATGGACTGCAGCATGCCAGGCCTCCCTGGCCTTCTCTATCTCCCAGAAGTTGATCAAACTCATGTCCATTAAGTTAGTGACACTATATAACCATCTCATCCTCTGCAGCCTCCTTCTCCTCTTGACCTCAGTCTTTCTGAGCATCAAGGTCTTTTCCAATGAATCGGTTCTTGCCGTCAGGTGGCCAAAGTATTGTAGCTTCAGCTTCAGCATCAGTCCTTCCAGTAAGTATTCAAGGTTGATTTCCTTTAAGATTGACTGGTTTAATTTCCTTGCTGTCCAAGTGACTCTCAGGAGTCTTCTCCAGCACCAGAGTTTGACAGCATCAATTCCTCGGCACTCAGCCTTCTTTATGGTCCAACTCTCACATCCCTACATGACTACTGGAAAAACCATAGCTTCAACTAGATGGACCTTTGTTGGCAAAGTGATGTCTCTGCCTATGCTGTCTAGGTTGGTCATAGCTTTTCTTCCAAGGAGCAAGTGTCTTTTAATTTTGTAGTTACAGTCACCATCTACAGTGATTTTGGAGCCCAAGAAAATAAAATCAGACACTGTTTCTACTTTTTCCCCATCTATTTGCCATGAAATGATAGGACTGGATGCCATGATCTTAGTGAATGTTGAGTTTTAAGCCAGCTTTTTCACTCTCCTCTTTCACCTTCATCAAGAAGCTCTTTAGTTCCTCTTCAGTTAGAAGAGGTGAGATTAAATTATACCAATTTATACTCTTCCTTCCACCAGTAATGCAAGAAAGTTCTGGCTATTCCTCATACACTTGGTATTGTCAGTCTTCCTAATGCCAATCTTTAAAGGGTATAAAATAGGTTCTCTTGACACTTAAATTTGCTAGTTGCTTGGTCTTTGCTCATTGTAATTCCATCATTAATAACATTGTTTGATAGCATAACCATTTTACTCAGAGGTATTCTGCTTCTGAGTCCTTGAGGGCCTGTCTCTGTTGACCTTGTTCATGATATCTTGTTTACAGTGAGTTTATATTTGGCTACTATTAATCACTGGGAATCCTGAAAGAGCTATCTTGAGGATGCTTCTCTCCAGGCAATATCTATATTAGCTCCTACCAGGTTCTATCAACCTAGTTTGGCTTTAATTTCTCATCTCACAGTTTCTCTGCCTGTAGAAGGTATGTATATGCAAATGCCAGACGCATGAGACAATTATTACTTCAGAGTATCAGGGAAGATCATTATCATCTTCATTACTAATACTAATATTATTATTACTATTATTATTTTTATACCTGAATATGGAAGAGGCGGACTTCCCAGGGGGCTCAGAAGCGAGGAATCTGCCTGTAATGCAGAAGAAGCAGGAAACGGGGGTTCACTCCCTGGGTTGAGAAGATCCCCTGGAGAAGGGCATGGCAACCCACTCCACTATTCTCGTCAGAAAAATCCCATGGACCGAGGAGCCTGGCAAGCTATTGTCCATGAGGTCACAAAGAGTCGGACATGACTGAAGCAACTGAGCAAGCATGCATGGGAGAGGCAGACAGGTTTCCTGGCCAGCTGGGATTTTCCCAGCACAGCCTAAGGATGTAGCACTTGGAGGAATGCAGGTTCTCATCAGTCACCAACTTGCCCTCTGAGTGTGCAAGCTTCATGCCTGCTCCTGCCAACCCCATAGCTCCACCAACCATTACTCTCCAAAATTCTAGGTTCTTGTGTGTGTGTGTGCTCAGCTGCATCCAACTCTTTGCAGCCCCATGGACTGCAGCCCACCGGGTTCTTCTGCCCATGGAATTTCTAGGCAAGAATACCAGAGTGGGTTGCCATGCCCTCTTCCAGGATATCTTTCCAACCCAGGGACCAAACTCTCATCTCTTGTCTCCTGCATTGGCAGGTGGATTCTTTACCACTAGTGTCACCTAGGTTCTTACAGTCAACATTTACCTGCAGAACCATTCAAATTTCACTTAAATTCTCTTTTTCCTTCCAGTAGACTCTGTGTGCTAGTTTCTGTTGGGGCTTGTCTTATGTTCACTAGAGTTCAGTAGATCACCTAGACATATTTTCACTGTGATTTATTCAAGACTTTGGTGTTTCATGCAGGGTGTTCTCAAAGAATTTTTAACCTACAGCACTACTTAAAGCAGAACTACTTGGTACGCTTTTAAAATATACTCCTGAGTGAAACTTTTAATCTCTAGAACAAAACTGAATGAACACCAGTTATCGATTTATTTAACCAAAAGTCTTAGCTCATAGATTTTTCAGCTTTGAGAATCAGTTGAAGGTCATGCTTCTTCTATTGTGAAAAAGGAATATGCACACGTAAACACATAACTTACCAACGATGCCATTAGACACATCTGTAAATACAGAACAACTTAGAAGGTGTAAAAGAGAAACAAATGCACTGACTTTGAAATCAAGGAGATTTGGGTTAAAATTCTAACTTAATACCGCCTGAGTCCTCTCAAGTATCAAGTCCACAACAAGGACATAACGCTTGATTCCTTCCTTTCCTTACTGGGACACCACTCATTTCCTCTCTCCTTTCTTTCTTCCGCTTGTGGTGTCGCCGTTATATACATGATACACCTTTTGTAGTTGCCCTGCAGTCCTTGGATATTCTGTTCTGCTTTTTTTCCTTTGTTCTCTTTGCATTTCGGTTTTTGAGGTTTCTATTGATATATCCTCAAGCGCAGAGATTCTTCCTTAGCTGTGTCCAGTCTTCTAAAAAGTCTATCAATGGCTAGACTTTGTCACAGTGTTTTTGATCTCTAGCATTTCTTTCTCGGTTCTCTTTTAGAATTTCCACCTCTTGACTTACACTGCCCATCTGTTTTAACCTGCTTTCCAGTTTTATCTATTAAAGCCCTTAGCATATTCCTCATAGTTGATTAAATTGCCAGTTTAATAGTTCCAGCATCTCTGCCATGTATCATTCTGATGATTATTCTGTCTCTTCAAATTATGCTTTCTAACCTTTTTTCAGCTATGCATTATAATGTTTTCATGATAGCCAGGCATGACCTACCAGGTTAAAGGAACTATTGTAAAAAGCCTTCAGTAGTATAATGGTAAGACGTGGGGCAGGGTAATGCGTTCTATAGTCCAATGGACTAGCTCTCATGCTTTTAATGATCCTGTCTCTGGACTGGGCACTCACAACTGTTTGCTTTTAGTTTTTTAATTTTTTTCTCCCCACTTAGGTATAAAAACATGGCTAAAGTACCCAGAGCTGGGTATTTCTCTTCTCCTATGTGGAAGACTAAAATTGGGAATTTTCCTTAAGTCAGTTGTGGTAGTTTAATCGCTAAGTCGTGTCTGACTCTTGTGAGCCCATGGACGGTAGCCTGCCAGGCTCCTCTGTCCATGGGATTCTCCAGGTAAGAATACGGGAGTGAGTTGCCATTTCCTTCTCCACACAGGTCAGTTAGGTTCTAATAATACCCCGCCGGTTGGGCTCTGGTTATCTGCACCTACCAGGAGATACTAAAATTGTCTCTTAATTTACAAACTGTGAGCTCTTTAAGTACAGAGGTCGTGTGTTCTCCTGAGAGCAAGCCTTGACCACCAGAGCACAGTGCTCTGGCATATTTAAAAATGGTTCCTTCTTCCCACCCCCAAAGCAAACACAAGGGGATTTTTCTCAAATTCTTACTGAGAGAACTTGGGTCAAGATTCTGGAGGTAAATCTCACCAAAGTGTGGATGGCCCCCTATACCTGCACCTCTCACTGGAGTTTTTCACTCTCAGAATTTTGTACAATGAGCCTCCAGCAATTTGTCAACCATAATTCAGGCTGTCCATCTCCAGCATTGGTTCCCACATTGGTTTCTGATCAAGAGTTTCTGCCCCACTAAGCCAAGACTGCCTGTATTCACCTGTTTCTCCAGCCTTGGAGGTAGAGAATTGCCCTGTATCCTTGTATCATCTTTAAAAATCTAAGAATAGTCATTGACTTTTCAATCTGTTCCATTTTTCCCTTGTTAGGACAGAGTAGCAACTTCCAAGCTTTTTATATGTGAAACTGAAAACCATAAGTCTGATTCCTTCACTTCTTACCACACCCCAAGTCTTGTAATATTTATACCCAATGCTTTGCAGCTTCATATTTTCATATTCACCTTCCATACGAGGCCAATGTGATCCCAGAAAAATCTGAAACCACTATCCCCATTTCTCTGCTTAGTACCATGTCACTTCCTTTATTATTTGTTGATTCTATTCCTTTTTTCCCCTTTTTTTTAAAGCAATCTGCTCATACTAAACCCTTAAGAATCAGCTCAGGCAACACCTTCTCCAAGAAGCTCTTTTGATCCTTTTCCTTACTTCTCATCCCACTGAAAGAAAGGAAAGTGAAAGTGAAGTCGCTCAGTCATGTTGACTCTTTTCTCAGTCGTGTCTCCAGGAAAGAATACTGGAGTGGGTTGCCATTTCCTTCTCCAGGAAATCTTCCTGACCCAGGGATTGAACCCAGGTCTCCTGCTTTGCAGGCAGACTCTTTACCATCTGAGCCACCGGGGAATCCCCACTCATAGCCTCATCCCACTACTCTCCCTTAAAAGCCTACCTTTACCATCACAGTGCTGGAGTCCATCGCTACACCTACCATGAGATACTAAATTGTCTCTTAATTTATCTGCTTTCACTACTAAACTGTGAGCTCTTTGAGTGCAGAAACCTCTGTGCTCTGTTGGTGCTGGGCCTGGCATCCATTCCCACCCACTTCATGCTCACCTAAGACAGCAGGGCATGGAAGGCTAAACCACAGGAATCTTACCACTACTAGAGTTCTTAATAGGAGAGATCTATATGTGATCCACTTGAGTAAGATTTAAAGAACTAAAAGGAGGCAGCAGTCACCTTCTTGTGCAATGACAACTGCTAAGCAAGCACCGGGCTTCCCCAAGGGCTCAGGGGTAAAGAATCTGTCTGCTAGTGCAGGAGAGGCAGGTTTGATCCCTGGGTCGGAAAGATCCCCTGGAGAAGGAAATGGCAACCTGGGAAATTCTTGCCTGGGAAATTCTATGGAGAGAGGAGCCTAAAGTACATGGAGTCACAAATGAGTTGGACACGACATAGTGACTAAATAACAACAAAAGCAAGCTCTAGAGGAGCAATTGTTTACAGCAGTATCTGGACACAATCTTCCACTTTCTAGCTGTCACCTTGGCAGGTAAAAGTCTGCTGGGACATCAGTCAGTAAGAAGGTAAAGGCATTTGTTTATTGATCTCTGAATTGCCTCTGCAGGGTTGTGACCTCAAAACAAGAGAGTAGTTACAGTCCTCCCTAATTCTTATTCCTCCTGCTCTTCCAATGAGGTTTTAGGCACTCACTCTCTGCATTTAAATCCACTTTCCCTTGAACTATCCAGAGATTTCTGTTTTGTGCACTGAATGCTGATCCAGACTGTGCTTGATTCGCCTTTATACTCCTAGTGTTTTGAAAATGTGTGCGTGTGTGTATATATATATATATATATATATATATATATATATATACATCTAGCAAAGCTAGATGAAAATTTATTAAATGAAATAGATCTTGATATTTATTAATTAAGCCATATTCTCTGAGCTACAATTTCTCTCTCTGCAAAATGGGAACAACATTTAACAGGATTGCTACGCCTAACCACTGGTGTTACTCATTCAGCACACCTCCTTGGCACTAAGCTACCAAGTTAACAATCAACTCTCCCTTTACACAAGTGGAAATGACCGTGGAGGAAATTTTACAGTATGGTTTACTGGACAGTTGTTTGGCCTTAAAGAACACTACAGAGTGTATGCATGTGCGCTAAGTTGCTTCAGTCGTGTCCTACTCTTTACGACCCTATGGACTATAGCACACCAGGCTCCTCTGTCCATGGGATTCTCCAGATAAGAATACTGGAGTGGGTTGCCATGCCCTCCTCCAACACTACAGAGTATGAAACAATAATAAAAATATCAAGAAAATACAATATGCTAATCACTGGCTCTGCTGAGCACATTGCTCTTCACTGGAGACAAGGAAACAAGAAATGCTTTGCAATTAATGGGAGAAGGGCCAAAACGGGTTGAAGAAAGTTAATAGAATTTCTATCCTCCAAGAGCTTTTGCCAATTCACCTGTTTCCATTCATTTTCCCTTGAGCAGAACATTTGGGCTTAATGCACAAACTATCTTGAATAAATGCTTCAGTTAATGCAAACATGACCCATTCCCCAGCTCTAGGGGAATTCAGCATCTCTCCAAGCCTCTGCAGACCATTCAGTTCAGTTCAGCCGCTCAGTCGTGTCCGACTCTTTGTGACCCCATGAACAGCAGCACACCAGGCTTCCCTGTCCATCACCAACTCCTGGAGCTTGCTCAAACTCATGTCCATTGAGTCAGTGATGCCATCCAATCATCTCATTCTTTGTCAGCCATAAACTTAAATACATATGAGTCTTTGGGAGAAGATGGATTTGGAAGCACTTCTATCCTGTAGTATAAGAGTTTCTTTAAGAGGTGATCGCCTTGACAAACAATTGCCAAACAAGCTCAGTTAAAGCAAAGCCTTGACCATCTCTTCATTGACACAGAAAAACTATAGACACTACAGACTTTAGCACCATTGGCACTATATGGAGGAGTAAACATATTTATGGGGCCGCCCAGGTGGCTCAGTGATAAAGAATCTGCCTGCCAAGCAGGAGACATGGGTTGGAGCCCTAGGAGGGAAGATCCCCTGGAGAAGGAAATGGTAACCCACTTCAGTATTCTTGCCTAGAGAATCTCATGGACAGAGGAGCCTGGCGGACTACAGTCCATGTGGTTGCAAAAGAGTCAGACATGACTTAATGACTAAACAGTAACACAATGACAAACATATTTGTATCTATCAAATACACATAACTGATTTTTCACATATTTATAGCAAGAAAATATGTTTTCTCCCAATATCTAGCCATTCAAGAAAAAAGCTGGAGAATCTATTAGCATATTACTTGAATTTTTAACTGATCTTGATAAAATAAAAAAATTGTGTAATAAGATTAGTACTACTATGAGTAAACTGTCAGATTTAAGAGCATAAATCAATATAATTTCTGGTGTAAAGTCTGAGGTCATAAATGTGAGGAAAATGAACTTTCTATTATTAAATCCACAACTTTGGTCTTGTTTCACAAGACTGGTTAGAATTCCTAAACCACACTGTCCAGGATTCCTAAACTTTTCAACTGTGTTAAGAATTGTCCTCCACGTGAATACAGGCAAAAATTCAACTTGTAGTGCACCCATTCAGAATTTAATCTATTCAGCTTTTTAAAATGTTTTTCTTTTCGTCTTTTCTTGCACTTTTGTATAAGCACTTAGTTTCAACTACTGTATGTGCTATGGCAAAATGCCTTTAGTGATAATGCACCAGCACCTAGAAATTAGATTTTTAATCCCATAACTCTATCCCTAAAGTTACATCAGAATAAAAAATAATACACTATTCTTTCATGATGCTTATGGTATAAATATAAAACATGCTTGTCGCAGAAATTTTTAACACAAAATAAGTATAATTTTTTAAAAATCACTCATAATTTTGCCAACTAGAGACAAAAGCAATACTCTAAGCATCTTGGGATATGCTTCCATTTTTTTTTCAGTTAAATTTTACATAGATGACATGAAACTCTATCTAATAGCCAGGAATTATAATAATTTTTTTAAATAATGGCATGTATGTATTCAACATATGTAACATCATTCTCTCTAAAAGTATGAGCAGATATAGAAAGTAGAAGGTGATTATCATAGCAGCTGATACTACTGGTTCCTTAGGTGGGCTTCCCAAGTGGCTCAGTGGTAAAGAATCTGTCTGCCAGTGGAAGAGATATAAGAGACACGAGTTCAATTCCTGGGTTGGGAAGATCCTGAGCAGGAAATGGCAACCCACTCCAGTACTTCTGGCTGGAAAATCCCATAGACAGAGGAGCTCAGTGGGCTTCAGTCCATAGGGTCACAGAGTTGGATATGACTGAGGACCAAGCACACATGCACACTCCTCAGGTAGGATCATGTGAAATGAAAATATCTCCTGCCATATCAATAAACAAAAAATGTCACAGCCATCAGCGATTTCTGGTCTCCAAATGTGAATAGGGGCTCCCCAAACTGTGATCCAGCAGATGCTGCCACCCTCCGCAGTAACTGTTGAGGAGCTAGGGAATGCAAGAAGCAAGGAAAGAGGATTGGCCCCAGACAGCTGAGGTTCATATGAAAGGACTGAATTCAGTGAGCCCAGAGGCTTGCATCTTCCCATACATAGACTGTTAAATTCCTTAACTTGACACCTGATCTTTGATGTTCAGATTGCCTGCTTCCTTTGTTGCAAACTTGTATATAGCCTGGCTTCCCTCCTTCCTTCTTAGAGCAGTTTTCTCAGAGCTACTGAGATGCTGTCTCATAGTCCTAAACATTCCCACCAAAAAAAACAAACAAACTCTGTTTCGGGTTGTGACTCTATTTCTTAGTCGACAGTCAACATTAATTTTCTTCAGATACGTTCAAACTTCTGAAGATTGCTTTGCCATGTTAATCATACCATGTTTTCCAAAGTATGTATATTGAGGATATCCTTTCTAGATGGTAAAATAGTGTCTTACTGCCTCATATCCATCTTTTAGAATGTTGTATTAGCTATCTGACTACATGTCATAACCATCTTCAAGAAGGTTAAATTCCTGAATGAAATGTTTGTTCTAGTTCCAAAGCCTTGCTCCCATTCCCTAATACTAGCACCCTGAGCAGTGTCTGGAACCGAAAGTTAGTTGTGATCCTGTGTGTTTACTGTCATCAATAGTGGACAGACAGATCCAGGTAAGTCATTCAATTGCTTTCATAAGGGAAACAAGAATTTTTACCAAAACATTCTAGCTAGTGCCTTCTGCCAAACTGTGAGAAGACACACGGGAAAGTATTCAATTATCAGCTAATTGGGACGTCTCTTTCTGTGCCTGTCTCATAACTGGTAATAAGCCATATGTAAATAAATGGGAATAACATATTGAAAATGAACGACTTTGACCCTGATAGAGAGATAAGAGTTTACATTGAAACTGCACACACGCAGGAGGCTGCTTCATCTCCATCCTCTTAACTTCCAACTGTCCATTAAAACCTCAAGCTACTTAGGTAGGCATACAATAAAAGAACTTGGTTGGAGGCAAAGAATTGTTCAGAAACAAAATTTCACCCCCCAAAAAAGCAATTGCTCTGATATGTAGGGAAACAATAATGATACCATTTTCTAGAATCTGTTTATATAACATTCAGAGTTTGTCATCAGAGAAAAGGGGGGAGGGGAATGTGAATGGTTGAAAAAATTAGTAAACTCCTGTTACAGGAAACAAGTCAGCCTTCAAAGATAGATCACATTGCATTTCGAAATAAGCACTTAGCAAAGCTTTTTATTTGATGAGCAATCTCTGAAACAAAATGCATGTAAATTACAGATTTAAATTTTTATGATTCCTCAGAAAACAGTGTCTTAATTTTAATAAGTATTTTAAGAAACATGGATTAACCATGATGGATCATTTAAAAGAGTGATGAATAGGGTACATTAATTTCCCATTAATATGTGGCATTCTTTTAGAGTTAAAATTTTTGAGATATGAAACTAATTTGAAATGACTTTGCCCTTCTAAAGGTTAAACTCTTAAATCCAAATATGTGTTAAAATATAACTTTCTATATTTTAAAAATATAAAATTAAATTTTATATAAGTACAATGTTAAATTTTTAAATTTGTAAATTGATGTTCTTAGATTTGCATTTGCATATTTTATAGTATCTGTTTTAAGACCTCTGGCAAAGGTCAGCTATTGTTTAAAGTGTCTACCACGAATACAAGTGTGTCAACATGTATTTCTCTTAAGGGTGGCCAATAGAATGTGCTGTACCCAAAGGCAAATGCATATCATTTCTGACATTTCTGTTTAAAAAAATGGCACTTTCTTTCATCCTATATGCATCAATATTTGGCTAAAGAAGACTTTATGACACTATGACTCCTAATAAATCTATTTTTGCCTTGTCACTCTCCTTTTATAAAATTCAGTTCCCATTATGGAGATGCGCTAGCTTTGCTCTTTTTCAGTTTTGTCTGAGGGTGTTTTCTTTTTTTATGTTAATTAGAAATGATATCCAAGTGCAATGATGTTGCCTGATATTCTCCTTTCTGGAAAACATAAAATCAAGCTTAGAGAGCTCACTGGAGGGCTGTATCTTCTCAATGCAAATAACTAGGAAAATGGCCATAGGATGCTTAGGGATTAAATTATCATGTCCTTTAAACTATGAGTGGACACGTGCTGTAGGCAGAGCAGGTCTCACACCAACATTTTGAAGGCAGAGGTATCTGACTGCATTACTCTGGTGGTTGTTTGCAGTGACAGAGTCTTCCAACTTCCACTCCAAAGGACTAGAAGGAACATCTCTGGGTCACCCTGAAGCCAGTGGTGGCCACGGGCTGTGCCAGCTCACGAAGCTACAGACCTACAGAAAAGGAAGGAGCAACCCTTTCCTCACTCGAGATGGTACATGATTATCACCTACTCACATGAAAATGAGAATTTTGTGATGTTCTTATCATTGTTGTAATCTTAATATAGATCACCACTTCCCAATTTTTAATTTTGTTTTAAGAATCTTAAATACACTATAGTTGGCTTTCTTAAATCTATGAGGAATAACCTTATCTCTTCTCAGCAGTAAATCATCGCTTGTAAATCATGGTCATACACTAATTCCACAGGAAAAAACACAAGAGTTATTCTATTTTTTTCCTATTTTTGTAATGTTTCAAGCACGTGTTTTAAAGTAATCCATAATACCCTTGGCTTCCAGGTTCCAGGGATAAATCCACTTACCTATTAATGTGGTAATGTGTCTCCATCAGGAAAAGTATCCTTGTCCCTTCCCCCCCAGCCACACAATCAGAATTATTAATATTAAAAAGACCAGAGGAATTATTATGGAGAGAACACCCATGAGAGTATCTTATAACTTTGTGGCCAAGGTCTCTGAAATTTGTGGGCTATAACTAATTTTCTCAAAATCTCAGGTATATTCTAATTCCAGGCAAATCATTATTTTATTATGTTTTCTTATGCCTACAGTTGATCACCTGATACTACTGCACTCTGTGATGACTTAGAGGGGTAGGATGGGAGGGGGAGGGAGGCTCAAGATAGAGGCAATGTATAATTATGGGTGATTCTCGTTGTTGTACAGCAGAAACCAACCAACACTGTAAAGCAATAACCTTCCAATATAAAAGATAATAAATACAAAAGAACAAAACAGGACAAAAAAAAAAAGAATAAAACTTGGCTTCAAATACATCCCTTCCTACCCTGTGAAGAACTCTGGAACACAGTGTTGGTCTATTAATGTGGCTAAATCAACACCCCTAGATAAAATTCTGAAATCACACTGGTGACATAGCAACATCAACTCTACATATGGAAGGGAATGTCTGAGTCTTGAGTACAGTAAAATGTAGGTAACATAAAGTGGGATATTATATAAAATATCCCTCCTTGAAAGAGCTCTACCTAGCTAAAAATATTTCTTAAAGTAAAACCAACACTGAAAATGAATTTATAACAAGTTTAGTCATCACATAACTGAATGAGCAAGAAGATCTCTTTTTCGTGGGCAGTTAGTAATCTCCCCAGCTACTTTTGCTGTCAGAGAAGGTCTATGAAACAAATCATAGTCACAGAGCCTTAACAAGAAGACACACGGCTTGTTTGAGTTAGTCGCTGATGGTGTGTGCCTGGTACATGAGTTGGGGGGTGCGCAAGACAGCCTGGAGGACTGGACACAAAGCCATTCTCACACCTCTTCACAATCCTTGAAGTACCAATTTCAATCAGATCTAACTGCAGGAGGGAGCTCAAGGTAAAAACTACCGCTGCATAAAATGCTAGGTTCATCTATTAAAACAACGCAAAGCAAAAGTAAGAAACAATCGTGCCATTTCTAATTAAAAGAGGATAAATGGTAATTTTCTGTGACCTGTGTCATGAGTCTTGTGGCTTCAACTTAGATGCTAGATGTAGCAAGACAGTCTTACTTTTACCCTTAGCCAGAAGGCCAATAACGAATCAGGTCTCCCACTTGACTTTTAAACTACTTTAGTAACACACATTCAGAAGTGCTGACATTCTCATATTCAAAATTGCCAAAGGGGAATGAAGCAGTAGAACTTCAGTCAGAGGAACTGAGAAGAGCAAATTATAAAAAGAATTAGGCAGAAGTCCTTAAGTGAATATTTCAGGTCACTCCTGCCGACTCCAGCAGATGAAACTGGCCAAGATTGTTTGTGATGGTGAAATTCATTGCTGTAAGGATTTGGCAAGATACGACTTGTCATATTCTGCCAAGGAAATAGAAACTGGTGAAAGAGTCTGCCCCAATATCTCAAAGCATGTAATTTATTTTTCCTAATACCACTTCTAGAAATAAATTACAAGAAATTATCATTAATTGGAGCAAAAATTTTTGTACAAGAATGTTTTGTACATATTTTGTAACGAGGAAAACACTGGAATCAATTTAAATGTATTTAACAAAAAGAGTGCATAAATGAATGATGTATTTGTAATATATAATACTAAAGAGCCTTTGAAATGGCATTTTTCAGAGAATTCTTAGTGACAAAATAATCAAAATATAGTATGAGGTAATAAATCAGGAAAAATTTTAATTTAACAAAAAATATAAGAAACTTGGAAATATACATCAAATATTGGCCTGGTTAACCTGTGTAATAGATTAGTAGATGACTTTTATTTTATTCTTTGTATATTTTGTATCTTTCAAATATTCTGAAATGACCATATACCACACACACACACATACACTTAGAGAAATATTATTGAAAAATCAACACAAAGACAATATAGAACTAAGCATTGATTAATTCTAACAAATATTTACTGAAAACTGCTGAAGCCTAGGAAACATCAGGGGAATATGAATGAAGCAGACTCCTTACTTTGAAGGAATATATATTCTGGTAAAAGGAACAAGTAATGTAAAATAAGGAAAGATAATGTCCACAAGATGTTACAAGGTTGAAAGGAGAGAAAGAATGATAGATTGAACAGAAATTGGAATGATGAAGAAAGACCTTCCCAAAGAGGTAGTATTTGCAGTAAATCTTGAATGTCCACGAGAATCCGGTCGCTGTGAATGAGGCAACAGAGCCAGTGGAAGAGAGCATCTCAGAGAGAAGCAGCAGGGACTAGAGACAGGAGACTGGGCCCCTTCAGGATACAGACGCCAGGACTGTTTGTCTGCAGCTGAAGCTAAGTGTGAATAAGTATTGGCAGCACAAGTGAGAAGCTGCTTTTGAGGTCCACCCGAACTGTCCAAGCTGTCTCACAGAAGAGTTTGTGTTCAGAGAAGAGTGGCGTGTTTCAGTCATGCTGTGGGCACACTTATCTAGCAGGGCTGTGTAGTTTGTTATGGAAATTTGACTTTTTAATATTTATACTTTAGTGCAACCACTTTGATATAGAGACATTCTGTCTCAGGTTAAAAATAGGAAACAAGTGTCAGTTTTGTTTTGTTTTTTAATAACTGAGTGATGTGTGACACAGACATCCATCCACTCGGTCCTGCCATCACCAGACAGAGTTCAAGATGGTGAGGGTTAGGGACAGGATGGGGCCAAAGGAACACTTGGGAACTAATGGAGATAAAGGTGGAATGAGGGTCCTGGGGGTCTCTGGTGCACACTTCTTAGAATATAAAATAGTGATTTTAGGTTTTGACCTGCCCGGTTCACTTAATGAAGACTTGAGAAATGTCCCACTTTACTTGATTTCAAGGGAGGAAGGAGACATGAAGTCAAGGCTATTAGGACTATGCCGGTAAAAAAGCCAAATCTGAGTTATATGGAGGTGCTACCGATAAAAGAAAAACAAGGTACACTCACAGAAATATGGGGAAGACAGATATTATATAACTGAGATGACTGGAGGCAGAGGAAGCATACAAAAGAATGGCTGAAAGCAGGCTGGTACATTTTAATCTTGCTTAGTTGAGAGACCACTACTTGCACCAGAAACTGAAAGAGGGAAAGGATTATATTTGAAGGGAAGTGTGATATGTCGAATTTCAACTGGCAGGAGGCCATGTGAAGCTATCCTCAAGTGTGGCTAGCTCAGACTGGAGTAGAGACACGGAAAAGCAGAAACGGAGCAAAAACTGGAGACTCGTGAATACACTGAAAAAGATTTTAAAAGGCTACCGGTACTTGTATATTTTTAATGATAATAATACACAGTTGTCTCCCTAACTGAAGTTCTTGACCAATATCACGTTGCTGGCTTGAGTAAGGAGTTGGAGAGAAGAGGTCACTGAAGCTAGAGTGATGTTTTCCAATCATTCGCCAGAACATTTTTAGCTCTACCAACTCCTTCCAAGACCGTGTGGGGTCCATATGGATAGTGAGGCAGAAGATTATAAAGATAACTTGAGAGGGTCTAAAGATGCTCAGGCACGTGTCCTACATAGGAGCACACATGAAGAAGAGCACGGCCAAGGCTCAGGGTGGAGGGTGCCCCTTCACCCGACACTGCTAACGAGTAACTCCTCTTTGGTCTCTGAGTGTCTCCTGCAAGGCCAGGGGTAAGGAGGATGATGCTTCAGTGTAGCTAATCTGGGACTATCTACTTTTTCTTAGCTGGTAGTTTTACAACAGGAAAGAAGCAAGGGTATGGCTTGGGTTGATCACTCTCTCTCTAAAATCTGAAAATACATAATGAATGTACCTCTAAAAAAAAAGGAAATTCTGACTTCATTTCTCAAAGATTTTACCATGCTTCCCTAGTGTTTATTACAAAAATCAAAGGTACTTATTGACCTGGTCAATTTGATAAGATTCTAATTAAATCACCAGGAAATTCACATGGCCTGTGTAGGATTATCCTTCCTTTACTTTACCCCCTGTGATTTTATTGGCAGTAATAATCATCCAGAGCTATTCCCTGGAAGTTTGCCTTCACATTGCTGCAAAATCCTCTTACAAATAAACCTCTTTGGGAAGTCGTATTCAACAAGTTCTTGCACCATGGTACACTTCTCTGGAGAGGAGATGTCACTGATCGGAATTTACTGAACCCTCGTAGTATTCCTACACACTGAAGGGCTCCTTTCACTGTTGAATCTTACAGTGGTACGGGAGCATTCATATTAGTTTTTGGCCTGCCAATGTGCGTGAACAAGATATGCAAACATCTCTATTTGTCCAAGCATTCATATTCACGCAACCACACATCCTCTTTCCATAACTTCAATCATGGCATATACATAAAAAAAAAAAAATTCCAGCCTAGCCACATAAAGTTACATAAAACCCTCAAGAAAGCACAGATTTCCTGAATAAAGAAATGTTATTTCCAAAGATTGCTGAATGCATGGATGTATGTGTTTAAAAAAACTCCCAACCTTCACCTGTTCCTTGCAATTCATGAGCAGAAGAAATTACATCCCTTGTCCTTTACCTGACCTTGAAATCTAAGTGAACACAACATTTCTGAACTAGTGACAAAGCTGGTAGATATCCATTTTATATAAGGCGTAAATCTGACTGGGGCAACGCAGGTCATTTTAAAAACCGAAGTATGTGACGTTTCAGGATGATGTTTTGATTTATGTAATTTTTTAAAACTCACACTCTAATCTTTTGGGCTTTCTTGGTGGTTCAGACAGTAAAGAATCTGCCTGCAATATAGGAGACCTGAGTTCAGTCCCTGGGTTGGAAAGATCCCCCAGAGAAGGGAATGGCAACCCACTCCAGTATTCTTGTCTGGAGAATTCCATGGACAGAGAAGCCTATCGGGCTGCAGTCCGTGGGGTCGCAAGGAGTCAGAACTGAGCAACTAACACTTTCTAACTTTTATAATAGTCCATGGCTCAACTGTAAATTACAATTTAGGTAAATTCCAGAGATTCTGGAGACAAAACACCAGGAGCTACACCTTTTCTCTAACATCAATACTCTCTCTGCTGCATTGATATAGTTGTCATTGGATCAGGTCTTTTTCCCTACCATCCACTTACCATCCCTTCAACATGAGTCTTATCTGTGTTCATGTATGTATGTATGTATATATTTGGTGGAAAATTCCATATAAAGTTCTATCTATTAACCCTAAAAAAATAACCCCCAACTTTAGGAAAAGGCACCAAAAATTCCTTTACAAGTAAATATTATCATAAGAGTAGATTTTACATTAAAGTGTACTGCTTGTATTTCTCTAAAAGTCTCTGTCATATAGATCTGATCAAAAACAATATGGCAAAAAAATTCTACTTCTTTTAATGATGCAAAATAAAAAATGTTTTTCTGAATATTATTCTATGGTGTTCTTCAAAAGTGATAATAAAAGTGTTTATTTCTCATTTAACAAGTATTTAAGTATACCATGATGTTGATGTGAGATCCAGGCTATAATATTTTCACTTTTTTCACCAAATGGAAGGTACTTGTATCTATCTATTCACTCACTGATTTTTAAATCTTTAATTATAGACTTGTAGGAAGCCAAAAAACTGAAAGGGAGACCCTCTGCACCATTCCCCCAGTCTCTCCCAATGGGATACTATTTTACTAGAATAAACCATCAAAAATCAAGACATTGATATTGGTACAATCCACAGGGAATGAAGAGGTTGGATGGCATCACTGACTCAAAGGACATGAGTTTGAGCAAACTCTGGGAGATAGTGAAGGACAAGGAAGCCTGGCGTGCTGCAGTCCTTGGGGTCGCCAAGAGTCAGACATGACTCAGCAACTGAACATCGACAGCAATCCACAGAGTCTGTTCAGATGACATCAGATTTACAAGCACCCATTGGTGAGTGTGTACGTGTGTCACTTCTATGCGATTTGGATCATCTATGTAGCTCAGCACATTCAAGATCCAGAAATCATCTGTCACCACAGGGCTCCCACCCGCTACCTCTTCAAAGTCACATCCAATCTATCTGATGCCAATCCCACACCTCTGGTTGCCACTGATCTGTTACTCCATCACTACAGTTTGTTATTCTGAGAATTTTATACATAAGCAGAAACAAACAGAATAAAACCTTTTGAGACTGGCTTTTCTTATTTACATAATGTTCTTGATGTACTTGAAAACTGTTTGTATCAATAGTTGCTTTTTCTGCATTTTATTACTAAGTAGTGTCTTCCGTGGTGGCTCAGGTGGTAAAGAATCTGCCTGCTATGCAGGAGATCCGGGTTTGATCCCTGGGTCAGGAAGATTCCTTGGAGAAGGAATTGGCAACCCACTCCAGTACTCTTGCCTGGAGAACTCCATGGACAGAGGAGTCTGGCAAGCTACAGTCCATGGGGTTACAAAGAGTCAGACATGACAGTTACTAATACACATGCCATGGTATGGATATACTAACATTCACTCATTTAAGGACATTTGGGTTGTTTCCAGCTTGGGGCTATTATGTCAAGAACATCTGTGTGTAGGATTTTGTGTGAACCTGTTTTCATTTATCTGCTATAAATGCTGCAGGGTGAAACTGCTGGGTCATATGGTTACATGTTTAGTTTTATAGGAAACTGCAAATTGTTTTTCAGAATTACCACAAGGAAGATATGAGAGATCCAGTTTTTCTGGATCTTTACCTTCATTTAGTATTTTCACTATTTAGCGATTCTGATAGGTATATAGTGATATCTCATTGTGGGTTGTTTCTCCATTTTATTTCTTGTCTGTGCTGGATCATCATTATTGCAAGCAGGCTTTTCTCTAGTTGCAGTAAGCTGAGGCTTCTTCTTATTGTGGTGGCTCCTCTTTTGCTGAGCAGGGGCTCTAAGAGGTTTGCAGGCAGATTCTCTACCACTGGGCCACCAGGGAAGTCCTCACTGTAGTTTTAATTGCCTTTTCCTAAAGGCATAAAATGCCAAATATTGAACATCTTTTCTCATCCTTACTTGTCATCCATATATCCTTCTCAGTGAAATATCTGCTCATTTATTTTGCTCATTTTATTACTGGAGCTTTTTTGAAAATATTAACTTCTTAAGAGCTATTTCCTGGACCAAAGTTCCTGTTTTCAATACGTGGTTTGCAAATATTTTCTGTTTGTGGCTTGTCTTTTCACATTTAAACAGTGCTTCATAAAGTAAACATTAATTTTGATGAGGTTCAATTTATTTTTTCTTTTATAGATTGTGTTTTCAATATCAAGTCTAAAAGAGCTTTGCCTGTTCTTAGATCCTAAAGATTTTCTTCAGTTTTTTAGAAGTTATAGTTCTGTCATTTGCATTTATTTCTATAATCCATTTTAAGCTAATTTTTGCATAAAGTTTGAAGCTTAAATTGGGATTCATTTTTTGCCTATGGATGTCCAGTTACTTCCTGCATCATCTGTTGAAAAAGCTATACTTTCTCCACTGAATAGCTTTTATATTTCTGCAAAAGATCCAAGGATAATTTTGTAAGTCTATTTTTAGGTTCTCTACTCTATTTTTCTATATGTTTACCCTCTACCAGTTCAACATTCTAATATTTATATATAATATTACTGTGGCTGTATAAATTTGACATACAAAAAAAGACAAAATCTACTTCTTCTAAAGATGTAAGTTAAAATTATTTTGCAAATATAACTCTATTCAGTTCTATGAAAGATAAATAAAAATTGATTTTTGAGGAAACAATTCCATCCCTAGAAACATCTGAAAATTAACTTGCCATTTTATACCTTTCAATTTCATGGGCCAAATAGTGTTAGCTTGAAATGTTTCTCTTAAAGCAAAAAAAAAACAAAAAAAAACAAGATTAACATGCCAGTATGAAAAAGAGAAACCCCAAAACCTCAAATCTGAATAAAAAACTATATATCTAAAGATTGAGAAAATTACTAGGAAAATATATACAACTAATAAATATTTTTTTAAAAAACTCTCTGACATAGACAAAGAAACAACAGACAACAAATAAACTTTTGGTGATTATGATATACAAAATCTCGCTGCACCAGTCCCGAGCATCAATCCTGGGCTGGCGATTGATTAGACACATGACAATTAACATGCTTCAATGCCCTTCTCCCATATCATCCCACCCTTACCCTCATCCACAAAGTCCACGAGTCTCTTCTATACATCTGCGTTCCTTTTGCTGTCTCGCATGTTGGGTTCTCGTTACCGTCTTTCTAAATTCCATATATATGCGTTAATATACTGTATTGTTGTTTTGCTGCAAATAGACCTGCCATATGACCCGGCAATCCCACTGCTGGGCATATACACCGAGGAAACCAGAATTGAAAGAGCCACGTGCACCCCAATGTTCATCGCTGCATTGTTTACAATAGCTAAGACATGGAAACAACCTAGATGCCCATCAACTGATGAATGGATAAGAAAGCTGTGGTACATATACACAATGGAATATTACTCAGCATTAAAAAAAAATTCATTTGAAGCAATTCTACTCAGATGGACGAAACTGGAGCCCATTATCCAGAGTGAAGTAAGCCAGAAGCAAAAACAACAATACAGTATATTAACACATATATATGGAATTTAGAAAGACAGTAATGAGAACCCAACATGGGAGACAACAAAAGGAACGCAGATGTATAGAATAGACTTGTGGACTTTGTGGATGAGGGTAAGGGTGAGAAGTAGGTATCTTGATATAATATTTTGGGGCTTCCCAGGTGGCTCTAGAAGTAAGGGGTCCGTCTGCCAATGCAGGAGACATAAGAGATGCAGATATGATCCCTGGCTCAGGAAGATCTCCTGGAAAAGGAAATGGCAATCCACCCCAGTATTCTTGCCTGGAGAATCCCATGGACAGAGAAGCCTGGAGGGCTATACAGTCCATGGGGTCGCAAAAAGAGTCGGACACTGCTTAGCAATTAAACAGGAAATAATATTTTTAAATAAAATGAAATATTCAAAAAAGAAAAATAAGACCAAGATTCACAGTTATGATAATGCAGGAAGATATATGTAAGTACTAGTGGACTACAGATATATCCCTGGGTGTTTTAGCAGCAGAACTTGGGGATGTAATTCCTGACAATCTTCAGGAAACGGTCACTTAAAAGTTCATCAGATTGGTGAACAGGTATGTGAGCTGGAATCGGGATTAATGTTTGCTTGTGTGAAAACAAGCAGCTTTTAGAGGTAACCTGAGAGACACATCTAACACAGCAGAAGCTCATGCTTCCTCTACTCTGTGATGAACTGAATGCAACCTTTCAGGCAGGATTAAGACTCTCCTTACAAAAGCATTTCAAACACATCCTAATGTGTCGAAACAAATTAGCAGTTAAAGCCCTAAGATTTACTCCACGTAGTTTGGTAGGGCAAGTTTTAGTGTGAAAAAGAAGGTGCATGCTCTCGTTGGGATCTGCACACCTTGGTTCCACCCCAACATTACCTGGATGACAAAGTCCAGTTTGGAGATATGAGAAAAAAACAAAGGGAAGCAGATTTAAGAAAATGTTACTGAAGACAAGCTTGACCTTTATGCTTAGCCAGCAGAGAGTGAGCCATTCTCCAAGCAGTCATATATGAGTCTGAACAAAATACAGTTTTAAGTGGCATAAAGCTTGATTTCAACGTGACTCATTCCTGCTTCTCACTCCCATAGCCCTGAGAACATTTAAACAGAACACGAGATAAGGCTTTTGGATACCTGGGACTCTGCTGCAGATTAAAAATGACACCAAGGTTTCAAGAATCCAGTCTCTTATCTGTCTCTTATGATAGCCCCATAAGACGAGAGATGAGATCAAAGATCAAGCACAGATAGAACTGAACAAGAAAAGACCTAAATTTACACACTTTTATTAACAGCTTATTTAAAAGCCTATTTCAAAGAAGAAAAAAAATGATATAAAAGGAGATGTTAGGATAGCAACATCTATCTATGTAACGGTGATAAACTCTTAACGTCCTGTCTTTTTTCCAGTTGGCACTGCAGAGCTGGCAGAGGGCTTTCTCTCCGCTCTCTGTACAGCTCACTAAATGTCCCGTGTGCAGAGGTTATGAGCGTTTCACTAAGAAGGGTGATGCATCTTCAGGTCCAACAGCATTCTCCATGTAAGATGATGCATGAGAACTATTCTCACGGTGCTTTTAGCAAACACTGCCTCATCAATCTGTGTTTTTATACACAAGTTCCTTGCTACCTTTGAATTCCATCATCATCAGTGTTTACTATAAGCAGGTTGATGATCTGCTTAAGTTAACTAACAGCATGTTGCAAATGTTACAACGCTTGCCTCTGTTTAATTCATCCTTTATGACAGGCCCACTAGATTTTTCTATTAAAATGCATTTTTTTCCTTTCAAGTTGAACACTTGACTGATCACCCACAGAAAAAACATTCAAACTCTAGGGTAGCATTTATGACCTTTTACTATTAGGTATCAACTAACTTTTGCAACCTTATTTCCTACTTCATTTTTCATGAATGCTAAGATACAACTAAATTCATCTAGTTTCTAATACCCGTTACATACATTATGCACATATTCATCTCTATTTTTCCCCCAACTGCTCCTCAGCCTATAATGTTTTCAATGATGCATTTCCCTTCTCTCAAAATCCTTCCTCCTCTTTTCTTAATCCTTTCCTTAAGTAAAATGTAACTGCCCTTTCCCTTCTCCTCTCTGGTATGTTATTTGCACTTTTACAGAGTATTTAAAATTTTAACTTAACATCACATCTGGCTATTTAATAATATCTTTTACTCATGGTGAGCGATATTTGCACACTGATCCAAACATATGTGGAGTAATTTTTTTTTTAATTTGGAGATACAGTGAAAAAAATGTTTTGAATTTAGAAGAAGGCAACTAGAAGGATACACTATTTAGAAACTCTGTCATGAGAGGAAAGGATGGAGAAACAGGCCACAGGTAATTAGAGAAGAAAATCATAAAATAAAAAATATCAGAGAGCTTCAGATGTCCCAAGGAACAGACACTCTATGATTCTGAAATATTGTTATGTAAAAGGCCACCCTACTAGGTATAGTAGCATTGATACTAACTTCGTGAGTTGGTATAAGGACCTAGGGGTGCAATACCCAGAAGCAGACTTTAGCTGAAGAAAGGGCTCTGTTGCCACTCTTAAAGATGGAAAGTATTCCCTTTTGAGGTGCTGTGCTAGCAGGCAACAGAGGCTGTAGAATCATCTCTTAATATTTTCACAGAAGTAATTATTACATATGATCGTCCGTGTAATGTCTATATCAAAAGCTAAGATTCTAGCCACATCTATGCTAAGCTTTTCACGGTAGCATTCAACATAGAATGTGCTCCTGTGTCATGCACCGCCTGAAACTAATTTAGATCTATATAAAATGGTCAAGAGCCCAATACAGAATCACATAAAATGCCAAGAAATAGCATAGCTACTAGACAAGAAAGATCACACTAGGTTGCTCTCTGATATTTTAATACTTGATTTTCCATTCACGTGTACTTAGTTACTAGTCCAGAAAGTCTACAGGGAAAAGAAGAATCCAGTCATGAATCCATAAATGTTAAATATTTAAAATATGTTCATAAGTTGCCAACATTTGATCAGATTTAGAAGAAAATCAATCCATTAAAAAGTCTTATAAAACAGAATGTGCTTCCTTATAAATGTGAGGTACTTCAATATCATAAATATAATTTATCATCATATCTTGAGCAAATGAAAGTATAAACCTTCTCAAAAAAATCTTTTCCACATAAGGCTTTACCACGATTAACAACTAATTTAATTTTTTAAGAATACCTTTAAATGACATTCTAATTTCAGTCCCAAACTCTTGTCTTGCAAAAACCTCTGGTTTATTTCATATAAGGTAAGCCTGACAAGCTCTGGGTCCAAGGAGCATGCCAGAACCCTTACTTTCTGTCTGTGCAAAAAGACCAAAGTGAGCAAAGACAGGAGATGGGGCAGAGGGTCTGGTGACTAGACCATGTTTTAGAAACACAACTGTGGTTACCATATCCATGTCGAGGAGGAACTGGGTAGGGTACAGTTGGAGGCAGGGCCACTGTTTTATATTCAGAGAGAACTAAGGTGAGAGGAGGTAACAAAAATTTAAAGGAGGATAGGGAAAAAATGTGAACGGTAAAGAAAACAGACAAAAAGTACCCTCCCCTTCTTCTTCGTATCAGTTGGCCTGCACAAATGCAGGTTTTCAGCATCTCTGGGCTGGGGTGCTATAAACGTCTCCTAAATTTCCACTTGTCCAAGTTCTTCCTTTAAAATTAGTCCCACTCAATAGATACTTGCAGGTTGAAATCATGAACAAAAGAATTATGTCACAATTAATTTTTCCATTAGCCATTTTCCAAGATTTATTCTCTGAGTTAAAATACTCGTTGATTCTCCAGTGATCATAAAATACAGTTTAAATTTAAAACCTATCCCATTTTGACCTTACCCTACCAGATTTCTTCAGCATATCTTTCTTGCCTACCTTACAACAACTCATTACATCAGAGTGCCTAGACTTATTACACATCCAAAATGCAATGTATGAATTTTCACGTCTATACTTAGCTCTGCTGTTTCTCTCCCTGTGTTTATATACCAACTTTTGTTGTCTTTGAAGATATGTTCAATCTTCAACTCTTCCATAAAACATTTATAGCATTTTAGTCCACACACATTGACTCTCTCTTCTGATCAATTAAACAACTTCTGTCTGCAAATTTTATTTTACCACTAATAGAATTAACTTTAATAATATAAGGATATGACTGACAGGCAGAAATAAGATGTACTATTTAAAAGCATGATGGTCTTTATTTTTTAAAGCCTTTGTTGAATTTGTTACAACACTGCTTCTGTTTTATGTTTGGAATTTTGGCTGAGAGGCATGTGGAATCCTAGCTCCCTGACCACGAGGGATCAAACCTGCACCCCACCCCTTGCATTGGACTTTATCACTGGACCACCAGGGAAGTCCCATGATTGTCTTTAAAGGTACAGTTTATGTCTACTTTTTGTCTTTTGGTTATTGTATTCACATTTGCTTAAAATGCTTTTAAATAGGGCTTTCCTTTTCTCCTACCAAAAACTGGTTAGTATAGGCAGATATATTAGCATAATATTTGAGGTTTTATATATAAGTCTGGTAGCTTCATAAAATACGCTTTTTAAGCATGTCTGATCTTTAACTCCAAAGCATAGTTACATTTCCACTGACTGCTTTCCTAGGTCTTGTTGTAAATTTCCTTTGTGTTCCCCAAATGTGACCCATCACAGCTATATGTGTTAGCACCGCATAATTTTCTTAAAATGAGCAGCTGCAGCTATCTGATTCTATTAATTTTCTCATCAAACTATATCAATATCACTTTAAAACAGAAGCTAATCTTTTAAACACATTGTATACTTATTTGTTAATTTCCTTTATTTTTTACCGTATGTCATGACTGCTTGAAATAAAATGCTTTATGATAAAAATGCAACGTTCACAATAGTAAAATGTATAAAACGTGAAAAGTAGGAAAAAGAAAATTTCACCACAGTCTTACCACTCCTGTAAAATCATTGCTTAGATTCCAAAGCATTTTCTTCTTCTCTTTAACATATTATTAATGTAAATGTGATCCTATTTTACATTTATTTCTATCATGCACACCTAAGATTATTAATAATCCCATTGTCCATATTACCACAAATTCTTTGCAACCATTAATTACTTCTCATAGTTGAAAGATCATCTGCCATAGAAACAACTTAGGGTTGCAGAGTCTTTCTTCATGAGGATCTATATGCTCCTTTAGTGCATGGATACTGAGTCTGAAAACTGTCTCAGGTCAGGAAACTAGGCATGCTATTCTAACTTTATATTCAGATAGCTGCCTTCATTTCTTCTCTCTCTCTCTATTCTTTGGATGAATATTTAAAGCAAAACTTACTGTCTTCCCATCTTTCTTTCCTATAGGAACATCATGTTTAAGATGAGATGGTTGGATGAGATCGTTGGATGGCATCTCCAACTCATTGGACATGAGTCTGAGCAAGCTCTGGGAGCTGGTGATAGACCGGGAAGCCTGACGTGCTGCAGTCCATGGGGTCACAAAGAGTTGGACACAACTGAGCAACTAAACTGAACTGATAACTCCCTAAGGGCCAGGCCCTTAGGATTGCCATTCCAACCTTGCCTCTCATTATAATTGCACCCAACATACTTCTGGTGTGTAAATGCCATAAACTGCCCAGTAGTATTTCTGAATCCAGTCATCCCCAATGCTCAGAGAATCCTTTCACTGACTTTCTGTAATATACCAGCTTGCTTTACCACAGTCCTTTTGATCAGTAATTCCCCTGAGGTTCTCAAATGTATTAGCTACTGCACTCTCCTACATATGCTCTTCCAAGAGTATCCCATCCTATTTCACCACAGATGAAAGGATTGCGGGTCTTTAACACACCTTTAGTCCACAAAGAAACAGAGACATAATCCTCCTTGCCAGACAGTTGGTGAGTTTTTTGGCTGAACTAAATGTTGTTCTTATCATTGAGGAACTCTTCATCTAGTTGAGTGAGGAGAGGTATGTATAATAACCATTTAAATATAAATCTCTTCATTATTTCAACAAAAAATATTTGTGATATTCCCAAGAGTGAAAAATCCTCAGTCTTACATTCTAAGAACAAACCAATGAGTTCCACATGTTATAAAGCACAATACTTATTACACTTATTATAATCACATTTATCCCAGGTGGCACTAGTGGTAAAGAACCTACCTGCCAATGCAGGTAGATGTTAAAAGGCACAAGTTCGATCCCTGGGTCAGGAAGATCCCCTGGAGGAGCTCATGGCAACGCACTCCAGTATTCTTGCCTGGAGAATCCCATGAACAGAAGGAGCCTGGAGGGCTGGGGATTAATCATCCACTTAATTTCTTAAAAGGTGGATCATTTGCTGAATATCCAGGTGGGGGAAGACTTTCTTCCCACTTAGCTTTAGTTGGCGAGTTTCGTTATGATCTACCAAATTAGACTAATGTTATTACAGAACAATCATATTTTGTTCTAAAGACATAATCATCTTATTACATAGTTTACTTAAACTATCTTCTCCAGCACAGAGCAGGGGAGAAGTGCATGGGCAGGGCTGACTGTAACCAAGTGACTTCTCTAACTAGATGTCATGCCAATCTGCTTCATATATGTTATCTTATTTAATTCTCATAATAACACCAGGTGGAAAGTGTTAATCCCATTTTTATAGGTGGTAACAAAGCCTAGGATCAGTTAAGGAGTCTATCTAAAATTGAAATCTGGATGTGACCAAGGCAAGATTTAAGCCCAGGAATACTTGATTCTAAAGTTTGACCTATTCTAGCACTTGTCAGGAAGAGAGACAATTTTATTTTCAACTATATCCTATATAATTTTTGTCCAAATGACTCTTTATGAAGAAAGCATATAATCAAACCACCACTTTCCTAGCAATTTTCTTGGGTGAAAGAAGACAATCTCTTTCTTCCTTACATGGCCTTATGATGAAACACAAATCACTGTGTCATTTCTATTACCCTATATCCAACTTTGGAAAGTCTTTTGTGTTTTTAAAATTAGAATATAAATAACTTATGGGAAAATTTCACAAATAAAGCAAAGAGAGGAGATAGTTCTAATTCCAATGCCAATACATGAGTTTACAATAAACAATCTCAAAAAGATAGGAGCTAAATAATAAAGGAAAAGAAAACTTAAAAGCAAAACCTTTGACCACATGAAAAATGTTGCTGTGACTCAAACACTGAATCACTGAAACTATGAGACTAAGGAATAGTGAAGGAAATCTCTACTTCTGTGAGGACTGTGACCTATTCTAAGAGGTAGAAGGCTTACTTTAGAGGCTCTGTGTGTGTGTGTGTGTTAGTCACTCAGTCATGTCTGACTTTTTGCAACCCCATGGACTGTAGCCTGCCAGGTTCTCCTGTCCATGGAATTCTCCAGGCAAGAATACTGGAATGGGTTGCCATTTCCTTCTCTAGAGAATATTCCTGACCCAGGGATCAAACCCAGGTCTCCTGTATCAGCAGGAAGATTCTTTACCATCTGAGCCACCAGGGAAGCCCTTTAGGTAAGGCAGTGATGGCCAGAGAAAAACAGAACTGCAAAGTGAAAAAGAAACCACAACAGAATTCAAGGAGCTCTCCGTGGTGCTGCTCAATTCAGCCTAAGCCTCCTCTGATGGTTTCTATGGGCTTTCTTGGAGGCTCAGATGGTAAAGTATCTGCCTGCAATGCAGGAATCAAAATCAAGGGTTTGATTCCTGGGTCAGGAAGATCCCCTGGAAAAGAGAATGGCAACCCACTCCAGTATCCTTGCCTGGAGAATTCCATGGACAGAGGACCTTGGTGGGATGATCCATGGGATCATTGAAAGTCAGACACAACTGAGCAACTGACACTATGCAACCCTGAAGTCACATTAGTTCTTATTTGAGTTAATGCATATTCCATATCCAAATACTTACGAAGCTAGAAAACAGCCTGATATGATTTACAGCAGAGTGCTTCTCCTTTCACTGACTAAATTACATCTCTAAGTTTAACATATAGTAGTAACTCATTCTGATGCTGATTATTTACTTCCTATTGAGACAGCAAGCCTCAAATATCACTAAGTGTAGCTTGCCTCTCAGTTCTGTAGTAACCGGGCACTGTCCTATGTGGGGTAGAATGTTCTTTTCTTAGCCACATTAGGAGAGATAATGGGTTGACTGGTAGTATTTCTTTGAGACTTTCTTTTAAAGCCAAGTGATAAAACTGCCTATCAGCCTGAATTAATTCTTTGTTGTGTTGGTTAGTCGCTCAGTCATGTCCAACTCTTTGTGACCCCATGGACTGTAGCCTGCCAGGCTACTCTGCCCATGAGATTCTCTAGGCGAGAATACTAGAGTGGGTTGCCATTTCTTTCTCCAGGGGATCTTCCTGACCCAGATCGCCTACATTGCAGGCAGATTCTTTACCATCTGAGCTATAAGAAAGCTCCAAATTACTTCTTACTCGCAAATAAGCCTACTTGCTAAGCAAATAAAACTAAGTCTTAGAGTCTTAGTTGCAAATATATCTGGCTTTCTAAGCTTTAGAGTCTTAGTTCTATAATTATTGGCAAAGAATTGTGGGTATATCTCTTGGAATTTTGGGGGGAGGGGAAATAAACATAATAATAATAATATAAGCTATAACTACATAGAATAATAATAATTTATCCCTTAGATCCTTGTCTATAGATAAAAATGATGGCTCATGACCTTCATTTCTATTGACTTGTGATCATAAACTATAAAATGTTTGGTTGTAAGGAGTTAAGGAGCTTCCAAGTCAATAAGGCAGATTGAATAAGCACAATTTCCTCACTTTACCCCACAAACTTTAATGACAGTAAACATTACAAACTATAATAAATTTACAACAGCATCAAAAACTAAATGGGGTAAAGTAACTTTCTTAAATCAGATATTAGATTAATTTTGAAAGGTGAAAAATACATATGGTTATAGCTTCCACTTCAAGAAAGATAGAGTAATTATACTTTCCCTATTCTTCTCATTAAGTGTAACTAAAAAGCCTGGGCACTATACATAAGAAACATAGTTCAGCTCAGTCACTCAACTGTGTCCCACTTTGCAATCCCATGCCAACTCATGTCCATCGAGTCAGTGATGCCATCCAACCATCTCATCCTCTGTCATCCCCTTCTCCTCCCACCTTCAATCTTTCCCAGCATCAGGGTCTTTTCAAATGAGTCAGTTCAGGTGGCCAAGGTATTGGAGTTTCCATTTCATCATCAGTCCTTCCAATGAATATTCAGGACTGATTTCCTTTAGGATGGACTGGTTGGATCTCCTTGCTATGCAAACAAATATAAAAAGACTATAAATGGTGTAGAGAAGGAGGCAGACCAGCTGGAGACTTTGGGATCCAAAGAAGGAAATGCTAGCAAATTCCCTGAGTTTGATTTTGCTTCAAGTAGTAGGAATAGTGTTAGTCATTCAGTTGTGTCCAACTCTTTGTGACCCTGTGGGCTGTAGCCCTCCAGCATCCTCTGTCCACAGGATTTTCCAGGCAACAATACTGGAGTGGGTTTTATCCCAGATTTATAGTTCATGAAATTGGCCACTGGAAACTACAATGAGCACAGACCAAAAAAAAGCCCTAACTAAAGTTACTATCACTGGACAGAGGACCAGGAAAGTTGCCTAGTAGCATAAAAGTCTTAGGCGATAACTAGTCTACTGCAGCCAAACACTAGAGGAAACAAAAAATGTGACCTGACTCCCACCCACACAAGCAAAGGATGAGAGAACCCTCACCAAGCTGTGATGAAATATCCCAGCCCCCATCAGTGTCACGTAAGAGAAGACAGAGTGGGTAGCCAAGACTTTCAGCCCTATTGGATGGCTGTTAATATCCTGGTTGTGAGATCACACAATATTTTTTCAAGATGTTGCCACTGAGGAAAACATATATGAGACTTCTCTGTACTGTTTCTTATAACTGCATGTGAATCTAAATTTATTTCAAAACAAAAATGGGATAGTTTAATTAAAAAACATGTGATCCAGAAACATTACAGTACACAGAGGATTAAGTTCACAGATACAAAGTCCGTACAACAGGAATACCAGAAAGGGGTCAGAGAAAAATCGAAAGGAAAGAATCACAAAAAAATGTTTCTTTTTTTAAGTGAAGGATTCATTAAGGTCTGGTAGACACATAAAAAGATCTGCTCCCAGACGCATTCTTGTAAATGCCAAAGATGAAAAAAGAACCTGAAATCTTTACAGGCAAAATACAGGGAGCTACAAAGTAAAGGAAAAAAAAGTCTGAATCCAGGCTTCTTGTCAGAAATAATGGATGCCTAACAAAAATAAAATAATGATTTCAAAGTACTGAAGGAAATTATTTTGAGTCTATACTTCCATGTCTAAACAAAATTATCAACCAATGTGAAAATAAAAACACTTTAGAGAATGCATGTGTTCTGCAACTTTACCTCCCCTGTACTCTTACAGGAGGAAAAAGAAAAAAAGGGAGAACTAAGAACTTAAGGACTTGAAGAAAGGAAATTTAAAACACAGTGAATATAACACGAGTGAAATTCTCAAATTTTCTAGAATGACAGCTTAATATAGACTTAGTAAACAAGAGGAAAAAAATCATAATAGGAAATAAAGAGCTACTAGAACACATTCAAGAGGAAAGCGGATTTCTTATATTAATAGTACACAATACGATTGAAAAGCTAAGTACTGATAATATAATTTTACTCTGTTAATTTCTGTGCTAAAATTATGTTGACGTTTTTGCATGTTTTGACTAGATGACTCAATAATAAGTAAAATTTCAACTGGCTTTTAAAGCATTTGATAGATACTGACACAATGGTGAAAGTTGGTGGACTCTACATCTTAAAGTCTGACACTGGTTTTAGTCTTTAAGTCTACATAATAAGACTTTACAGTGAAATCTTCTCAGTGTTTCAACAGCTAATAGTCTTTTCAGGGAGTTTCTCAAAGTAGGTAATCTCAAGTTAATCATATTCTCACTTTATGAAAATCAAATCCGCAATTCAGAGGCTTTCTAACTTCCAAGGTAAAACAATGAAAGTATCACTATAGTCATCTTGCATGCAGTCTTGAGACCCTAGAGGAATGATTTGCCTTTTTTCTCCTTTTAAAATCAGATCTTAGGGGCACTGAACTGATTGAATCACCCCTGTGCTACCTTTGTAATAGGGATACAGCCAAGTGATCCAGGTACATAGAAACTGCCAGCACCCCTACCTAGGCAAAGCTAGCTGGGTACAGAGAGTCCAATAAGTGCACAGAATGAATTGTAGGAAAACTGCATTTACTCCTTTGAGCTTGAATGTTGGAATTAAACTTTCTTGAAACACTAATTATCACCTCTTCTTTTCAGAGGACATAAGCAGACATGCTATAAAGAGCTGACGGAAGAGTCATTAAAGCCATTTTAGGGAACCAGCCTTGCAACGAAGTGTCCACTATCCCTCTTCTTCCTAGGGGGATCCAGACTACATTTCTTCACCTCCTTTAGAGTTATGCATGTCGACTCGACCAAGTTTTCTAGCCAATAGAATTCAAATAAAGCAATGTACACTGTTTTCAGCTTTGGCCCATAGAAATGTTATCATATGTGTTCCTCCACGCTTTTTCACCTTATAGAAAAATGTAGTGAAACTGAACAAAGTGACCTGGGAAATCACACATAGAAAATGGCAGGGTAACAAGGTGGAAGGAACATGGGTTACTGACTCAGTAGGAAAAGGAACATACATTGATCAAAGACTCTATTTGACTTTACCATGAGATGACTAAGCCAATGCATACATTTTTGTGTGTTACAGCAGCTATTACTACCTTTTGTAATTACCTCACAGTCACCCACATCTTAAAATTCAAGTCAAGCCTTGCGGTTGACTTGAAATCATAAAAACACACTATAATTCACTGTGCATGAAATATTAGCCCAGGATAAACACAAGGAGCCATTCCTCTTACGAGTTCATTGTGACTTCTCCAATTGCAGAAACTGAAGAAAATTAAGACCATTAAAAACAAATCCTCAGAATGGTTATAATGAAGAATAAAGTGAAAGTCACTCAGTCCTGTCTGACTCTTTGTGACCCCATGGACTATACAGCCCCTGGCATTCTCCAGGCCAGAATACTGGAGTGGTAGCCTTTCCCTCCTCCAGGGGATCTTCCTGACCCAGGAATCAGACTCAGGTCTCTTGCATTGCAGGCAAATTCTTTACCCACTGAGCTCTCATGGAAGCCCTGATATGAAGAATAAAGAGTAGTTTAATTTCCAGATCAATCTTGAGAATATGACAAGACTGCTATTCATGGATGGAAAAGAAGAACTGCTCACCTCCCAAATTCTGGCAACATGGTACTAGAATTTTAAAACTTAAGAAAACAAAAATGACACCTTAATTTGTGATTTTTAAAGGTTTTGATTTAGATTCCAGGAGGTTACATTTATAAAGAGGAAATGACTAGGCATTTGAGAGATAAGTATGTCAATTTTATCAACATCTCTAGGAAATCTGGTGGCACATGTGTCTTAAACCAATTTTTTTTTTCAGTTTTACTAAGATGATTGACAAAAATTGGATACATTTAAGGCATACAGCATGATGTGGTATGCCACAATCAGGCTAACAAATTAGTCACCTCACATAATAACCTTTTTGTTTTGTATGTGTGATAAACAAAACAGTTGAGATCTACTCTCTTAGCAAATTTCAAGTATACAACACTTTGTTATTAATTATAGTCACCATGCTACCATTAGGTCTCTGGGATTTATTTATCTTATAACTGAAACGTTGCACCTTTGACCAGCATCTTCCTATTTCCCCCACCTCCTAGGCCTTGGTAACCACCATTCTCCTCCCTGTTAACTAGGAAGTTGACGTTTTAGAGCCCACATGTAAATGAGATCATGTAGTCCTTGTCTTTCTGTGCCTGGCTTACTTCACTTAGCACCATGTCCTCAAGGTTCATCCATATTGTTGTAAATGGCAGGATTTCTTTCTTTTTTAAGGTTGCAGCTAAACTACTTTTTAAAAGGTACATGAACATTGACATTTTGCCACTTTGCTTTGAAGAGAGTAAAAAAAAAAATGTAGTTCTACTGGGAGAGAAGAATTTATCAAGATACATTTACATTGCTAATAAAAAGAGTAAGAAAGAACTTGCAGTTACTCATCTTCTTTGTTCTCCAGTTAAGGACTTGTCTAAACATAGCCAATAAAATGAAATACAGAATAACTCATACAGCTTGTTCAGTTTTTCTTTCTAGATAATTACTTTCTATCAACTTATCATTATTTCAATGACTCAAACAGAAAGATTATTTGCTTCCTTCCCTTTTGTTGCTTAAATTATTTGACTATTTGAAAAAAAAAAAGGTAACCAGTCTCCTTTTCAGTGGTTCAAAGTGTAGAGGTACTAAATTTTATTGATACTGATACTCTACTTCAATTCAGTAAGTGTATGTTAAGTAAATCTAGAGCACTCGTCTCTTCACCTTTTGTTAAGGTTGACAGCTACTTCCTATAACTAGACATTTTAAATAGATTTAACTGCTAATATAAAAAACAGCTAATTTTAATTCAAGGAAAAAATTGTGATATATACGCAGATACACATGTATATTGGTGCATAAATGTGATGTGTATATATGTATATATGCATGTAGAATTAACCTAGCCTGTTAGCAAAGATTATATAATCATTAGCCTGCTTGCTGAACTGAATATTATATATATCTTTTACAAGCCTATTGTCAGCTTTTAAAAAGATTTCCAACATTCTACTTCTAGGGGCTGTACCTCTCAACCAAGCCACATTATCATACCATGAAATAAAGTAACTTTAGCGTTTTCACTTATTTGGTTTTAGGTTAAGAAACAACTGAAAGGAAGCACACTTAGCTCAGAGAATGAAGCATGTGATGCACAAAATGTCACTTTTTTTATACACTGCCCTTGTCACTGTTTCTCAATATGGTTCTGCCTGTGCATACAAAATGTGGAAATAAATGCTCCCACCTCCAGGCTGTCTGAATGAATACAGTTCATGAGGCCATGTGTTCATTTTCAAAAAAATAGTTATTGTTTCAGACCTCTCCCATCAGTGCACCATCATGCTGCCTTAAGTTTACAAGGTAGCCTGCATGCAAGAGGTTTCTGCTATTGTCCAAAATTAACAAGCATGAAAACTATTGGCAAGTTAACAACATTGCAAAAAGACAGTTGCAAAGCAGAGGCCTTTTGTTTTATTATGAAAGCCTAATTTACTCTAGATCTCACTGACTTCCTTTTTAATATTCTCTCATAACTGTCCTACATACAGACACACACAAACATACAGTTTCAAAGCTAGCCAGAATTGTGGGTAAGATCGGGAAGACTAAATAATCTAATACAAGACTGAAGTTAATGGAGCTTCTCACCTGCTGGCCTTGCATAGGGATATTCCAAGTCATTAGCATGGCCTCTGCTTTTGGCAAGATCCCCTAGGTAGGACTGGGCTTCCAAACAGTTAGAGCCAGAATTCATAGTGGCAGCACTTTCAGCCTGCTACGTGAATGACCAGAGCTCTCAGAGCTAGCAGATTGGTAGTTGTTAGTAACACTAGACCCTTGAGTCAAAAGAAAGGGCCAGCACCAAGTACTGTGAATTGATTACATATTCTTTATTCTTTCACAAGTCCTATTTACTGAGGGCTCTTACAAAATTTGGCACTGATTTAGGCACTTTGTGACAGCCCTACATCTGAGTCCTATGTAGCAATTCAAAGAGCTATTCAATTCCTTGTTACAGCCAAACCTCTTGCCAGCAAGCCACGTCCTGACTACATTATGTACTTTTTAGCAGATGGAGTTTGGGGATTCCTGTGAAATTGTGAAAGCAAAAGCACAGAGACTCAGCAGGACAGAGCTAAGGGGGACTAGCAGATAAATGCATCCAAAAGGCAACAAACAACAGAGTCAGGATATGTTTGGTTTTTTTTTTTAATCAGGAATAAGAGATTCAGGATTCACAAGAGAGTTTGAGCCTTTCATTACCAAAGAGTTTTAAGAATTCTAATATTTTATAAAAAAATTAAAACGGAGCAATAGCAACCAAAAAATATTAAAAGCATACCACTTCATGTATGGAATAGACTTGTGGACTCTGTGGATGAGGGTAAGGGTGGGATGATATGGGAGAATGGCATTGAAACATGTTAATTATCATATGTCTAATCAATCGCCAGCCCAGGATTGATGCTCGGGGCTGGTGCATCGAGATTTCCGGGGGGAGGGAGGAGGGAGGGAGGAGGGAGGGGGTTTCTGGAGGGGGAGCATATGTAAACCCATGGTGATATCATGTCATTGTATGGCAAAACTAATTAAAAAAAAAAGCATACCACTTCATTATAAATTCAATTTCAGCTGTTCCAGGTATTTCCAAACATTTCATGTTTTAATTGGCCTCCCAGGCAGATATCTTAGAGTCAACAAGTCACATCCACTTAATCTTCCATTGATTGTTCTAAGATGCTTCTTGTTACTATGACTACCTTAATCAATTAACTTCATGTAAGGTTCAGACAATTTTCTCTTTCTTGTTTCTTTCCAAAAAAAGCCTGAATTCTTTATTTCCACAAAAAAATATCTGATGCTGCCTCTTATCTATCAAGGAGCACTATGCTGGCAAAAAAATGCTTTATGCCTTTCATTTAAAAAAAATATTTGAAGATTCTGTGGAGAAAGCCTACAGAATTGCCTTGGATTGATATAATGAGTGGCTTACCAATTTGTGGTTGTGAGGATAAAAGTTTTCTCTGGCTATCAGAAAAGTGCCTTGCCCTTGTCCTTCATCACAGGGAACTAACTGGGAGGCTTGTAGTCACTCAAGGAGACCACTCACTGGGAAGAAGAAAATAGTTCGGCCACTTGGTTTCAAAAAAGTGCAAGGTCAGCCATTTGTGACTATTTTAGTACTGTACTATCCCAATAAAGCAATTTCACCTGTATGAAAATGTGAGGATTTTTGGCATGGGGAGGGAAGTTACTCTAACCTGAGCTGACCCATGTTTTCTTAGACACAGTCTTGGAAACAACAGAAACATCACAGGGAGACGGGAGGCAAAATCTATTGGATATAAAATAAGCTCAAAGTTATATTATACAAAACAAGGAATATATCCAATATTTTATAATAACTGTAAATGGAAAATTGTATATTTTTAATGTTTAAACAACAGGAACAACAAGATTCAGGGAAGATATTCATTCTTTGGAATCCAGACAACCTGGACTCAAGCCTTGATATCTGTTGAGAAATTTTAGGTAAGTGACTTAAACTCCGTGAAGTTTCATTATCTGTCCTATAAAATGGAATCAATATAACTACCTCTAGGGTAGTTTGGAGATTCTCTATATCTAACCCTTCCTCCTTTGATCTCAGTCAGTTCTTCTACTCGCCAGATCGTTCCAAACCAGAGGGATGAGCAGGTCACTTTTCTATCCAAAACATCCTCATGTCTGGAGAACACAGGTCAAACCACAAAGCATGCCTTTCTCCAGTCCAAAGAGCCAGGTCTCCGCCTGTCTTTCCCAGATCATCTCTGGTCACTCATTTCATTTCTCACTCTAGCTATATCAAATCAGACTTACGACATACTTTCAATCCTTTATAACTGCTGTTGTTGTTTAGTCGCTAAGTCATGTTTGACTCTTTTCCAACTCCCATGGAGTGTAGCCCACCAGGCTCCTCTGTCCATGGGATTCCCTAGGCAAGAATACTGGAGTGGGTTGCCATTTCTTTGTCCAAGTGATTATTCTGATCCAGGGATCACACCTGCATCTCCTGCATTAGCAGGAGAATTCTTTACAGCTGAGCCACAAGGTAAGACCTTTTTTAAAATAGCTATATATTTGTTCAAGTCACCTCCCCAAAGTTTCCTTGTCCAAACTGTTCTTTCTGCCCTTATCCACTTAGCAAACTCTTGCTGATCCCTTCAGGCCAAGACTATCTCCACAATCACCACCATTCCAACTGTGCTTGGAGCTTCTCACAAAAGAAACAAAGATGAATTTTTACCTGGTGAAAAACACCCTAATTTTTTGCCTGGCTTCCAACAAGAAAAAATATACTATTTGGTACCTACCATGAAAATATCTAGATGCTATTGAACCATAAAATGAAGCAATTTTTAAAAAATATAATCTGAGCATCTATAGTCTGAGCATTTAAGACAAAGTATGATATTTTTCAGATTCCCAAAGTCAATCATTTTTAAATCTTCATGGTCAAGGTAGTCACTGAATTGTGAGAAAATCAGCACACATCCAGAAAAAATATGCCACTTGAAAAATGAGCTTATCCACATCAATTACTTTGATCATTAATATCACCTGCCAGGTGCAAGATGTATCACTTCTAATTTAATACTTTAAAAGTGGTATAAATGAATAGACTGACATCCAAACAAGTTAAGTAATTTGCTCAAATATTTAATATGTGGCAGGGCTGCCATCCAAATCCAGGTCTGTCTGCCTCTATAGCCCATTCTGTCTCCCTATTGGCCTTGTACTGTGAACAGGGGTGGATATTATAGCAATAGCCTATATATTTTATCCAAAGTATAAGGTGCTCTCTCCAGTTGAGTCACTCAAAATACTTGAGGAAAAGGGGGATTGGCGAGGATAGACAGGTTACAGAGTCCCCTCAAAAGGATGAGAGATAGGCCCTCTTACCAAAACATGGTAACATCTCATTAATAATACAGATCATTAAAACAAGCTTCCTCCCTGACATTAGACCCACTGGTAGCTTTTCTTACTTTGGGTTCAATTCTCTAGGATATATTTTATGCTTGATAAAGTAGGCTTCCCAGGTGGTTCCACCTGCAATGCAGGAGAGACATTTGATCCCTGGGTCAGGAAGTTCCCCTGGAGAAGAAAATGGCAAGTCACTCTCGTATTCTTACCTGGGAACCCCATGAACAGAGGAGCCTGGTGGGCTACAGTCCATGGGGGTCACAAAAGAGTTGGACACGAGTTAGCAACTAAACAACAAGTAAAAGTAACAATGTTATAACAGGATGATAGCGTGATATAAATGATCACTGAGTTATTAAAAATATTTTTACCTCTTAATTTCTCCGATTGGGTTAATCAGAAGGGGTTTAATATTGTAGCATTGGTGATGATCTTAGTGATAGTGATAATTAGGTTTAACAATCAAAAATTGTGTATATGTATCTTTAATATTTCATGATCTTATGTTAATCTCAAAAGAAGTTTATTCAAGATCTGCATGAAACATGTCTCATTACACAATAGTATTTCTCACATAGTAAATGTAAAATAAAACAAGTCTTAATTAGAAAAGTCAGAAAATGTTACTTTAGTATGTAAAACTGAGTATGAAAGCACACATGTCACAATGGAACATTTTTAGCACATCTTACATTCCTATTTGGAATCACCATTGTTTACAGATACCAATATAGACTCAGACATAGGCATAGATATGCAGCACTTAAAATTAATCTGAGGGGAAGCCACCACAGTTAGAAGCCCGCACACCACAACGAAGAACAGCCCCCAGCTCACCACAAGTAGTGAAAGCCCACACACAGCAATGAAGACCCAGCGCAGCCAAAAAAGAAAAGATTAAATTAAAAAGAAATTAATTTGAACCAAGGAAAACTTGAGTTTAAAAGCAGTAACACATCAAATTTATTCCCAGGAGGAGTTCCCTTTCTTTAAGTGGCTTCCCAATCAGCAACCAGGAGGAATCAAGCCTGCTTATGCAGTCTGGGTCCCAGGAGCAAGGAAAGGGAATTGGGAGAGTGATGGGGGAGAGAGACAAGGAAGTTCAGTAGAGGTCTCTGTGGGGAGAGGGGACCATTTCTTTCTCTAACACAAGCACAGACTTGAATCTGACTGTAGCTCTTGCTGTGCTGACTCTCAGCACATAGAAAGTCCTGACTGGGGCCGGGAGTCATGGGATGCTCCCAAATATGTCCAAGCTCCTAAGCATGTTTTTTTCTCCAGTGATGACTTATTACTATTAAATGACTGTAAAATTTGTAAATTAGCAAATAACAAGATACTAAGCCTATCCTTGAGGTGGTTTTTTTCAATCTTTTGGAAATGAGTTCTCCAGTTCTTCACATGCTGAAGGCCTAGCCTATTCTTCTTGCCAGCAAAACTGGAATCACAATAATCAAAGGCTAAGTTACCATTCTGTGTTAAGGAATATGCTGGCAGTAACTAATTTTCTCTGTGAAGAACACTTTACATGCTGCTGGCAATAGGGCAAAATTAGAACTGATTCTACCTGATATACACATTTCCAAGTGTTGCCCTCTCTCCAACCCATATTAACTATCTCTATGGAGTTAAAAAGAAAATGTTCTTCAAGATAAGGTAGGAGCAAGGCTGACTCACCAAGAGTAAGTCAAGAAGCCTGCATCAGGAAAAATGTATTAAGATAAAAAGATCACTGTGTCTTATTCACTCCAGAGGCAAAACCCAAACCATGAATTCAATTTGGTTAAGATGCCCTGCTGCTTGGACAAGTGACTCTATTTTAGGGGGTCATCATCCATCAATTTAGGTGCCTATAGACACAGTCAGAAATTATTATGAAGCAGAGCTCTAGATAATTTTAGTTATTTGACTTAAAAAAAAAAAAAACTAACATCCTGGCCTAATGAAGGACAAAGATAAAGTTAGTTATTTTATATTTTCATTGGTAAACGTTACAAAAATTTAACTGCTGCAAAAGTCTAAAATGCACATTGAACACACTGAGAATAAATACTGAATAATTTCACTTAAGAATTAATTTGCAAATCTTTTTAAGAGTTTAAATTTTATTCTATAAATATTATATATAAAGTAGCAGACATCAGAGAGTAGAAGAAGGACTCCTAAAAACTAAAAAGAAATTGTCAATATTAGGTTTACAACATGCCACTAAATAATAATTGATTTTCCATTTTATAATCTGCAACCAGGTAAATGTCATTCATTGGAAGATGCACCATTCCTATGTCAATTTCACATGATGGCCCCTCCACAAAAAAGAGCAACAAAAATCCCAATTAAGTCTAAAGAGGTAATTCAAAACAGTGATTCCACATCTTAGGTACCAAAATATGTATTGATTGACTGGCTTTCCAACAGTTTCTGGACCACATGAAGATATTGCTAATCATCCTCCAAATTCACCAGGTTAAATGTAATAATGAAGCAAATTTTTAGCTAATTAACAACTATACACAGGAAAAGAAATGGAAACAAAAACCTAAATAGCTTTCAAGACTTCATTCTGATGATCAAGATAAAAATCTCAGATCATCATCCACTTATGTTTAGATATAGTGAGGGCTTTGCCAAGTACCACAAAATTCCCTTCATTAAAAGGCCCATATCTTCTAGCTTTTCTTCTATGGTCCTTTGTCCTGTTAGTGTTTTAGTGTTTGTGCTTAAAACTAGCTTTTTAATTTTTATTACTATTATTTAAGTAACATATCTTGTTACTCTACTAGACATAAGCCAAACATGGGAGACTGAGAAACTCAGTAATCTGTAAATCATTACCTGAAGGCCTTCGATAGCCAAGCGCAGCATGCTTGGTGTCAGTTTAGAAGCTTGCTTGAAGGTGAAGTTGCTCCAGTCTATGATCAAAACAAATCCATTCACCTGAAGCTCAGGATCTTCAATCATGGCTTCTAAAGAAAGTAAGATGGCACGCAAAATATCCACCAGCGTGTACCTAAATCAGCAACAGAAAAGTACTGTATTAAATCTGACAACCACCATTTGTAGAAACTATGGAATGTCTTTAGCATACTAAAAATTCCCTTTAAAAGACCTCAGGAAACTTAAGGAAAATATTTTGTTTAAAAATCTTCTAAGATGAAGTTTACTTTATTCCTTATACTCAGGGGACATATTAGAATTTAACATACATTGTACCAAAACACATTCCAATGCTTTTGAAAATTCTATAATTTGTTTCCTATTTTACAATCATTGCTTTTCCTTGCAGGCCCTCTTAAGACTTTACAAAATCACAGTTTCAACAAATGTACCATTCCCTAAAAACTAGGCATGGTACTTTTAAATAGTTCAAGAATGCTTTCAAAAGTACTGACATTTCATATCTTCACATGTGAAAAATTTGAGAAGGAGATTTGAAGTTTTGTCAATAAACACACCATGTGTAAACAGTTGTGGTTGAAAGTGTCAACCGATTTTAATTACTTGTACTGAGTTTATATCATAAAGATAAAAAAACAAGGAAAGGTGGGATGGATAGAAAGAAGGGGAAATCAGTGAAATCAATGAAAATAAAAGAGAAAATGCATCTGTTATTACACAGGCCACCCAAATTCAGGAGTTGCGTCTTTATCTTTTTCTACCTTGTAGCTTAGCACAGTTTCTGACACACTAAAAATCCAATAAATGCTCTTCCTTTCCTGTAAAATGGAGCTCGAGCACAAAGACACAAAGGCATTGTCTCAACAAAGGCAGCAGAAGTGGGAAAAAAAAAAAGAAGCCAAATTTGAGAAGTATGTTTGAAGTAAACTTGTTAAAATTTAATACTTCATTAGATGTGGAGGCTAAGATTGAGGGAAGGGTAAAAGATGACACACAGATTCTAGCTTCAGATCCTTGCCTTTGGCAGGACCAGTAAGCTATCCTTTCTAAAAGGGAATCCCTGCATTTCAAGAGAAATTAGTAAATTTATGGAAGATGTTAACAATTTTCCTTCTTTAGCACCCTGCTTTCAAGTTCACTTTTTTGCTCATTCAGGTGGAGGTGTCCAGGAAAAGCTAGAGAAAGAGATCCTGATATCGGAGAGAGGTGGGATGGGGAGGGTGGTGGATTAGGAGTTGAAATCATTGGGATTTAGTGGAAGTGATGGGCTCACAGGAAGACGTCTGAGACAACCAGCACGTGTGAGGGAGTAGTTCTATTTTTACTTCTAAAAACATTTGGAGGAGAAGGGAGAAAGCATAGTAGTTCAGAAAGGAATGAAAAATTAACAGTGAAACCTCAGGCAATTTCTCACTTTTTCTGGGCCTCCTTTCCTCATCTGCAATATCAGTAATTTCCAATAGAATCTCTTTAGGGTCCCAGCATTAATCAAACAAGGGGCCTGGTGTCAGAAGACTTCAAGATGGAATCTCTTCATTGTTCCTCATTAGCCGTGTGGCCCTGGACAAGTCAATGATTTATCATTCTGAGTCTGAGTTCCTTAAATGAGAGTATCTATGATTATCACTGCATCTCACTGGCGGTGGCCAGGTCGGAGGAGGGGGAATGGGAAGGTAAGTCAAAGATATGAGTCAGGTGAAAGCATGGGAGCGATGCTAGGTATACAGTGTGTGTTCAAGAAAGGTTTGTTGGAATACACACATAGCAACTAGGCAGGGTGTAATCAGAACTAAAGAATATTTGTTTGTAAACTTTACTTAAAAAGTAATGACAATCTTTAGATAGCTTACTGCTACTGTCAAAGGCAAGGATCGAGAGACTATTTTTAAATCTCTGGAAAGCATACAGGCTAAGGATAGGCCTAAGGATATTGCATCCCCAAATACTACATAAGTCTGTAAGATAAAACTTTTTGTAGAGCTCTGTCGCTTATTTGTCTTTAAAACTGTAAAATAAGAATGACTGAATAACTTTATTAGTCACTTCATGGCTGGCTCATCTCCTTTTTAAATATAATGGCCTAACACAGTACTGTGACCACAAGCCTATGAACTTAAACAGACTGAAAAGTTTGGAGCAGGAAGACTGTATTTCCAGTTAAAATTTAAAGTGAAAAGTGTTAGTTGCTCAGTCATATCTGACTCTATGCAACCTCACAGACTACAGTCCACCAAGTTCCTCTGTCCTTGAAATTCTCCAGGTAAGAATACTGGAGTGGGTTGCCATTCCCTTCTCCAGGAGATCTTCCTAACCCAGGGATCAAATCTGAGCCACCAGGGAAGCTTGGTTAAAATTTAGAGCCCCCTCTAAAAAATACTCACTTTAATTTTTGAAATTCATAATAATAACTGTTTATGAAAATCAAAAATTAGAACAATCCAACTTATAACTTCCTCCCTTTATGATCATTCATAGATTTTCCAGTGAGAATACCAACTATCATTAAGTAAAACTTGAATTTGAAATCAGCTTTAAAAGAACGATGCACTGTATGTAATAAGAATAAACCATGACACCAGTAAGGGCTGAAAATAAGACACAATTTATTTTAAATGACACATTTTAAGTATGGTTTTCCAAAACTGTGTCAAATCAAGAGAAAAACTTACATACATATCATCATTCCAAAGGAAATAAAATAAGGTAAATCCCAGGATCATCAACAGAGTAAATCTAACCAGTGGTTGTTTTCTTTTTGTTACTGTCTTCTTCCAAAAAGAGAATTAAATGACCTTTATATAAATTATACTAGTGTGTGTGTGTGTGTGTGTGTGTGTGTGTGTGTGCACTCAGTCACACAGTCATGTGCAACTCTGCCACCCCATGGACCTTAGCCCGCCAGGCTCCTCTGTTCACGGGATTGTTCAGGCAAGTACACTGGAGCGGGTTGCCATTTCCTCCTCCAGGGGATCTTCCTGACCCAGGGATCAAACCTGAGTCTCCTGCATCTGCTGCATTGGCAGGTGCATTCTTTTCTGACCTGCTTTCTTTGAATGCAGTTAGCGTGGGGTGTTTTATGTTTCTATTATTAGAAGTATACGTTATATACTATACATTTAATAGAAGAAATATAAAAACACTCTAGCTATTAATAACGGTATTCAAAGGGCAGGTCAAAACCACTCTTGATGTTCCAATCCTCTGTTGTCAAACATGTCACATTACTACCATTAGCAGCTCAGCAGGTTATTTCTCAGCAGAACATTATTACGTGAGATCTTGCCAAAGTCCCTAAAATATCTTCCGAAGAAATGGCGTATTTTATGAATTTTCTGTCTTCAGGAATCTGACTTTCATTATTCTTGTTAAAACTATCTTCTAACTGCTATACTTCACAAATTAGATGTTACTACGGTAAGTATTTCATAAGCTCATGTTTGGGGTTTACACCCCAATTATAGTAGCCCCACCATCACTATTCTTCCCTTCTATGTTGAAAGAAAGCCATAAACAACAAGCCAACATGTAAATGGAGCTCTTGACTCCTAACTGAGCTTCCCAAAGCAGCATCGGGTAAAGTCGGCATCCGAAATCGACTTGGAGATGATGAAATAATGACACCAGTAAGGAATTTTACAACTTGGGACTATGTAAACCATTGCTCTTAAATCAAAGCTGCTACAATATGAGGGGGGGGGAATTTTTCCTATTTTTTTTTTTTTTTTACTACCTGGGTGATCATGAGTAGGGAAGACTCTTCTCCTGCCTCTGACCTTGCAAGGTTTTGGGGGAGTTGCCTAGCCTGTGCTTCTTTCCTGGGGTTCACAAGGTCTCACCCCTACTACAGCTGACCATCAGTGCAAAGAGCAACACAAATCACAAACAGGTCATTTCCTTCCTACTTTCCAGCCCCTTCTTTAGCCTGACAAGGAAAAACTGGCATCTTGGCATCATGTTGAGCAGCACAACAGCAAGCAGCTTGCCTTGGTCATTAAATCAATCAGCCATTATTAAATTCTTCATTAAGGCTGCCCCCAACTCTCAGCTTTCATTAAACCACATTTCCTAATGTCTGAAGCACTTGTGTTGGAAAGGTGCTTGAGAGAGAGACAAAGGAGCAGAATTACCTTCATTAATGCCTTGGGGTATCGTTGATGCTAAAGTTGATGAATCCATCAAGGTGCTTTATATTACTGAGTGGTAATAATAATATCTCTATCTGTGTAACCATTTAAGATTTCCAAAGCAATTTCAAAAGCATTATCTTACTCTCAAAATAAGCCCAAAGTCTCTGTGCATGGCTTAGTTCCTATTATTTTGAAGATGAAGATACAGAGGAGGTCTCAGAGAATTTAGACTTTTTCTGAAATCACTATAGGTGTAAAACTGGAAGCATAGATGAGAAGCTAGGCCTTTCTGACACCACAGAGCTCTCCACTCCTTACAGTGCCAAGACCCAGAACAGAGTCTGATGAATAGCTGTTCTGTGTTTTTATGTGTCAATGGCCTAATGTACATCAGAAGGATCAGAAAGCTGACACTAACACGGCACCAGGCCAGGGATCAGGGCAGCTCCAGCCTGGTCCCAGCAAAGGGCTTTGGTGGAAGGAAAACATCAAGACATCTTGAGTCAGAATGGCTATGGGAGAGGGAAAGGGTGGGATGATATGGGAGAACGGCATTGAAACATGTAAATTATCATATGTGAAATGAATCGCCAGCCCAGGTTTGATGCATGATACAGGGTGCTCAGGGCTGGTGCACCAGGATGACCCAGAGGGATGGAATCGGGAGGGAGGTGGGAGGAGGGTTCTGGAAGGGGAACACATATATACCCATAGCAGATTCATGTCAATGTATGGCAAAACCAACACGATAACATAAAGAAAAAAAATTAATTAATTAATTTAAAAAAAAAAATAAATATCTTCCCCTAAAAAAAAAAAAAAGACATCTTGTGTCAGAATGGAGAGACGCTAGGTCTACAAACTTTGGAGGCAATATCAATTTCAAAATCATCACATCATCACTAGGCATAGACTAGCTGTCTCAGCCTTACTGAGTATTTTCCAGAATTTTACTGCTATGGAAACATAGGTGAGTGAGAACAAGAAAATAATTGGGAATGAAACATCTAGAGGAAAAATGTCTTTCTTTGAAGAGAAAAAAAGGTTAAAAAATGTGCACCTACTGCCACCAAAATGAAATAAAACAGAATGAAGTCATGCTGGAAAAAAATACAGACATTGGAAAGGCAACTCTTCCTCAGGGCAGAATACTTTGTTTACTTAGCTGCTTAGTACAGTGTTTGTCTTAAGAATATTTATTCTACCAACTTAACTTCCTATGCCTAATTGACTACATTCTGATGTTTAATCAAGATTTTCTAAACCATAGATGGGTTTTTTAATTATCAGAGCTTGCTTTTTATGATATATTTATTTTTTTCCAGATTTACATTGATTCACTATCTGTATACACAAAACAAGTTTGACCAATTCACTTACTCTTTGTACAGTTCTGGGTGAAATACTTAGCTGCTCTGTGCCTGTTTCCTTATCTGAAAAATATGGATATTAACAGGACCTATCTCATATGATTGTGAAGAAGATTTAATAAGTGAATGTTTATTAAGTGCTTAGAATAGTACCTGACACATATAAAATATATATATGTATACATAAAATATAAGACATGGGTATATATATATATATATATGTGTGTGTGTGTATATGCGTGTATATAAAATATTGTATATAATATATATAAAATATGACACGTATACTACAATATAGCATACTGTATAAAAGTGCTTTAAAATGAATGAATTAATTAAAATGAAAAAATAAAAGGTTGAATTACATTGCCCAAACAAGTGATATTCTTTCCACACAACACAGAGCAGGCTGCTACCGCCTCTGCCTGGACTTTCCAGCACCAGGGAGCAGTATCCTCATTAAGCACTCACCATCTCTCTGGTAGTCATTTAGCTTTTCATCTTTTTTCTTCCCAGAGAGGCTGTATGTTCCTTGATAGTATGACGAATGTGTTATGTGTCTTTTTTTACCCCTAGCACCTATTAAAATTCTACATATGTAGCAAATGCTGGGGGAAAGTATACTTTTTAAAACACTGACTTGAATTAAGTACTATTCATTCAGTTTACTTGATGTTGTAAAGATACATCTTTTCCCTCACATCAAGAGTTCCACTTACTATGTTAATGACAGGTATATATACCTGTATGTATGTGTATATATATATACACCTGCCTTCAGTGGTGTAAATATAGTAATTTACTAAGGATAATTTGTGAATTTACTAACTGTTGGCTCATGTTTTAAAATACCTTTAAAGATTCCTTTTGGAGCATCCATTCAGAGCACTGTAGTAACACCAAATCCATTGCTTCTTTCCAACTTTGTTTAAAGTTGGATATTTGAAACATGACCATGGCCTGGTTTGGGCCAGACCCAATCAATATCCTAGTGAAGTCTGGCACTCCTGGTCATTGCTGTTATTTCAGGATTATTTCTCTAATTACTGCATAATTGTCCTAGTTTTTAGAGACGGTCCTATTTTGTTCAGAGATTTGTTCCAGTATTTGGTAACATTTCTCAGGACAATATTTTTTCTCTCTCATTTTCCATGGTATGAACCAAGGGCATATTTTGAAATTAGCTGCAGTTCGCAGAATATTTGTTTAAAGAGCATCCCTATAAGGAAATAATACAGAAGCTCTGCTGGGACAGAAACCTCTAGGAATCCATACCTGCCACTTCTAGTACTGACCTAATCTTAAAATCAGGCTTCCCACGAGGCTCAGTGGTAAAAACTCCACTTGCCAATACAGGAGATGCAGGAGACGTGGGTTCAAATCCCTGGGTTGAGAAGATCCCCCAGAACAGGAAATGAAAACCACTCCAGTATTCTTGCCTGTAGAATCCAGTGAATTCAGCCCATGGGTTCACAAAAGAGTCAGATACAACTGAGTTACTGAGCACAATCTTAAAATCAGCTGCAATGCAGCACAGCAGTGCCTCTAGAATTTTGAAGTTAAGGAATCCTGATCCTACCATGAAACAAAAAGTTGAGAAATATTTAAATATTTTAGTAAACAGAGCCAGGAAGACTTGAAAAATCAGTCCAAAAAATTAAACTTCTTTTTTGGCTTGCTTTTTGCAAATTACCAAGTAAGAGTGTTTCTCTGTAATTATCTAGTTAATTGCTCTTGTTTATTTCAATCTATTTCTAGTTATTTTATTTTATAGTTATTTTACTGTATTGCACTTTCACAGAATAGTAAAGCCTTGTGGCTGAGAATGAAACAAATATGTATAGTCTATGGCTATTTTTTTTTTTAAAAAAAATTAAGCTACCATCATCATAATCTTCATTCATTTTGAAGGTTGGCCACTTAATTTTCTTTGGGACCCCATGGACTATAGCCCACCAGGCTCCTCTGTCCATGGGGATTCTCCAGGCAAGAATACTAGAGTAGGTTGCCACGCCCTCCTCCAGGGGATCTTCCCAGTGCAGGGATTGAATCCAGGTTTCCTGCATTGCAGGCAGATTCTTTACTGTCTGAGCCACCAGGGAAGCCCAATAAATTACAATATAATCATAATTCAAACTAAGGCTTCAAATAGCTGGCCATTTGTATATTTTCTTTTGTATGAAAAAGCCATACAGTGGGAACAAACAAACTGACAATAGTACATTTTTCAGACAAATTCCAGGACAGGTTAGAGGATCTTAGCATGGTCTCACCAATCAGTCTTCCAGCCCTTTCAGACTTTCAGTACTAAAAGTGATAATCAATGTCCATTATGACAAGCCAAACATGGTGCAAGACGGTCAGTGCTTTCTGAATTGCCACTATATTATATGAATCATTAACTTCACTGTATTTAATTGTTTTCTAGTGGTTGTTAATCTGATTCCAAATCAATGGTTGTCTGCTGGATTAAATATGGCATCATCAACTCAATGGACATAAGTCTGAGCAAACTCAGGGAGATAGTGAAGGACAGGGAAGCCTGGTGCACTGCAGTTCATGGGGTTGGAATGAGTCAGACATGACTTAGCAATTAAAAAACAGCAACAAATGTAAAATACCACTTTCAGGCTAACTGACAAAGTACAGGCCAACTATCATGATATATGTTATCATTATGTTTTGGGTGGCACAATTTACTCATGAACATTCCCAATCATTACATGCCAGTGAATTTCGACCTCTCAGATACCTGCTCTCATGCTGTAGGGTCTAGACCACAGTCTACTTTCATCCCAAACTTCCTTTCTTAAGGTAGTGTAATCTGCTCTAGCTTTTTGGTACATTATCATCACATTCTGTTGATGAAACCAGGTGGCAGATGTGAAGGTATTGCTGAGTCCTAAAGCAGGGTACCGTCACTCAGGAAAGCAAGACACCATGTAAGGCATGAAGGACTACTGCGTCATCATGCTGTAGGGTATGAATTCAATCGCTTTTAATTTTGTGGAATCTACTTTTGCTTTCAGAAATTATGATGGACAATTTGAACGAAAGAAGATAAGATTATGTGAATCTTTTCCAAGGATAGCCTGCTCAATAAATGTAATAAATCATCTGAACCTGTTCTATGTTTTTTTAAAAAAGAACCACAGACCACACTGAAAGTCATTTTGACATTTCAGCCTTTCGATTATTTTTTATTTTTATTAGGTGGGCAAACTGTAAATATTATACCTTCATCTTACTGATGATTCCATATATCTTGTAAAGGTTTTGGAAGTTTGGTCCAGTTATTTTCAATAACCTGAAACTGACCTGCACTATATTGCAGTAAGAAGAGACACTTTTTTATTTACAGTCACCATCTCATATGTATTTACTGTCTCCAGTCTCCTGAGAAACACAGAAAACTATCCTAAAAAATTTAATATAGGAGAAAGTATATATCAGATAACCTCCTACTTAGAAACCGTTTTTTTTTTTAAATGTACAACTCAATTCAACTCAACAAACATTTACTGAACATTAACTCTAATTTAGGTGCTGTTATAATATGAGACTTAGTTTTGTTTTTGCTTTTTGTTATACAGATCAATTATTTCATGGGTCTTTACAAAGTTTTTCAAAATTCACAAATAATATTTTGTTAATCCCCTTTGGGAAGTTGGAAATAAAAGGGGAGGATGCATTTTCTTCCACCTCATTTCTAGAATTTCCTTATGTAACCCTGATCAATTTCCACCTATTCTTTCTTTAAAACAATGCTATTTTGTTTCTTCTAAAAATGTGGATTTTTTTTTAAGTTACTGAAAGCCAGACAACTCACTGAACAACTCAAGGAAGATAGCTAGAATTATGTTGAGATAGGCAGTCTTCTCCAGGGACCCAGGCTGTTTGGTCTAGAGGAATCAGAGCAGGAAGGTGAGAACACCTGACTCACAGAACAGGGGAAGGATGAGGAGCAAGAGAATCTGGCACATGGCATATCCAGCTAACAGAACAATCATAAGGTAAACATCTAGGGAAGGTGGCAGAAACTTCTGCAGGAATCAGGTCAGATAAGCCCTGAAGATGTATAGTGGAGGAAGGAAGAGGATTCGGGCCAAAGAGGAAAAGGGCTGGTTAACACCCTGGTACTGTCAGAAAGGCAGCTGTCCTGCTGGTTTCGGAGCCAGGCAGAGACAGTCCTTATGCACATGTCCCCAAGATAAAGCTTCACAGAAGATGCCACGAGGATGGACCTGTTTATCCACTGCTGCTGCTGCTGCTAAGTCACTTCAGTCATGTCCAACTCTTTGCGATGCTATGCACTGTATGTAGCCCTCCAGGCTCCTCTGTCCACGGTATTTTCCAGGCAACAATACTCAAGTAGGTTGCCATGCCCTCCTCTAGAGGACCTTCCTGACCCAGGGATCAAACTCATGTCTCTTATGTCTCCTGCACTGGCAGGTGGGTTCTCTACCACTAGCTCCATATGTTTACTTAGATCTGGGATGGAGGTGGCAGGAGGCAAGGAGAAGGAAGGGGGTACTTTTTTAAAAGAATATAGGAGGAGGAAACTCAACTGAATTTTAGACAAGCTCTAAATACCGTGTATACCTTTTGACCTTGAAGTACTATTACTCCTTGATCATACCTATTCATTTAAACCTTAGAAATATAATTCACAATTATTAGTCTATAGGTCCTGTAGGGTATTTTTACAGGACATGGCTTTTCATTTTAATGTCCCATACACATTAATGTCACATATGTTGATTTAAAGAAATAATTTTATATATCAATTAATAAGTCCCCTCCCATTGTAGATTTCTGGGGAGATATATTTTGATTACTAGCAACTTATACTTTATATGAAAGCATGAGATAGCTTGAAAGCATTAAACTAAAACATAGTTTCTTTAGTAAATCCAGAATAATTACCTTCTCATATAGGTGAGAACTATACAAGTGATTTTCAACTCAATTACATTTATAAATCAATGTGAATATTAGATCACTTATAAAAATAAACGAAAATAGGTCTGATGTATATTCATGTCTCTAAGGGCTGTCTGCCTCCCCAAGGATATCTTTAACAGACTCTAATACATATTTAAACATACCATTTCGACAGCTCCCATACCATAGTAGCTCAATAAACTAAGTTCCTGCCTACCTGACATATGAAATATTAGATTCTTTCTTGAATAAGTTTTTTTGACTTTGATCTACACAATAATTGGTTTGCATAAATCTTCCATGTACTTCTTAGATGAAATAAAAACTTTTTAAAGAGACATTGCGGTCAAAGAATGACATTTTATGAGACTTTAAACTTTGCTACCTGATGAAAAGTAGAGTCACATCTCTGTAAATAACCAAAGTAACAAATAGAAAGAGAACTTCATTTCACCTCAATGCTAACTGTTTCTATAAGTGTCTTAGCTTTATGATTCTTCAGGTAGTAATCTTTTTATTTACCTAAAAAGGAATTAGAGTCGTTCTCAACCTAAAATTAAAGAGGAAAGGAGACCAATTGATGAGTTAAACACCTGTTAAAAATATTAATTTGCATTCTAAAATCCCAAGACTCTGAGAAGCCTATCTAGAGATCTATAAGATCTATAAGGTTTCTCAGTAACTATAAAGTCTTTCAAATTGCTCCAGAGATGGTTTAAACTGACCAGATGCATCAAAAATCACAGTTCACAGAACTAAAAATACACTGACGTTTTCACAACAGGCTTCCTATGATTCATAATTCTGGTAACATTTTTAAGTTTCATGAAATTTGTTCAACTTCGAACTTAATTGAAACTACCTTCCACAAGAGTCTTTCATAATTTCTTGTATCTTTCAATCTAAGAAAATAACTCCCTCGACTGAGGAAGTAGAAGTCATTGTCTGTTATTTTCTATTGTCATGTAGGTGAAATAAGAATATTAGTTCTCCTCTATTAAAAAGACAGAGAGCTCAAAAAAGCCTACCAAGAGACAGAGCTGAACATTTTTCACTTCCTTCCAAAAGATGAAAAATCACATCAGACAGGAAGCACACTTTTTAGATTAGTGACAGGTGTCGAGCAAGCACACCAGTCAGCCTTTATTTTCCGTGTCGGCAGCACGCTCAGCAACAGAGGGGACAGCGCTTCCTTTTAATTGAAGTGACACACATCAGATTATTCCTTCATCTACACAGCACCAAGCAGAAAAGTTCCCAAGCGATAAAGCTACTTGATATTGACTGAATGCCAGGCTCTTCTTTAAAAAATATATACATATATATATATATATATATATAATTGCAGTGCTAGAGAGAGAGAGATGAAAAGGAGGAGGATGACATGGAGGAGAAGGAGGGTAGTAATGATGAATCTAGCTTAAGAATTTCTTTAGAAAACAAAACAGAATTTCTTTAGGGAGAAAAGAAGGAAAGTTGTCCCTATTCTCAAACTCATTTCTTCACAGAACAGTAAACATGTTCAGGAGCTGAAAATTTTAGCAGCTTTATTTAGAAGCCAAATGATTTAGATTACACAGCACAATAATATGGTTCAGCAGATACTTGAATCTCCAATAGAAAAAGGGTGCTAGTGAAGTAAAAGTTTCAACTGTAAACATAAGAGCCTCTGCCACCCCCTAAGGCGGCCACCGAAAACTGTGGTCTTAGTTCTGGTTTCTCTTTTTCCCAATAGCCAAATAAACAGTACCATCAAAGTAGTAAAACGGTGACACTACTCAAGATACATTCTGGAAAATGGGAGAGTAAAAGAAGACCCAGCACAAGACTACATTTAGGACTTACCTGCTCTGATCCCAGTTGGCAGCGAAAAGGACTAGAATCTTCCTGCCATAGTGGTCCAGATTGGCCAGGCCCCCAGGGAAACCATCCTTCAGTGCCTGCTTGATGCCAGGGTCAGTGGCCTTGAAGCTTTTGAACATGTCCAGGTTCTGCTGCCTGTACTCAAAGTATTGGGCCAGAAGGCGGAAGGCCTCAAAGTGATGAAACTTCCTAGCCCGCAAGAAGCGTAAGATGAAGGCGTCATCTGTGCGGAGAAAGCCAATATCTGGCCTAGTGATAACCATGTCCCTCACCTCCTGGATGTCCTGGTGCAGCGTGTCCGGATTCTCGTTGAGCTCCAGGCGGGCTTTCTCCAGGGTCTCAGGAGAGAGACCCGCTTGTAAATGAGTCATTGTCCCGCGTGTTCCTGAGCCTTTTCTCTCTCTTGCTGACTGTCCCACCACCAAGCTGGCCCTGGCCACCACCACACTCCGGCCTCCAGACCTCCCTGCTGCCTGCTTCCTCTTCTTTACAGGAAATGATTTGTCTTGGCGTCCAATCAAGTACCCTGTTGCTCCTGTTTTCCTGCACCTTTTTTCTGAAAGATAGGAACTTCTTTCCCCACCCCTCCTCAAAAACAACGTCCCGTTTTAGTTCCCTCTTCCTTTTCCTCCAAAGAGATGCGGCCCTCCGGTGGCCCAGGACCCCTCTTCTTGTCCTCTCTCTCTCCTAACAAAACACCCCTAATTGCACCCAGCACAGGGGGTGCTGATCTTGGTACCGTCCTCTTCTCTTCCGAGATGGAACAAAAACAACCCCCACGCACATCTCAGCCCCAGCACTGTGATGCTTCTGCGGTCCCTACTGAACGATGCTCCTGCCAGGGATAACGATGCAAATTCTGATTAATAATAAGGTGGCTCTTCTGCGCGCTGAGCTCGGGGCGGGGGAGAGAGAGCGTCTTTGCCAGAAGGAAAAAGAGAGAAAGAGAAAGAGAGGGGAACGGAGCTTATTTCTCCTACTTATTCAGAGATGCTATTTCTAAGACATTTGTGGGATTCCGTTGAAAAACAATTAGGATCCAATTAGGTAGCGACTGCAGAGAGCGCACCTTGCCTCCTCCCCTCCTGGATACACCGTGATCTCCTAAGGCTCCAGAAGGGTTTTTGGTGGCGTTGGCACCCGCGTGGGCTTCCCCCCCCAACCCCACCCCCAACTTCTGCCTGCCTCTAGCCCTTTATTTCAACGGACTTGCTGCGGAGGGGGTGGGGGGAGGGATATCTCTCCGGGAAGGTACATTTCAAATGCGAGGCTGGGAGAAAGGGTGGGAAAGAGGAGTGGAAGATAAAATTAAAATGTCTCTACCTTTTCTACAATGCCCCAAAGCAAGAGAGAAGAAAGAGCAGCCGGCTCCTACCAGCAAACCCGGAGGCGGGGAAGCTAAGCAATGCGGCACTCCCTGGCATCCATCAGCCGCGGCTTCGGAGGTGGCGGCGGCGGCGATCGCGGCATCAACTCCTCTCGGTGGGATGGAGCAAGCAGAGAAGAGGGACGGCAGCGGAGACCCGGGCAGAAGACGCACTGGGGAGCAGCCCTGACCACATCGTCGGCTAGCAGCCGCTTCCTCTCCCCGCGGGAGGGGTGGGGGGTGGGGGGAGACCAGAGCTAGGGCCACCGCTGTCCCAGGTCCTCGCCCGGCCCTGCCATTCTCGCCTGCCGGAGAAGAGAAGGAAGGGAGCGAGAATCAAACGCCTGGATGGAGAAGGCCACGCGGGCAGCCGCCGCCTTTGTGCGCTCGGAGTCGCTGGGGCCGAGAGCGCGGCTGCCGCGGGCCCCGGGCCCTCACCCTGTGCGCGCCTGGGCGGCCGAAGTCAGACGCGCCCCTCCGGGCTGCCGCCGCGGCCGCTGCTGCTGCTGCTGCTGCGGCTCCGGCTGCCGCTGCTAAAAGAGGACTCGGCTCAGCCCAACTCCTCTCTAATTATCCCAGCACAGATCTCGCTGCGACGTAAGCACTCGCTCAGCTCGCGCACGCACTCCGCTCCTCTCGCCCTGACTTGTTTGGATAGGACCGCAATTTCCGTGGCATTCAGAGATCCCGAGCCCCAAGTTTAGCCTGCTCCTGGTCCCCCCACTCCCGGGCTGGCTACTCGGGACGGGCATCGCTGGGCCAGCGCGGGGAGCGACGCCCGGCAGCCTCCCCACGCCCCTCTCACCCTTTGTGTGCAAGACCCTTGAGCTGCCCGGCGGCGAGTGGCTGTTGTAGATGGTAATTCAGCGACACAACATTTTCTAGTTCCTGTAGGAGGTAATTTTGACGTGGAAGAAGTAGGGAAACATTTTGTACTTTCCGCGTTTGTTGTTGACAGAAATGTTGAATTTAGAAAAGACCAGAGTGGTTGCACAGCATTGGGCTGATGATTAAGCCTCGGGAGGAACTTACATGAATAGTATTTCAGCCACTCCGGCTGCTAAATTCCTCTTGAAGAGGATGGAAATGAGCCCGGGGTGGGGGTGGGGGGACCCGTTTTCAGAGGAAGGAAAAACAGGCATTCCTTGACTTCTCATCTCATAATAAAACATGTTTCTGGAGATGCATTTGACAGTTCCCTGAGTGTGATACATCTGTATACTAGAATCATCATGATTGAACCGAAGTCTTTGAGGTTAAGATAACTGTCTAAGGGTTTGAGAAAAATGAATGTTTTGTATTTTTAAAGCACAGCATGCATTACAGAGCCTGTCAGTTTATAGAACTTTTGGCTTAGGAAGTGTCGAATGGGGTCCTGAGTTCAGGTTAACTCAGCGCAATAATTATCTACGGAGCTCCACTGGGTGTGAGTCACTGTCCTAGAGTCTATGGCTGGGTCTTGAAGATAAGATGTATTTGATGACTGTTATAACCTTCAGATTAAAGAAACAGGCTTTCTGTTATTGCTCTCAAGGTGATGCTGCTGACAAAGAGAAAGAAGAGGGGTGGCAGACCTGTATACCACTTTATTAATTAAATCAACGCAAAGTAAAGCAGGGGCCAGAAGAAGAAAAATTGTATACATACAGATAATCATTATCCTCAAAGACTAAGGGAGGTGGAAAATAAACCATATATAAACACACACGTCTATATGTATATATATGGGCTTCCCTGGTGGTGTTAGTGGTAAAAAAAAAAAAAATCGCCTGCCAACGCAGGAGGCTTAAGAGAGAGGGTTAGATCCCTGGGTAGGAAGATCCCCTTGAGGAGGGCTTGGCAATCCACTCCAGTATTCTTGCCTGGAGAATCCCATGGACAGAGGAGCCTGGCAAGCTACAGTCCATAGGGTCACTGAAATGACTTAGCACACAGCACTTAGCACTATATATTTTATATATATGCACTATATATTCAAAGTCCTTCTAGGACTTTATGTGTTTATGACTCTCAAAAGTATTCTGAGTGCAACATGAATTGTTAAAATATTTGGGTTCCTATTTCCAAAAAAACATTGAAAAATTCAGTGTAGGACAGTATTCAGGTTTCAATTTCTAACTGAGGAAAATGATTCATATCAAATGCATAGAGAGGTTTTAACGATCACCAATAAGGAGACACAGTTCTCCATGGGTCTCATATTTCTTCATGTCTTACGAGCAAGGTACTATCCTTTTTTCGAGACCATCTTTTCAAGGCTGTGTGCATAGTGAGCAGCTTTGGAAGAGCCTTAGAAGCTGCAGACAGTACTTCCATCTGAAGGAAGGACTGGTTTGCTTAGGGCTTTAGAGGAAGAGAGAGATTGTCTCTCTCCTGAACAAAGGGCAAGCAGATTTATTTGATTTCCTTCAACTCAAGAGTTGCTCTCCTGTAATGCCTGCCACTGGGTATGCAAATGTAACTCTTCTCTTAGGCTTGTGGGAATTGGGCTCAGAAAACCAGCCCTAAATATGCTGATGCTCAGACCGCTTGCTGAATCTGAGTCTTCCATCTGTAACCCAGGAGTTTTGCATCCATGAAACTGGCCATCTAACTTGTTGGCTTGCAGGAAGGGTTAAATCTCAAATCCTTCAAGGTGCTTAAAATGGCTTAATTTTGTTCTCTGAGATGGAAATATTAAATTATATTTTTAGAGAAGAATTTATAAAATAAAACCTGTTGGTCATTGAAATGGTATAACCCATGTTCAGTGATGATGGTTTCATTATATGTCAATAATAGAATTGCCTCAAAAACATACATTTCAACATATCAGTATAAGATATAGATCACTTCTGCCATGCAGTAGCATTGTTGGAGTTGGTCAGTTAGTTGTATTTACAAACTACTAAGTCCTTCAATGGTTGTACTTTTATTCTGTCTCCCTTGTGCATTTGAAATCAGTTCAAATGAAGCCAAAATAAATATGTAAAGCCTTCTAAGAATGAAACAAGATGTTTATCTAGATGACACCAGAGCATTTAATTCTCATTCAAAATTAACTCACTTTGACAAATTAATGGAAAGTAAACACTGTTGTTGTTCAGTCACTAATTCATGTCTGACTCTTTGCCACCCCATGGACTACAGAAATATAGAAACTAGAATACGAAAATAAATTAACTAAGCAACAGGAATAATTCAATCATAATTGGAAATGATTAAATTAAGGACTTTAGGTGTTTTCAGGCAACCAGAAGGACAATTTGCTTTACTACTATATTAAAATGGAGAGAGTGGTTTTTGTTTTAAAGCATTTTATCCCATTTGCTGTCCAATAAAATATATGTACCATAAGAGGCACAAAAAGAGATGTACAATTTCAATGACATATTATAAAGTAAACACCCACCCAGTTTAAGAAATAGAACATTGCAGTTACCCAAAAAAGCCCCCTTATCCTTCCCTCATAACTACTGGCTTTTCTTTCCAAAAAAACTGAAACCATTATTTCTTCATTTTGAAAATAATCACTTCAAATCACTTGTCTTTCTTTGAAATTTTGCAAACTAAGTAACTATGCCCTCCAAATTAGTCCTTTTTCTTTGACTTAAATAAATATAATCATTTATATGTGATTTTGTGATTGGTCACTTTCTTTCAATAGTATGTTTGTAAGATTCACCTAATTGGTTGCATATAGTTATTTCAACCATAATCAGTGATGACACAGAGAATTCCATTTTACAAATGATATTCTTATCCATTCTCCTGTTCATGAAAATTGTGTTGTTTTCTCTTTGGGACTATTAGGAGTTGTGATGTATGAACATTCTGGTACAAGTCTCTTAGTGCATGTGGACATAACCTAGGAATGTTTATCATTGTTGTTTAGTTATTCGGTTGTGTCCAACTCTTTTTCGACCCCATGTACTGTAGCCCATCGGGCTCCTCTGTCCATGGAATTTCCCAGGCAAGAATACTGGAGCAGGTTGCCATCAACCCAGGGATGGGCCCCATGTCTCTTGCATTGGCAGGTGGATTCTTTACTGCTGAGCCACCAGAGAACACCATCAAATTCAGTAAACAATGCCAAGCTATTTATATCCTAATGATTGTGCCATTTCACCCTGCCTCCAACAAGAAGTAAGGGAGCTCACTGTACCACAGTTCCCACAAGTTCTTACTACTGCCTATCATTTTACTGTGTTTTAATTAAAACCATGTTTTGATTTTAAACAATAGAATTTCATAGTGGTTTTTGTGTATATTTCCAAGATTGCTAATGAGGTTATGAAGTTTCCATACATTTGACCATTTGTATAACATTTTTTGCGAAGTATCATTTTGAGAACTTTGCCCACTTTTAGAATGGATTGTTTATTATAGTTATAGTTCTTTATAGAGTCAGAATATGAATCCCTTGTCAGTTATATATGTAACAACTATCTTCTTCCAGTCTGTGACTTGTTTTTACTTTTTTTAATAGTGTCTTTTGATTAATGTAATTTAAAATTTTTATGTAATTTAGTTTTTTCCTACATATAGCATTTTTGTGTCCTGTTCAAGAATGTTTTAGGTCACCAGGATATTCTCTGATATTACCTTTTAGTTGTTTATTCTTTTGCCTTTCACACTTGGACCTCCTGAGGTCCACCTGAGACTGAATTTAGTGCAGAGTGTGAGAAAGATCAAGCACTGCTTTTTTCCCCCTATATGAATATTCAGTTGACTCAGCACCATTTACTGAGACTGTTTATTGAAAAAGCTATGTTTTTCTTAATGAGCAGAAGAGCTACCACAAAATAACTGTCCGTATATACATTGATTTTAACTCTATACAAATTTTAACTCTATACAAATTTTTAACAAGACATCGTTGTTTTACAACCAATATTTCTCACTGTTTCTCAAAGTAGGTGCCCCAGGCCAGTACCATTAGCATCTCCTGGGAAGTGGTTAGAAATGTAACTTCCCAGCCCTGATATACTGAATCAGAAATCCTGGTGAGAGATCTCAAACTGTCATCTGGACAGCCTTTCAGGCTTTTATAATTTACACTAAAGTTTGACAATTGTTGTTCTGGATTTACATACATATTTATCTTTTTCATTATTCTTCATTCCAAATTATCATTTATAGTCTCTAGTGTGATAGCTAATAGGCAAGATTCTTTCATTCAGAGATTTATTTTGTTTTTTTCTCCCTCTCTCTTTTTTTCCTATATAGGTAGTACTACAGATAAGAGTATGGTCTTTAATAGTATTGCATAGATGAGGCATTGCAGAAGTAATTGACAAATTCTCATTTCATCTTAGTATTGTATTACTGGTAATATCACACCTTCACAGAAACCAGTAATGGGAAATTGATCCAGCTATCTCCTTGATGAACAAATGCTTCCCAGAGACCCTATTTCATGCAGTCTAGGTGTTTGACCTGCTTTCTCCCCTTCTTTCAGAGAAGTAAATGTACTCGAGGTGATTACATTAAATTACTAGCTTGACAGTTTTTGTTAAATTTATAATACATATTATATATAACTATTTTAATTCTTATTTTGTATCACAGATCTATATTAAATTAATTTCTTATTTTATTTTACTTTGCAAAGTTGTTGCCTACTTTTAAATAAGACTTCACTAAAAAGATTTGCCTGGATCACTTCATTCTATGTACCAATAGCTCCAATATAACTGTGCAGATGAAACTAGATTAAAATAATCATTAAGGACCACTTCAAGGAAAAAGATTCCATAAATGGTTTCAGAGGGTGTGTGTGTGTGTGAAGGTCTGGATGAATGTATATGAACCTCAGCTATTTTTATTACAGTCACCAACTGAATGCTCACTCCCTGGGCAGCAGTTTTTCATAAGCAACACTAGCTCCCAAATGAGTCCCCCCAAATTCAATACTAAAGAGCCTGTCAAACTGAAGATACTTCAAGAGAAAAACATGTAGAAAACTAATGTTATGCTGAATTTCCCAGACTTATCACTCTGTAAATAAAGGCAGCATATCCAGGCTTGTCCATGGCAGTGAATATGCTTATGACTAAATGTCATCCTGTTGATGTCTCATCAGCAGATAAGAACAATTTCAGTTCTGCGTCGTTGCTCTAACTTTGAGGCATATAATTTCAGTTATAGCATATTTTCATACCAACTGCTCAAACTTGAATCTCTTTCATTTTTATTCTCAAAAATATTGAGAATCCTGTTATTGCATCATATCTGTTACCAATCAGCTAATAGGACCTAGATTTGTTCTAATGGAACATAATTAGCTAAACTTCATGAAAGGTTCAAGTAAATTTTGTACAAAAAGCACATGGAAGTCATACATATGTTTGCCCTGTTTATAGCCCCAATGTTTGGCACACATTAAATGCTTTAAAAGGCCACCATTGAAAACAAATGGAAGAAAGGTAAAACTTGTGGAGTTAAAAAAATCCCTACGTGTTCCAACTATGCAGCTGCTGCTGCTAAATCGCTTCAGTCGTGTCCGACTCTGTGCGACCCCATAGTCGGCAGCCCACCAGGTTCCCGCGTCCCTGGGATTCTCCAGGCAAGAACACTGGAGTGGGTTGCCATTTCCTTCTCCAATGCATGAAAGTGAAAAATGAAAGTGAAGTTGCTCAGTCGTGTCCGACTCTTAGCGACCCCATGGACTGCAGCCTACCAGGCTCCTCCATCCATGGGATTTTCCAGGCAAGAGTACTGGAGTGGGGTGCCATTGCCTTCTCTGGTTCCAACTATAAGTGAGTATTTTTAAATAGAAATAGACCACATAATATACCAATGAAATATTTTAGATTCTTGAAAGCGACTGTATCTGACATTTGACTGTATGTTATAAATTGTTTTTCTAGGATTTCTTTTGCAGTTCTGTTAAATCATCCTTTGAAAGTGCCTTCCTTAGATATCCATTGGATCACTTCCTTTTAGTCTACAGTTACAAACATTCAAGTGCCTTTCACAAACTGTTTATCTTGTGGCTTACTACAGAGGATTATGTAGTAGAAGAAAGTCTTGAAACTGTCCAGCTGGATCTTTGTTGACAGATTATTAAGATGACATTTTTACTGATACAAAGAGTACTTTAAACATCATTCTAGTAAGTCATGGACAATCCTCGGATGAAGTTTGAAAAAAAACAAAATGTTTTTTAAAGATGGGAATGCAGTTTCAGTTCTCTGAAAATTCATTTATTCTTTCACCAAATATTTATTGAAAACCAATGTAGATCCTGTGCTAGGCAGTTTTTGCTTCCATTTTAGCTCACCGCTGTATTATATACTGTAGCTAAGTTATCTGAACTATTAGAGGATTAATTGCAAAAGCCTCATTTTGAGGGTTGTTTTGCTAAGGTCATGTTTTCTGGTTTCAGATTGGCACAGATCTATAAATTCAAACAGAATCCTTTGGGGGAGTGATCATTACAGGTTATACTGTGGCTTTTCAAACTGATGCTGTAATCTAAAGGGCATCTTTAGCATCTTTTAGGAGCACCTAAATTTCATCCAAAACAGGTTTCCTCAACCTATTTAAGATACTGTACAATGACCTCATAGGTAAGATAGACCTTTGGGTGTTGTGCAGTCTCTGGAAAGCTTGATTATCTAGTTTTCTTCCACTCAAATAAGTATAGAATATAAACTGAAGTCCATACAAAATGTGTCTGTTCAGTTCAGTTGTCTGACTCTTTGCAACCCCATGAACTGCAGCATGCCATATTTTCCTGTCCATCACCAACACCCAGAGCTTGCTAAATCTCATGTCCATTGAGTTGGTGATGCCATCCAACTATTTAATCCTCGGTTGTCCCCTTCTGCTGCCTTCAATCTTTCCCAGCATCAGGGTCTTTTCCAATGAGTTAGTTCTTCACATCAGGTGGCCAAAGTATTGGAGTTTCAGCTTCAGCATCAGTCCTTCCAATGAATATTCAGGACTGATTTCCTTTTGGATTGACTGATTTGATCTCCTGCAGTCCAAGGGACTCTCAAGAGTCTTCTCCAACACCACAGTTCAAAAGCATCAATTCTTCAGCGCTCAGCTTTCTTTATAGTCCAACTGTCACATCCGTACATGACTACTGGAAAAGCCATAGCTTTGACTAAACGGACCTTTGTCAGCATCAGAACAAGACCCAGTTTCCTCCACAGTCAGTCTCGCCAGTCAGGAAGCTTCCATAAGCCTCTTACCCTTATCTATCTGAGGGCAGGCAGAATGAAAACCACAGTCACAGAAAACTAATCAAACTGATCCCATGGACCACAACCTCATCTAACTCAATGAAATTATGAGCCATACTGTGTAGGGCCACCCAAGACGGATGGATCATGGCGGAGAGTTCTGACAAAACATGGTCCACTGGAGAAGGGAATGGCAAACCACTTCAGTATTCTTGCCTTGAGAACCCCATGAACAGTATGAAAAGGCAAAAAGATGTATCTGTTGGTTCCCTGTAACTAGGAGTAACTGGCCTTGGTTTCATCAATTGACCTGAAGCTTAGCTAGTTTCTGTGTCAGAGTAACTAAATGTCTTTGATAGTACTTCTGATGACAGTTTTCCCTTTAGCAATGTCAGCAGCTACTCTCTACCTCTGGTTGATCCAGCTTCTCACAGCTGGATCCAATCTGCTTCTGAAGATCCCAGCCCTTCTCAGCTTCCTAGGTCAATCAAAACAAAAGTAATGTGTCCACCAGAGTTCCCAGATTCAGGTGGCATTAGGGACCCAGCAGCTGGATATCTTAAAATGTGAAGCAGTCTCTGTAAGGCAACAGGGAGTGTTGGTAACTGTGACAAATATGAAAGCATATTTATCTTTCAGATCTTCTGATTTCTTTCCACACTATGTGTATGTGTGTGTGTTAGTCACTCAGTCGTGTCTGACTCTTTATGACCCCCTGAACTGTCGCCCACCAGGCTCCTCTGTCCATGGGACTCTCCAGGCAAGAATACTGGAGTGGATAACCATTACTAAGCTCCCAAAACATCTGCTGGGCTGTCAGTTTCCATCCTTTGATGTAAGCTAGTATTTTCTGCGTAAGCTTCTTCTCTATCATGTTTCAAACCCGAGACTTTGTGAACCACTCTCCCTGCAGCTTCCAGATGCTCAAGTTGGTTGTGCTGCCCCACTGACCTCTCCCGCCCCTCAACTTTATCAGCCAAGCTCCCCAGGACATGGTGTGCCAGAAGTTCATTCCCATATGGTCCGTGAGTCACAGCACCTCAGAACTCCCTTATATCTGACGCACACGTGGGCTCATTCTGCGAGATTGAACTATGAAGCCTGCCTCAGACACTTCCATGCTGAACAGCCATCTGTTATTCTGCTTTGCTGGTTCTGGTTGCTCTCCTTGTAGCCAGAATATTGCCTTGTGTCTGAAACCAGGCATCAGTCCTCAATACAAACTTTCTCCGGAAGTTGACCGGAAACTCTCTGACTTGTGAATGTTCTCCCACCAGTCTGAGCAATGGAGGCTGCACCGTCTCTCTCTGCGCCTGCAGCCCAGCTGTCAGAGTCATCTCCTACAACCTACAGCTGTCAGAGTCATCTCCTACAATGTGTAGGAGGGCACGTCTCTCCTACAACCCTGTGTGGGAAAGATAGAGGCCCTTCCAGAGAACGGAACCCAGCAGCATCTCTGAGATAGATTTTCTGGCTTCAAATTTCTTCTTTACCCAGCCAACAATTGTCCTGAGTCTACCAAAATTACAATTCAAGGCATAATATACCTTGAATAGGCCAGAACATGCCTTCTGTTTCCCACTCAGTGGGTTATGCAAGTTTCTCCTCACATTTCAAGAAACTGATAAGGAGTTTTATGTTGACCACCAGATGCAAAGCTGTCCGTGACATACAGGCCAGGGTACGCTGCCCTGTAAAATTTGCATTTGGTTCAGTCTACCTGCTAGCTGTCCATTTTCGTACTACTTGATTCCAAAGGGTGAAAGATAAGTCTACTATAAATACTTCTCACACCTCAGCAAGTGCCTGTCAAATTACTGTGGAAAAGTTACTATGAAAAAGATCTGAAGGACTCTCACAAAGAAGCAAATTTTAATTTAAAAATAACATTGTAATGAAAAACAGTAGCCATTTCTCCAATTAGGAGCAATTTCCTCCAATTAGAAGTTTCAAATTGTCTATTTCTCATTCGCTCAGTCATATCTGACACTTTGCAACCCAATGGACGGTAGCCTGCCAGGCTCCTCTGCCCACAGAATTTTTCGGTCAAGAATACTGGAGTGGGTTGCCATTTTCTTCTCCAGGGGATCTTCCTGACCCAGGGATTGAACCTGTGTCTCCTGCATTGGCAGGTGGATTCTTTACCACTGTGCCACAAACACTAACCACTAGAAAATAATATCCTGTTTCTATCTTTTGATCTTATAACCCTCAAGAAGCTACAAAACAAGACTTTAAAGATAACTGACATTTTCTGGGATCCAAGTTACAAAAGAATTTTATAATAGTTTGATGTAGATTCATTATGGAGAAGAAGAAATAAAACACACATGTCATGATTTCAAAATTAATTGAACAATAAGTGACTTCATATGGCTGTAAGAATTCCTACAATATAAAATAACTGATGGGAAAATGTATGGACCAGTTCTTCAAAATACCCCATGCTTTGTGTGAATGGATTTACTCACTATTCCCCATTATCATCTTATACTTTCTTCCAGAACTACCCTTTGCTCACTGCTCACAGCTTCAGAGCAGAGCTCAAGTCAAAAATCTGGTCTGGCTTCCCAAGAGCGAGTGCTACAAACCTGAATGAGCTTGGCTAGCATCCAGGGGCCAAAAGGACAGTGATCTCTTGGGGTTCAGGCTATCAAAAACTAGTTGAAAGTAGGATTGCCTGATTCAGAAAAAAAGAGAACAAAATTGCCTGGTTCAGAAAAAAAATGATTTTCAAATAACAAATACAATTTTAGCATGAATATACCCCATGAAATATCTGAGATATATTTATACTAGAAAAAAATTAAATTCAAATCTAACCTGGGCAGCCCACTGTTTTATCTGGTGTGCTGTGCTTAGCTCCTCAGTCATGTCCAACTCTTTGAGACCCCACAGACTATAGCCCACCAGGTTCCTCTGTCCATGGGGATTCTCCAGGCAAAAATACTGGAGTGGGTTGCCATGCCTTTCTTCAAAAGATCTTCCCTACCCAGAAATCAAACCTGGGTCTCCCACATTGCAGGCAGACTCTACTGCGTGAGCCACACCAGGGTAGCCTTAGTTGAAAAGCCTGTTGCCCACAGAGGGGAGGAAAGAACCTTTAACAGTTTAAAGAACTTTTAATAGTAAAAGACAGGGCCTATTTAATCAATACCAGAAATGGAAGCAGGGAAGATATAGTCAAGGAGCTGGTGAGTAAGACCAGGCTCATACTAAAGGCACTGAACCTGTCATCAAGGAGCTTGGGCTGCAGGATGGTGCGGTAGCCATGATGGAGAACAGGAGCAGTGGATCTGGGGGGCACTTCCCACTGGAACTCAACACGGGTTTCTGTATTCTGGGAAGCTGGTCATTTGATATATCTGGTCCATCTTACAGGATAGCATTGACCCTTGTAGGGAGGGCAGAAGCTCCAGGACACTGCTCTATCTCATGTAAGGGAATTGAAAGGCTGGAGAATTACAAGTTCAGAGAAACTCAATGGCTCTTTGAGTTAAATGTGTCTTTTGAGTTAATCCCAGCCTTTGAAGTGTGCTTGGTTTAAAGGACCCAGAAACAGCAGGCACAGTGGGATCTGCTTGCATCACAAGGAGATACTTGGGCTTCCTGAATAAAAGGATTAAATTTTATTTGTATTGAATTCCCAACACCTGATGCAATCGTGTCTCAAAGTAGCTGCTGTGGATGTTTATGTTAATGTTTTGTGATTATGAAACTGAAAATTATTTTTCTCCAAAGGCAAAAATGGAACTTTCAGAGTCTCAAGAATTGTATATTTGTTTCAGAAATGATTAATGAGTCAAAATGTAATTGAGACTTTCAAAATCAGGGCAGAAAGTAATCTGGTAAAAAATAATTGCATCTCTTTATTACTATAAAGTTGAAATATTTCACTGTGAATACTAAAACCATTGAAGCTAAATCTGTGCAAGACCAAGTACTCCTGTTTTACAGAAAATGGTTAGGTATCCTCCAGTGACAGAGTGATTTTTAATGGGACCAGGATTTAAGTTATTAGATGAGGAAAGGGTACCATGTGGAGGAACAATGGACTTTATTAATATCTGATGATGTGCTTCTGGAATTATGTCCCATCTTCTCCCCTTCTCACCTCACATCAACTAGCCCAGTGTCTGGACTGGCCCAGCTCACCTGTATGTATAGCACAGCCCTTCTACCAAATGAACTGCAGCATTCTCAAGGAAGACTGGTATTTCAGCCTAAGAGGCTTAGCCCTGGAAAAAAAAATCATTCTGAGAACAAAATACCGTATTAGACACCATGAGAATAAGGAAATGGCATGAAATTAGGAACACCAGTCAAAGCAAGAGCTTTAGTTTAGCTCATAAGCCTTATCTTTTATTATAATGCCCAGACTGTCTGGTTTACATGAGAATTTACTTATCCTGCAGGCCTTAAGCCATCTTCTAAAGTTCATTTTACTATTTGTATAAAAATATGTTTTAAACTTTTTCAAAATTGAGAATTTCTCATAGTGTCAAATAATAAATCAACATTATACTACTCCTGATTAGTGATCATTTTCAGGAAAATGACACAATGAGAATGTATTCTTAGTTTATTCTTAGTTTATCTTCTGAGGAGGTGTCACCAAATTCATAATGTTGGTAACTGTTCAGGTGAAGGCAGGGAGATAAAATCAAAGAGGGGCACCTTGGGGCTTTAAGCAATTTGGCATTATTTTATTTTATAGTATATAACTGGGTGTAAGGGTTACCTCATACTATACTTTCTATGTCTATGTCTTACATGTTTCACAATAAGCTTTTAAGAAAGAAGAAACCAGAGTTGCTTCAATAATATACATACTTCAGTGACTCAAATATACAAATCAAAGTATGTGATACACATTTATTTAGTATGATTTTTGTCTTTAGGTACACAATTATCCTTCTTGTTTGATGTCTCTATATTCATCCAATTACAAGTCAAAGAATAATATTTTGATGAGTTCTCAAAATGATTTTGTATTTTTTAAAAATGTTGTTGTTTACGGGGTTCTTCAACCTCACAAAACTCTGACTCCCACCCTACCCCTCTCCTCCCCACTCATCTCCTTTAAACCTTTTCAAAAGGCTATTTAGAGTTTTTGGCACCAAGACAAATTTGGCATCAAGGTAGAAAAAACAGAAGCAGATGCTTGTAAACTATGTAAGGAGATTAGGCTCTGTCCTACGGAGAATGGAAACCAATGCAAAGCAGGAAGTCACCCCGCAAGATGACTGCCCTGACCACAGAGGTGCCAGTCCCCATCCTTGGACCACAGTGAACTTTGTATCTCCTCCTTAAACCCCTTCACCAGATCTCTATTTCCCTCAGTTTAAAGTCCAAATATTATCTGAACCTTTCATACCTCCTGACTCATGTCTCTTGTCATTCACTCAGCTTCAGTAAAATTAACCTCCTAGCATATCTTTGAAAGTCTAAGTACTGCACAGTTTCACTTCTGAGCCTTTCCACACTCTGCTTCATACTGTGCTCTGTAATCCTGGAACATACTTCTTCTGTCCTTCTGCACTGTAGTGGAAACAGCCATTAATCATTCAGGGCTCAGTTAGAAACCAACCTCATTACACAACCTCTGGCTTAGACTGATCTGAGCTTCTGCTCTACTCATAACACTGTAGATTAACCTTACTGCATCACATATCAAGTTCTAGTGTAATTGCCTGCTTTCTCCTGTTTTTCCTGTTCCTTAATATGCATGGGCTTCCCTGATAGCTCAGTTAGTAAAGAATCCACTTGCAATGCAGGAGACCTCAGTTTGATTCCTGAGTGGGGAAGATCTGCTGGAGGAGTAAGATACCCACTCCAGTATTCTTGGGCTTCCCTTGTGGCTTAGCTGGCAAAGAATCCGCCCACAATGTGGGAGACCTGGGTTCTATCCCTGGATTGGGAAGATGCCCTGGAGAAGGGAAAGGCTACCCATTCCAGTATTCTGGCCTGGAGAATTCCATGGACTGTATAGTCCATGAGGTTACAAAGAGTCAGATGTGACTGAGTGAGTTTCACTTTCACTTTAAAGTTAAGGCCTTGTCTTGTAGGGATGTGATAAATATATGTCGAATTAATGAGTAGCACTATTTGTCTTTCTATCTTAAGGAATATGCCAGGTTTCTCATTGGATTCAAAAATTCAAATAAATATATCAAATGAAATATGATAGTAGTAATTTAAAACAGATAAGAAAAAGCTTTATGAATTATATGGTAGAAATTATGTGAGTAGGAGTCAAGAGACCCAATATTAATTATGTCTTTCTTACTTGCTGCACTATTAGGTTAACTTATTTAAGATCTCTTAACCACTTTTTCTTCACTTATGAAGGTGTTCAGTTAGACACTTCCCAATATTTCTTTAAAATTTAAAATTCTCTATTCAGATAATAGCATCAAATGTAGGCAGCATCTATGTAAAGTATGAATGTTTCCCAGATCATTTAACTAGGAACAGGGCTTCCCTGTGACTCAGCTGGTAAAGAATCCACCTGCCAATATAGGAGACCCAAGAGACGTGCGTTTGATCCCTGGGTTGGGAAGATCACCTGGAGAAGGAAATGGCAACTCACTCCAGTAATCTTGCCTGGAAATTTTCATGGACGGAGAAGCCTGGTGGGCTACAGTTCATGGAGTCACAAAGAGTCAGACACGAATGAGTGTACATGCACACACACACAATGGTTTGTTTACTTCTATTTAGTTGCATAAAATGGGAGTAATGAAATTATATATGTATATTTACTAGTCATTATTATTTGATTAAATATCTTTCACTCTTTATAAATCAGTTTGTTTTTGCGGTTTTGCTATAGAATTGAAAACATAATTCTTAAATAAAATTGAAGTGGAAAACAGTTCTAAATGATGTCTTGAAACCCACTCTTAAATCTACTTTTAGTAATTCAATTTTAATTACTAGGATTCAATCTCAGATAGAAATTCACTTTTTAATTAAGTGGTCTTTTTTTCTCTGACTCTGTGTCTTTTATTAGAACCTTTTTATGCATCCTTCTTTGATTAGCACAATATGGAAGCCAGCATGGATAATTCAAAATGTTAGCATTATTCTCTTCCAAATGAGTATGATTTAAATGTCAGTGTGTTGCTATGAGGCCATAGAATTAGAATTTCCAGTTTTCAATGAATAAGGTAATATCACCTTTGAGAATCCACCACAAACTGTCAGAGCAACATTAAAAGCAATTCATCAAAGAGCATACTGGCTGTCTTAGTAGAATGGACATTGATGATGTACCAATTAAAGCAAACATAGCTCACTCTGAATGGAAATCAATTGACTCTATCTGTATGATAAGCATGATCCTCCCTTCACTGTCTAAGACAATGGCACTATGAAGATGGCTGGGGAGAGAGAAATGTGTTTCATCCTTGTGTCACATAGCGCTGTAGCAAAGTTCAAGAAGGCTGAGAATGGTCCCAAAGAATGTGTGGCCAAGGGAAAAACAAACAGTGCACCCTACATGTCCAGCTGACCTGAGGAGGGTACTGGACGGAGAACTCTGCAGTGCTGGCCCCAGGGAAATCCAAGTCTTCATGGATTAAGCCAGCACTTATGGGAACAGCTGACCTCTTCTTCCATTATAGCCAGGGGGTGTGAACTAGGAGGACAGAAGCATAAAGTACGGGCCTTTAAAGAGTTGGGTGTCAGTGTACCCCTCCCCAGACCTCTCAGCGATAGAAATTCCACAACACATCTTCCCTATGCGGCTATGTACAACACATTCAAAGATTTCCCCTCCGCCCCCTCCAACAGTATTTTTTAAATGGAAAAAAAAAAATCTCAGTTTGTTAGATAGCCCTAGAGTGGCAAGAGCTACAGCCTTAAATCTCATTATCTCCATTTGTTAGATACTGCAGACCTTTTGTGGCTTCTACATACAGTTGAGTATTGTACAGTGATGAGACAAGAACAACCACCACGGTGATAGAGTAAGTAAGTAAGCCCTCTGGGCTGTATGGATTCAGTAAACCCCACACAAATCACAAGAGCAGCTGCTTTGACTAAAAAGCTTCCTGTAATTCTATGCCATTTTGCCCACAAAAAACCTGTTTAATTCTATAATGTTATTCCCTAGGCCATTTCCTCCACAAAAACTATTTAATTCTACAATGTCATTTCCAGGTGGTGCTGGTGGCAAAGAACCCGCCTACCAAAGCAGCAGACATAAGAGACACAAGTTCACTACCTGGGTCAGGAAGATCCCCTGGAGGAGGGCATGGCAACCCACTCCAGTATTCTTGTCTGGAGAATCCCATGGGTAGAGGAGCCAGCAGGCTAAAGTCCATGGGGTCGCAAACTCGACTTAGCATGGCACAGCATATGACACGTTTAGAAAAACTGCTGATTAAAACCTTCTTTCTAGAACTTTCTTTCTAGAAGCAGACCTTTATTTTAGCGTGTTTTTCTCTATGGCACAATTATAAGCTCTTGAAAGTCAGTGCCCGTGGCCGTTTCATCTTAACATCTTTCACAACCACAAAATATGGTACTCTCCAAAGAGACAAAATTTCAGTATTTTTGTGTCTAATTAAACATAATTTAATTTAACCAGTGCAAAATATTCTTGCTTTTTAAGAATTAAAAAAAATCAGGAAAACAATTTCTTACAAAATGTATGTCACTGCAGTCGCCATGAGCAGCTAGTGATCAATAAGAATTCATGTGAGAAGATTCATTTAGTCACCATGTTAGGCAACAAAAATGCCCAAACACACAGGTTGCAGATCTGACACTTCATATAAGCAGTAGTATGCAAAATGTAGCCTTTTTCTTGCTATTACTACATAATAATATATCCTCTAAATGGAGAATGAAAATATCTTGTCCATTATATGGTGTTTTATTGACAAAAGACTGGAAGTCAAATGATGTAAAGGTGTGTATACCTTATATACCCTATATGGTGGTGGCAGTTTAGTCACAAGTTGTGTCCGACTCCTCTGTCCTTGGAATTTCCCAGGCAAGAGTAATGGAGTGGGTTGTCATTTCCTACACCATGGGATCTTCCAGACCCAGGATCGAACCTGCATCTCCTACATTTTGCAGGTGTGTTCTTTACCGACTAAGCTAACAGGGAAGTCCATATACACTATATATTCAATCACTGTTACTAAACAGCTACTTGCTCGACATCAGTTGAGCAAAACATTTGGTGAAGTGACTCAACTTTATGCATTTCGGACAACAATCTGACATTGTAAAGATAAAGTATTTAATTCATTTTTATATACTTGTTCTTCAATTTAACATATACTTATTTGGTGCTGAGTTTCTATTAAAGTTGCCATTGTATTTGAGGTTAACAGAGTATGTATGTATGTATACATCTTTGTATGTATGTATACATTCTTTGCTGGAGAGGAAATGGCAACCCACTGCAATATACTTGCCTGGGAGATCCCATGGACAGAGGAGCCTGGTGAGCCACGGTCTAAGGGATTACAAAAAGTCAGACACAATTTAGTGACTAAACAACAGCCCATACATTCTTTGTATGTATTCATTGTAACAACACAGCGTTTGTCTCTGAGGTAAAAGACATTTCAAATTTTCCTCTTTAGAAAAGAGAGCTGAGGACTCAGAGGGGAAAGGTGCATGACTGAAATATCATTAATATGTGCCTGAGTCAGGATTGTCACCCAAGAGAACTAGAAGCTTGCCAAGGCTCCTTTTCACTCTCTACTACTTGAGCATATCTAGAGGTGTTAGAGGAAGCACACTGACTGAAACCACCCACCCTGGCCAGGCAACATAGTAACCGTTTGCAAGGGCTGTTTTACAACAGGAGGTCCTGTAAGGAACACAGAACTAATAACCCACCACCAACCAGAAGTTCAAGCTGGTTTTAGAAAAGGCAGAGAAACCAGAGATCAAATTGCCAACATGCAATGGATCATCAAAAAAGCAAGAGAGTTCCAGAAAAACATCTACTTCTGCTTTATTGACTATGCCAAAGCCTTTGACTGTGTGGATCACAATAAACTGTGGAAAATTCTGAAACAGATGGGAATACCAGACCACCTGACCTGTCTCTTGAGAAACCTGCATGCAAATCAGGAAGCAACAGTTAGAACTGGACATGGAACAACAGACTGGTTCCAAATAGGAAAAAGAGTACATCAAAGCTGTATATTGTCACCCTGCTTATTTAACTTATACGCAGAGTACATCATGAGAAACGCTGGGATGGAGGAAGCACAAGCCGGAATCAAGATTGCCAGGAGAAATATCAATAACCTCAGATATGCAGATGACACCACCCTTATGGCAGAAAGTGAAGAAGAACTAAGCCTCTAGATGAAAGTGAAAAGGAGAGTGGAAAAAGTTGGCTTAAAGCTCAACATTCAGAAAACTAAGATCATGGCATCTGGTCCCATCACTCCATGGCAGATAGATGGGGAAACAGTGGAAACAGTGTCAGACTTTATTTTGGGGGGCTCCAAAATCACTGCAGATGGTGTTTGCAGCCATGAAATTAAAAGATGCTTACTCCTTGGAAGGAAAGTTATGACCAACCTAGACAGCATATTAAAAAGCAGAGACATTACTTTGCCAACAAAGGTCCATCTAGTGAAGGCTATGGTTTTTCCAGCAGTCATGTATGGATGTGAGAGTTGGATGGTGAAGAAAGCTGAGCACTGAAGAATTGATGCTTTTGAACTGTGGTGTTGGAGAAGACTCTTGAGAGTCCCTTGGACTGCAAGGAGATCCAACCAGTCCATCCTAAAGGAGATCAGTCCTGAGTGTTCATTGGAAGGACTGATGTTGAAGCTCCAATAATTTGGCTACCTGATGCGAAGAGCTGACTCATTGGAAAAGACCCTGATGCTGAGAAGGGTTGAAGGCAGGAGGAGAAGGGGACGACAGAGGATGAGGTGGCTGGATGGCATCACCAACTCAATGGCCATGGGTTTGGGTGGACTCAGGGAGGCCTGGTATGCTGTGGTTCATGGGGTCACAAAGAGTCAGACACAACTGAGCGACTGAACGGAACTGAATGAGAAGAGTTCGGGAAAGGTCAAAAGGAGATACCACATGTCAAACCACCTCCCAGAATCCTTCTCACTGGCATCCATATTGACTGAACAAGGCATGCACCACCAGAAAGGACTCTGAGTCAGAATGATTGGCTAAAGACAATCTGGAAACTAGTCCCTTCACCATAAAACCTGAGACTGTGAGCCATAATGCAGAGCAGCTCTCCTGGGTTCCCTTACCCTACTCTGCCCGAGCACCCTTTCCCAAAAAAATCTCTTGCTTTGTCAGCACATGTGTCTCCTTGGACAATTCATCTCTGAGTGTTAGACAAGAGCCCAATTTCAGGCCCTGGAAGGGGTCCCCCTTCCTGCAACAGAGGGATGACTGTGATTTTCATGTTCATTTGAAAGTTTTTCTTTCACAATTCTTACTCTTTAACAAGAGCTCTATGCAAACGATATTATTTTACTTATAAGTGAAATGACATGATGTCTGGGATGTACTTTAAAGCATATGTTAGAAAAAAAATGGATATTAGTGGAAATTTTAAAAATAATTGGGATAATGTTGATAATTGTTGAAGCTGGATTATGGATATAAGTAACTTAGCTCTGCTAGTCTCTAATTTTGTGCATTTTGAAAATCCTCCTAATGAAAAGTTAAAGGAAATAAAAAGATTTTGAAATGGACACTTGGGAGCATAGATGGTAAATTATTCAAGTAAATGGTTCTTTGTGATACTGACAAGAGGATAATTTTGGAGAAAGCCCAAGATTACAATTTTTAGAGTTTTAGACCTGGATAGTCTACTTAATTTCATCCCCTTTCAATAGACAGAGCTTTCATTTTCCAGAATGTTCAATGATGATTCAAATTATTCCATGGACTAACCAAACAGTCAAAGGGAAAATTATGCACAAATTAAATTATGCAAAAAATTAAAATTCCTTCTCAGGACAATGGGTAAGAAGAACTATGTGGAAAGGGGAAATTACTGTATAAGAAAATACAGTATATAATATTATTTTCAAATTCTATTATACTACAACTTAGCACATTCAAATTTAAGATTTTAATGGAACTTAGAATATATTTCATTAAATAATTCAAGAATAAAACTAAGAATACATACAAATTTAATATGGTATTGAGAAGAAAAATGAAGAATTTGACTTTGAAAACCACGATGTTGTACAACTACTTTATTCTGAGACCCTTACGTAGTAATTCAGAGAAAGAGTGACACAGGAAAATGACTACAGATCCTTTGTGATGGCACCACAGTGTTGTCACCTGTGAAAGTGAAGGAATATAAACTAAAAATGTAAAAGTAAAAATGGAGATGAAAGTCATCAGGCTTGCGCCTATTCATCATGACACAAAAGTAATATTTAGCCCAAGAGATTAAATGTCCCCTGGAGAATCAGCTAGTCCTGATCAATCAAGACAATTTTTCTAGTTTGCTATATAGAGCTACAGAGTTGAGCTTTCTAGAGAGAGTAGCTAATCACCTTAAATGATTTACAGTTACCTCTTCGAATATTTAGTTGTACTTTGTGTCTATCAAAGTAGGCAGAAATTAAAGAGTGCAAATATTAGTTCTATAACTGTTTCTGCATTAACTAAGGACAATAGAATTCACATTTTTCTCTGCCAGGAAGTCAAGAGAATACCATATTTAAACAGAGAAGGAGAAGGGTGCATGTTAGTGTCACATCAAGAGAGACAAAATATTATTAATGCTTCAAGTGATCACACATCACGCAAGATGCTGTGAATCAGTGTTAACATTTTTGTTGTTTTTGAGCTGCTGTAGTGATTTTGTCAATCATGTAAAGCAGGCTAACTCTAACATACATTTTTTTCATAACAGACCCTCTTTGGAGTTGTCTTTCATGTGTTTCAAGAGAGTGGACTCTACAGTTATGCTACTCATGTTTGAATTATTTTTCTACACCTTACTTACCTGAAGCAAATTGCTTTAGCTTTCTGCTCTTAATTTTCATGTCAGTAAATAGACATAACTGTATTTACTTTAATAAAATTGTTGTGAGAGTTAACTTAAGTAACACATATAAAGAGCTTAAATAAGTGTTTGACATATACTTAAACAGTAATTAATAATATTATACTCAATACAATATACATTCCTTTTACCTAAAGTAAATTTTCTATTTTTTTTATTAGTTTTGCCATACAATGACATGATATCGCCATGGGTTTACATATGCTCCCCCTCCCTCCTCCCTCCCTCCTCCCTCCCCCTGGGACATCTTGGTGCACCAGCCCCGAGCATCAATCCTGGGCTGCCGATTGATTTCACATATGATAATTAACATGTTTCAATGCCATTCTCCCATATCATCCCACCCTTGCCCTCATCCACAGAGTCCACGAGTCTGTTCTATACATCTGCGTTCCTTTTGCTGTCTCGCATGCTAGGTTCTTGTTACCATCTTTCTAAATTCCATATATATGCGTTAGTATACTGTATTGTTGTTTTTCCTTCTGGCTTACTTCACTCTGGATAATAGGCTCCAGTTCCGTCCACCTGAGTAGAACTGATTCAAATGAATTTTTTTTAATGCTGAGTAATATTCCATTGTGTATATGTACCACAGCTTTCTTATCCATTCATCAGTTGATGGGCATCTAGGTTGCTTCCATGTCCTGGCTATTGTAAACAATGCAGCGATGAACATTGGGGTACACGTCACTCTTTCAATCCTGGTTTCCTTGGTGTATATGCCCAGCAGTGGGATTGCTGGGTCATATGGCAGGTCTATTTGCAGTTTTTTAAGGAATCTCCACACTGTTTTCCATAGTGGCTGCACTAGTTTGCATTCCCACCAACAGTGTAAGAGAGTTCCCTTTTCTCCACATCCTCTCCAGCATTTATTACTTGTAGATTTTTGGATTGCAGCCATTCTGACTGGTGTAAAGTGGTACCTCATTGTGGTTTTGATTTGCATTTCTCTGATAATGAGTGATGTTGAGCATCTTTTCATGTGTTTGTTAGCCATTTTTATGTCTTCTTTGGAGAAATGTCTGTTAAGTTCTTTGGCCCACTTTTTGATTGGGTCATTTATTTTTCTCGAATGGAGCTGCAGGAGCTGCTTGTATATTTTTGAGATTAATTGTTTGTCCATTATATTTTAAATGAAAACTAGTAGAGCACAGACCAACACATCACAGCCTCTGATGCTGAAATATAGTTTTGATTTCTCAGGAATCAAAAGTTCTGTTTTAATAGAATAGATTGTTTGCTTACCCAGAATCTAACTCTGTTCTTCCTTTCTAACAGAACTCAATTTTTCAATTTGTTTTTATTGTGGTAAAAAATAAGTTGTGAAATCCCTCTTAACAAATTCTGAAGTGTACAGTACGGTCTTGTTAACCATATGCACATTGTTGTACAGCAGATCACTAGAATTTTTTCATCTTGCATGAAGTAAACTATGCCCACTTAATAGCAACTCCCCATCTCACCCTCCACCAGCCTCAGATAACCACCAATTTACTTCCTGCTTCTATGAATTTGATTACTTTAGATGAAAGTAGAATAATGCAGTGATTATCCTTTGACTGTCATATTCCACTTAGTATAACGCCCTCAAGCTTCATCCATACTGTAGCATATGACAACATTTTATTTTTAAGAATCAATAATACTCTGCTGCATGTGCATACCAAATTTTCTTTATCCACTCATCTCTCAGTGAGTATTTAGTCTGTTTCCACATCTTGGCCACTGTGAATAATGCTGCAATGAACAGGAGAAGGCAAATATCTTTTTCAGATCCTGTTTTTTATTTCTTTGGAGTTATACCCAGAAATGGGAAATGCGGCTGAATCATATGGCAATTTTATTTTTAATTTTTTTGAAGAAACTTCATACTGTTTCCCATAGTGGCTGCACCATTTTACATTCTCACTAGCAGTGCACAAGAGTTTCAGTCTCTCTACATCATGGCTTGTTAGTTTGGTTTTATTCTGTTGGCCATCCTAACAGATATGAGGTGGTATCTCCTTATGGTTTTGACTTGCATTTTCCTGATGATTAGTGTTATTGAGCATCTTTTCATATCTTTTGGCCATTTATATGTCCTCTTTGGAGGAATGTCTATACAAGTAATTTATTGAATTTTTAATTGGGTTATTTGTCTTTGTATCATTGAGTTGTAGGGGTTTCTCATGTCAATATATTTTGGATTTAACCTCTTATCAAATATATAGTTTTCAAATATTTTCTCCCATTCAATGTGTTACCTTTTCACTCTGTTGTTTATAGTTTGAAATTGCTTGTTTATTTTTGCTTTTGTTTCCTGTACTTTCAGTGTCATGTCCAAGAAATCATTGCCAAGACCGATGTTGTGAAGCTTTACCATAAATTTTCCTTTTAGGAGTTTTATAGTTTCGGGCCTTACTTTTAACTCTTTTATCCATGTTGATTTTTGGTGTGGTGTAAAATGTGTCCAATTCTATTCTTTTGTATGTGGATATCCAGCTTTCCCAATAGCCTTTGTTAAAGAGATTTCTTTTCCCATTGTGTAGTGAAGGACAGGGAAGCCTGGCATGTTGCAGTTCATGGAGGTGCAAAGAGTCAGACAGGACTTGGCGCCTGAACAACAAAGTCTTAGCACCCTTGTGGACTACTATTTGATTGCATTTCCCCTGGTGCTGGGAAAGATTGAGGGCAGAAGGAGAAGAGGGCATCAGAGAATGAGATGGCTGGGTGGCATCACTGATGCATTGGACATGAACTTGGGCAAACTCCAGGAGATGGGGAGGGACAGGGAGGCCTGGTGTGCTGCAGTCCGTGTGGTGGTAAAGAGTCAGACGTGACTGGGTGACTGAACAGCAGCAACAACCTAAATTTATTTCAGGTCTCTCCATCCTAGTCCATTAGCCTATATGTCTGTCTTTACAGCAGTACTATACTATTTTGAATACTACAGTTTTGTAATAAGTTTTGAAATCAGAAAGTATGAGGCCTCCAGCTTTAACCTTCTTTAACTAGATTCTTTTGGCTTTCAAGATCCTTTTTCATTCCATATGAATTTTAGGCTTGTTTTTTTCTCCTTCCATGTAACATGATGCTAGAATTGTGACAGGAATTGCATTGAATATATAGATTACTTTGGGTAGCATGAAAATTTTAACAATAATAATTTTTTAAATCTGTGAACATGGATGTCTTTCCATTTATTTGTCTTTAATTTATTTTACAATATTTTGAAGTTTTCAGTGCATGAATCTTTCACCTCCTGGTTAAGTCTATTCCTAACAATTTTGTGCTTTTAGATGCTATTATAAATATAATTGTTTTCTTAGTTTCCCTTGGGGATTATTCATTTTTATTGATTAGAAATGCAATTGATTTTTATGTGTTGATTTTATAACTTGCAAATTTACTGGATGTATTTGGGCTAACAAGTTTTGTTGCTGTTGTTGAGTCCTTGGTAACCTATTTAGCTCAAATCAATCAACACTGTACTCCACCCTTAATCTGAATTTCATGCAATGTGAATTCTTAATGTGTAAGTTTGAATAAAAAATTCTAATAGTTGTAGACCAAAGCATAGTGGAATGAAATGAAGAATTTTGTTAGTATCTCTAAAGCTCAGCTCTCTGATCTATAAAGTTCTTGTCATGGTTAAAAGCGATAATTTTTGCAAAGCTTCTATCAGTGTTATGCACATTGAGTTTTCAGTAGGTATTAGCTCCCTCTTCTTTCTTGTATACTGAGACTCAACATTTCTTTCTCCACATACTCTTAGACTTATTAAGGAAAGTGTTTCTGTTTCTTGTTTCCTAAGGTAAAAACAAATACATTTCACATGGTTCCCAGAAGAAAACCATGGTTCCATGGTTCCTCCACTGGAAAAATGTTTTTTTTCTTTTGTACCAAGTAACAAGATTAGTACAAATCCCTTGTCAATTCCCACCCTCATGCCTCAGTCACAGTTTCTCTACAAAATTTAAAATTTTTATACCTGAGAGAATTGTTGTTTATTTTGTAATAAAAATTGGAATATAGGAATGCAGGATCCAAAGCTGACAGTTCATGTTTGAAGTCTAAGGCCAGAAAGAGTGTCCTTTTGCCAAACTCTATACACTAGGCAGTGATTTTTTTTTTTTTTTTTTGCATAAATGCATACTAGCCTTGTGGACACTGGAAGAGTCCATGGGGTATTACTCAGTGAAAAATACATACATACATATGCCAAAGGGGTGGGATACCTAAGGTCCTGGATGTTACCATTTGTAGTTCAAGAAATCAATTTGTTCAGCAGCTTCTTTCTGTAATTGTGATCATGTAAACGTCCATCTTTTTTCCCCAGACACGTTGGAGTATCAATCATATGGACACTATGCCTTGTAACAAGCTAGAACATATTTAAGCTAATATAATAAAAGTGTAGCATTTTGTGTTCCCTTGTGGAACATTTGTGCCTGTATGAACTGTATCATTTATATGGTTTGTGTAGTCATTGGATAAGTGACATTGATTAAAATAGAGTTTGTGGTACAGCATAGAGTCTTAATTTTTTGTGTTACCAGGTAATGTTTATCATACTTTAAAACTCCCACATAGCTAGTGACAAATTATAACTGAAGAGACTGCTAGCTCTAAAATAACTCTACTATAGATTTTTGCTCTCAGAACACATTATCAAAAACATTTTTTTTTCAAACTTAAAATACATCGGTGCCCTTCACTTGTGGGTTTAGCTTCCTCCAAGTTGTTATCACTTCTCTCACTTACTTTTTCTTTTTAAACAGGAGTTACACTTCTTCAGTGAAGCTGCTTAGAGTTTGGGACTACATGGTTTCAAGCAATATTGGCCATGCTACTTTTTAATCCATCAATGTCCATAGCTTCTAAAATGGAAAACCCCTGTGGAAAAGAAGCATACAAACCTAACACAGAAAGTTCAGATTCAATAGTACCTCAAGCTAGCTACTCCCTATGTGTAACTCTCTGCTGTTAATAGGGCACTTTAAGAAGTTCATTAACTCTGGGAGACTGCTTAGTAACAACTCACAGAGGAGAGCGTATTTATCCTGCTCACAAATAATTACTCCAGCAATAAGTTACTGATTTATACTTTAATCCTTTATTTTATTCCATTTCATATCTCTCTTCTGAATCTCTGACATAAGCCTTCAATTTAAGAGAAACTGGTTATAAAAGTCAGTGAGTTAAGAATTACTATAACTCGAACAATTTTATGCAAACTCAAGTATTTATTAAACACTTTAGCACCAGACTAAACTGAGAATCAAAGAAATTATAAGGCCTAGTTCTTATTTTAGAATTTCATTGAGAAAAGAGAATAAAGGTTTTGGAGACATGCATATTTTTTAATATCACACATAAGAGTTTTTAATATATACACATATATGTATGAGTTATGGAGAGCTAAAATTATATATTATTATTGTTGTTGTTGCTGTTCAGTCACCCAGTCATGTCTGACTCTTTGTGACCCCATGAACTGCAGCAGGCCAGGTGTCCCTGTTATTTATATATTGTTACACAGTATATACAATTGTGTAGCATATATAGTTGTGTTATTAAATAATATTTATACATCATATAACATATTTGTGTATCTAATACACTTGAAAATATATCTACAATATAAATTTTATGTGTATGAGTATACATTACATTTATACATTAATATATGTACAGTGAATATTGTAAAATATACATTATATGGTCTATGATAATATAATTATATGATAAAGTATCAAAATTGAGGTTTCTTCATTCATTCAACAAACATCTGTGGAGTAGAACAGAGGTTGGCAAACTCTTTTGTAATGAGTCAGATGGTACATATTTTAGGCTTTGCAAGCCTTATAGTCTGTTGGAACCAGTCTACTCTGCAGTTTTGCAATGCACAAGTGAATGGGTGTGTCTGTGGTCCAATAAAGCAAAAGTTTTTTTCTATAACCTACAGTTCTCTACATGACCTGTCTTCCTGTTTGCTCACTGTCATCCTTCAACACTTGCTTGCTCACAGAAACAAGGATTCCTTGTCTGTGGCCTCCACCACAGGGCTTAGTATTTTTTTCTATCCGGAATTCTCTTTCCTCAGATATCTGTATAACTTGCTTCATCATTCCTTCAAGTCTTTACTCAAATACCACCTCCTAATGCAGACTTTCTTACTGTTATTTACTGCATGGTATGTACTATTGTCCCAAAATATCCTATAGTCTTGTCCAAAACTCTACATTTTGCTCCATGGCACTGATTTAGCCCTGTGGAAGATCATAGACTCTGGGGCAAAAATGTTTGGGTTGAATTCTGGTTCTTTTACTTACTGACTGTGTAACTTTAGGCTAATTATTTTCTCTCTCTAGGGCTCATTTTCCTTTACCCATTAAATTAACATGCTAGTAGCATATAACTCATGGAACTGTTTGAAAGAGTTAGCTAATATATAATTCATTTTATATACTTAAAATGCCAAATTAATGTTGAGCTGAATGAAATTTCTAAAAATAATACAAAAATAAAAAGAAATAATCCAGCAGGAGGCAGAAAAGAAGAAAAATAGGAAAAGAAAACAGATATATATATATAAAGTAGAAAATACAAGATAAGTTGCAAGAGTAAACCCATGCTATTAACCATTAATTATACTCATTAGCTCCAATATATGTAAATGGATTAAATCCAACTATTGAAAAAAACAGATTGTTGGGTTAATTTTTTTTTTATGGAAATCCAGCTTTATGTTGTTGATAAGAAAAACATCCAAAACACTCTCACACACACACAACACATGTACATATACACACATATATGTATTGAACTTAAAAGGATGGGAGGAGATATATTTTGCAAAAACTAATCAAAAGAAAGCCAAGGTACCATATTAATTTTAGATAAACTATAAGTTATGGCAAAATTCATTAAATGGTAAAAAGACACAGAAAAATAAAAATTCAATTGTATCAGAGATATGATGAACTTGAATGCTCCTATCTGTCTGTTATTATAGTGTGAGTGCCTTATGAACAACAAGCATTTATTTCTCACAGTTCTAGAAGCTGAAAGTCTGAGATCAGGGTGCCAGTGTGATTGGATGAGACCCTTCTTCTAGGTTAGAGACTTCTTGTATCTTTCCATGGCAGATGGGGCTACAGAGCTCAATAGAACTTATATCATAAGGGCACTAATTTAACTCAGGAGGGCTCCACCCTCATGAGTGAAACACTTTCCAAAGTTGCCACCTCCTAATATGGTTACACTGGGTGTTAGGATTTAAACATTTGTATCTATTGCAGTGGGAGCAGAGACAAAAATTCAGATCACAGCAGTACCTAAAATACATGTGCAAGGATTTTTTCTTGTGGCACTATTTATAATAGCAAAAAAATTATGACATGTTGTTAAAAATCTTTAAAAATTCAAATTATAAATATATTATACATGTTATGTTTGTAAAATATGTATGTAAATTTATATTTGCATAGAAAAGAAATTTAAAAGATATCAAACACTTAGCAGTAGTTGTTATTTCTAGATGGTAGAACTGTAGGTATTACTTTTTAAACTTCTTTTGTAAAAATGTCTCCTTATTTAATACAATATACATTAACATGCATAATCTTTAAAAGCAGAAAAGTAATTTTAATTCAAAGTTTTACTAGCAAACCACCGAGGTTTAAATATATATGCATCATGAAATCAACATTAACTTAATTTTTAAAAAGGAACTTCTCACAGAGTGCTTATTAGACAGCTATTTCCAACCGAATGTTGAACACATTCAGATATTTCAATTCCTTATTGCCTCAAACCTGAGTTCAGCACTCCAATTTTAGCTATATATCCATCGTAGAAGTTCTTCACATATTTATTGAGAACATAAATATTTATTAGCATATCTTATTTTCCTCCAGGGTAACCTCAATCTATATCAACACTCCAAACTCTCAGTTTCCTCACTTCAGTTTTGCAGGGATGAGGGTATATTATTTATGTTTTTGCACTCATACATTCTAAACATTTGAGATATGAAAATCCCCTGCTCACATTATCACTCATTTAAATCGTTTTGTACAATGCCACAGGAGAAATGGTAAGAAGAAATAAAATGGGCTTCAGTTGTTACATTTCATGATCCAAACAGAAAGGTCTGGACAAGGAGCTTGGTCAGCTACAGTGCATGGGGTTGCAAAAGAGTCAGACACGACTTTGCAAATAAACAGCAACATTTTAAAGGAGGTTTTCTGCACTCATGGGTGATTCTCTCTTAAATCTGCGCTTGACTTCAGGTGCTGCCTAGCAGTCCTCTCTTTCTCTCTGATTCTCCTTTCCATCCCTGATCTTAAGCCTTGGGTTAGGCTTGAATTAAGAAAAGGAGAGAAGCCTTGACTTGTAAGTAAAATTAGAACTTTACATTAGATTCCATTTTTCAATATCTGAAAATGACTGAAAACTATGATATCTTTCTGGGAAGAAAGGATAGGAAAGATTAATCCTGGAGATTGTTTTTGAGTGGTGGTGTTGTACCCTACTAAGTTGAAACCATGTAAAGAACCAATTATAATTCATTCCTCTGGGAGCTCAAACCCAGTGCTCTGTGACAACAAAGAGGGGAGGGGTGGGGTGGGAGGTAGGAGGGTGGTTCACGAGGGTGGGACATATGTATACCTATGGCTGATTCATGTTGATGTATGATAGAAACCAACACAATATTATAAAGCAATCATTCTCTAATTAAAAATTTTTTTAATTAAAAAATTCATTCTAATTATCAGTCCATTTCATGTCATGCTTACTGTACTTCTCATGGGTTGTTGTTTTGCCAGAGTTTCCAAGTTGACATGAGCTCTGAAGGTCTTTCCTGCAGTCTTAAAGTATTTAATTTCCCCTTTATCTTCATCATAGGAGCTGCACTGCACTATATGTATATATAGTTAACTTTTTTCTTCAGTGCAGCTGTCCTTCATATATTGTGAATTTGTTTACAATAATCACATTGAAAAACTAAATATATGTTTGAAGTGAAAGTCACTCAGTCACATCCAACTCCTTGCGACCACATGGACCATAGCCTGCCAGGCTGCTCCGTCCATGGGATTTTCCAGGCAAGAACAAGAGTGGGTAGCCATTCCCTTCTCCAGGGGGTCTTCCCTACCTAGGGATCTCAACCAGGTCTCCTTCATTGCGGGCAGATTCTTTACCATCTGAGCGACCATGGAAGTCCCATACACTTCTAAGTGCATTCTTAAATCAGTAATCAATACATAACAAGTACAACACTCTCATTAATATTTAATTCATTTGGCCAATATTATAAAAGACTTAAAGTTGCAGTCAAAATGACATTAGCTGTTTTTGAGAAGGAAGAAAGATATGAAGTATAACAATTATAACAACTTTCTCTCTCTGAAGGCTTTATTATGTTGAGATTGACTATAATTTGTATCTGGATCTTGAAAAGCACGGAAAGACATATATACTCCTATGCCTAAAAACAGAATGTATGTATACGATGTACAATTGAATATATTTGCAAGTCATTTTTGTTATAATAAATCTCATCAGAATTGAGACATTAAATTGCTGATTACTGTTTTAAATGTGTCTGGGCTAGAGCTTCTAAGAGTCTGCCTAGACAGAATAAGGGGCCCTGGAAAGATTCTCAAAAATATTCTTCTCAGTTATGCCAATTAAAGGTTATTGAGTTTTCAAGATCTCTCTTTGGATCATTAATCATTCACATCTAAACATGAACTAATCAGCTAGTTTTGAAATCTTACAGATTAGCAGATTTAATAGATGAGTCGTATAAGTAAACTAGACAAACTCTGGGGTAAGAAAGGCCTGAACAGCATCTCAGTGTAGACAATGTGAGAGCAGTGACCAAGTTTGGGTTTAGAGAAAACAGGAAAAATAGCTATGAAGAATAGGAAAGATAAAGAGAACTAGATGAATACACATCACAGATTCAGCATCTGTGCAGTTTTGACAGTGGCAGATCTTGATGATGTCCCCAAGATACACCACTGAAATCAACATCCTAGCTGTCATATGCTGTTGGTCCCTGCATATATCATTCTCCGCTCTGCCTGAATTAGTCTTGTCAGCTGAGGAGTAACGGCTTTATAAAGTCAATATCTCTGTGTAGAAATAGAACCATTAAAGTTCCCCTCAATCCTTTTGTCAATTCAGAAACAAGGAAACACATTATCTGCCTGTTAGTAGTAAATAATGAGACAAGTAGACTTTAGTATACATGCAGTTGAGACTGAAGGAGATATCATATCTATATCTGAAACAGAATATCCTGCAATAAGAAGGTAATCATAGATAGGACAAAATTTAAAAGATCATGAAAATTAGAAATATGATTGCCAACATAAAAATTCAGCTGAGAACTAAGTGATAAATGAAGATCACGTCTCAGAAATAGTAACAGTTAAAAATAGGTGAAAATGTAAGAGCAAAGATAAAAAAGAAAAATGTATAAACTTAGAAGACAAGTTCATGACATCGTCATCAAACATTTAATTAAAAGAATTTCCAGAAAGAGAGAATGAAGAAGAGAAGTGGGAGGAAATTGTCATTTGAGCAATAAAACCAAATATCCCAGAGTAGAAGTAGATCATAAAACCTTATATTCAAAGGTGAATGACTTTGAATGAAAAAAAGAACACATTACATTAAGAAACTGTAGCACACCAAGAATAAAGACTATATCCTCAAAACCTTCAGAGGATTAAGCTGATCACCTAAAAAGTACTATATGAAAATTCTCATCACTAGATCCTGGTTGACATGGAGCAATTCCTTCAAAGTCCTGAGGAAACACTTTTTTCATTCTAAGAGTGCGAAAGTAGGCAATTACCTGTCTTTGGGGAGATAAAATTGAGGCATTCTCACATATACAGGGACCACCAAAATCTACCTCTATGCACGTCTTAGGATATTCTTTCAGGCAATGTGGCTCAGAACAGTGTGGTCTCAGTTGAAAAAAGAGTATTTCAATAGCCAGTCTTTCCATTCTTCCACTTTTGGGGTCCAGGAGGGAGTGAGTAGTTTTCTCTCTTTCTCCCAGATGGTCATGGAATGGTGATCCTAGCTCCTACCTGATAGGTGAATTTTGATTATTTAAGCCAATCATACTAATTTCATTTTCTTTGCTAACATTTTGTTTAGGAGTGAGACAAGAGCTGATGTCTGCATAATGGCTTCTAGGTTAAGTTTTCCAAACCTTGAAGTAGAGAAATTAAAAAGAGATGATATTTTCATGCCTATGTGTGATCCTTAGAATTGTGACTTCCATGTTGCCATCCTGACAGCAGCAAGACAGTCGGACAAAGACGAGAACCCCTAGGCTGGCAAAGCAGAAAGATGGAAAGTAATTACATCCTTGCTTCCATTTAGTTATTGAATTGCACAACCCTAGAATCACTCCATCTCAGGCCTCCTTTTGTGTGAGGTGATTATTTTTGTAATTACTTAGGTCATCTCAGTGTAGCTTTGTTCCTTGTAGTCCAAACTATTTTAATGATACAAAGAAAAAGATGTACAATTAAGCAAACTGGGGGATAAAATATGAAAAGCAGAGAAAGTCTCCAGATGATAGCTATGTAAAAGGTCTAGATGGCAAACAAGACCAGAAAAAATTCATAAGACAGCCTCTAGAGAAAAGGTGAAGCTAATTGAATGCTTGATTGGTAAATTAAAAAATAAAAATATGATAAGCCAAATAGTACAAGGAAAAGAAAAAAAAACAAGGGACATGAGGAAAAATAAAAAACTGTACACAAAAGAAAAAACTCATGGCAAACCATTGGTTCTGTAAAAAGCAAGATTTTACTACTCACAGTAATGTAAACATTTTTCTTTTGAATTTTTAGAATGAACTCATGGAAAATTGAACAGCTTAGTTTGAGTTATAGAACATAAAATAGAGTTGTTAGCATTAACAATTCCAAAGTTTAGATGACAAAACTGTAAAAGTGAAAAGATGGAAAGGAGATTTGAAAACAATGAAATCCATATCTTATATACTGCAAAAATGAAAATATGCTCATAGAATGGAGCAAAAGCAGTTTCTTAAGTATGCAAATGTGTCAAAATTTATGGAAGATGTAATTACTATCATAGTGGAAAAATTTTCAATTCTAAGGTCTTTGCTTTTGCCTTTTTTTCTCTCTGGGATGTATTGCCCAGATTTCTGTAAGAGGAGTCCCTTTATCCCAGTCCTAGCTCAAGATCTCTTTCCCAGCAAGACTTCCTTGACTCTATATAGCGCTGCATGTGGTTCCACCCACATTTTCCCTTAATATTACCATGCTTTATTGTCTTCATTGCACTCCATTAACACTTGAATTTTCTCATTAATTCATTTACATATTTATCTCTCTCCTCATATAATCATATGCTCTTTGAGAGCGTGGACCTTATCTGCCTCATTAATTGTTATAGCCCCACGACCTGGCACACAGTGACTATATCTTAAATGAATAAATGAGGAAGGGGATGAGAATAGCACAATAAGCCAGTATAACATGAAATCAAAATATAAGGCATAAAATCAATAACATAATACATATGAATGTGGGGATATTATAAAGAAATAAGACAACCAGAGAAGAAATAGTAAAAAGATTTAAAAGTGGTTAAGTTGCCTTTTGGAAGGCATTGTTAATAGTCAAGTATGAACTTGCTATAGACAGTATTTCAGACTGTATTTATATCCTATGTTTTCTTTGTGATGACATCTAATATCCTTTATTCATTTTTTTAACCACTTGCACATGTCTTCTTAGTCCTACCATGGTGAAACTTAAGGTCATAAATTGAAGAAGATGGTGCAGCAACTTCATTTCTTAGACAAATGAGTATAATACTTGGATAAATCATTATCCTGCAGGCAGTGCTCTCATAAAATGCCCTATGCCTCTAAAGCATTTCTTAAGCAAGGGCTTAAGAAACAGAAGTGTCTGAAACAGACTCATCTACTGGAACATTGACCTACCCTTTCACAGCCAACTGACAGCTTGATCTTGACTATAAACTTATTACAGAAAACAGGAAATTTAAAGAGAAAGACATTTATCTATAAGTATACCAGTGTCCCTTACCTATCTATGTGCTCAGTGGCTCAATCATGTCTGACTCTTTGCAGCCCCACAAATTGTAGCCTGCCAAGCTGCTCTGACCATGGAATTTTCGCAGTAGGAATACTAGAGTAGGTTGCCATGCCCTCCTCTAGGGGATCTTCCCAACCCAGGGATCAACCTGCATCTCTTGCATTAGCAGGTGGACTCTACCCGTAGCACCACATGGAAAGTCCTACTATCCATAGAAAGATAATATATTGTAGATTTCATAATGAAAAGATAATTGTTTTGTCTGAATTTAATATTCCTGGGAGAAGTAACAAGGATTCAGTTAGTCTTTAATGACAAAAGCTGAAGGAAATATTATTTATTTTTAATAAAAAAATAATTATTGAAGGATACTGAAATCAAATAAAAATTCCCTGGGGTTTTAATTTCATCCTAGACCTCGAAGAAATATAACAGAAAAAATTTCCTTTTTATTCTGTATTATAGGCAGAGTTAAAACATTTCTCAGTGTATCATTACTGTCTGTTTATTCCTAATGTCTTTTATATTGCAACTCCTGCTGTTATGAGGTCAATAGAGTCTCCTATCAAATTAGATACTCTGCACCCTATCTTTAAGTGTTTGGTATGGGTTCTTTGGTTTGACTCTGAATAGAGTAAATGACTCGTGGAACAAAATTCTTTGATGAACTGTGTATACTCTGATTTGCTGTTTTTAATAACACTATTTATTTTCACCAACAAGAATGAAAACAACTTTTCCTCTGTAAGACTACAGTAGATTTGATGGAAAGAAGTATGAAATATGACAGTACACAGAAGACAAACATAAATGAAATCATTTAATGCTTTTCAAACTTTCAGAAAAGTCTTTATAGATAATTCCAAGTTGTCTGAATCCTCTGTTTACTTACTGGTTTTTGAAAGTTAGGTATAAAAATTTTCTATTACTCTTTTGCTGCCTGTTTCTCCCTTTAGTCCTGACAATGTGTGCTTCATATATTTGGGTGCTTTGATGTTGGTTGCACATATATTTATAATCATTATATCTTCCTGATAAAGTGACCCATTTATTATTATATAATGACCTTCATTGTAGAGTTGATTGACAATGTTGTACTAGTTTCTAGTGAATCATTTATACAGATACATACATCCACTCTTTTTTAGATTCGTTTCCCGTATAGATCATTATGGAGAATTGAGTAGAGTTCCCTGTGCTATACAGTAGGTCCCCCTTAGTTATCGATTTTATATCTAGTAGTGTGTAAATGTCAATCCCAACCTCCCAAATTACCCCTCCCCCAGCTCCCCCCACTAACCATAAGATTGTTTCATACATCTGTGACTCTATTTCTGTTTTTAAAATTAATTTATTTGTATTAATCTTTTAGATTTCACATACAAGTGATATTATATGATATTTGTCTTTGTCTGACTTAAATCACAATTTTGAGTCATTTTGCCTGCTTTTTATTTCCTTTTTTTTATTATAGTTGACATGCAATATTATATCAGTTACAGGAGTAAACCTAGTAATTAGCAATTTAAATTCATTATGAATTGATCACCATGATAAGTCTAGCAAGCATCTGTCACCATACAAAGCTGTTAAAATTCTTGACTAAATCATTTATTTAGAACTTGAAATGTGTACCTCTTAATCCTCTTCATCTAGTTTGCCTGGCCCTCTGCCACCCCCTCCTCCGGTGACCACCAGGTTGTTCTCCGTATCTATGAAACTGTTTCTGTTTTATTTGTTTGTTTCCTTGTTTTCTTCTTTTCAGTATATGGATTCTCACTCATTCGCCTCTCAGTGGACACTTAGATTGTGTCTATATCTTGACTGCTTCACAGGTCTGGCCCCTGGCGTGACTGGCTGTGAGACCTAGCTGCAACTATTATGGATACACCGGTGTGTGTGGCTGGCCCCCGGAGTGAGAGCCAGCACTTGTACTGGCCAAGGCCACTATCCAGGCTTGGAAGGACTGGGTCCCCTCCCCCAGATCAGGAACAATATTGCAAGGGTTCAGAGATGTTCACCATGTATGATGGAACAGAAACTCCTCTGGAGGTGGCAGCCAAGCCCTGTAGGTGACATGAGGCAGATCCTCAAGGGAATGCCAGCACAGGGTACACGGTGTTAGCGAGGTTGATGAAGAGGGACAAAAATGGCACCCGCCGACACTGAACCTGGTAGCAGGAGCTTGAAACTTGACGCCTATCAGTATTTCTGTCTCCAGAGAAAGTTCCACCAGAATCCTGCCCTTCCGGCACACATTCTAAAACTAATCAGTGACCCTTTTGTGGCTCAAGCTGCTGCCTTTTCTGAGACTCAGAGTAAGTGAGGTTGTGTGTGAGTCTTTCAAGAGAAGAGCCTCAGTCTCCCACAGCCCTTGGCTCTCCAAGATACACGCCCTGCTGGTTTTCAAAGCCAGATACTGTGGGTGTTCATTTTCCCAGTGCAGTTCCCCTAGGATGGGGAGACTAACCCAGGAGTTGCATCCCAGATTCTTCAGGACGAAACTGCAGTTGTGACTTCCATTTGAGGGTTCCCACACGGGAGGTGTGTGTTCTGATATCTCTGCCCCACTAACCGTCTCAAGGTGGCCTTTTCTTTATGTCCTTAATTGTAGAAAATCTGTTCTGCTAGTCTTCTGGTCATTCTCAGAGGTAGTTGTTCTCAGTGTTAGCTGTTAGTTGTATTCTGGATGTGTTCATGGGAAGAGTGAGTTCAGGATCTTCCTATTCGCCATCTTGATCTAGAACTGCAGCTATACGCATCCTTAAATTGAAAATGAGTCTCCTGTAGACAGCACTGAACTGGATCTTCTCTTTTGTCTTTCTCTTTTTTTGAAAGTCGTTTCAGCTCCTCTATGCTCTTTACTTAGGAGTTTAATTCATCTGCTTTTCTACTTTTAGCATAAAGACAGTAAGTTGTCATTGTCTCAATTTTTTTTCTATTCTATAGTTCCTTCGTCACTCTTTACTTCTCTTGCTGTCTTTGTGATGTATTATTGTTTAAGTAATATTCTATATTGATCCTTGTGGCGAAGCCTCCAGCTCTGTGCCTTCTCTCAATCTCACAGAGCTGTGCTGAATACAAGTTTCTTGTTCTTAGCTGCTTCCACCAAACTTAGCAGGTTGTGTCAGCCGTCTTGGTGAGACAAGACAGAAACCAGCCCCTCAGACAACAAAGTAAAAGATTGTGCTCCAGGACACTCCAACACTCTGCTCTCCCCTGGGGAAGAAGCCTCAGGGTCTGTGCCTCACCTCCCTCTCATAGAGCCACATCACAATAAGTCGCCTGCTCTTTTTCCTTTGATCTTAACAGAACCACGGTATCTGCTGTATGCCAGATCCATCAGTTCTCTCCATAGGAGGCAAGACAGGAAACTGGCCATAGGGTGGTGCACCAAAAGACCTGCTCAGGTGCTGTCTTGGGGAGGGGCTGATGCAGGTAAAGCGAGATTGCTGTTCTCACTCACTTCTTTGTGGCTTCTTTTGGTTTTATGCTCATCTGAAGTAACACAGTTTTTTAACTAGACTCTGGACTTCTCATAAAGTTCTTTTGCTCCACATATCATTGTTAAATTGTTGCTTCCGTGGCAGTAACGAGGGCCAGAAGTTCTTATTCTGCCATTTTTTATGGAACTTCTTCTATGAATGTGTATTTTATGAAATTTTTTCACATTCCTAGCTAACTTCTTCAACTCTCAAGACAAATTGAATTACTTTAACATAGAGAGTTAAAAGCCTAGTGATTGTGGTCAAATGCCCTACGATCAATTTAAATTATGAGGCAAAAATTTTTAATATGAATATTGCTAAAATTATAATTTTTATTGCAATTGAAATGACTCAAAATCAGGGGGCTGGCAATACTAATATTTTGTTATTTAAATGCCTACCCATTTAACTGTATTTAAGACAATTTGCTATTATAGTATTTACTTGTGTGAGTTATGAAAAAAAAATAAGAAGGTTTACCTTTAAAAAATTAACTCACTGAATGATAAAAATCCCAATGAGTGCTACCATCCAAACAGTCCATTTGAAAGACTAAACACAGGCACCAATGCTGCTGCGACCATTTTTGGAAATTCTCCTTTGAAATATCTTTCCAAGTCGACTTAGAAAACAGTATCCACTGTTTTCTAGTTTCATATTTTATTTATGAATCAAAATTTCACATTTTACCAAATGTAAAATGAGATGTGAAAAAATTATTGCCACTGCGTTAAAGTGTAGGATCTACTGACAGCACAGCTGATGTGGATAAATGTACTGCTAACAGATGGGGAGCCATAGGTGGTCACTGTACCTGGAAGAGCTTAAGGAACAGATGGTATTTGTCTGTGCTTTTGAGCAACAATGAAAAGATGCTTATTCTTTTTATTTCAAGTGATATCCAGAAAGATATGAAAAAACAGAAAATTGCCTTAAGAATACTACAGTCAGCAAACAATGAGGACAGATAAGTTTTGTGCTACAAAAGAAAAGAGCACATTTTCTTTCCATTTAAAAAGCTATAATCTAAGGAAGGTTGACTTAAGTCTAAATCAAACTATAGAAAATGCATATTTTGAGATGCAATAGATCTTGATCTTTTTACTAGCCCAGTTTCACAAGCACGTTGATGTCAACTTTATGGTAGAAATTATTACATTTCAGAATGACTTTTGGTTAGTATTTGAATTATCTTTGTACTCTTATTCCCCCTAGGTTGCCTAAGTAACAGAAATTAATATGATAATGTAACTGGTCTATAGTGGTAAATAGTGGATGTTGAAGTAAGTTATTTCTCCTTTAAAAACCTCTAGAAATAGTGGTAAATTAATAAGATATCTTCTTTGGTTTCAAAGAATGTGTGCATATAATGGGAAGTTGTTCTTCAGAATATCCTTCATCTTAGAAAACTAAGCTCAGTTGGTAAAGAATTTGCCTGCAATGCAGGAGACCCCAGTTCAATTGCTGGGTTGGGAAGATCCCCTGGAGAAGGGAGAGGCTACCCAGTGCAGCATTCTTGGGCTTCCCTTGTGGCTCAGCTGGTAAAGAATCTGCCTGCAGTGTGGGAGACTTGGGTTTGATCCCTGAGTTGGAAGGTCCCCTGGAGAAAGAAAAGGCTACCCACTCCAGTGTTCTGGCCTGGAGAATTCCATGGACTATACAGTCCATGGGGTCATGAAGAGTCAGACACGACTGAGTGACTTTCACTCACATACTCACTCCAGGGAGGCTGTCACTAGTCAAAATATTTTGGGAACTTTTTTTTACAATTACCTTATACAAGTTCTGAAACAAAAATAAATTTTTTTAAAAAGCTTATATTTACTTTCACATTGTAATGATCATACATATCAATCTAATAAAATATTTTTTATATTACTTTTGGATCCCAATAACTTTTGGAGCATCCATTGAACCTAATTCTAATTATCTACTAAACAAAAGGGATAGCAATCTGCCACTATTGTAGATTTCTGTAAGATTTTGACACAGATTCTGAGGACTCAGACAGAAGTCTGAATTCTACCTCTACATTTATAACCATGAGACTTTGAACTAGTATTACTTAAACTCTTCAAGTCTAAGTGTTTCAGTTATTAAATAATAGTGATAATATTGCTAATGTTTGAACCCCAAATCATGATGCTGGAAGATGCTTGAATACTAGAAGTAAATTTTATGCATTCTATATCCTCAAAGCCATACATATGATACATGGCATGCATTTAGAAGATGTTTATTGTCTACATAAATGATGATTTCATTTTTCAAAACTATGATTTCTGCAATGAGACTTGATATACTTTGTTAAGATTATAGGAGGATTTAAAAAAAAAACAATTTGAGGACTGTTTAAAAAACAAAAGTGAAAAATGTGTGATGGGTTAAAAAGAGAATGTTTTAGAGAAATGGAGAGCAGAACCTCTGCAGAAACTGGAAAGGAGATAAGATAGTTTGTTCAAGGTCACAAGAATACCTGAATGCATTCATTAGCCAGGATGCAGTGTGATAACATTAGAGCAGGAAGAAAAAGAGGGGTCAAGTGAGAGAGATTTCTAAATCCAGAGAAAATACAAGTAAAATGCTGATTTCAGACCTGAAAACAATTCTTAGTTAGGATGAATGGATGATACTGGGTCTTAAGCAGAAAAAAAAACTACTTCCTTGGAATCCATGAAATCTCTGAGAAATATTTCTACTATCCTATTGAGAACACTTTTTATGTGGTTTGTAAATCCAAAGTCACCTGTCCATGTGCCCTGAGAAGCAGAAAAGGGCAGTGTGCAGGGAGTGAAAAGAAAGCTTACCAGCTTGTAAAAACCACTGAGAGAAACCTCGCAGCTCTGAGAGATGGAGTGAGGGGCACCAGGTCCTCACTGCCCAGCTCCTGGTGCCAGGGCCCCGAGGACCACCTGCACTTCTGCAGGTCAGTAACACTAAGCAACTCTGAATACGTCCAATATTTCCCATTTTCATTAAGCTAACTTTAGTGGGTTTCTGCTTTTTGCAACCAAACTCTCTAGACTGTCAGAGAAAGATTCAGAGAGTGCAAACTTATCAGAATTTATAACACATTTTTGGATACAAACATGCTTGAATTTTAATTTTGAAGCTACCAAATGTCATTTTCCCAAGAACGAATCCAGTATAACAAAACCATTTCCCATGGCCCCAGGTAATGAGGTTGAAGTAGGAAGAAGCCATATCCTTAAGGACCTAGGGAAGTTAAGTAGGATAAGGAAAAAGAAAGTAAAGAGGGCTTCCCTGGTGGCTCAGTGGTGAAGAATCTGCTTGCCAATGCAGGAGACACAGGTTCTATCCCTCGTCTAGGAAGATACCATATGCTGAGCAGCAACTAAGCCCATGAGCCATAACTACTGAACCCATGCTCCAGAGCCCATGAGAAGCAACTACTGAAGCCCTCATGCCCTGGAGTCCATGCTCCAAAACGAGAGAAGCCTCAGCAATGAGAAGACCACACACAGTAACTAGAGAAATCGTGGGAGTAGCAATGAAGACCCAGCACAGACAAAAATTAAATAAATAAATTTAAAATGTCAAAAGAAATAAAAGAGAGTAAGGAAGGGAGAAGGGAGGAAGGGAAAGAAGTACATAATAAAAACCTTTTAGGGAGCTGTTTTGGTGGGAAGTTAAGGCAGAAATCAAGGTTTCCTTTGAAGGGTAAAAGCAATAGAACAGTTGCTGGTACAGAGTAAGTCTGGTTATTTTTATATAATTGTTTACTTGGCTTTTTATGTTTTAAATTAATTTAATAAGGAGTTATATGAGTGTGTTTAAATTCTGATGGAAAGAGATAAACCCTAAAGAGCTGTCTCATTTTATTGAAAAGTGAAAATGCTAGTCACTCAGTGATGTCTGACTCTTTGCAACCCTATGGACTGTAGCCCGCCAGGCTCCTCTGTCCATGGGATTCTCCAGGTAAGAATACTGAAGTGGGTTGCAATTTCCTTCTCCAGGGGATCTTCCCAACTCAGAGATCAAACATGGGTCTCTTACATGGCAAACAGATTCTTTATCATCTGAGCCATCAGGGCTTATTTTATTAGGTAGAAAAAAGACAGTTTGATGTAAATATGCATAATTAGGCTTATAGGTTCATGGGCAACATTTTGAAAAAAAAATTTTGATGGATTTATTTTCTTTAGGAAGTAACAGACAAAATTATTTGCCCAAAATATGAGGGAGCTTAAGAGAAAGGTATAATGAGAGGATTAAGCATAGAATAGGATTTTCAAAATGGCACCTATGGAGAAAGAGAACTGACAAGGGAAACATAGTAGAATTCTTGACAACCTTAAGGGCAAGGTTAGTGTGATGCCCAGGTTCATTAACATGCACTGACAATTATCTGCTTAACTGTGTAATTACTTCCAAGAATGCTGCACAGTCCCTATGTAGACATTAAAAAATGTAAATAGCTGGATTTGTCCAATACTGGGTTAATCGGTGTGAAAAAAATAACAGGTCAAAGGGACCCAGTATTCTCTTAAGGAATTGATTGAAATTGTCTACCATGAAATCTAACCTAGCTTAGAGATGAACAAGAAAATAGAAGATGTATAAATAAAGTACATGTAGAGTGATCTGTACTAAAATTCCTGATAAGGGAGAACCAATGGAAAGAGAAATAATTAATATAGTGGCTATTTGCAATATGTTCTGGCTTCAAGGAACTTTTTGAACACATATATGATATTTGAGTACTTTCTGCCTTCTAAGTCTTGTTTACCCAATGTTCCCTGAACAAACTTTTCTACTAGAGTATGGCGTGTGAACAGCAACCATCTTCATGCTTCTAGAATATCAATTTTAAAGAGTAAACAATGTGAGGAAGTGAGCAAAATGGATTTATTTTCCAGCAACTATAGCAGTAAAGATGCCTGACTTTTCAGAAGAATTGGCTGGAAGTTTTCAGCATCCATTGACACCCATGTCATCATTGGTACCAGCAACACTGATGCTGAATATTGGTAGCAGGGATATTTTCACTAGAGCAGTCCCTAACAGGGTCAAATACCATTCTTACTTTCTGGCATTTAGACATGGCTCCCTAGTTTTCTTAACCTAACTAGTATATGTCAATATTTTCTTTTTCATGCTTAAACAATCTAGATCAGATTATTTGGTTTACAATAAAGAACCCTGACTGATACACTCAGTGAGAATAGATGAAGGGATTAAAAGTACAAGTAATAGGTTGGACCAGTTCTGGGTTGTGTCCTGGTCCAGAATATGGCAATGGAAATGGGTTACTAAGAAGCTGAAGACATCAGTACAGATGAAGAACCAGAAGAATGGGCAGCCCAGATATTGGCTTTTTATCCAGAGATGTTGATGTCACCCTGGATCCTGGAAGGGAATGAGAGCATAGGATAAAAGAGAAAGAACCTTGATGACATCTACAGATAACACAAAAAGCACAGCTTATTCAAAAATCCTCGAAGAAGTAGGACACTTACATGAAGCAGGAAGATTAATGGTTCCAGAATGGTAATGTGGACCCAGAGCTCATCAACCCCATTTCCTTTACCCTGAGATCTGGGGGTAAGATTTGTAGTCTTATTCTGAGAGTCCTCAACTAGAGTGCTCAACTATAATTTAATTCATGAGACTAAAGTCACCAAAGCGACTAGATTACCTTGAAGCCTCCTACCCCTACAAACAAAAACTCGATGGGTATGAGTTAATTTCTAGGCATGATCATCACGGGTTCATTACCTGAGCTCAGATTTTATGTAAAGACTATCCAAAGCTCAGATGTGTAAGATTGGGCTCATGAAAATAATGGATAAAAATAAAAACCCAACAGAAACTTCCCACATTAGAAATACTAAAATTTCTCTTCCCTTTTATCCTCATTCATATAGTCCCTTAGGGTTAACAAGGCTCAGTTTCATAGAGTTTTATATAATACAAGGCCAAGCTAATGCTCAACTTGGAGACCATAAGAACTTGCACTACACAAATAAGTGTCCATCTGAGTGGTGTGCAATTTATGGAGAAAGGGAACAAGCACTATTACTTTCTACTCCCAATAAACTGCTGTATTGTTGCTGTTTCCACAATAAGCATGCCTGACTTTTTTAAATTAAAAGATCTGGTAAAATCTGTCAATTATTCAATTCTTTTAAAAAAGCAGATCTTATTCTCAAGAGTCAATAAAGTCTAATGATTACAGTTCTGGATCAGACTGCTGGGTTTACAGCCTGGATCTGCTGTTTCTAGATGTGTGACCTTGCATGTGTTATTTAAACATCTGATACCTTCATTTACCTACAAGTAAGCTAAATGCTTTCCTACAAGGATTAATAGAATTAACTACATGTTGAATACTTAAAAGAGTACTTAGTATATAGCAAGCTCTTGATAAATATTTGTTATTACTATTATTTCTTTGAATAGTGATACTTCTCCAGTTGTAGGATTTCTTTTAGTTTTAAGCTCAGCCCCTCCTGCCACGAGTTTCAAAATGTCATATTTATTATGTGTATTCTACTACATTCTTATGTTCATTTTCCTGGCCATATATTAGTGCATTTTATAGCAGTCTGCCCTAACACTTAGGTCAGGGACATTTATACATTTTTAAGCCTACTCATTATTTGAGGTAATTCTTACCTTTTAAGAATTCATATCTTACCATGCATGAGAAACAGCAAACTCTCTCTGATGGAGCTGAAACCAACAGCTGCTCACTTGCCAGCTTCCTTTGCAGCTGTGGTGTCCCAAATGTGATCTAGAATTGATCAGTCATATTTACCCAATTTAGACTATGGACCGGAGTTAGTGATTTAAAGAGGCAGGGGCCATGCAAAGCTTATTCTGCTTGCAGGTATTGGCAGCAGCAGCAAAATCATTAAACCTGCAGAAGCATCAGAGACAGTCAAGCAGGGTGGTGCTTGGGCTCTGGTGCCTTGATGAACTGCCACAGCTTTGTGGTCAGTGTCGGCAGCGATAGCAGGAGCGTCTCCGCAGGCCTCAGACTGGTCCTCGGTGACGCCTGGCTCCCTCGTTTCTATTTATTTTCCAAATCCTATGGTCAGTAATGTTCCCAATATCCTCTCAGTAAACTCATTTTCTGCTCAAATCTGTCAGAGTTGTTTTCTGAACCTTGCAACTAACAGACCTTGACTGATACAATTTAGTTTCATGTACTATTGCATGGTTGAATGTATACTCTCAGTTCGCCTTCCTCTCACAGCACCCTGGGAATATCTAATGTAGGAACAAGTGCTCTTATACTAGATTTATAGAAAGCAGTTAAATTAATGGAAAATATACAAAATACTGCTGCTTTCCTAATGCTGCAGTAACAGATTACCATAAATGTAGCGACTTAAAAGAAACCAAATGCATTCTCTTAGAGTTCTGGAGGTCAGAAAACCAAAAGGAATCTTAACAGGGCTAAAGTCAAGATGTTGGAAAAGCATGTTTCCTCTGGAGGTTCCAGGAGAGAAGCTCATTCTTGCCTCTTTCAACTTCTAGAGTCTGCCTGCAGCTCTTGTCTCCTGTCCATACCACTGGGATCTCTTGCTCCCTTCCTCACATTTCTGATTGATCCTTTGCATTCCTCTTATAAGGACACTTGTGGTTACATTAAGAGCCCCCTAATATAATCCAGAATAATTTCTCCATCTGAAGATTCTTAATCACATTTGCAAAGTCCCTTTTGCCATGTCAGGTGACATTTACAGGTTTCAGGGATTAGGATGTGGTCATCTCTGAGGGGTTATTATTCACTACCACAGACATGTAGACCACTTATAACTAAGAATAGGCTAAATAGTAATCTTAAGTTCTCCAGGGATCACTGACTCTCTTTCTATTAGACAACATCCTTAGTCTCCTCCAGCTTTCAGCCCTACTTCCAGGTAAAAGTGGTATAAAAATGCTGGCTGCCAAATTCAAGGAAAGTGTTCTTGAGAAGACATCATAGAGAGAAAGAAGTCACACATACGAAGCGATCTGTCTCATTCCCTGCCTAGCTTGGTCAAAACTCAGTGTGTACATCACCAGAATATGCTTGCCCACATGTTCCAGGCAAAGAGAAAAATTCTGTTCAGTGTTCTGTCATATGTATTTATATATATAAATCATGTATTACTATACTTATATATTTGACAACCATGAATATCTGTAATGTAGTTTCCCTGGTGGCTCAGTGGTAAAGAATCCACCTGCCAAGGCAGAAGATGTGGGTTCAATCCCTGGGTTGGAAAGACCCCCTGGAGAAGGAAATGGAAGTCCCCTCTAGTATTCTTGCCTAGGAAGTCCCATGGACAGAGGAGCCTGGCGGGCTACAGTCCACGGGGCTGCGAAGAGTCGGATACTATTGAGTGACTGAGCGCACATGCATGAATAGCGGTGTGGGACAACAGAGTCCTAATCGAAGTACATCAGCTTTATTTTACTTATGAGGACTTTCTCATCCCATATACATGCTTTCAGGAGAACAAACAATGACTGTCGGCCTCATTAGGTGACCACAGAGCTGCCGCTACCTGTCAGGAGCCATAACCATCAAGGACCCCTCTTCCTGTTGGACAAATCTACCTTTCATTGACAAAGCAGCTCACCCTGTACATGGTTAGCTCTACTTGAGTCACCACCAGCCTTGCTGATTTTGCTTTCCCATAAACATCCTACTTACTTCCAAAGAGCTTCACACTGCTTCTCCTGAAGGTCAAGTGTCATTTTCTGAATTTAAGGACTCTGCTGATTCCAGTGCATCAGGGTAAGTTCTGCCTGCCTTTATTCTTGCTCTGCGTCTCATTCTCGTCTTTTCTTTTGGTTCTGTCAATCATGCATTTGTTTCTTGCCACCCATTAATGACACATCTTCTTGTTTTCATATCATGGTAGTTCCTTTGCTTTATCTAGGTGATTATGTTATTAAGAAATTCAAATTATTAGGAGTGGCTTGTGGAGAAGAGTTTGCAGGAACCAGTCACTAGAAATTATGATGAAATAGATCTAGGTTTATGTTAAGAAGGGTTTTGAAACTGTGCTCTTTAGAGATGGAAAGAGCTGTTTTATAAGAAAATAATTGATTAGAAGTATTCCTGCAATGGACAAGTGGTCATCCATCAGGAACAGTGTTCTCAGTAGAGGAAACTACATAACAAAATAAATGATTGGGTCAAAAATTCCCCCAGGATTTTTTCATCTCTAAATTCTATTATACCAAGTCATATGGGATATGTATTAAAATGTGTTTTGCCTATAGTTCATACTTATTATATAATTACAATACCTATCTTAGTTTGGTACTGGCTCTTACTTTGTGTCAAAGTAAATATAGTATGAAAATAAAAGTATAAGTTTAAAAAGAGGGAGGATATGTGTACCTATGGCTGATTCATGTTGGGGTTTGACAGAAAACAACAAAATTCTATAAAGCCAGTATCCTTCAGTTTAAAAAATAAATAAATTTTTAAAAAGTATATGTTCCATATGAAAGTAAAATGATAAAAAGACAAGAAAGAGTACTGTCATTTCTAACCAATGTGCGATTTTCTATGAGGATATCTATAAAATTAGAGTTGAACTAGTGAAAAGAATGAATGCATGTCTAGTGTGTGCTATCAAAGATTTCAGAGCTACCAGTTATCGTGAGGCAGTTACATGTACTACCAGGGCCCTGGGTAACACACATGGGATGGTTGGATATTAGCAAGTTAAATTTACCACTAAGAAAATGTGAGGCACAGCAAGTTGAAACCTTTGCACAAAGAACCAAATGCGAGTAGGGAATTGGAGAGTAAAGGAGCTAAAAGAACAGACCGGCAGAAGAGGCAATGTAGTCAGCAGCAACTTCTGTGATGGTGAGGCTTCTGCTCGTCCTGCCGCTATTCATGCTTGACACCCAGAAAGTCACGTCGTTAACTTGTGTTAAGGTTAATTTTTGAAGTTATACCACATCAGCATAAAAGATTTAGTTCTACTGTCATTCATTTTACTTGGAAATATATTCTAGCAAATATGCTTGAATTTAACTTCAGAAAATTAAGATTAGGAAGCCTTCTGAGGCACATGCAGTACTCAGAGAAGTGCTTTGTTGAGTGAATTTCTGCCTTGCCCAGAGTGTACACATGTTCCATCTGGAGCTGGTATAAGGAATAGGATTAGATATTTGCAGGAGGCATTAAAGAGAATTCAGGGTCTAGAAGTCTAGAAGCTTAACTCCATTGGAAAAGTCTACTGTGAGAACAGAACAAAGTTGGTCTTAGGTCTTTGAGAGTAGGTGGTCTCCCCTGATCTCCTTGAAGATAGCAGAAAGCCCTCTCTAAGCTGCTACCCCTGTGTTTGCTGAAAAATTCATCTGGTAAAACTGAAGGGCATCTAAGATATCTGTCATTTCAGGGATGATTCTATTTTTGAATTCTGTATGGTTTTCTTCCCCTCAGTTTTATTGACAAATAGCACTGTATAGGTTTAAGGTGTACAGTATACACAATTTGGCTTCCCCAATGGCTCAGCGGGTAAAGAGTCCACCTGCTATGCAGAAGACACTAAAGACACGGCTTCAATCCTTGGGTCGGGCAGATCCCCAGAAGAGGAAATGGCAACCCACTCCAGTATTGTTGTTCAGTTGCTAAGTTATATCAAATTTGCGACTCCATGGATTGCAGCACACCAGGCTTCCTTGTCCTTCACTATCTCCCGGAGTTTGTTCAAACGTATGTCCTTTCTGTCGATGATGCCATTTAAACATCTCATCCTGTGTAACCCCCTTTTCTCCTGCCCTTAATCTTTCCCAGAATCAAGTGGCCAAAGTATTGAAGCTTCAGTTTCAGCATCAGTCCTTCCAATGAATATTCAGGGTTGATTTCCTTTAGGATTGACTGGTTTGATCTCCTTTGTATTCCAAGGAACTCTCAAAAGTCTTCTCCAATGCCACACTTCAAAAGCATCAATTCTTCATTGCTGAGCCTTCTTTCTGGTCCAGCTCTCACATCCATACATGACTACTGGAAAAACCATAGCTTTGACTTTATAGACCTTTGCTGGCAAAGTGATTGCTCTGCTTTTTAATATGCTGTCTATGTTCATCATAGCTTTGTCATAGCTAGCTTTATCACTCTCTATACAGGTTTCATATGTAACGTACAGCAGTGTTAATTATATTTATCATGTTCTAATTACATCCCTAGTACTTATTTATCTCATAACTACAACTTATTATATTTTGATTATTTTTATCTGTATGCTTTAAACTTTTTATGATTTTTATTTTCTTGATAATTTTTAAAGTTAGGATAGTCATTCAAATACCTGCCTTACAGAAAACAACAAAATTCCGTAAAGCAATTATCCATCAATTAAAAGAAATAAATAAAATTGAAAAAAATACCTGCCTTATGACTTAGTTCTGATTTTCAATAACTTATAATCAAATACAAATATAGTTGTGCAAATTCATATCCATAATCAGTTTAATCCAAGAAAAGGATAAATGTGCATGTGCTCTAAATGTGAAGCAGGGCACCTCAAGGCTCTTGATATAGTTCATAATTCAAAGAAATCCCCCTAACAGCTCAAGTAATTGAAAGCAATTTAAAGGGGATCCACTTCTCAACTCAAGGCAACATTTCTTAGGGGAATCTCATAGCACTGAGCAGAGGAGGGCCCAGGAACCCAGCTGCGTGAGGAGATGGCAGGAGGAAGTAGGAGGAAACTTGGAATTTCACACAAACCCATCCTTGATGTTTCTGGTATTTTCTGCTATGCTTTTTTTATAGCAACAACAAGACTCCTGACTCCAGAAACCAGAGAGATCATGGCTTACTTGTAATACTAAATATAGTGTTTTCGCAGATGGAACATGAGAAAAGAGATTAGCCAGACTATTATTTTCTGTAGAAAAATGCCCTAGGGGTTCCTGAATAGTTTATTTATACATAGACTTTGGGAAAGTAATATATTGCTGAGTTGGAGACTACCTACACTATTTCATTTTTGTTCTAATATGCTTCTGCTATCTTAGCATCTAATAATATGCATATATTATGTAATATAAAATGGCATAATATAATTAATATGCATAAATAATATGTATAAACCTATTGGTGCTATTTGAAAAACAAAATTCTCAAACGTTTCTGCTAGAGTTCACGTTCACATAAAAGCATAACATTGGCCACCTCCTGCTAATAATACATGCTTCACAAGAGGTAAGTAGCATATTATCCAAATAGTGGGAAATGATTAAAAATTATCATCCAGATAGATAATTCCTAGGGGAGTGGGGAGCACTTTGGCTTCTCATTGTGTGAATTATCTGGATTATTGCTCCAATTCAGTTTTTTGCCCTGGGAGTGAGGGTTTGGACTCAGAAGCCTCTAAGACTACGGCAGCTCTACCTTTAGACCCAGAAACCATGGTAACTGGCAGCTACAGCGAAGGCAACCTCCTTAGCAGCTGTGTATTTTCTAGACCTTTACAGCTGAGACTTGAAACATTGCTTACAACCAGCCAATCCCACAGAATCCGCAGTGAGCTCATTGCCCTTTATTGATATGACTGGCACCATTAGTCTCTGGATGAATGTGCACATCAGGCAACAACTGTAGAAAGAAGTGATTAATTGTGTGCTGTTCTTTTTCGCTATCATCATTATGTGGCAAACTAGGGTAGCTCTATTTTATTATCTTAATTAAATTCCCAGGAGGCAGCGAAAAGTAAGGAGATGTAAAGTCCTGAACATAAAAACAGATGCTTTTATTTTTTCTAAATATGACATGTAAATATATTTTTCTCACAAAGGACTATCCCAGAGATTATCTGTCTCATGGGCTATAAATAAAATAAGGAATAGACATCAGGATATGGTGTGTGTGTGTGTGTGTGTGTGTGTGTGTGTGTGTGACATGCATGCTCAGTAATGTCCGACTCTTTGCAAACCCATGGACTATATATACCCCACCAGGTTCCTCTATCCATGGAATCTTCCAGGCAAGGATCTGGAAGTGGGTTGCCATTTCCTCCTCCAGGGGATCCCCCTGACTCAGGGAATCGAACCCACATCTCGAGTTTCCTGCATAGGCTGTGCACCTCTGCCACCTGGGGAGAGAGGTAAAAACCTGGAATTTTGTTAAATCAAAAGACACTGAAAGGGAGCAGCTTTATTATTGTGGGGCTCCACAGCTTTTTAATGGGTCATTAAATAATCTCTACTAATTAGAATGTACAACTTCCATTCACAGCATCTAAAAAATATTGAAAGGTAGAGTTTAATAGTTTATAGAACAAATTCAGGAGTCAGATTACTTTAGTCAGTCTCCTGCCTTATGCTGGCTATGCCACCTTAGGCAAACTATTTACTATCTCGCTTGTGCCTCAATTTCAACACCTATAAAATGAGGTTACAGGAACTTCCCTAGTGATCCAGTGGTTAAGACCCTGCCCTTCCGATGTAGGAGGTGTGGATTTGATCCCTGATTGGGGAACTAAGAGCCCACAAATTTTTTTTTTAATGGGGGTAATACTAGTTTCTATTTTTGGATACTTATGAGGATTAAATGATTTAATATATATTATTCATTCATACACCTAGAATCTAGTGTTTCATAAATTTTAGCTATTACCATCATAATCATTAATGTAATTTTACTATTACTGAACTATTTGATATAAAATTGGATTTGAAAAATAAAATAACTAATTGAAGACCAAAAAATTAAGTAAATAAATACTAGAGGAAAGGAATTATATACACAATTGCTTCAAATAATAAAAAATAAAATTATTGCCTTCTTAACTAGAAAAAGTCTTAGAGATTGCTCAACGCAAATGCCAAATTGCACAACCACATTGCACAACAGAAGCTATGGTAGGCCAGGGTCTTGGAGATAGTCTGTGCTATGGAGGCAGGTTGGGAGAAGCAACTGACTAATGTTTCCAAATTCCTAGTCCATTTTTATCCCATCACATTAAATTCCTTTATAACTCTGATACTAGGTTAACTAGAGCTTCCCAAGTGGCAATAGTGGTAAAGAATTTGCATGCCATCACAAGATATGCAAGAGATGTGGGTGATCCCTGGGTCAAAAGATCCCCTAAAGGAGGGTGTGGCGACCCACTTCAGTAGTCTTGCCTGGAGAATCCCATGGACAGAAGAGCCTGGTGGGCTGCACCCCATAGAGTAGCAAAGAGTTGAATGCAACTTAACACACATAGGTTAACTATGGTAAACCCAGTCTTCAAGAGATATAAGTTAATTTGCAATACTAATACATCTAATAAATAAGGTCTTCCTATTCCTGGGTCTGTGCATGTGTGTGTGTGCCTAAGTGTAAGTGTGCATGGGTATGTATGTGGCATTCCTTAATAGCTGTTAATGACAAAACAAACTTTTTAACATGCTTCTGCTGTATTATATGTTTCAGAGTTATCAATAGGTACAATTCAGTGGCTAAGAGCATTGGCTTTGAAATCAATCAGATCAATATTCCAGTCTAGGATCCTGACTCTATATTTTAATAGTTGTGCCTCAGTTTTCTTATTTGTAAAATGAAAAATGATTACATTTTAATTTGTAAAAAACTAAAATGTGATAATAACTTCTTCATAGTTTTACTGTGAAGGTAAAATGAGATAAACTAGATATAGCCCTTAAAGTACCTGACAATAAACAGTAAATATCAGCTGTAATTGTTATTGATGCAGCTGACTTGTGATTACAGTGAGTGAAGTCACGCAGTTCAACTCTTTGCGACCCTGTGGAGTGTAACCTACCAGGCTCCTCCATCCATGGGATTCTCCAAGCAAGAATACTGGGGTGGGTTGCCATTTCCTTCTCCAGGGGATCTTCCCAACCCAGGGGTCGAACCCAGGGTTCCCACATTGCAGGCAGATGCTTTAACCTCTGAGCCACCAGGGAAGCTCTGATTACAGAGCTGTGACCAAATGCTCTTTAGTACTCTTTCAATATTTCCATGCTCAGAGCTTTTCATTCCTGGCTTTAACACATGATTGGAGCCAAATCAAGAATACTTGGTAAAATCTAAAGGGTTTTATAAATACCAGATTTTCTAGAGATTTGCTGACTCCTGAACTTCTTTACACGCACAATGTCTAGATTGATAGCAGAGTCTCTGTCTTGATTTCACCAGATGAAGAATCATCTGGGGAACTTTTAATTTCCAAGTCTTCATGATAATTAAACTGGAATCTCTGTGGTGAGACCCAGGCATCAGTAGTTTGTAAAGCTCCTTGGGTTTTCAGTGTGCAGCCAAGGATGAGAACGGTTAGGTATGAGCTAACTGTTGGTTTAGATCTCCTATTAGGCATGAGTACAGGTTCTTTGGATGGCTGGACGCTCAGACGGATGAAAAGCAAAACTCCTTTTCACTTACTACACCAAATAAGGGAAGCCGGCATGCAGGACCACATAGGGTGTCATACAAGGGACAGGGTTAAAGTGTAAACTGGAATTGTATAGGGAAGCTTATGTTGGCAAGTGGGGTGGAGTTGCCTGTGTTCCAAGGGATTACTTGAGATTGAGTATTTGTGAACAATTCCTCAGACTCAAGGGAGGAGGGGTCATCCCTGGGAGTTAGGTATCTGGGACTCTCTTGTAATTGTATTATAACCCAGCGCTGTTAGAGCCTGAGGAGAGAAGTACTGTCTGCAGAGGGGAACTGAGAGCTTTCAGTCATAACTTCAAAACCAGATCAAGATAGCACTTGTAAAATATCCCAAGAACCACTGCTCTAGGCTCCTTGTATATAGATAAAGTGCAATGCTCTTTAAAGTACTTACCCAGCAGGACATCAAAAGATGGTGCAGTGGAAAGGGCGCCGTGTTACTGATCAGAGGACTTGAGCGCTAGACAGGACCCTGCCGCTTACCAAACATAGGGCCGATCATTTAATCTCAGAAGTTTCCTTATCAAAGGGGCAGGACATCTGCCCTACAATCTCACGATGTTGTAATGAAGATCAAATAGTGTTTGGTAATCATTAACACTCTAAGTGTAAGCAATCATTTTTTATTAGGTATTTTATTAGGTATTAGGTATTAGTCCTCTTGGTGCAAGATGACTGAGGTGCACAGATGAGAGAAGGCAGAGAAAAGCGGAGCAGGATGTTGGTGAATGAAAATAAGTATAGCCTTCTGGCCAAGCCTGAAGCCAAAAGCAAGCCCCCTTTTTATTGCCATGTACCAAGGCAGTTAAAGGCCCTCTCCTGTATTTTCTCTTTATGGAAAAGCAAGTGTTCTTCCTCAAAGCAGTTGCTCTAATTCATTTCTCCATTCAGATTCTCCCTGCATTTCCCCAACCCCAAAACATAGCAACCAAGATTTCTGATCACCGTCTACAGCCCTCTGGATTCAGCCAAGGGAAACCTGACGCAAACGGAGTTCTCATCTTTCCCTCTTAGCCTCACACTTCTTTCTCATCTGTCTTTATAATCCTGTCCATTACTCTTCCTTAACATTCTCTCCTTCCCTTCTGCCACAGCCCTCGCCACTTCCCATTTGGAAACCTCCTGACAGACCTTCCAGCCTCCAAACTTGCCCCAAATCAGCCCATTCTCTGGCCTCAGGCTGATATATTTAAAATACAAATCTGCTCAAGTCACTCCATAACTCAAAATCTTCACTTCAAGTTTCTGGGAAGCACCTCTCAGTTTCACCCTTTATGACTTTTTGTGTAGTTTCCTTTATCCGAGAATATTCTTCCTACCTCTAATCCATGAGAAAATGTTGGTGACAAAAACAATCCCTTACTTTAACATTTATGGAGGGCAAAGGTCAATTCCTTCTTATATGTTAGAAATTGATTGGATGTTTATTTTATTAAACAGATTTGCTGTTTATTCAGCATATCATAAAACCTTTAAAAAAAATACTGCTGTGCTGCTCTCACAGCTGAGTATGGAATATGGAATATAAAGCTTTCCAACTCAACATGAATCTTGAGTAGGATATGGTAGACAAGATTTTAAGATGGCCCCAAGACTCCTAGCCCACTGTGTACACACACCTTCTCCCAGTAACTCAATCAAACATTAATCTAGGTGCTGCTGTGAAGGGATTTTGTAGATATAATTAAGATCCCAAGCCAGTCAGCCTTAAAGTAAAGAGTGTTAGATGGACCTGAACTAATCATGTGAGTCTTTTAAATACAGAGCATTTTCTTTAGCATGTGGCAAAGGAAGAAGACAAAAATTAAAGCACAAGAAGAATTTGATCAGCATACTACCACTAGCTGGAAGACTGAGGGGGCCGTTATAGCTAAGGATGCAGGTGGTGTGTAGAAGCCCAGTGTAGCCCCTGGCAAATAGCCAGCATGGAAATAGAGATCTCCTTTACAGCCAAAAGGAACTGAATTTTGCCAGTGGTTAAGAATGATATTGGAAGATTTTTCCCCAGAGCCTGCAGATGAGAACTCTATCTAGTTGACATCTTGGTTTCAATTTTGAGATACCCTGACCAGGTAAACCAGCCAAACAGCTATGACAAGCCAGACTTCTGACCAAGAGAACTCTGAGCTCATAAGTGGGTGCTGTTTTAAGCCACTGAGTTTGGTAAGTCATTACACAGCCATAGAAAACGAACACAAAAGGCTTTTCAAAATATTGAAGACAACTGTTTTCTGTCATCTTTTCACTAATGCCTCCTTTCTTTTACCTGGCTTAGAAGGCCCTTGTTTTCATCTTGTCTATTGAAAACACATAATCTTCTTTATTAGTAAATTTATTTTAAAGATGTCAGAAGTGACCCCTAAAATAACAATCAGACTTCCATGGACATACACATGTCTCCTTGGTTTCCACCATGCCAGTTCCCATCACCTTCCAGCTTGGAACCCAAACAGAGTACCGTGACTCTGAGAAGCATTAAGAAACTCACCTAAGGTACCGTAGCAAACAATAGAAAAGAAAGAAAATTGCTTAGTTGTGTCTAACTCTTTGCAACCCCACGGACTATGTAGTCCATGGAATTCTCCAGGCCAGAATACTGAATTGGGTAGGCATTTCCTTCTCCAGGGGATCTTTCCAACCCAGGGATCGAACCCAGGTCTCCCACATTGCATTGCATTGATTCTTTACCAGCTGAGTCACCAGCAAACGATAGAACTGGGACTTAAATGTCAAGCTGAATATAAATCCAACTCTGCCCCTAATTAATCATTTGACCTTTTACATATTTCTTTTTCTGGATTTATGACGATGATGCTCAAATTTGCACGATATTAGAACCTTATGAGAACTTAAAAGAAATCTTATAGCTAAATAATACCCAGATTAATTCAATCTGAATATCTGGGAGTGTATTTAGGCATCAGTAATGTCTAAAGTTCCAAGGTGGTTTCAGTGTGCAGCCAAGTTGAGAATTATTTGTTTATAAAAGAGAACTACAACTGTATTATCATCAAAAGCTCTTTCAGTTGTAACAGCCTAAGAGCTTATGTTTAGTAAACATAAACTAACAAGCAATATTTTAATTATGAAGAGAGAAAAGGGTCAATTATTATTGAAGGCTACAATTCACTACAGCTCTTTCTGTCCTTGACTTAGCATAATTTCAATCCAGATGATATGCCCATGTTATTATTTCAGCAGTCACCTTAATAGGACAGTTTGGATGTAAAAGCTAATATTCTATGTTTATTACTTTGTGTAAGGTAGAATACAGAGCAAAAGTAAGAAGAGGTAAATAAGTGTTGGTATGGTGGAGACATAGAAGGAAAGGAGGAAAGAGAAAAGCAAAAAAATCATCTCTATTCAATATATATATAAGAAACTGAGAGAAAGAGAAATGGAAAATGAAATAGACAATAACATACACTTGATAACAAAATGAAGGACATGTAGACACTGAAATGGAATCATAGTTCTCTATTTTGCAAAACATTCTGTAAAATTGACTATTACATAGAAAGCCTTGTGGGAATAGGAGAGATTTAGGGATGTCAAGACAAAAAAAAAAGTTTTTCTTAGCTTACTAGGCACAGGCAGAGAGCAGAAAACAGCTCTGTGAAAAGAAACACTATTGAAAGTAAGAGTTTGCAGGAAACATAAAATTGAAACCAAAAGTTCCCATGAGAAATTAAATTTTTGAAACTAAAAGAAATCTTTTGAAATTCCAGAAATCTTCGGGGAGGATGGGTGTGGTGGTAGGAGGACTAACATTTTCATTGAATATGGACTGAGGGAGCTAGAATTTATGTCACTTGATTACTTGAAGATGAAATGATTTAATAGTTAAAAGTCATTATAAAACATTTTGCACATGGTGTTGTATAAATGTTTAAAACATAAAAAATAAATGAGTTGAAGTAAACAGAGGATTGTTAAAAAATGTGGTGTCAGCAAAGGATTAGGCAGATAAATCAATGGAACACATTCAAATGTACACACAGACCTGAATGTGCAATTGGTCAGAATGTGATTAACATCACATTTCTCCTCAGTGAAGAAAGACTGGAGTATTCAGTACATGGTGTTGGGATCATAGTCCCTTCTGATGTTTCTTCTCATTTCTTGGTGAAGCGAAGCTCTGAAAAAGAACACTCTGAGCTCAGACTGACCTCACTTTGTCCTCTCAAGCACTGACCCTGCTTAATAATTTATAGGTATAATCCAAGTATGGATTGTGATTGCTAAGCCGTCAAACTCCATATTTCAACACTGTTTAAGCTTTCATTTCTTCCCACTGTGTTGTGTTGTATTGTATAGCTTTTAACTCTGTCTTTAGAAGTGAAACTGCTTTAGACATAATAAACATGTGACTATATAAAGATATAGAGGTCTATATAATATATCCCTGGCATAGATGTTTTTAGCATATTTAATGTTTGGATTTTCAACCTAAGCAGGAAACACTCTTCCTTACACAGCCTTGCGTTTCAACAGTGTAGAGCAGATTAAGCTGTTAACGGAGCAGTGTAAACTGGTCACATCTTATGGAGCTACGGACAAAGTAGGGGTAATGTGCCCCTGGGGACATCCCCCCAAGTCAAAAGAGGAGGCTTATCTCTCAGCCATGACACTCAGTAGACAGAGGAACAGGGAAAGAGGTCCAGTTAATACATTGGTCTGTCTATTAGTAACTCTTGAGGCTCATGCTCTGCATTTAGAAGATGACTATATTTATTCACTGCCAAAGACAACACTATTAGAGCCCCTTTTGGTCATAACCAATCCCAGGAAGAAAGATTGATGGTGTCACTTTTGACACGCTATCCTCATATGCTTTCATGTACATGATGAAAAGTAAAGCAGAAGCACAGATATTTCCATGAGTCCTTGCTAGCATCTTGCCTAATGTGCACCAGGCTCATATGCGAAAAATTACTGTAGTTTGTTTTAGGGACCAAGTCTGCAAATTCTGACAGGGTATTTTTCAATCTAGGCACAAAGGCTCAATGTTTAATGTGCATCATCTTCCAGAAATCCTTGCATCTATGCTGTTTGACCTACTTACTGTCTCTCACGTGTTTCTATCCCAATATTCTCCTGCCTTCATCCAGATAATTTTGCAATGAATGTCAGCATAACCTCGATATTAAGTCTGCCTTTCACTCAGCAAATGTGAGGTTGCAGGTCCCCGGTGTGTCCCCTTCCCCTGGCCTCCTAGCGCACCCTGCTGGACTCCCTGGGGGATGCCGCCTACTCTAGACAAGCTTCCTGCATCCATTCACAAGTGAACCACAGTCTCAGATGCTACGGTCCTTTTTTCTTCCATTTCCTTAGTTCACAGACTAACCCATCTAATAGAGATTTACCTTATCGACGGTTTTTGCAAAAGTCTGTGCTTGTCACAGTGCAATGGACTAAATGTCTAAGTTCCCCCAAAATTCATATGTTGAAACCTAATCCCCAAGGTGATGGCATTTGAAGACGGGCCCTTTGGGAAGTAAGTAGGTCATGAGGGGGAAGCCCTCGTGAGTGGGATTAGTACCTTTACAAGGAGAGGCAGGAGAAAGACGTCTCTGTCTTAGCCATGTGAGCACACAGTGAGAAGGCAGCTGTCTACAAGCCAGGGAGTCAGCTTTCACCAGATACCCGATCTTTTTGATGGCCTTGGACTTGCAACCTTCAGAACTGGGAGAAATAAATGGTTGTTGTTTAAGCCACCTAGTCTATGGTATTTCAGCAGCCAGGACTAAGACACTAGTCAACTTGAATGAGGATCAGGAGACGGAAAGCAAGTTTCTGAATTTAAAGTTATTTTCGTTTGTCTTCTAATACACAACAGATTCTGTCTGGGAGATAACCTAGTGGCATTGTGACAGCAACAACAAAAACGGTAGTCCCTCCAGGGAGCCCCAAGTGACTGGCGGTAGTGGTAAAAGTCTATTCTTTATCTTCTCTTAATCCAACAACTGTGATGTGTACCGGTTGCCTCTTCCACCAGAAATCCCAGAGCCATCTCTTTCAAAATGCAAGTCCTTCTCAATACTCCGTCTATTTTTCAGATACTGTCAAATTTGCTGTTTTGATTGTTCCTTTCTGTTTCTCCTGCCTCTTCCAGTCGTAACCCCCTAACCAGTCCATGGTGACCTCCCTTCAGTTTACTAAATAGCTGCTTAGAGAACCTGGCATAATTTATTTTCTCCACATGCCTTGCTTATGTTAATGCTATAGGCTGGCTAATTTCCTGAAGGTCTTCAACTGTTATTTAATATTAAGATTTGTCATAGAAACATTGAAAAGCTGTAAGTTTGCTAAGCACAGATGGTGTGCCTTGCCCTGTACTAAGTTCTATTAATGCAATTAAACATACATCCACAGAAGGCCTACTCCATCCTAGATGTGGTGGAGAAGACAAGCAAGGATGTTACAATAGGTTCTCAAGAATGTACAGCTGACCCTTGAATAACAAGGTTAAGGGCATCGACCACCAAGGGGTTGAAAATCTTCAAACTTCTATCTCTGCCTCGAAAACAAAGGAACTGATAAATGACTCAGCTGAGGGCAGGAAGTTGAAATGGTTTGGTTAGAATCAGGACTCAAATCCTAGTTCTTTTGATTCCACATATTTTGATCTCTCATCAAACACAAAATTTCTCCATACTTGGTTAATTTAAAGATCTATAAACTAGAGAGAAAAGTACTGTATTTATTGACAAAATATTCATATGTATGTGGACCTACGTTGTTCAAGGGTCAACTGTATAACTCCAGGGAAAGGGTAAAAAGAAAATTATATTTACTGAGCTCCTAAAACTAGGTAGACTGAGATTAGAAGGAGATGGCCATTAATGAAGGCTTCAGGAGTAGGTATCCAATTTTGTAGGTATTGGAGTGCTATGAAAAGATTTTTAGAAGCACTTTAGGAAGATTAGGTTATAATGTATAGGAACAACTGACTTCTGTACGAGTCAACGTTCATGGTCATGGCCATGAGGAGATGGAGGTAAGTATCCCTTCATGCATGAATGTACAGAATTTAGCAGTAGTATAGACTAGGGAAGAAGGAGATGAGATTGAGCTATCAAAGATGTCACTTGTTAAAGGGATAAAGCTTATACAGATATATGGATATATAGATATATAAACAGAAATTATATTTCAGGGGAGTGTGCGACAAAGATCACAAAAGATCACTTTCTCCCTGCCAAGTCCCCCCAAAAAATGCATTTATACATCAGGAACAAAAGATTCAGAACAGGGAAAAGATATTAGTCTGAAGCATTTTCCAACCATGCTTCTTATTTTCTACTCAAGATAACATTAAATAATAATCAGAATTATACAAATTTGTTCCTCAGCCCTCTACTGGTAAAGCCTCTCTCTCTCTGACCTCTTTTCAAGCTTGTTGTTTATTGCTTAGTTGCTGTCTGACTCTCTGTGACCCTGTGGACTGTAGCCTACCAGGCTCCTCCGTTCATGGGATTTCCCAGGCAAGAATACTGGAGCAGGTTTCCATTCCTTCTCCAGGGGGACTTCCTGACCCAGGGATTGAACCCATGTCTCCTGCATTGGCAGGTGGATTCTTTGCTGCTGAGCCACCCAGGAAAACTTTCAAGCTGGATAGCCCCAGTGAAAATTCCCACCCCTAACCCATCACTGCCCACAGTGAAGTTCTTTTTCTGTTTCTCCTCCCTGATAAGAAATTTGATTTCCTTGCTAGTGCCCTGCCCAAGAAAAAGTGCCCTTCTCATCTGGGGCACTGAGCGGCAGATACCCTCTGCTTTCTAATTGAAACAAATGAGCAAACAAGATGCAGAACCAGATGTTAGGGCTGTAAAACATTCATTCTTTCCTTCCCTCCGCTTTTTGAAGTTCTGAAATAAGCCCAACCTTGGCTACAGAAGCCTCCTTAAAAACCATTTTTCAAGTCCATCCATTGTCAAATGAAGGAAGTTGAGCCACATAGCAAATTGCTCACACACCCTCCTGGCAGCATGATTCACAGGTTTGTCCAAGGGCAGAGAGCATAGTAGGTGCTTGGTATTTCTGTAACAATCACAAATATAGCTTCTAAAGTTTCTTTAAACTGTATTTGTACAGTTTATGTCAGTAGACCAGTTTTATGCTAATTTTAAAGATGGAAAAATTAGCGTTCAGATTGATTATGAACTTAGTCATAGAACTAGAAAACGGCAGAGTCTGGATTCAAATATTTTCATTCCCATTTTTTTCCCCTGATATAACCAAAGTTCTCTTGTTGTTATTATCTATAGAAAATCCTAGTCTTTGTTTTTATTGAAATAAGATTAAAGAACAAGACTTTTAACCAGTTTCAAGGAACTGGTCCCACTTCACCTCCACCTTCGCCAAGCAGGTCAGTTATTCTTTGCTTCCACAGTTTAAATTAGGATCCTCTGGGCCCTGCTGGTGGCTCAGACTGTAAAGAATCTACATGCCGTCCAGGAGATCTGGGTTCAATCCCCTGGTTGTGAAGATCCCCTGGAGGAGGGCATGGCAGTCCACTCCAGTATTTTTACCAGGAGAATCCCCTTGGACAGAGGAGCCTGGTGGGCTACAATCCATGGGGTCACAAAGAGTTGAACATGACTTAAGTGCAGCACAGCACTGGGCTTTGCTTTTCTTTTGCAAAGTTCATCAGTGAATTATAAACAAGAAGCACTCTTCATGAAGCGATATTCAGCAACAGGCTGCAGGATTTATTGACCCCCCCTGGGTTTTATTTTTGTAATTCTTTTAGCTTCTAGAAATTAAAAAATGTTATCTATGGGTTCATATCAGAGAAACTGTTCTCTGCTATATTATTAAGAGATAAATTACTTTCTGAGGAAAGTTAATAAAAAATTTTCTGCAGGTGTTTGTTTCACCCAAGGATTTTTAGAATGGAGATAATGGGAGAGGCGGAAGAAGGATCTGATGTGAACTCGAGTAGAGACCCTTAGAAATTTCAGTCTTGCCAAATAAAGAAACACTATGTTAGCATAATGTTTTCGGATGTATACCTTGGCTATTTGATTTTTATATTGCAAATCGTGGAAATGTTTACTTTAGCACGATAAGCATCGTGATGTGAATGCATGCTTAAGTGCCTTCAAAGCAAACAGATACACTCATTTGTAGAAATCCAACCTAGAGCGGTAGATGAAAGTTACTATCAGGTGGTTTCACTAACTTTGTGGCTGAATCGTTTCATCGTTTGTCTGTTCAGCAGCCCAGGGTGTCTGGAACGGCCAGCTGTGCATGTTGGAAAGGAGCTGTTGGTGCTACTCACACATCAGTGCCGGCAAAGCATCTGCAAGCGTCGACCCCTTGCACTCATCTCCCTTCCCCGCATCTGCAGGAACTCCCTACTGAAGGGACCGCCGAAGTGTGGTCTCAGGATCAGGTTTTGGGGTGCTCAGTTAAAAAGTGAAGCATGCCCCTTATCCAAGTACCCGTGACCCCTCCTGCGCTGGACTCCAGCCCAAATAACAGATTCTGTAACGTCTACAGTGAGCTGCAATCCACTGGCTGTCCGATTACAGGACAGGATCTAATCAACTCTTACACAGAAATTGTGCTCATGCTCAGTCGCTCAGTTGTGTAGTCCGCCAGGCTCCTCTGTCCATGGGATTTTCCAGGCAAGAATCATGGAGCGGGTTGCCATTTCCTTCTTCAGGTTTCCCGACCTAAGGATTGAACCCACATTTCCTGTGCTTCCTGCACTGGCAGTCAGTTCTTTACCAATGAGCCACCTGGGAAGTCCCTTACACAGAAATGCTAATAGATAATACTCTTATCCCTCCTGAGCCCATATAACTTATTACATTAATATATATTAATGTATATAATACAAAATATATTAATATACTATGGAAGATACATAATAGATACATGTGTATATAATGTCTGCCACTAAAGTGTTCTTTTAAGTAACAGAAGAAAGCTGGAGGAGTAGACATCATCAGTATCTCTGTTTGCAGTTTTATTCTGGAGAACCTTTTAATTATAACAAATTTAATAAAGAGGAAAAAATCCCTCTCCACGTTTCCATGGACAGCTGCCCTAACTGGGAATATCTAAATAAAGTCATGTAGGAAACAAGACAGAATATTCTCATTTCAGAGGCAATGAATAGAAGAAGGCAGTGCCCACACACAAGCAATCGTTTTGGTTGGGCAGCACACACAAAAACATTAGCAAATTTTCTGAATTAAAAGCTAACAAGGCCATGCCTAGGATTTTTACACATGAAAATTTCAACTATAATAAAAAGCAGAATTGATTTTCTGTCACCCTAATCTATTGCATTTTTTCCTATTTAATAAACATTTTTGTGAAAGTTTAACCATACATCAAGGACCCAATTCAAAAGTCTATATATAGTTTGATGAATTTTCACAAAATAAACACCTTCATGAGACAAGCCCTGAGATTAAGAAACAGAATACTCCCAGTACCTCAAGGGACTCCTCGTATGCTCTTTTCAAGTAACTACTTCCTAGATGTAATTGATGTAACTATTCTAACTTCTAATGCCATAGCTTAGCTTTGTTAATGCACTTTTAAGTGGAAACAACTCTGTCATTTTATATCAGTCATATTATTACCCACTTAGTGTTAAATCAAAGACACTGATTAGAGACATTTAGATTTCCTAAGGTGTTCTTCAGGGTATCTGTTTTTCTGAAAGTACTTCATCTTGAGTTATCAAGATCTGACAAAGCCAAGGTTGGAAAAATGACTTTTTAGCAAAAGGTCCTATCCTAAGACAGAAGAGTGACGATCCTGAAAGAAGTCACTATGTCAGGTGAGTAAGAGCATCATTACTGCAACATGAAATACAGGGTAGCTTCAGCTATAAATTTAAAGTAAATTTCCTTTATGTGTAACAATTTATTATTTTATTATTATCAAGGAAAAATATAACTTTGCCTTTAGCCATGCTCAAATCTTCTGAAGGAGAAATATTAAATATATAAACATGGTGAGGAATGAATGTCGACATTGTAATCCATTATGAATATATTTGAGGCATAAAATCTATAATAAATGGATAGAACTGTACTAGTACATTTCATATTTAAAGTATGTCTGGTAATACTTCATTCCAATTGAGCAATTTATAGATTGGGTAGTTGTTTTCCTTACTCTTCATTCAAATAGTAAATCAATTTTCATGTTTTTGAAAAGTTGAATGATGAGTTAATCAGAGCCTGAGTTTCATGGTTTTTAAAGTTAGGTGATGAGTTATTTGGGCTTCCCTGGTAGCTCAACTGAGAAAGAATCTGCCTGCAAAGCAGGAGACCCCAGTTCGATTCCTGGCTCAGGAAGATCCCCTGAAGAATGGATAGGCTAGCCATTCCAGTATTCTTAGGTTTCCCTGGTGGCTCAGCTGGTAAATAATCCACCTGTAATGTGGGAGACCTGGGTTTTATCCCTGGGTTGGGAAGATCCCCTGGAGAAAGGAAAGACACCCCACTTCAGTATTCTGGGCTGGAGAATTCCATGGACAGAGGAACCTCCAGGATACAGTCCTTAAGATTGTCTTACTACTGATTTTACTTTTTTCCAAAGCCAGTTGGGGGGTGGGAGTGGAAGGGGGTCAGCATGGGGGTACAGAATAAGCATAACATGAGAAAAGGAGGGAAAGAAATATAATTGAATATATTAAACAATTGGGTAGATGTGGTACTTTATGGGTACTAATAAAATATAGTTCACTTCTTATGAACTTTAAAGTTCAAAATTAAACTGTATCTTTCTGTCTTTCCAGGATAAACCCAAAGGCAGTTTCACATTGACATTTCTGTAAGCATGGAAAGGAGTGGCCACACGGGTAGTTCTGAATATGGATGTTATCAATACATTGAACCTGCTTTCACCTATATTTCTATATTGTCTTGTCTGTTACTCTAGTAGAGCTTCCCAATAGCTCAGCAGATAATGCAGGAGATTTGGGTTCGATCCCTGGGTCAGAAGATCCCCTGAAAGAGGAAATGGCAACCCACTCCAGTATTCTTGCCTGGGAAATCCCATGGACAGAAGAGCCTGGTGGGCTACAATCCAAAAGGGTCACAAAGAGTCGATCACGACTGATCACACAGTTACTCTAGTAACTGTCTTCCTAATTGCTAGCACTTCTAACAAAATAGTGAAACAGCCTTGTGAAGGTCTAATTCATCATGATGGAGAAAGCAACCATCACTTCTACTCAATCCAACCTCAACTTCCCCCTAAATTCTACTTCAAGCTGATGGATGAAGTCACTTGTCTAATGAGAAGCATAATTTCCCTCTCCTTTGAAGCTTTCACACAATCAAGGGGAAAAAAGTCATGACCTCAAATTATTTATTTAATATGTTATAGGAAAAGGGTAAATAGATATAAGAGTAAAGCTAAAGGAAACGATATTATTGATTACATTTATGCACGCTAGGTCGCTTCAGTCATGTCCGACTCTGCGATCCCATGGACTGTAGCCCGCCAGGCTCCTCTGCCCATGGGATTCTCCAGATGAGAATACTGGAGTGGGCTGCCATGCCCTCCTCCAGGGGATCTTCCCAACCCAGGCACTGAATCCACGTTTCTTACATCTCCTGCCTTGGCAAGTGATTTCTTCACCACTAGTGCCACCTGGGAAGCCCATTATTGATTACAGTATTTGCTAATTGTTAAAGATCTAGATGCCAAAACTGTAACATATTTCACCTCAGGACAGTAATAAAACTGTTGAGCTTATTTTTCTAATGAATTCTTTTACCTTAAAGGTTTGGATAAAGGGGAAGAACAGAAGGAGAAAGACAATAGGGTGAAAATGGAGTTCAAAAGAGTGATGATAGTTCAAGCTGAGATAGAAACAGAATCTGAAATAATCCCTTGAGCTTGTAGCTAGAGGCAAGTTTTTGCTTTGATCCAGGCATGGGTACCCTGAGGGCTTACCCAAAAGGAGAGATTCTCAAAGTGTGGTCCTCTGACCAGCAGCATCAGCCTCCCCTGGGAACTTGCTAAAATAGGAATTCCCAGGTTACTGACCTGATCCACTGAGTTAGAAATTCAATAGGTACAGCCCACATGGCCTCTGTTTTCAAAGCCCCTGAGGGCTCTGCTGCAAGCTAAACTGTGAGAACCACTGATCTAAAACAGAGATCAGCAAACTTTTTCTGTAAAAGGCCAGTGAGTAAGGGGTTTTATCCCGGTCATAAATCCTCAACTCTGCCATGTCATGAAAAAGCAGCCGTGGACAATTTGTAAACTAGTGGCGTGGCAGTGTTCTAACAAACTTTGTTCACAAAAACTGACTGTGGGCTGAACTTAACCCAAGGACCATTGCTGACTCTCATATACAAAACTGACTGCAGGAAGAAGAGGCAGGATGTCTGGTCACTACTTTCCCCTTCCCTCTTGCATCCTTGTGTGGGTGCTGACACCCAGCGATGAGTCCAAATGGCACCAAAGTTCCTTGCAGCGTGCACGTACTTCCTTGTTTCGGCTTGAGAGTTGTGCACAGGGTATACTCACGCTGTTTAGTAAATGAGGCACAGAGAGCAGTGGAAAGAGATGGACAGAAATCAACCAGTGAGTCAGCCAGCAGAAGTCCAGGCCTAAGAAAGAAAGGATAGCCTTGAGACTGAAATACTAACTTTATAACTACCATCCAAGTTTTTGAACCATTTTCCTAAAGAAAATGTTCCCTGTGACCCTATCTGTTGTCCACGGGAAACAGAATTTTTAAAAGGAGGCTGCCACCTTCATTCACTCAAAATAACACATCCATAGTACTGACTACAATAAGATCAATAGTAGACATGCTCCTTGAGCATTTCCATCTGGACGTCCTACTGGAACATTCCACAAGCCTCAAATGGAAAGTGTCACCACCTTCCCATCAAAACAAGGGATCTCAAATTTGTCAAACATCAGAGTCCCCCAGAGGGCTTGTCAAAACAGGCTGCTGTGCCCCATGCCCAGAGCTCCTGATTCGATAGACTGGGTTAGGGTCCTGAGAGTTTGCATATCTCACAAGTTCCCATGTGAGGCTAATAAAAGCTAGTCCTGGAACCATACGCTGGGAACCACTGCTGCAAAAACATGTGCTTCCTTCTGTTTCCAGCCTCAGTTTGCAAAATCACCACTTTTATATACCTAGGCACCTGGGCAAATGGATGTGTCATCCTTGACTCATCACTGTCTCTTGCCCTCACATTAATTAACCATCAAGTTTGATCAATTTTGCTCCATCAGTATTTTGGAAATCAAACCCCTCTTTACCATCCTCATGGTCAATGAATTAGTTTAGGCCAGTATTCTCATGGGCTTTCTTGATAGCTCAGTGGGTAAAGAATCTGCCTGCCAATGCAGTAGACATGGGAGTCATGGGTTCGATCCCTGGGTCAGAATGATCCCCTGGAGGAGGACATGGCAAACCACTCCAATATCCTTGCCTAAAAACTCCCATGAACAGAGGAACGTGAATGGCTACAGTCCAAGAGATCACAAAGAGTTGGACATGACTGAGCAGGAACACAGTATGTATAGTGTTCTCATACTTTTTCCATAATTTACATATAAAAAGCTACTATATTCATAAGGCTATAGAGGTAAACAGATCTAATTGTAGGTTGCTGGACACAATGAGCCCAGAAACCCCAAGGGTAAGAGTATCCATCTCCCTACATAACTTTTCCCCATTCATGCAGGAGGGAAACATTATTTTAGGCCCTCATAATCACATTCTTGGAAATTTGTGTAGCAGTCTAGGAATTCTACCTAATTCCAGACTTAGAACTTCAAACACATGTCCTACTAGTCAAAGTGACTTATTTAAATTATAAATTAACTAAATATTCTAAACATGCATGCTTAGTTGCTTCAGTTGTGTCTGACTCTTTGCAACCCTCTGGATCATAGCCCACCAGGCTCCTCTGTCCATGGAATTCTTCAGGCAAAAATACTAGAGTGGGTTGCCACGCCCTCCTCCAGGGGATCTTCCCAACATAGGGATCAAACCTGCATCTCCTGCATTTCAGGTGGATTTTTTACTGCTGAGCCACCAAGGAAGTGCTATATCTACTTTAGGTTCAGTTTTTTGAAGAAGGCTGGTCTGCCACCCTGAGATGCTTTTGTGAGCCCACATGTGTCAACACTTTTCTCCAAGGAAAATCCTCAAGAATAGGATAGGCTGAAGTTTCCATTCAAGGTAGAAAATGGAAACATCACATTAACGTATTTATGAAACATTCATTTAGTGCTTACTGTTTTCCAAACACTATGCAATACAAGCTTGAAGATACAACTCAATATAATCCAAAGAAGGCTGAGCTCTGATGTTATAGGTAAATCTTTTCTTAACATTTATGTTAGAGAATGAAATTTGTTTTTCTAGATTGGCCCTTATACTGTAAAAAAAAAAAAAAAAGTGAGGTGCCAGTGACGAGTCCTATAAGATAGAAAGGAGAGAGATTTCTTTCGCCTGTTGGTGCCACCCTCCATTATGTTAAATGAAACCACTTGTGGTTTATATAAGAAAATGTTCTTTTTGCCAACCACACAATCCTGGAGAAAATAGAACAGGCATTTTTGCTCTTGACTAATCTGTGATTTGAGGTATTAGTCAGTCAGTCAGTTCAGTCGCTCAGTCGTGTCTGACTCTTTGCAGCCCATGAACTGCAGCACGCCAGGCCTCCCTGTCCATCATCAACTCCCAGAGTCCACCCAAACCCATGTCCACTGAGTCGGTGCTGCCATCCAGTGATCTCATCCTCTGTCATCCCCTTCTTCTGCTCTCAATCTTTCCCAGGATCAGGGTCTCTTCCAATGAATCAGCTCTTCACATCAGGTGGCCAAAGTATTGGAGTTTCAGCTTCAGCATCAGTCCTTCCAATCAACACCCAGGACTGATCTCCTTTAGCATGGACTGGTTGGATATCCTTGCAGTGCACAGGACTCTCAAGAGTCTTCTCCAACACAACAGTTCAAAAGCATCAATTCTTCTGTGCTCAGCTTTCTCTTTAGTCCAACTCTCACATTCATACCACTGGAAAAACCATAGCCTTGACTACATGGACCTTTGTTGAAAAAGTAATGTCTCTGCTTTGTAATATGCTGTTTAGGTTGGTCATAACTTTCCTTCCAAGGAGTAAGTGCCTTTTAATTTCATGGCTGCAATCACCATCTGCAGTGATTTTGGAGCCCAGAAAAATAAAGTATTCCACTGTTTCCCCATCTATTTCCCATGAAGTGATGGGACCAGATGCCATGATTTTAGTTTTCTGAATGTTGAGCTTTAAGTCAACTTTTTCACTCCCCTCTTTCAAGTTTATCTAGAGACTCTTTGTTCCTCTTCACTTTCTGCCATAAGGGTGGTGTCATCTGTGTATCTGAGGTTATTGATATTTCTCCCAGCAATCTTGATTCCAGCTTGTGCTTCCTCCAGCCTAGTGGGTCTCATGATGTACTCTGCATATAAGTTAAATAAGCAGGGTAACAATCTACAGCCTTGATGTACTCTTTTTCCTATTTGGAACCAGTCTGCTGTTCCATGTCCAGTTCTAACTGTTGCTTCATGACCTACATACAGATTTCTCAAGAGGCAGGTCAGGTGGTCTGGTATTCCATCTCTTTCAGGATTTTCCACAGTTTATTGTGATCCACATAGTCAAGGTTTTGGCATAGCCAATAAAGAGGAAATAGATGTTTTTCTGGAACTCTCTCGCTTTTTTGATGATCCAGCAGTTGTTGGCAATTTGATCTCTGGTTCCTCTGCCTTTTCTAAAACCAGCTTGAACATCTGGAAGTTCACAGTTCATGTATTGCTGAAGCCTGGCTTGGAGAATTTTGAGCATTACTTTACTAGTGTGTGAGATGAGTGCAATTGTGCAGTAGTCTGAGCAGTCTTTGGCATTGCCTTTATTTGGGATTGGGATGAAAACTGACCTTTTCCAGTCCTGTGGCCACTGCTGAGTTTTCCAAATTTGCTGCTATATTGAGTGCAGCACTTTCACAGCATCATCTTTCAGGATTTGAAATAGCTCAACTGGAATTTCATCATCTCCACTAGCTTTGTTTGTAGTGACGCTTCCTAAAGCCCACTTGACTTCACATTCCAGGATCTCTGGCTCTAGGTTGATGATCACACCATCTGGTTATCTGGGTCGTGAAGATCTTTTTGGTACAGTTGTTCTGTGTATTCTTGCCACCTCTTCTTAATATCTTCTACTTCTGTTAGGTCCATACCATTTCTGTCCTTTATTGTGCCCATCTTTGCATGAAATGTTCCCTTGGTATCTCTAATTTTTTGAAGAAATCTCTAGTCTTTCCCATTCTATTGTTTTCCTCTATTTCTTTGCATTGATCCCTGAGGAAGGCTTTCTTATCTCTACTTGCTATTCTTTGGAACTCTGCATTCAATTGGGTATATCTTTCCTTTTCTCCTTTGCTTTTCACTTCCTTTCTTTTCACAGATATTTTAAGGCCTCCTCAGACAGCCATTTTGCTATTTTGCATTAACCAGCATCTTCCTCAATAAAAGCAGAAGAGTTGATAGTCTGTGTTGTATCATTTGTGTGTCACTTGCCCCCAGTATACCCATTTATTAATTTATGTTAAGACAGGTGGGTTAAACACATGATACAGTTGCCTCTATTCTCTCTCCTGCTCCTACAACAGAAGTTAATAATAAATCATGGCATTCATTCCTCCTGAGCCTGGGCATGACCTTGGATTCCTTCTGTATATAACACTTCAGGAAGCTACTATTTATAGACGGGACTTGGCACTTCAGGTAAAATATACTTGTGTTTGCTTGGCAAAGATATTGACCCTGGGGTAAGTCTTATTAACATATAAATATGTACATGGAAAGTGTAACTCAGTGACACTAGACTATCTTATTTTTTTTAGTCCATCTCTTCCTTAGTAGAAACTTGACGGGATACAAGGATCCATTTAGCTCTGGTGGGATGACTGGAGCCAAAGGTGGGGAGAAATTTTCCAAGGCAATAGGTGATAAATTTATATCCTAAATGTGTATTTCCAACCTGAATCTCTTTCCTGAACTCCAAATTCATATATCTAATTGCCAACTTGACATCTTGCGTGTTCAACAGACACATGCCAATCAAAATGCCCTAAGGATTTCTGCTTCCTGTCCAGATGGAAGTCCAGAGCCTGGACTTCACCACCACCACCACCACCAGCACCCCAATATTACACAACCAGCAAAACAAAGTTTAGGAAATGATATTTTTCAGACATTGGATAACAGGGAGTGTAAACAGTAATCCCAAGGGAAGGAAGATGAACAGGGGGCCCTATGGTCAAACCAGCTTACTATGGAGAGAGAGTTTCTGGGCTGAAGAGTGAGGAAAAGGAACCTAAACAGAGCCCAGGTATCTTGCTGAGTTGGAAATCTGAGATCTGAGTTCAGAGACTCTGCGGTAGCTAGAATTTGTGAGGCAGATTCCAGAGGGGAGGAAGCCACACAGAAAGAGTTTGAGTTTTTGTCTGAGTAATGATATGAGTACAGCTGAAAGGAAATTCCCTGAGACTGGAGAAAGAACATTCCAAAAGCAACAGGAGGGCGATTCTAATAGAGAAGGATACACGGGGTTGGGAAAAATTAATATTTTCACCAGCCAAAAAAGAAAGACCTCGTAAAGCATTGGAAAATTGGGTAAAATCCTCAGAAGAGTATCATCTTAGTATTGAGGATAATTTAATAATCACAATAATATAATAATTTGATAATAAATGGTGCTGTGAACTTACCCTAACAAAGTTGAAGGTAGATCCTAAAAGAACCAAACTGATGCTTAGTTAACTGCATGTGATTGGCTTCCCAGATGGCGTTAGTGGTAAAGAACCCACCTGCCAATGCAGGAGACATAAGAGACATGGGTTTGATCCCTCGGTTGGGAAGATCCTCTGGAGGAGGGCATGGCAACTCGCTCCAGTATCGTTGCCTGGAGAATCCCGTGAACAGAGGAGCCTGGCAAGCCACAACCATAGGGTCACAAAGAGCTGGATATGACTGAAGCAATTTAGCACAGCACAGAACAAAGTTCAGCATTACTTAAGTGATTATCACACAATCTAGCACCCAACATCATAAAATTCATAATGTCTGTCTTCAAAAAAAAAAAAAAAAGGCATCAAAGAAGCAGAGTATATGACCAATCATCAGGAGAAAAGTTGATCAGTAGCAAAAGAACTAGAATTTACAGAAATGGTGAAATTAGCAAACAATGAAACTTAAATACTATTATGTTTATACTCCATATACTCAGGGAGATGGAATAAAGCATGAACAACATTATGAGGGAAGAAGTGAAAGATACAAAAGGATTTGACTTGATGTGTAGAGCTATAATATCAAATGAAAACTATGGAAAGGATTATCCACAGATTAGACCCTCCTTAAAAGAAGATCAGTGAATTTAAAGATGTTGAAGTGAACTTAAAATGAAAGAAAATACTCAAAATGAAGTACAGAGATAAAAGGATTTTAAAAAAAGGAGAACAATGCATCCATAGCCATAGTGAAGCAATATTACCCAATCTAACACAGTGTAATTGGAGACCCAAACAAGAGAAGCGATAGAAAAAGTACTTAAAGAAACAATGACTAAAATGTTATAAATGTGACAAAAACTATAAACCCACATATCCAAGAAGGTCAAAGAACCCCAAAGAAAAGAAATACAAAGGAAACCACACCAACACACATCAAAATTAAGTTGTTGAAAACATGATTAAAAAAAGGATTTAAAAGCAGTTAGGGGGAAAAGTGTAATAAATTCAGAGAACAAAGACCAGGACAGCCACAGAATTGTCAACAGCTATGAAAGCCAGAAGACAGTGAAGCAACTGAATATATTTGGAAGAAAGGTGAAGACTGGCAACCTAAAATTCTGTATGCAGTGAAAATATCTTTCAAAAATGAAAGTGAAATAAAGATTGTTTCATACTAAAAAAAAAAAAGCAGAGGAGATTAATCACCAACAGATGTGCATGAAATGAACTATCAGAGGAAGTTACTTTCTGAGGGAAGGAAAATCATACCAGACAAATGCTCATTTAGCTCCACATAATGGAATGAAGAGCACTGTAAATGGTAAATATGTAGATAAATATAAAAATTAAAATACACAAACTGAACTCTTGAATTTTTCCTCAAAAATCTGCTTCTTGCTTGAAAGTAGACGTGTAGTTGCTCAGTCATGTCTGACTCTTTGAGACCCCATGGACTGTAGCCCCCCAGGCTCCTCTGCCCATAGGGTTCTCCAAGCAGAAATACTGGAGTGGGTTGCCATTCCTGTGTCCAGGGGATCTTTCTGACCCAGGGATTGAATCTGGGTCCTCCCACATTGTGGGCAGATTCTTTACCATCTGAGCCACCCTTACTTCAGTTCAGTTCAGTTGCTCAGTTGTGTCCGACTCTTTGTGACCCCATGGACTGCAGCACACCAGGCTTCCTTGTCCATCACCAACTCCCGGAGCTTGCTCAAACTCATGTCCATGGAGTTGGTGATACCATCCAACCATCTCATCCTCTGTCTTTCCCTTCTCTTTCTGCCTTCAGTCTTTCCAAGCATCAGGATCTTTTCCAATGAGTCAGTTTTTTGCATCAGGTGGCAAAAAGTATTGGAGCTTCAGGTTGAGCAGCAGTCCTTCCAATGAATATTCAGGACTGATTTCCTTTAGGATGAACTGGTTTGATCTCCTTGCAGTCCAAGGAACTCTCAAGAGTCTTCTCCAACACCACAGTTCCAAAGCATCAATTCTTGCTTAGTCTTTCCTTATCTCAGTTACCGGCAGCACTACCGTACAATCTTAAGGTCAAATATTTTGTGATCAACATTGACGTGTCTTTTTTGCCCACACCTTACATCGGAAGACCTGGGTTCAATCCCTGGGTTGGGAAGATCCCCTGGAGAAAGGAAAGGCTACCCACTCCAGTGTCCTGGCCTGCAGAATTCCATGGACTGCATAGATCATGTGGTTGCAAAGAGTCGGACAGGACTAAGCGACTTGCACTTTCACTACATCAAAGCATCAGCTAGTGTTGGCAGCTCTAACTTCAGAACAGGTTCAGAGCCTCACCTCCACGGCTCCCTCCTAGCTGTTCACCTCCATCATTTTGCGTCAGCCTCCTAATTGTCCTCTCCACTTCTACCATGGCGGTGTTTTCACAATGAAGCAGTCACAGCAGTACTGTAAAAACATATAACCCTTTGCGTCACTCCTCTACTCACCAAGCTCCAGTAGTTCCCATCTCCCCAAAGGAAGCCAAACTCATTACAGCTACCGAGCCCCATGCTGCTGCTGCTAAGTCGCTTCAGTCGAGTCCAACTCTTTGCCGACCCATGAACTGTAGCCCACCAGGCTCCTCTGACCATGGGAATCTCCAGGCAAGAATACTGGGGTGGGTTGCCATGCTCTCCTCCAGGGGATCTCCCGGGCCCAGAGATCGATTGAACATGTGTCTTATGCCTCCTGCATTGGCAGGCAGGTTCTTTACCCCTAACGCCACCTGGGAAGCCCACAGCCCCTTCCTTTCTCCTTCTTCCCTCCACTCTGGCCAGGCTCCTATGCTCTCCCTTTCTCTCAGCTCAGGCTGTCCTGGCCTCCTTAGATTTCAGAATTACTCTCTCCCCTTGGAATCTCTCCATTTCCTCTCCCTTGGCCAATTTCCCCCCAGATACTGACATGGGCTACTCTCTCATTTCCTTCAAGTCTGTTTGCAAATGTTTTCTGTTCACTGCAGCCTTCCCTGCACATACTATTTAAAGTTGCAACTTCTTGCTGACCCAAGCCTACCCCATTCCTGATTTCTTCATCTCTATAGTCCTCATGTTTTAGATAATGTGTTCACTGTCGTGTCTCCTCTAGGACATAAATTCCACGGGGGCAGAAATACTGTATTTCCCTTTTACTGCTGAAACTCCAGTGTCTCGAGCAATAGCAGGTATTTGGTAGACCTCCCTAACTCTGTTGAATTAATGGAGGGACGTGCCTGACCAAGCCCAGTGACTGTAGTACATGCTATTTGTCACCAGAGGGCAGCACAAGAGCATTGAGGTTTTAACGATGGAAACTGAGGAGACCCTGAAACCCAGGTTCACACCTGGGAGACAGGTTCCTTCGAACCTTCTTGTGCAGGCTGCACAAAGGCTGCAGAGAAGAGGAAATCAGGGGGGAACTGAATCAACCTCTGCTTTTTAATGTGTCACTTTGAGAATCGCTTCACTGTCAGAAACTCAGTTTCCTCATATTTTAATTCAATCCCTCGATTTCACCCTGATTCACTTCTGGCCCTTGCCTTCCACCGTTGGAAATTAAACAAGCTTTCCAAGTGCCCACATCACCTTTTAAAATTTCATATACAGGCTAGAAGTAAGGAGATACATTTCCCATATAAGTTGTATTCAAACTACTGGGATTTAGTCACTACCAACAATTTCAACACAAAAACTATACCAGAGAGTGAGCTTGCTCAATTTCTTTACTCCCATCTCTAGTTTTCGAATGAGAGGGAGTAATATTTCCTGAAAGAGAAGAAGTTAGCACTACTCTTGGAGATCCCCAGGGCTCTGAGACAGCATCAATTAAAAGCTATAGTTTCCTTCCTGCTTATTACTTTTGGGAATAAGCTAATGTAGAGAAATTTGAGACATAGAAGATACTGTCTCCTGGAAAAGAGGCCATTTAAATTTATCCATTGGAGGCAATGACTAAATTTATTTTCTTAATGATGGAAGAGTTTAATTTTCTCTGAAAGAAGCAACATTTCTAAAATTGATCATGGGAGGGCAGTAAAGAGTTACATACGGCTGTTAGGCAATAAAGTATTCATGCAAGAGAAGAATTGTATTTTAAGCTAATTTATTTTTAGATTTTACTACCCCCTAATAAAATTCACTCACCATTTTCGTGGTTTGAAGAAATTAAAGTGCCATCAAAGGATTTATGGAGATGAGTTCAGTCATTGAATTAGCATAGCACCTCACAATAAAAAAATTTCCCTTAATTGCATGTTACCATTGAATACAGAGCCCACTACCACAGGCAAGAGAAATCATCCTTTCATGATTAGATATTTAAGTGGCTTTAATTAAAGCCATTCCTTTTATGGGATTAAATGCATTAAATTCTAGTTTAGGGTAATTTTTTTCTTAGTTCAGGAGTTTGACTTATTTCAGAATGTCTAATCCACATTTGGCTTTCCAGGTGGAGCAGTGGTAAAGAATTCTCCTGCCAATGCAAGAGATGCAAGAGACAGGCTCGATCCCTGGATCAGGAAGACCACCTGGAGAAAGAAATGGCAACCCCACTCCTGTATTCCTGCCTGGAGAATCCCATGGACAGAGAAGCCTAGCTAGGTACAGTCCATGGGGTTGCAAAGAGTCAGACACAATGGGATACACACAGCACAATCCACATTTATGTCTCACAGAATTTTATTTTCTCATCAAAAAAAGAAAAAAAGAGAACCTAAAGAGATACAAGTTGGACTTTTTAGTACTTGGTGTACTAATAAGTACATAACTTTATTATGTTAAAGCAAAATCACCCTAGAGCTTCATTTCTTTGGCCTAACTCCATTGATTTGTGTGAGTGTCTCTGGTTGGAGATATACTGGGCTTCTAAAGAAGCAAGGAGAAAAAAAAATCTATGCCATCTATCTGAAGAGTACTAAATAAACACACTTGCTTTTCTGTCCTATTTTCTGATAGAGTGGTAAATGAAGTTATCTGAAAGAATCAAACAATCCAAGCTAGATCCTGGCTATGTTCTCTACTTTGCTCTGTAGCACTTGTCAAAGCTAATTATCTAATGACTTGTATTTTTTATTTGCTGTCTTTATCGTAGACCTGTACCACTCCTCAGCCTCACCCCACCCCACTCCCGAGTCAAATCTCTCTTCACCCATCACTACTCCTGGCACTGCACACAGGCCTGGTCCTCCAGGTTAAGACCAGATGAAGCATAGTCTAATTTATTAATTCTTCTAATTTATTTATTCTCTTTACCAGGTACCACAGTGAATAAAACAAGTTTCATGTCCTTGTAAAAATATATTCACAACCCAAAAATTTGAGAGTTATATTTTATTCAGAGGGAATTTTTAGGACTTCAAGCCCAGGAAGCAGCATCTCAAGTAACCCCAAGAGAATTGCCCCGAGGAGGCAAGGAGGTTACAGAGAAGTTCGGCAACAAAGGGCAGGTAGTAGGAACAAAAGATTACTGTCAATTAAAGAAAACTAAACATTCCAAGTTAAGGAACTTAGCGCTTTTCTATATATGAAGAGAGTTTGAATTCATTCGTTTAACAGGTACCTCGGCTGTTTGGGGCCAGTATCTAGTTTTCACGCCTGATTTCCCTGTGGGGCATGGCTTTGGTCTGATGGCTTTCAGGAGGCTGGTATTCTTTTCCTTCCTGAGTTCCTTTAGGGCTCACCGGCTCACCAAGGCAGTGGCTGCAAGACTGTGACATCCTTTGTTTACTGATGTGGCAGAAAGCAAAGAGGAACTAAAGAGCCTCTTGATGAAGATGAAAGAGGAGAGTGAAAAAGCTGGCTTAAAACTCAACATTCAAAAAACTAAGATCATGGCATCCAGTCCCATCACTTCATGGCAAATAGATGGGGAAACAATGGAATCAGTGACAGACTTTCTTAGGCTCCAAAATCACTGCAGATGGTTACTACAGCAACAAAATTAAAAGACACTTCCTCCTTGGAAGAAAAGCTATGACCAACCTAGATGGCATATTAAAAAAGCAGAGACATTACTTTGTTGACAAAGGTTAGTCTAGTCAAAGCTATGGGTTTTCCAGTAGTCACCTATGGATGTCAAAGTTGGACCACAAAGAAAGCTGAGCACTGAAGAATTGATGCTTTTGAACTGTGGTGCTGGAGAAGACTCTTGAGAGTTCCTTGGACCAGTCAATCCTAAAGGATATCAGTCCTGAATATTGATTGGAGGAACTGATGCTGAAGCTGAAGCTTCAATACTTTGGCTACCTGATGTGAAAAGCCGACTCATTAGAAAAGACCCTGATGCTGGGAAAGATTGACACAGGAGGAGAATAGGGATAACAGAGGATGTGATGGTTGGATGGCATCTCTGATTCAATGGACATGAATTTGAGCAAGCTCTGTGAGATAGAGAAGGACAGAGATGCCTGGCATGCTGCAGTCCATGGGTTGCAAAGAGTCAGACACAACTGAGCATCTGAACAACAACAATGGCAGGCATTATTCCACTTACCGGTCATGAAAACTTTCTAGTAGGAGGTAGGACAACAGACGTAGCAGATGCATATGCACGAATAATTGAAGTATCAGACAGTGATCAGTGTAGGTAGCTTCCTGTAGCACATCAAGAAAGTCACTGACGGCCACGTGACTTTGGCCAAAGGTGACAGCTAACTTCTGAAAAGCACGAAAGAGCCTTCCAGGGCCAAACTCACACAAAGGCCCTGCACGTGAGTTTGGCAGTTCAAAATATCTGCAAGGCTGGGAATCACAGAAGGAAAGCATCCCGTCCACTTAGGCTATTCCCTGCACTGGAGACAGAAGAACAGCAGCTTGAAAAGAGTGACACAAGGGATAAAGTAACAATGCCAAAAACTTGGCCTTTGTGCTCCGGTGCCAAGCCGAATGTCAGAGACAGTTTGGGGTGAAGTAGAAAAGAATGGCTTTATTGCTTTTTCAAGTAAAGGGAGACACAGCAGGCTCATGCTACAAAATCGATGTGTCCCAACCTGGGGAGCTTTGATGGGGCATTTTATAGAAATAGGGGAGAAGGAGGAGCCTTTTTAATGGCTCGGCAGTAAAGAATCTACCTACAATGCAGGAAATCCAGGTTCAATCCCTGGGTAAGGAAGATCCCCTGGAGAAGGGCATGGCAACTCAAGCCAGTATTCTTGCCTGGAGAATTCCATGGACAGAAGAGTCTGGCGGGCTTCAGTCCATGGGGGTCACAAGGAGTTAGACATGACTGAGCGACTGACACTTTTCTTTCTTTATGGCAATGGTTCAAGGGTAAGGTTGCTGATAAGGCTCAGGTTGTAGGTAGGGCCTGTATTCCTTTAATCTGGTCTCAAATGGTTCCTTTAATCTGGCCTCAGGTGACCTCCTGATGAGCTTTGAAATTATCAGACCATGACCTTCTCTCTGGAGCATCTTCCTTTGGTGGTGGTTTTAGTTCTGCAGAAGAGCTGAAAGACATTATTACATGTATCCCTTGAAGCCTTCTCCCTGGTGTCTGCATCCCCTCTCTTGCCTGATTAGCAACTGTTTGAAAGGCTTCCATGCCCAGGAGCCCCAAAGGGTCCTACGTGGTTTCACTATCAGAACCATCATCCAAGAATGAACATAAGTAAATCCTGTCCTACTCACTAGAAGGCATGGTGTTCGATATTCAGCATCCAATTTTGCAATGTTACATAAAGATTCCACATAAAAGCTTAGAGAGATACTATTTTTATAATGTTAATTTAAATATCAAGATACAAAATTGCTCAGATAGGATAAATTCAGCTAAGCAAGGGCTAGTCAAGGGAATAAGACAATATTCACATTAATTCATTAATGCATCATTTAACAAATATTTAATAAGTGCCTTCAAATGTCAGACATGGTTCTTGCTGCTGGGGGTACAATCATGAACAAAAGAGAAAAAGCACCTATCCTAGTCAAAAAATAAAAATTACACCAAGGACAAGATCATTTTAGCTGTGACAAGTGCAAAAAAGGAAAGGTGCCAGGATCAATTTGGATGGTTGGTCTTCCCAGGTCCTCGTGGCAAATCAGCCAACCAGTACAGCAGGTATTAAGAGGTTTATACCTTTAAGTGGTGGGATGACGGAAGATTTTCCTCCTTCATGCCTTCTACATTTCTACATTTTTTGCAATGAGGATGTTATTTGATTTATGTAATCAAATTAACAAAACTTATTAAATAATACATAAAAGACATTCTCATTAACATTTTAGCTGCTAAAGTCAGTTTTCTTTGCCAAAGGAAAGGAGACAGGCATAAAGTAATATTATAAATGAACTTTATTAAAAGTGACGGAAAGATTTGTGGTCTGTGCTTTGATGCCTCTTCTTCATAACTGAAACAAGTTTTCTTGGAAACAGTAATCTCTCTTCCCAGAATATAAGAAAGCATACTTCACTGTTTTTTTCGGCCATGCGGCATGACATGTGGGATCTTAGTTCCCCCACCAGGGATAGAAACTGAGCCTCCTACAGTGGAAACACGGAGTCTTAACCGCTGGACCACCAGGGAAAATTCCTTATACTTAACTATTTTTAACACAAATGCTTCTTTCTTTCATGTATGATGAGTGTTATTAGCAAGAACACCATTGTTAGTCTCATGTGATGATAGAGATAATTCTGAGATTTTATTGTAGATAAAGAAGCACTTTCAGGAGTTTGGCCCACTTGTCATGAAGATGTTAGTGGACATCAGCAGAACCAAGTTCCTTATTTCAAAAACCTCTTGGTCAAATGTTGAAACTCAGATTCAAAACACTGCCCATCACCACAAAACCAACTGTGACATAGGTCCTCAGCAGTGACTACAATTCAGCCGGACACAGTTACCCCAGAAGGAGAAATTGCCCTGAATGTTACCGTCCTCAGATGATGGGATCGGTAACCAGCGTGTCACCAGATTTTCATGTGCTGTGACTCTTCTGATCAGCATGTGACAGGTGAAGGATGACGCAGGTGAAGGAATGGGACTAGCTCATCTTCTATTTTAAGCTGTAAGCAATGTTTAATACAATGCCAAACAGGGAGGAGCAACCTACTTAATTTGATCAAAATCAAAACAAACAGAAATGTTATTTTCTTTGTCTTAGTTGCGTTAGTACACATACACCTCTAGATAAACATTAACATCACCACTAGAAAAATGGGAAGGGAGTCATGGGGGAGGGTTCAATAAAGTACCAAAACAGATCAAGCTGACAGACTAGTCCCAAGTCTCACTAAACTGTACTTTTTTTCCCCTCAGTCTTGTGTCCCTGTGCTTCCCCCCTTCTGTTATAGAGCATCAATCACATTTTTGTTGTTGGTGGTGGTGGTGTTACAGTGAAGAGCATTCAGTAATTCTCCAGAGAAAGCAGGCATCTTTTGCTCCTTTCCCAGGCTTTCGTCTCTTTCCTTAAAGACCATAAAAAAAAAAAAAAGCAACAAGGAGAGACTGTTCGGTGCTGCCCCAGGTCCCCATCATGCGATGCTGATGTCATGGGCTGGGGGCGTCCTGACTGGCTGCCTGCAAACTGCTCACGCTCTCTTCACACGTGGAGTGGCAATCAGCTTACAACTAAATCACCTCTGAGCATAAGCTGTCTCCACAAAGCCAACCAAGGAGACAGTATTCACAGGCTGACAAAGCGTCCCTAAAGCATGAAACAAAAAGAGACCCTCAGGCTGCTGGAGTGAGCCGCTTCCAACATTAACCCCCTCTCCATTGGGCATTGTGGGGATTCCAGGGGGAGCGTGACTGATGGAGTACCATCTGAAGTTCGCACTTGGAAAAGCTTCAAGTTCAACATCAGCAGGGAGGGATATGGAATAAACAAAGTAGAAGGAGGGGAGAAAAGAATAAGAAAGGAAAGCAGTGCCGTGTAGTGACACCCAGGACTGATGATGTTTGTTGCATCTAGAGCTTCCAGAGAACTCCACTAATTAGTCATAAGCAGAAACTTTGTGAACTGTGTACACTTGCGTGCCATTGACTTCTAACGTACACATTGAGAAGAGAGTCATTTCTTGAAAATGCAAGTGTTTTTTGCAAGAAACACTTGGAAGAATTTTGACACTGACCAAAGATCATCAGATGACCTCTAAAATATAGTTTAAGTATGGTAATTCTGTTTTTCCTGAGCAGAGATGGTTAGTTAATTCTCTATAATTCCCCAATGGCTCAGTGGATAAAAGAAGCCGCCTGCAGTGCAGGAGACACGGGAGACCCAGGTTCAATCCCTGGGTCAGAAAGATGCCCTGGAGAAGGAAATGGCAACCCACTCCAGCATTCTTGCCTGGAAAATCCCATAGACAGGGCAGCCTGGTGAGCTATAGTCCAAGGCATCACAAAGAGTCAGACGCAACTGAGGGACTAAGCATGGGTTATTTACAATCACATTTTTGGTGATATTAGAGATGAGTGGAACTAGAAGAAATGCACCAACTCTCACTTACTCTGGCTCTGGAATCTGAACTACTTCTCCTCACAGATACTGCATCTATTTATCTACTTACCTTACCTACCTATCCGTCTGCCTTACCCACCTATGCAACCTCCATGCATCCAGCTCTCACTAAGTTTTCACATATTGCTTGGCTGTATTTACCTCTTTATCATCACTTTCCTCTTCTAAAGAGACTTCTATGTACCAAGTTACATCCTTTTTGATAGACTTCTTTCAAAGAGACATTTGGCAAGATCGGTGTATGGGAAATGTTTAATTCCAGGCATTCAACATGAAAATATCAATTTCCTTCTAATAGAGCCAAGCAAAATCATCCAAACACCGAGCCTACTAAAAGTTGATTGTGAAAAAAATTGAATGAGAGATATACGAAGTTTAGAATTAGACACGGGATGAAAAAGAAAACTAAGAGGTTAGTTCACAGGTATGCACACTTTCTACACATTGGCACTTGCCGAGAACATGTGCCAGCGACTGAACAACAGTGATATTTGCCATCTGCCTCTGTGGGGACGGAGCCCTGTGATGCTGCAGCTTTCAACCTTCCACAGCCCTGAGGAAATCCAGGGTGCAGTGAGGCACCCTATGCTCCAAGGAATATGGTGGAACAGGTGGTTAGACAGATATTTTCAGGAACAGATTTCATGATCCCAATCCTTACAACCCTTCATACTAGAAAGTCACTAAATCCCTTCATGGATACATCCGCTCCTTGTGACTAGCAGAAAATGCAAGCCCTTGATTGCATAAAACTCCTCCTTCACTGAAGTCTTATATATCTTCCCCAATGGCCTATTTGGTGCAGTCTCTCAGAGGTATCTTGGGCTGCAGTCCTCATTTTGCCCCATATAAAACTTAGTTCGCAACTCTCAAGGTGTGCTTCTGTTTTAGTCAACAATAACTAAGCGCATTTATGAAATGTTATTAACTTATGGTTATACAGTGTTTTTCTTGCCAGATGCTATTCAAAGCAATTAATAAGTAATTCCTTTCATGCACACCATAAATTTGTCATTTCAATCCTATTACTCATCATATTTTGTAGATCAGGAAACCAAGGTCCCCAAATTTGCCAAGGTCATACAGCTACCAACTAGCAGAGATGAAATTTGAACCTCAGTAGTCCTGATCCAGAGGCTGAACTCTCAAGCTCTCTGCCACACAACCTTAATGTTAAAGCATATTTGCAATTTTTCAGTCAGCCCCCTTTAAGGAATATTGACTTCCAATCTTCTAAATGAATGTCAAGTTATTAACTTGCAAAAATAAATATGAGCAGATCAAATTCTTGTTTATTAGCTTAGCCAGCATGTAATTCCAGCTACCTGAGAAGTCAAAACATGAGACCAATGCTTGAGAAGAAAGGGATTAGAACAAAAGGAATTCACTACAAGTCTTGGAGCAAACTCAAGGAGATAGTGATGAACAGGGAGGCCTGGTGTGCCACAGCCCATGTGGTGGCAAAGGATCGCCCATGACTGAGCAGCCCAGCAACAGTAGCAAGTCTTAGTCGGCTCTGAGATCACAAAGATACTACCTACTGTGTGGCTTAAACAACAAACATTTATTTCTCTCAGTTGTGGAGCTGGGAAGTCCCAGAACAAGGTGCCAGTAGATCCAACGTCTGGTAGGAACGCTTCCTGGCTTGCAGATGGCCATCCTCTCCTTGTATCCTCACGTATCAAAGAACAGAGGTAGGAAGCTCTCCTGTCTCTTCTTGTAAGGGCACTAATGGTATTCATTAGGGCTCCACCTTCATGACTTAATTACTTTCTGGAGTCTCCACTTCCTAATACCATCACATTGCATCACACAGGGGATTAGGATTTCAACATAGGGATTTTGAGGGCACAAAACATTTAGTCCATAACACTGTGTGATTCAAACACTGTGATTCAAGTCCCATTTCCTGCTGCCTCCATCTCCACCAAAGGTGAAATCGTGCTTTGTGCTGATCTAATTCAAGCGTTTTAAGAACTTATCTTAGTTTTTTAAGTTTTGGATAGGGACTTTTCACACACTAACCTTTGTAAAGGTAACTGCCCTTGTCATCATACGTATGACTTCCTCATTTGGTGGCCATTGTAAAACCAAAAGTGTTAGTCACTTAGTCATGTCCAACTCTTTGCGACCCCATGGACTGTAGCCCACCAGGCTCTTCTGTCCATGGAATGCTCCAGGCAAGAATACCAGAGTGGGTAGCCATTCCCTTTTCCAGGGGATCTTCTCAACCCAGGTCTCCCACATTGCAGGCAGATTCTTTACCATCTGAGCCACCAGGAAAGGCCTTCATACAGCCAAAGCATCTGCTTAACAGGGTCCCTGAGGACAAATGACTTGCAGATACAAGACTGAGCAACATGCTACCTTGCTCCTTCCTGAGGAGTGTGGAGGAGGGGAGGACAGCTGAGAGATTAGGGATGGGAACCAGACGTGCAGCATGATGTTTTGAGAAGTGAGGTGCAGATCTGAGTCACTGTGGAAAACTAGGGAGGGAAGTGGCGAGGCAGCAACCCGAGAGACGGCGTCAGGGATGCAGCCAGGTCACAAAGCTGAGTCCAGCCCATTCAGCTCGGCGCTGGGGGAGAACCGACACACCCTCTTGGGGAGTTCGGTAATGAATGGCCTCAGATACCTGGGTAATCACTGACCCAACAGTTAAATTTTGTACTGAAAGCTTGACCTCTCTGCGAATGCAATCTCAGAAACAAGTTTTGGGTGAAGTAGGAAAGAGTCGTTTTATTGCTTTGCCAGACAAAATGGGAGACAGTGGGCTCTTGCCCTCAAAAACCATTGTTTACCAAGCCAGGAGGGTTTGATAAAGCTTTGGTTTTTTTCAGCAATAGTCCAAGGGTAGAGGTAGGGCTTCCCAGGTGGCGCTATGGTAAAGAACCCACCTGACAATGCAGGAGACAATAAGAGATGTGGGTTTGATCCCGGGGTTGGGAGGATTCCCTGGAAGAGAGCATGGCAACCCACTCCAGTATTCGTGCCTGGAGAATTGCATGGACAGAGGAGCCTGGCTGGCTACAGCCCTTGGGGTTGCAAAGAGTCAGACATGACTGAGCATGCACACACCACGGTCATTAAGAATCCACACCGTATTTGGCTATTCTAGAGCCAGACATACAGCACAGGGTCACTTCCTGGGGACTTTGCAGGTGGCTCAGTGGTGAAGAATCCACCTCCCAAGCAAGAGACCTGTTCAATCCCTGGATCAAGAAGATTCCCTAGGGCAGGAAATGGCCACCCACTTGAGTATATTTGTCTGCGAAATCCCATGGATGGAGGATCCTGGCAGGTTACCGTCCATGGGGCTGCAAAGAGTCAAAGACAGCTGAGTGACTAAACAGCAGTAGTAGCACTTCCTGGGCAATCTGTCTGCCTGGGGCGGAACCCTGACCGAGGAGCTGAGGGACAAGGCTGGGTCTAGCGCAACTGCTTGGAGCTCTCTTTGATCAGGCTCAGAGCCTACACGTAGGGATGTCCAGCCTCGAGGTCTGCAGAAGACAGGCTCAGAGGATCAGAGAGAAGCAGGCACAAGTTAGGAGCATTCTTACTGTATCTGGAGAATCACTCACGTCACGCGAGATGTGCTGTCCTGAGCTGACTTTTGGGGCTGGTCAGAAAGTTCCCCAGCTGCCCCTGTATCTGCAGCCATCTCCCCACCTTAGGGAATGAGTCCATCAGATCTCAACTTGTTTCTCCCTCCTTAACAATTCCTGTAAACTAAACCCTATCTCGGGGATCTTCAAACATTTTTACTTACATACTTTCTACAGAAATTTATGCAGTTATGTACTCTCAGAAACATGTTTAAGTTCTCGGGGAAAACTACTCATCTTAAGTTTAAACAATTGTGAAGAATCTAAATTCTGATGTACTGCCAATGTGACATTTAAAAATAGATCTGTTGAAAACTCTCGGAAAAGTATCCAAAGTGCGAAAGCTCCACATTATGTTGACTGGGCTAGGCCACACTACTTTCCCCGGAATTATCTTTTCTGTTTGCTTCTGGTAAGGGTGGCCACAAGAAAGGGTCTTGTGAAAAATTCGGAGAAAAGCAGTCATCAGCAGACACTGTGAGGCTCATGTGCATCCTTGTTTCCATCCTGGCTCACCTTGTCTGTAACTGTGTCACCGGCTCCTTCAGCTCTTCCAGCTCCTGGGACAAGTGTGTGTTTAGCTCTGTGGTCAAGGTACCACCCTCACCTACGAGTCACTCATGTCAAGACTAGAGGCAGTGGGAACTGACATGGATTCAAGTCTCTTCTTTCTTGAGCTCATGCTGAAAGGATGTGTGTTCTTCCTAACTTTACATCCATTTCCCCTCCGCAATGAGCTGCCTTGTTGACTTCAAGATCCAGGGCCAGATGCAAAGGCTGCCACTTTATGGGGACTGTTTAGCCAGTTTCCACAATTGTATCAGATCCAAATGTGTGTGTGTGTGTGTGTGTGTGTTCAATTGTGTCTGACTCTTTGTGGCCCCATGGACTGTAGCCCACCAGGCTCCTCTGCCCATGGGATTCTTAAGACAAGAATACTGGAGTGGGTTGTCATTTCCTCCTCCCGGGGATCTTCCCATCCCAGGATTCGAATTTGAGTCTCCTACGGCTCCTGCGCTGACAGACAGATTCTTTACCACTGTGCTACCTGGGTTTAGACCCAATCATTGTGGCAAATATCTTATTCTATAAAAATAGAGAAATTGATATAAAGAGGTAGATAGATGAATGGACAGACTCCCCCTGAATGGGTCTGGTTGAACCCTGATACACAAATCACCAGAGAGATTTGATCCCCATCATTATTCATTTAAAAAAAAAAAATACATGATCTATCACTTCTTGAAGAGTCAGAAGTTACTTCATCTATTTTATTCCTTGAATTCACATTTTCATCTCATTTTAACTTAAATGTAATACTTTTTCATTTTACCCAAATATTAATCACTCAGTCGTACTTCTCTTGAATTAGAATAAATTCATGTTATTTTTTAGAATCTCCTGTGCCAATAATGCACAAGGTATTAAAATATGTTTTACTGATTTTATTCTTATTCCATTAGTAATAGTAAGGAATTGATCAACATTACAAAATACATCCTTAATCCTTAAATTTGTTTTTTTGGTTAGCTGTTGCTGCTGGCACCCCAAAACTCAGGGATTGAATCAGTAATTTCTTTTTTTAGTTCATGTGTTTGCAGTTGGGGGTCTACTTTATTTTAGGTTGGTACTGGTGGGGGCAGATGATCTAGGATTATTCTGCTCAATATGATTCTCATCCTTTCCATGGAAAAACTGCCTGGACAGACCACCTCTTTCCCATGACTATGATGGGAGCCTTAGAGAAACCAGAAGCACGTAAATCTGTTGAGACCTAGGCTTACTATCTCTTCCACCAACTCTATTGCTCAAAGCAATCACAAGGAATTGAGCAATTCAAGATGCTTCAAAGAGAATTACAATCACAGGAAAATATGCTTGTAGTGAATTTGATTGTAAAAGAGTAAAAGTAGGACTGATTAAATCTGCCTTAAAACTCTGCATCAGAAAGCAATCATGACAAAAATTCTCTCTTGTCAAAGAGTGCATTTCTTTCAAAGAAGATGACTTCAAAGCAACAAGAAGTACCAGGAAATGATGAAAATAATCCAGGTCACTGAGAATATGACAATACCACTTACAGTGGTGTTGGGTAAATTCCTGCATTATAATCTGCCAGTTTTTAATCAGTGAAAACATTAAAAATTTTCAAAATAAAAATTTGATTGATTTGGACATTAGGTAATGTTGGCCGCAGTCCATTGGGTCTCACAGAGTTGGACTGAACTGAACATTGGCTCAGTGGGTTAAGAATTTGCCTGCAATGCAGGAGATACAGGGGATGCGGGTTTGATCCCTGGGTCAGGAAGATCCCCTGGAGGAGGAAAATGACAACCTATTCCAGTATTCTTGCCTGAAAAATCCCATGAACAGAGGAGCCTGGTGGGCTATAGTCCAAAGGGTCACAAAAAGTAGACTCGACTAAGCAGATACACAGTCACAACCATATACACAAAAGAAAAGTTTATATTTTTGTTTTACACTAAGCTTCAAAAGAAAGTATGAGAGAATCAATCCCCTTTTTCCAGGAAAATGTAACTTATAGTCATATAGCTTTTGGCTACTCATTGCTGAATTAATACATAAAAGAAAAAAATATTTATTTCAAGACCATTTAAATAGAGAGATGAGAATCCCTTACCGAGATCTGAAAATGGAAAGAAACCCTGCTAAGAAGGGTGATCCTTTCTTTTTAAAGTCTCAAAAAGAAACCGAAAATATCTGTAAGAAATTAAGAATGATTCATACAGCTTCTCAACTTGGCCTTTTGAGAGAACAAATATATTCTACCCTGTGTTTACAGCATCTAATCCCCATTCCCTCCACAAGATAGCCTGTAATAAAAGCTGACTACGCCACAACATACCCCTAGAAAGAATGATCCGTCTATTTTCCATTGTTTACCGAATTACAAAGAGTTACCATGGTTTGGTTCTGGCAGCCTCATTACAGGCAGTGCTAAGCATGCAGTGTGAATACAGATTACACAAAGGCACCACGGATGGTGAGGTATGTAATCCAAAGGTTCCTTGTTTTATAGCAACAAAACAGTCTGGTAAATGGTGAGTACAGCAAGAGAGAGAAAAAAGCTCAATGAGACATAGGTAAGTCACATTTTATGTAAAATGTTTCTTAGTTTTTTATTGGAAGATAATTGCTTTTTAATATTGTGCTGATTTCTGTCATACCATCTGCACGAGTCAGCCAAAGGTATACATGCGTCCCCTCCCTCTTGAACCTCCCTCTCATCTCCCACCCCTTCCCACCCCTCTAGGTTGTCACGGAGCACTGGGTTGAACTCTCTGTGTCACATGGCAAGTTCCCATGGCTATCTACTTTTATGTAAAATTTTATAAGTAACCTTAAGCAATTAAATGCAAAAAAAAAAAAAAAGGATATTTTAGAGAGTAAAGAAATGTGTAAATAAAACCAACCTCAAAATTTTGCCCCTGATCTTTAAGACTTGGTTTAAGTATTCCATTTTTTTTTTTTCAAGCCACAGACTATAGGAAAAACAATCATTGTTGCTTCAATACTTTTCACTTTCTTTTGCTTTGTTTTACTAAGATCTTTAGCTTGGAAGCTTCTCTCAAATTAACTCTGCTATACATTGGTGTGTTGTTTCAAATGCAATTGTAGGATTTTTCCCCTGTGAACAAAGAGACTGATGGAAGCATGACCAAGGAACATGTCACTTTTTATTATCAGAGGCTCTGAGGACCCAGAACCAGTTCAGAAACTTGAAAACTATTTCATAAACTGAAGTAATCGAGTATATAGGAACTAATTTTGTACCTTGTATAAAATGAATGTTCAATAGATCATGTTAAATGGATAACTGAAATCCATTATATACATATAATGAGAGGTTAGAATTAAAAGATAATTTTTTCTAGTAATATATTGAAAGTAATGATACATTTACCATATACAAATCAAGACTGAACAAAAAGTCTCTTATACCTAAAAAGTTACATTTTACCTGTGTGATGTGTGTTGTCCCACTGTTTGTGATCTCCTGGGCAGTATAGCCCTCCAGGCTCCTCTGACCATGAAATTCTCCAGGCAAGAATACTGCAGTGGGGTGCCATTCTTTTCTCCAGGGGATCTTCCCAACCCAGGAATTGAACCCAGGTTTCCTGCATTGAAGGCAGATTCTCTACCGTCTGAGTACCTACTCGGAAGTAAAAAGAAAAGGATAAATTCCTTCTCTTACACGATTTCTAAATTGTGTCTATCAGGAGAAAAAAGAGACCAAAATACAAAACAGAAGTTTTAATATGAAGCAGGTCAAGACAACATCATGAAGTCTTCATTGCGTTTCCAACCTATCAATAACAATCAAGTGAATTTTTCTTCATAGGGAGGCATGTAGCATCAAAAGAATATTGATTCTGAGATCTCAGAACAGGCAGTTTCTAACAGGAAAAGAAGCAAGAGGTTACTGAATAAACACAACATTTTGAAATAGTGACAGACAACCTTGGCAATAATCCATTGTATAACTCAATTGTGAAGCACATAATTGAAATTGTTTTAGTAGAAGAGTTTATTATCTGTTGCCCTATGAACCTGATGAATTATACATCAATGTAGAAAGTGCTGGAAACTGCAAATCTGACTAGTATAATGGAAAGAGTACTGAGCTTGGAGTCAGAAGCTGTGGGCTGTGTTTCAGCTCCTTTACTTATTTGAGTAAATCCCTTGATCAGGTTACTTAATCTTTCTGAGTCAAATGTGCCTATCAATGATGTAGCAGATGATCTAAAATGCTTTTGAAATAATAAAGGAATCATTATTTTGAAAGTTCATGTAGGAAATACATACAAAGATATGTAGTTTTATTTAAAATTTTTAATTTCCTTAATGAGCAATTTATGGACATTTAAATGGATTGAACCAATAATGACTTTAAAACTGAAAGTTCACTATATATGCCTTACATGTCTTCAGGTGAACTTCAGTGTCGAAGGACATTGACCTAACAGCTCTTCATACTGCGACTCCGTGAATTCACAGAATAAAATCAAAAAGCACAGCAATAATTTAAGCTCCATAGAGACAGGGATATTTCACCCTAAATCCCCAGTGCCTAAATAGCACCTAGCATGTAGGAGGAATTCCATAAATATTTCATGAAAGAATAAATTAATTAACCAGGACTAAGAGTCATCTTGTCAGAATCTAGAAAAAATTTGAACTGATAACTTGACGGGAAGAATAATTACTGATCTCTGCATAATATATAATTAACCAATGCAGAACTGCTGGTTTGAAAGAAAAAGAGAAACGTTTGCCCTTATCCCACGTCTGCCACTTGCTCAGAAGACACTCACCAACTGGAAATCTAGACAAACAGTTCTCTTTAGCCAGAGCACAGAAACTTGAGAATTGGCTTCCCTCATCCTTAATCAGTCAATGAGTATTATTCTGTAAAAAAAAAAAAAAAGAAAAAAAAAAATTAGACTAAGACCCCCAGAAAATAAATAGGCAAGAAATAAGGAGGAGGGAAGGGGCTTCCCTGAACATTTATGTTACTTCCAAGTCTTGACTGTTTTACATAATCCTGTTATATTCATTGGGGTGCATCTGTTTTTTTCAAATTAGAATTTCATCTTTTCCAGACTTACAACCGGGAGTGCAGTATCATGTGGTAACTCTGTTTTTAGTTTTTTGAGGACCCTCCATTCTGTTCTTCATAGGGACTAACTACATTCCCACCAATAGTACAGGAGCATACCCTCTTCTCCACACTTTCTCCAGCACAAAATGAGTTTTTATTGGTGAAAACAATGGCCCGTGGACTAGCATAATGAATATTAGAAAAGGACTCTCGAAGGTGAAATTAAAGAAATGCACAATATATAGATTAGCTAAAATGGTATGGATAGACAGATGATGATAGAGAGATAAATAGGCAGACATGGACACACGGGTGTATTTTTTTTAATAGACACTCCTCCTATCATACACAAGCAAGGTAGATGAGCCCAGGAGGCAGGCAGCCTCACCTGTAAGGATGATACCTTAGACAATCCTCACCTTTCTGTCTCAGAAGGGGAACTCCTGAGGCTTTTAAGCAGTACCCCCATGGAGCTATATCAAAGCATAAGCTCAGCAAAGAAAAAGGTGCATCCTTATATACTCTTATCAAAACATTGTTTCATATTTTGAACCAAACATAAAAGTTAACAAAATCTCTACAATTAAAAAGTGACCAGAAAGAAACCTCATGTTTCCCAGTGAGATCACATGCCATTGTTAACCCTTACAAACTGTTCTGAAAATTTGGTAACAATCGACTGCTTGGAAATGACTTCTTGTTGCACTGCCAGTGCTAAGTCGCCTCAGTCGCGTCCGACTCTGGGCGACCCCACAGACGGCAGCCACCAGGCGCCCCCGTCCCGGGGATTCTCCGGGCAAGAACACTGGAGTGGGGTGCCATTGCCTTCTCCAGTGTATGAGAGTGAAAAGGGAAAGTGCAGTCGCTCAGTCGTGTCCGACTCTTCAGGACCCCATGGACCGCAGCCCTCCAGGCTCCTCCGTCCATGGGACTTCCCAGGCAATTACTGGAGTGGGGTGCCATTGCCTTCTCCTATATTTAGATGCAGAAATATAAAATAATGACTTCTTATTTTAGAATTTGACATTTTATTCATGGTAAATTATTTTGCATTCTTTTTGATTTTTTAAAATATTATTTCTCTTGATTACTAAGTCTTTCAGCACCTCTTCAAAATTTGCACCACAGGCTGATTGCCTCAACCGCCCTGGTTTTGAGCATCTGAGGAGACTACAAGACTGAAACATTATATATCTAGAATTTTGGGGTTTGACTCTACCAAATCTTTTATCCAAGGTACTATTCAAAGAACCCCAAGGAATGGAGAACTGGATCTTCTAGAAACTATAAAATGAACCTTGTAAAATGTCTGTTGTTTGATTTTACATTGTATTGTTTTATATGTTACTTTACTATTAAATATTTAGTTAATGAATGTCTGTATGCATGGTATAATCTGGCTGAAGCTTGCTTTCATTATTACCTGACAGGTAAGAATTTGGGAATGGCTACCATTATCTGCCAAAAGAGAATCTGAGAATAAATTGACTTGTCAATACACAGCACTCAAGAAAACAATGGATGGGGTCAATCAATGTAGTTAAATAAGATAAACTTTGTAATTTAAGAAAAAATATAAATTTTGTTTTAAAATATTTATTTTATCAATATATTCATATAAAATATACAGTATAAAATATTTATATATTTTATAAATAGTTTTTTTCTTATTTAACTGCATTTTCTAGCTCTTACTATCTGTCAAACATTGTTTACATTTTTTACAAAAATTAATTCATGAGAATTGCCTATGTGAAGTACTATTATTATCTCTATTTCACAAATGAGAAAATTCTCTTCTTTCTCTTGGTAAAATCCAAAACTATGTGTACCTCATTTGAAAATGCATGACAGAAAAAGTCCACAATGGGTATTATACAAAACTAATGCAGCAAAAGGAAACAAAACAATGAGCCTTTAATTTAATATTTACTTATTTATTCATTTGGGTGCAATGGGTCTTAGTTGAGGCACATGGGGTAGAGTTCTCCAACCAGGGATCAGACCTGGGCCGCCTGCACTGGGAGTGCAGAATCTTAGCCACTGGAGGAGCGGGACAGTATTTCTAAATTAGCTCATCTCAAGAACCGAAAAAGAAGTTTGGAAAATTTGTTAAAATCCTCAATCAATCAAATGCAAAAGCTCAAGAACTTATAACTACATAGGATCAGGCAAAATAAGAGAATGGATCAAGAAGATTTATCTACTACAATAGTTTTTTCAAAGGAGAGGAAGTTTTATTATCAAGTTAATGTAAATCTTCTTAAAGACTGTTAAGTGCTTCTGCTCCACCCTTGGCTCAAATCTACTTAAAAATTGCAGCACTGATTGACAGAAAAATATCTGTTGTTCAGAAAAGTGTCTCAGAAAACAACTTATGTTCCTTCTAAGAGTTTCTGATATGAATTTGAAAAGAAAAAAAAAAAAGCAGAGCCCACAGTGCTGAAGAGTGCGTGCTCAGTCATGTCAGACTCTTCGCAGCCACGTGGAAGGCAGCCTGTCAGGCTCCTCTGTCCATGGGATTCTCCAGGCAAGAACACTGGAGTGGGTTGCCATGCCCTCCTCCAGAGGATCTTCCTGACCCAAGGGATCGAGTCCACGTCTCCTGCACCTCCTTCATTGGCAGGTGAATTATTTACCAGTGCACCACCAGGGAAGCAAGAATTTAAAGGAAGAATATAATTTCTGGACTTACATCCTCTTATCCTGTTAGATCTTTTCTCCCCCAGTTTACTGAGATACAATTGACATATAACACCATGTAAGTTCAAAGTGTGCGACACGTTGACTGATTGTGTATTGCAATACAGTTACCAACCTAGCATTAGACAGCACATCCATCATGTCACATAAGTATCACTTCTTTTTGTGGTGATTTAATAATTAATTAAAAATTAATAATTTTTAATTATCCACTTAAATATATGTTTTCTTTTTTGTTTGAGGTTTCAGTTACCTTTGTACTCTAGTATCCAGCACAAACCCTGCACATAATAGGCATTGAGAAAATGTTTGATGAATAAATGTGTGAATCTATTACTCTTTTTTCCTAAAATAATTATCGAACATGTAAGTAACTTAAATCAACACATTATGGTTTCTAAACAAAGGAGCCCCCAGTTTGATATTCTGTGGCCTATTGCTCTCAAATGTAGGTAAATAGCCTCTTAAATGTACTCTTATTGAAAAGATCTTGTTTTGATTCTAAAGCATAAACATTCCAAATGAAAGATTTTTGGTTCTTTCTTCTATAGCAATCATATCCATTAAAATATAATAATGAATAGATGACATTTAAAATTTTTAAATGACTTCTTTCATTTCCAAAGGATATTAATATCCTTAACTCCTAGAATCAATGCTACCAACCCTTGCCAAACAAATAAATTATTAAAAGAAACTACATATGTTTCAGCTAAAGAGTCCAGCTAGATTTTAAGGGAACTAGTGATTAATGAATTTTCAGGTGAATAGAAACTGCCTCAGGCTAACACACACCAGCTGGCAGTAATTTACAGGCTTAACAGGAAAGAAGACAAACGAAAACTATAGCACAATGCTCCTTGTGACTCCAGTCCTTGTTCCAAGCTGGAGTTACAGTTCCATGGCTGTCTGAGTGATCTGAGAATAAATGCTTTCAAGACACACGCATTAAAGGGGTTTTGTAAGTAGTATCCGGCAGGAATTTCAATATTAATCAGCAAAATACCAAAATCTGCCTGACAGACTGACTGGAAGAGGTTTTTCTTCTATGTTGTGACAGACATTTCCATGTTTGTGCAATCATATGGTTTTAGACAAAGCAATCATTTTAGCAACTTTTCATCATTCTTTCCAAATAATGAAGACTTAAGTGGACATCTTTGAAATACGGTTGTCAGTATTTCTGACACTCTTTTTTTGTGAATGGCAGTCAGCCCCCACTAATTACTGTCTGGGAATGACGTCCACCTTCCGGTGGTACTATTTAAAACATTTTAATTGTTAAATCAGTTTGAGTTATATGCAATGTGGTTCAAAGGTAATCAGTGTTCCCAGTAAGCTGCATGCAAACACACACACACACACACACACATCACACTAATTAGCCATAAGGAAGGAATCTCCATCTCTTTTGTTCATTGCTGTATACCCAGAATGCAGAACAGTGCTTATAACATTACATGAACCCCATACATATTTGTGGAGAGAATTGTGCTGTACAAAACTCAAGGGTCAGCTTTATTTGCGTATTAGACTGCATGTTCCACAGAGCAACACTGAAAAACATGAGATTCTGTTTCCTTACCTTTATCTTCCATCTTCTGTACTTCCAAGTTCCTGTCAAACCTACTCTGCTCCTTTTCATCATTTAATAATGTCAAAAATCACATTAATATTTATAACTTTTATACAGTGTTTACAACGTCCAGGAACTGAGCCGTGCACTTGTCATTTTCACTTAATTCCTACAACGCTTTTATAAAACAGGTGATGTTATAACTCTCAATAAATGAGACAAATTGAATTACAGAGAGATTGAGTGCCCTGAACTATTAATACACTCAAAATGAATGCAGGAGCTGAGACAAGATCACAAATACCTCAAACTAGAATCCCTGCCCTCATCAACTTCTTGTATCACTTTCCAATGATCTACTCGCTAAGCCCTTCTCCCTACCACCATGTCAGAGGACAGGTTACAGTTCTCTCTTTTTTCAATTTATTTATTTTATTTGGAGACTAATTACTTTACAATATTGTACTGGTTTCACCATACATTGACATGAATCTGCCATGGGTGTACTTGTGTTCCCCATCCTGAACCCCCCTCCTACCTCCCTCCCCATCCCATCCCTCTGGGCCATCCCAGTGCATCGAACCTGGACTGGTGATTCATTTCACATATGATAACATACATGTTTCAATGCCATTCTCCGAAATCATCCCACCCTCGCCCTCTCCCACAGAGTCCAAAAGACTGTTCTATACATCTGCGTCTCTTTTGCTGTCTCACATACAGGGTTATCATTACTATCTTTCTAAATTTCATATATATGCATTAGTATACTGTATTGGTGTTTTTCTTTCTGGCTTACTTCACTCTGTATAATAGGCTCCAGTTTCATCCACCTTATTAGAACTGATTCAAAAGTATTCTTTTTAATGGCTGAGTAATATTCCATTGTGTATATGTACCACAGCTTTCTTATCCATTCATCAGTTGATGGGCATCTAGGTTGTTTCCATGTCTTAGCTATTGTAAACAATGCAGCGATGAACATTGGGGTACACGTGGCTCTTTCAATTCTGGTTTCCTCGGTGTATATGCCCAGCAGTGGGATTGCCGGGTCATATGGCAGGTCTATTTGCAGCTTTTTAAGGAACCTCCACACTGTTTTCCATAGTGGCTGCACTAGTTTGCATTCCCACCAACAGTGTAAGAGGGTTCCCTTTTCTCCACATCCTCTCCAGCATTTATTGCTTGTAGACTTTTGGATGGCAGCCATTCTGACTGGTGTAAAGTGGTACCTCATTGTAGTTTTGATTTGCATTTCTCTGATAATGAGTGATGTTGAGCATCTTTTCATGTGTTTGCTAGCCATCTGTATGTATTCTTTAGAGAAATGTCTGTTTAGTTCTTTGGCCCACTTTCTGATTGAGTCATTTATTTTTCTGAAATTGAGCTGCAAGAGTTGCTTGTGTATTTTTTAGATTAATTCTTTGTCCATTGCTTCGTTTGCTATTATTTTCTCCCAGTCTGAAGGCTGTCTTTTCACCTTGCTTATAGTTTCCTTTGTTGTGCAGAAGCTTTTAATTTTATAGGTCCCATTTTTTTATTTTTTATTTTATTTCCAGTATTCTGGGAGGTGGGTCATAGAGGATCCTGCTTTGGTTTATGTCAGAGAGTGTTTTGCCTATGTTTTCCTCTAGGAGTTTTATAGTTTCTGGTCTTATGTTTAGATCTTTAATCCATTTTGAGTTTATTTTTGTGTATGGTGTTAGAAAGTGTCCTAGTTTCATTCTTTTACAAGTGGTTGACCAGTTTTCCCAGCACCACTTTTTAAAGAGATTGTTTTTTCTCCATTGTATATTCTTGCCTCCTTTGTCAAAGATAAGGTGTCCATAGTTGTGTGGATTTATCTCTGGGCTTTCTATTTTGCTCCATTGATCTATATTTCTGTCTTTGTGCCAGTACCATACTGTGTTGATGACTGTGGCTTTGTAGTATAGCCTAAAGTCAGGCAGGTTGATTCCTCCAGTTCCAGTCTTCTTTCTCAAGATTGCTTTGGCTATTCAAGGTTTTTGTATTTCCATACAAACTGTGATATTATTTGTTCTAGTTCTCTGAAAAAGACCATTGGTAGCATGATCGGGAATGCATAAAGTCTATAGAGTGCTTTGGGTAGTATACTCATTTTGATTATATTGATTCTTCCGATCCATGAACACGGTATAGTTCTCCGTCTATTTGTGTCCTCTTTGATTTCTTTCACCAGTGTTTGATAGTTTTCTATATATAGGTCACTTCTTTTCTTATGTCTGAAAATCCCCACTTCCTTTCTCAGGTTTCCTCCCCAACCCACCAGTGCCAATGCCAGAATCCATCCTCTTTGTCTCAGGCGAAGTGAGGATGCTCTCAGACAGGTAGGATGACTGACTAATCAACTCATTACCCACTGATGTAAATAAGTTCCCATCAACGATGAATTGCCTAAGCAGCATTTCCATTTTCAACATTTAACCTCTGCTGATTAATGATAATAATAAATGGTTTTATCTATTCATTAAGGAACTTGAGCATCAGCAAGAATTTGAGAAAAATATCTTCCAGTGTAGATATAATGTAATTCATCTGAGGCATGCATGTGTGCTTAGCTATGTCTGACTCTTTTCAAGCTCATGGACTGTAGTCCACCAGGCTCTTCTGGATAGAGTCCACCATGGGATTCTCCAAGCAAGAATACTGGAGTGGGTTGCCATTTCCTTCTCCAGGGGATCTTCCCAACCAGGGATCAAACCCAGGTCTTCTGCATTGCAGGCAGATTCTTTGCAGTCTGAGCCACCAGGGAAGCCCAATTCATTTGATATTGCTCATTGTAAAGATTACTTACCTATTGGTCAAGCATTGTGTTAAGCAAGGGGGGTACAAAGTTGAGTAAAGCAGAGCCCCGTCCTCTCAGAACTAAAGGAAGAGAGAAAACGAAAGAAAGGAAGGCACAATAATGGCATTGATGGATTTAAATAAAGTATGATGGTGGCCCCAAGGAGAGAAGATTAATTCTGTCTGAAATGTTAGATGCATTTTGACAATAAAGGTAATTTTTATGCCAGGTCTTTAAAAATAATAATATTAGAGAGATAAAGATATAGGGGTCCTTAGATTTCAAAGAGGAACAATGTGAGCAACAATAAAGAAATGGGTAATTGCATGGATAGACCTAGCACGCACTGTGCTATGTGAAATAAGTCAGAGAAAGACAAATACTGCATGATTGCACTTATGTGTGGAATCTAAAAAACAAAACACATGAACTAACATAATTCAACAGAAACAGAGTTATAGATGCTGAGAACAAATAGGTGGTTGCCAGAGGGGAAATGGGTGGGGTATGAATGAAACAGGTAAAGAGAGATTAAGAGGTATGAACTTCCAATTATAAAATAAATGAGTCATGGGGATGAAATGTACAACATGATGAATTTGATCAATTATATTATAATACCTGTGTATGGTGACACATGGTAATTAGACTTTTCATCATGATGATTCTAAGTGTAAAGAAATATCCAATCACCATGTTGTGCAACAGAACACAGTATTGTAGGTCAATTATATTTAAATTATTAAAAATGTATTATACGTAGACACTGAGAGTAAATGCATCAGATACTCATGGTCATTTCCTCTGAAGGGTGGGGGTTATGGGTGATTGTTATTTTTTACTTTATCCTTTTATGTATTTCTAGTTGTCTAAAATGAACATGTATCACTTATAAAATTAGAAAGAAACAATTAAAAATGAAAAATAAATAAATCCTAACCTTATAATAAATTAAGAACTTGGAACTATATGCTATATCAGAAGTTAATAAAAAATAAAAATCTAATAAAGTGTACCAGTTTAAAAGTGGAGAACAGTGTATAACAGTATATAACAGTTTCAGTTCTGTGTCTTCACAAGTTCTGGATAGTGCCAACTTTTAAAAAAAAACAATTCCAATAGGCATATAGAAGCAATGTATTTTTACTATTAAATTTACACGTTTTTAATGACTAATGTAGAGTATCTTCTTCACTGCTTGTTTTCCATTTGCATTTCTTCATTGGTAAAACGTGAATTTTTTGACATTTTAAAAAATTTAGTTGTTTTCTTATTGTTGAGTTTTTAGTTATTTATATATTTTGAATACAAGTACTTTATCGACATGGATAATTACATGTGTGTTTAAAAACTGACACTCTATTTTAATTAGAATATGGGGTAGTGATGGAAGGTAGGAGTCTTCCTTGAAGCAGGAACAAAGGCTATAGAAACCAACAGGATGACTTGGTCCCTAGTCCTGTATGAAGAACAGTCCTCCAAGTCTACAAATCGTTGTCAAGAGACACTCATAGCCCACTTCATAAATCACCAGTGTGAGGACATAGAACTTTCACAATAGAATGTACTATGTACAATATAGAATGCAAAGGACATTAGAAGTTTGAATTTTTACAATAAAACAGAGGAGTTTTAGAGTGATTTGTTTAAAATTAAAGAACAGATTATAGAAAGAAATTTGTTTCATTAAAAGTTAAGGATGATGAATCACACTGCATTTTAATGAGGAGAATTTTGTAAAACAGGCAACTTCAGGTATGTTTTGAAAAACTGATTATAAAATAGATATGACCTTTATCATTTCTTTCAGTGTTCATGGAAAGGTTGCCTACATTATATTTACACACGTAATTGCTCCAAAAAGAAGCAACCCAAGAAGGGGAGGCTGTAGCTTATAGAAATGCATTCTCTAAATATATATATAAAATGCATCAATAATTGAACTAGTACTATTTTTCCTTTCCTTAAGTGTCCTCAACATTTGTCTAAAATGATTGAGGCAGTACCAATGGGGAGGCAAGCAGATAATACATTCCTATAAGTGAGTCTTGTTTATTCCTGATAAATTTTAAATACTGTAAAAACAATCAGAGTTGGTTTGGCTGCTTTCTTAGGGTACGGATTAATTTTAAAAAGAAATCCTAAAGTTCTCTATTTAGTGATGATGAGAATAGCAAAATGTTTAAAGAACTAGAGGAATTCTTTGGTAGCTTGTAATACAGATGGTACTCTTAATCTGTTGTTCTGTGTCCCACGTACTCCCCACAAGCCCTCTCCTCTCCTAGTAATCCTAACTCCCTCATAACACAGCCATGTTTCCCCAGCCATAAATTCAGGAGTCATCTCTTACTTCTCTCTGTACTTTGTCTCCTATATTCTTGCCATTAACAAATCTTGCTGCTTCTACTTAACACAATATATCACAAAACGGCTACCTTTCTCACTGCCACCACCTAAGCCCACCATAATCCATTCCCTACTAGACTACTTCAAACCCTCCTGGCGTCTCTATGCTTTCATTAGGAACCATTCTTCATGGATGAGCCAAAACAATCAACATTAAAGGCTGGATCTCCATCTATAGTATTTAATATATTTAAAAATACATGAAGAAAAAAATGAAATTATGAGCCATGCCGTGTAGGGTCACCCAAGACAGATGGGTCATGGAGGAGAGTTTTGACAAAACGTGGTCAACTGGAGAAGGGAATAGCAAACCACTTCAGTATTCCTGCCTTGAGAACCCCATGAACAGTATGAAAAGGCAAAAAGATAGGGCACTGAAAGATGAACTCCCCAGGTCCATAGGTGCCCAGTATGCTACTGGAGTCAGTGGAGAAATAACTCCAGAGAGATTGAAGAGATGGAGCCAAAGCAAAAAGAACATCCAGTTGTGGATGTGACTGATGATGGAAGCAAGGCCCAATGCTATAAAGAGCAATATTGCATAGGAATCTAGAATGTTAGGTCCATGAATCAAGGCAAATTGGAAGTGGTCAAACAGGAGATGGCAAGAGTGAACATCAACATTTTAGGAATCAGTGAACTAAAATGGACTGGAATGGGTGAATTTAACTCAGATGACCATTCTATCTACTACTGAGGGCAAGAATCCCTTAGAAGAAATGGAGTAGCCATCATAGTCAACGAAAGAGTCTGAAATGCAGTACTTGGATGCAATCTCAAAAAGAACAGAATAATCTCTGTTCATTTCCGAGGCAAACCATTCAATATCACAGTAATCCAAGTCTATGCACCAACCAGTGATGCTGAAGAAGCTGAAGTTGAACGGTTCTATGAAGACCTACAAGACCTTATAGAACTAACACACAAAAAAGATGTCCTTTTCATTATAGGGGACTGGAATGCAAAACTAGAAAGTCAAGAAATACCTGGAGTAACAGACAAATTTGGCCTTGGAGTATAGAATGAAGCAGGGCAAAGGCTAATAGAGTTTTGTCATGAGAATGCACTGGTCATAGCAAACACCACTTCCAGCAACATAAGAGAAGACTCTACTAGTTGGTCAATACCAAAATTAGACTGATTATATTCTTTGCAGCCAAAGATGGAGAAGCTCTATACAGTCAGCAAAAACAAGACGGGAGCTGACTGTGGCTCAGATCATGAACTCTTTCTTGACAGATTCAGACTTAAATTGAAGAAATTAGGGGAAACCACTAGATCATTCATGTATGACCTAAATCAAATCCCTTGTGATTATACAGTGGAAGTGACAAATAGATTCAAGGGATTAGATCTGATAGAGAGTGCCTGAAGAACTATAGATGGAGGTTTGTGACACTGTACAGGAGGCAGTGATCAAGACCACTGCCAAGAAAAAGAAATGCAAAAAAGCAACATGGTTGTCTGGGGAGGCCTTACAAATAGCTGTGAAAAGAAGAGAAGCCAAAAGCAAAGGAGAAAAGGAAAGATATATCCATTTGAATGCAGAGTTCCAAAGAATATCAAAGAGAGATAAGAAAGCTTTCCTCTGTGATCAATGCAAAGAAATAGAGGAAAACAATAGAATGGGAAAGACTAGAGATCTCTTCAAGAAAATTAGAGACGCCAAGGGAATATTTCATGCAAAGATGGGTACAATAAAGGACAGCAATGGTATGGCCCTAACAGAAGCAGAAGATATTAAGAAGAGGTGGAAAGAATACACAGAAGAACTGTACAAAAAAATATTTTCACGACACAGATAACCATGATGGTGTGATCACCAACTTAGAGCCAGACATCCTGGAATGTGAAGTCAAGTGGGCCTTAGGAAGCATCACTGCAAACAAAGCTAGTGGAGGTGATGGAATTCTAGTTGAGCTATTTCAAATCCTAAAAGATGATGCTGTGAAAGTGCTACACTCAATATGCCAGCAAATTTGGAAAACTCAAGCAGTGGCCACAGGACTGGAAAATGTCCGTTTTCATTCCAATCCCAAAGAAAGGCAATGCCAAAGAATGCTCAAACTACCGCACAGTTATACTCATCTCACACATTAGTAAAGTAATGCTCAAAATGCTCCAAGCCAGGCTTCAACAGTACGTGAACCATGAACTTTCAAATGTTCAAGCTGGATTTAGAAAAGGCAGAGGAAACAGAGATCAAATTGCCAACATCTGTTGGATCATCGAAAAAGCAAGAGAGTTCCAGAAAACCATCTATTTCTGCTTTATTGGTTATGCCAATGCCTTTGACTGCGTGGATCACAACAGACTGTGGAAAACACTTCAAGAGATGGGAATACCAGACCACCTGACCTGCCTCCTGAGAAATCTTTATACAGGAAGCAACAGTTAGAACTGGACATAGAACAAAAGACGGTTCCCAACAGGCAAAGGAGTACGTCAAGGCTGTATATTGTCACCGTGCTTATTTAACTTATATGCAGAGTACATCATGAGAAATGCTGGGCTGCATAAAGCGCAAGCTGGAATCAAGACTGCCGGGAGAAATATCAATAACCTCAGATATGCAGATGACACCACCTTTAAGGCAGAAAGTGAACAACTAAAGAGCCTCTTGAAAGTGAAAGAGGAGGGTGAAAAAGTTGGCTTAAAACTCAACATTCAGAAAACTAAGATCATGGCATGTGGTCCCATCACTTCACGGGAAATAGATGGGAAATAGTGGAAACAGTGGCAGACTTTATCTTTCTGGGCTCCAAAATCACTGCAGATGGTACCTGCACCCATGAAATTAAAAAGATGCTTACTCCTTGGAAGGAAACTTATGACCAACCTAGACAGCATATTTGGTTTGGTAGCCTTTTCTCATGTTCCCTTACCTGCTGAATATATCTCTGCCTTTTCGTCTTGGTTAGATTGCTGTGTTTGGGTGGCCTTTCTGTATGCTGGAAGTCTGTGGTTCCTCTTTATTGTGGAGGTTCCTCCTAGTTGGTTGGACGAGTGGCTTGTCAAGGTTTCCTGATGAGGGAAGCCTACGTTGGTGTTCTGGTGGGTGGAGCTGGATCTCTTCTCTCTGTATTTTTGTGCTCAGGGTTATGTTCCTGCTTTGTTGGAGAATTAGCTGGGTATGTCTTGCTCTTAAACTTGTTGGCTCTTGGGTGGAGCTTGGTTTCAGTGTAGGTATGGAGGCTTTTGGATGAGATTTTGTCAATTAATGGTCCCTGGAGTCAGGAGTTTTCTGGTGTTCTCAAGTTTTGGATTTAGGCCTCCTGCCTCTGGCTTTCAGTCTTATTCTTATAGTAGCCTCAAGACTTCTCCATCCACTTAACACTGATGATAAAACATCTAGGTTAATGGTGAAAAGATTCTCCACAGTGAGGGACACCCAAAGAGGTTCACAGAGTTACATGGAGAGAAAAAAAGGGAGGAGGGAGATAGAGGTGACCAGGGGGAGAAAAAGGAGAGTCAAAAGGGGAGAGAGCAATCAAGCCAGTAATCACATTCCTAAGTAAAAATGGGTATTGAAGATTGGATTCTAAAAGATACAGACTTGATAACAAATACCAAAAAGCAAAGGTTAAAAATCTGGAGTAGAGGTTAGACTCTCAAAGATACAATATTAAAGAAACAAAACAAAATCGCAAAAGTTATATATTAAAAAATGAAATTTGCTTTAAAAATAGGGTATTTTTTTCAAAATAATAGTAGGTTTTAAAAATGAAAATTAAAGGAGTAATAAAGAACTTAAAAATTAAAAAATGATCATTGTAAAATAGATCTAGGAATTCCTCTGGAGCTATTGAAGGCAGTGTGTCGTCAGTTCAGTTTCAGATAGTTCCCAGGGTCTGTAGGTCCCTTGCAATGTAGCCAGTGCTAACCACAGGGTTTTAATCTGTTACACCTGTCAGTTCCAAAGCAGTTCCTGCTTCTTTGTTTATCTTGGCTTCCTCTGTTTGCAAGTCTCTACAGTATCTAACTTCCGCCCTGACACAAGGGGGCGAAGGTGGTCATTTATTTAGGCTCACTTGTTCAGCCGTGCTGCGGGGAGGGATGAACACTGCAAACCAATATCCCTGGCGTGTGTGGAGAGTGCTCGCAGTGTCTGGGCCACGCTGGGTTTGCCCCGCTCACGGCGTGTGTGCCTTCTTGGTCTACACTGCTCAGGCTCCAGGTTGCTCTGCCCGGGAACTAAGGCAGGCCCTGGATTGCGTGCACTTCCCAGATCTACGCCGCTCAGGTTCAGGTTCCCGGGTGCTCCACAAAGGCACAGACTCGGTTGGGCCTGCGTTCTGTGCCCTTCCCAGGTCCGAGCAGCTCAGGCAACCAGGTGCTTGGTGCGCACACTCACCCCAGGTACAGCGTGTCTCATCACCTCCCCGGTGTCAGCCACTCGGTTTCCTGGGTGCGCAGTGGGAGCACTATCTCAGGTGTGCTGTGTGTCTCTTCTGGGCAGCTGATCTCTGGCTGCGACCCTCCCAGCGGATGTCAACCGTCCAGGACCCTAGGAAGACCTGGCTAGCAACTGGAAGCCTGCTCGCAGTTTAGTAGGGGATGCCCCTCTGGGGCCGAGTTTGCCCCTTTCCGGCTCTGGCTGCCGCCCACCTGCCTCCCTACCTCTGGCGGGAGATGGGCCGGTCCACAGCCAGCTAACTCTCCTCTAGTATTCGCTTTTCGCGGGAAAGTTCTCTCTCTTTCCTCTTTTTTTTTTCCTCTCTGGCTATGCCAAGGTTTGGGTTGCTATCTCATGTTAGCTCCCTCGGGTTGCCCTCAGGACATTCAGGCCTGGTCCTTACCCCAAGCAATGCAGCCCGTGCCTCCCGCTTGCTATTGGCGGACCACAGCGTCTGGGCTACTTCTCTGCTGGCAGTTGCCATCAGGCGTGTAATCTGTGGGTTTTATTTATTTTTTCCTCCCGGTTATGGTGCCCTCTGAGATTCCAAAACTCCCTACACAGCCATTCGGTGAGAGGGTTTCCTGGTGTTTGGAAACTTCTCCTCTTTTAAGACTCCCTCCCCAGGATGGGTATCTGTCCCTAACTCTTTTGTCTCTCTTTTTATCTTTTATATTTTGTCCTACCTCCTTTTGAAGACAATGGGCTGCCTTTCTGGGTGCCTGGTGACCTCCGCCAGCATTCAGAAGTTGTTTTGTGATATTTGCTCAGCATTCAAATGTTCTTTTGATAAATTTGTGGGGGAGAAAGTGGTCTCCCGGTCCTATTCCTCCACCATCTTAGGACTGCCCCTTAGCATAATAAAAAGCAGAGATATTATTTTACCAACAAAGGTCCGTCTCGTCAAGGCTATGGTTTTTCCAGTAGCCATGTATGGATGGGAGAGTTGGACAATAAAGAAAGCTGAGCGCTGAAGAATTGATGCTTTTGAACTGTGGTGTTGGAGAAGACTCTTGAGAGTCCCTTGGACTACAAGACGATCAAACCAGTCCATCCTAAAGGAAATCAGTCCTGGGTGTTCATTGGAAGGACATATGCTGAAGCTGAAACTCCAATACTTTCACCACCTGATTCGAAGAACTGACTCATTGGAAAAGACCCTGATGCTGGGAAAGATTTAAGGGGGGAGAAGGGGATGACAGAGGATGAGATGGTTGGATGGCATCTCTGACTCAATGGACATGAGTTTGAGTAAACTTCAGAAGTTGATGATGGACAGGGAGGCCTGGCATGCTGCAGTCCATGGGGTCGCAAAGAGTCTGATACGACTGATCGACTGAACCGAACTGAAGAATAAAATAGAGCTACATCAACATAGCCACTGATTGAATTAGGAAATAAAACTTTCCCAATGCATTTAAGTCCCCTTATATATCTCTTCCGAATCAACTTTCCCATTCATGAACCTAGAACATTCTTGTATTTGATTTACCAATGTACCACTTTTGGGGGGATCTGTTACATGTATCTCTAAGCAATCTATACTATCAGTATCTCTGCAAATTTTAAAGTTTGATAAAATATTTCATTTATCCATTCTCCTGTGACATTCTCTTCCTTAGAAATTAGCAATACTAAAAAGGGCTCTCCTTCACTCACAGAGGGAAGACAGGTGATGAAGTCCTGTCCCATGATGTCTCATAGAATCAGAGATAGCTCTAATGTGACCTTGGTGTTTTCTCATGAGTACAGACAGTGCAAAAACGGGGTTAACCTCATAATACTTAAAACAGTTTGAACCTGAGCTTACACATGAAGTTTTCCAAGACAGTGAATTAAAAACTGAAAATTACCACATTAAAAATAATTCATTCTACTTAAGGAAAAATAATTTGTTTTATTGTATAAATGACAATTTCAACAAGAGTATAAATTAGGTACAATTATATAAACTGGAAGATAGGGTGTGTACGTGCTCAGTTGTATCCCACTCTTTGGGACCCCATGGACAAAAGCCCACCAAGCTCCTCTGTCCATAGAATTTTCAAGCAAGAATACTGGAGCAGGTTGCCATTTCCTACTCCAGGAACTTCCTGACCCAGGAATTGAACCTGCATCTCCTGAGTCTCCTGCATTGGCATTGGCAGGCAGGTTCTTTACCACTGAGCCATCTAGGAAGTCCTGGAAGATAGGGTACTTACATTCAAACATCATTCTAGTAATGGGCAGTTTAAATACATTTGATAAAATGAATGAGAGTGCCACATTTCTGCATCATAAAAAAGCAAAGACAGGAATTATTCCTGCCCACTCAGTAACTCACACAGATTTGCATAACAATTTCCAGAAACTGATCTCAGAAGCAGAGCATCGTTTCATTATCAAAGGGAACAAACTGTGAAATATTACAGACTGTGCTTCATATGATATTGTCTGAAGCAATCTGTATAAGAAATAACATCAAGATTCATAATTGCACAAATCTGAAAGATCTTACATTCTCCCTGACAAATTACACTGCTGTTGTAACTCACAAAGAAGTATTTATAGTATTTTATGAACTGTTTACTCTCTTGGATTGCAAATTGTTTAGCTAACTTATACAAACTTTTTGGCTGCAAATCTTCAATGTCATAGGCCTGGGTCAGGTTATACTCCAGCTTCCAATTGGATTCTCCCTTTAGATTAGCATCTGTCAGGTTCAAGTAATACTGCAGCATATCCTATAGTTAAAAAATAGTTTAAAAGAGTAATAAAGCCTGGTTCATATTTTGGCATATAACGTACTGCATAGCAAGTACAGTTCTTGTTAGGATTTATGTGACCTTCTTAATTTTAAAGTGTAGTCATTTTAAAAACTGAGAATCGCCTTAAGGAAAAAGAGCCCCAATAGAAAAATCTATATTGTTTTGTTCATGTAAAATATAATGAAAGAACATAATATAAAATAACCCAACTATACAGAGAGAGATACAGAATAAAAAGCCTTCAGTTCACACACCTCAGAAGTAACCACTACTAACAACTGTCTATAAATTAGTTATATGCAGCAGGTGGCTTATACAAGCTCACAAATGCTGACTGTCAAATTTTCAGGAAACTTGCGAATTAGTTTATATCATTATGGCAGCTTGAAATTGGCCATTTGGGGAGTATTTATGCCATGGAAATTGGCAAACAAACACTACAAAACAAAGCACCTTCAAACCCCCTCCTCAGCAGTGAGCCAGCTATTAAATGTTTACCAGCACTCCAGTGTATGTGTGCTGTTCCAGACTGTATGTACAAAAGAAATATAGGTATTTAATTTCTTTTTACTATCTTTTTCATTTTTTCATAAAATGAAATCAAACTATTTTGCACTTTACAAAATGATATAGTATTATAGCAAGTACATCCTTCTATGTCAATGTACACACATGAGTTTCAGATATAGAAATAGGCAACTAATAGTGGTAAAAAATTTCTTTTGGACTATTCTTATCAGTCAATTATTGTGTTATCTTTCTTAATTTAATGCTTATGGATTAAAACCAGATTTCTCCTGCACTATTGTGTTTTGTAAAAACATGCTCCAGGGCATAACAGAACTATTGCTTACTAAATTTACCTAGGAGAAAAATACAGTTAGATCAGTAGAGACTTTAACCGAGAAATTCTTTTCAAATTACGTATTTGTTGAAAGAGACAGTATTCATAAGCTAAAGGCCTAGCCTTTTGAAGACGAACTGATATAAAGCTGACATTCAAAACACAAAAACGAAGACATCTTGAGATTTCAATATTAAGCACAACTTATAGTAGCTGTGTTGAAAACATTCAACTAAACTGATGAAAACTACATAGACATGCAAAGATATGAAGTCATTTCTAAAAGTTACACCAACTTACCAACAATTTATAATCACGGGGATCATACTGAAATAGTCTGACACCAGGATTGTTGGTCAGTCTCTCTAAAACACTTTTCACTGGAGTAATAGCAGGAGCCACGAACAAAGAATTTACTGGATTTCCTGGACAAAACATATGTACACAAATCTATGTATTTTTAACAATTGAGCTTAATAATATTAAAAATACAAAAAGTTTCAGATTAAGAAGTTAACAGTCATAAGAGTCAAATAATGAGCGATGCTTGATGTATCCTGATTTGAAACAACAGTAAAGAGACACTTTTGAGAAAACAGGGAAAGTTTTATTATGAAGAGATGAAAGAATTATTGTTGGTTCTGTTAGTTAAGTTAATGGAATTCTGATTATGTTGTTATCCAAATAGTTTAGCAGTGTGTGAAGCATGTAGTATTGAAATACATTTAATGTTTGACATTTACTTTCAAATACCTCAAAAAAAAGAATCATTGGAAAAACAAATCTTGATAGATTTTTGAATATAAGTGATGATACACAGAGGTTCTCTCTGCATTTATATATATTTGAAATTTTTCATAATAAAAATATCCAACTTATTACAAGTACACACACATGAAAAATACACAGCTAGTTTTTTGTACTCCATCTATGACAATATTCCAATAATTACATAATAAGAATTTGATTAAAGTGTCACCATGTTTTATATCTATTGTAGAGCTAAATTTCTTTCTGAGTAAAAAAGCTATCAAAGGCTGAAAAATGGTCTTTTTTACCAAACCCAGTCTTCCTAGATGAAAAAGGCAAAACATTTCAAAAATGTTCTCCAATTACTGGAATATATATATGTATATATTGATTTTTATCCTGGCTGACTACTAAAAACTCAAAACTTTTATTTTGTTAACTCTCAGTTTTCTGCCCTCATACAAAAGTTATCTTTAAGAATAGATAATCATTGTCTTATTTAATGCAAGTGCTCCTTCTGTTTTTTTCTTTTAATGCTGAGTAGATGACCATGTTGGTAAGCACTTAAAAGTTGCGAGCTTAATATATTTTATTTTAAACCCACAGTAAATTGTGCTTTGCTCTTGAAATTCTAAGTAAAACTAGTCATAGCAAAAGAAACTTGAGGACTTCCCTCGTGGTCCAGCAGTTAAGAATCCATCCACCTGCAAACACAGGGGACATAGGTTTGATCTCTGGTCCAGGAAGATTCCACACGCTGTGAGACAACTAAGCCTGTGTGCCATAACTACTGAAGCCCACACACCCCAGGGCCTGTACTCCCCAACAAGAGGAGCCACAGCAACGAGAAGCATGCACACCACAGCCAGAGAATAGCCCCCACTATCCACAACCAGAGAAAACCCACACGCAGCAACAAAGACCCAGCGCAGGAAAAATAAATGAACGTTTTTAAAAAATATGGCAAAAACCACCACGATATTTTAATTTGCCTCCAATTAAAAATAAATGAATAAAAAAAAGGAAAGAAACTTGAGTCTCACAGGTAAAACAAAAACAGTATTTCTCTAAACTTTCAGATCCAAAGGAACATTTCAGTGAGCTGAAGGTTTCAGAGGACTATATATATATATATATGTATATATATATATATATACTCATTGAAGGTAACTGAGAAAAAGCTAGTGCTGGAAAGTAGATTTAATAAACTTTAAATTTACTGGATCAGTAAAAGTTAATATTCACTATTTTGTGTAGAAAAATAGATAAAAAATAGAACATTCTATTACCTTTTTTATCTGAAAGAACCATAATACTATCTCTGTGAGTATGTCCATAAAATTGTCCTGCAATGATGTCACTGTATTTTCTAAAAATGTCTATCAATTTCTCATTATGGTATTTTCTCATTGCTGGGATGCCCCTTGCAAAAGGCAGATACCCCACTGGAACATGAGCTATGATGTACACCTGGAGAGAGAAACACAAAAGGGACTGATGGGATTCTTTCTGCACATTTATCATAACAAAAAGACATTTAGATACCCAAGATTGAAAGTACATTAATTAAATTTTAGAAAACAAATATACCATCTCTCCTACTCATTTATCAAAAAAGGAGAAATTATGAAACTATTAATGGTCTTAAATTTATACTTGTCTATTTAAAAACTGCATGGTTTATGATATAATAGTCTTCCCAGGTGGTAAAGAACCTGCCTGCCAATGCAGGAGACATGAGAAAAGTGGGTTTGATCCCTGAGTTGGGAAGATCCCCTGGACATCATGATATTAGGTAACTGTGAGCATACTGCTGTCCATGGGGTCGCAAAGAGTCGGACATGACTGAGCGACTGAACTGAACTGAACTGTGACCCTGCTCAAAATTTTTTTTCAATACCTATAAAGCCTTAGAGCAAAAGGAAACAAAACTAGCATCAACAATAGAGCAAATCATAAACTGTTTCGTGCAAGAACATCTTTAAATTTTAATACTTTTATTAATACCTGACCCCTTGCAAGTCTAATAAACTCATAAGTGTAACCCTCTGTTAATCCCCAGTGATGTTGGTCTATGGCATCTACCTTCTCTTTATTTTGCTGAGACACGTTCAGTGTATTTTCTAGCCATTCAAATTGATTTGCTGGATCAGTCTGATTTAGGGTCATGGAATTTGGGCCATAGTATAAGTTTGTGTTGAGACTGATGATCCGAAGTTTTGGATTAGTTGAGACTTTCTGTGTATAAAAGCCACCTACAAAAACAAATTTTAAACACATTCTATTAATAAAATAATACACAGATACATAGGCACTGTGAAAGCAAAAATCTTAATCAAGGTCTGCAATCCATTTAAGAAGGTTATACTTATTTCTCATTACTTTGTTTGCACTTAAATAGGCTGTCATTGGATGAGAATCAGATTTAACAAACACTTAACGAAAACCTACTCTGTGCCAAGTCCAGTGCTGCCACTTCCACATACTGAGCTCACAACAGTTGTGTTTAACATTCTCACGAAAAGGTAACTAGGCAATGAGGTACTGATTTTTATAAAGGAATGATTAAGAAATCAACCACTTTTGTATGTTTGGGGAATTAAGATAAGAGATACTATGAAATCTAAAGAATGAGAATACACATGGATCTTGCCAGAGAACACTGAAGAAACAACAGCAGATAAATCAAAGCTGCTAGACTCTCAGGTGAGATGGGGCTTAAACGCATAGCCCCACTCATGCCTGAGAGCCCGCGGTGACAGAACCCTGCTGTCATGGCGCCTTCAGAGTCAGCCACTGGGGCCTTGGCCCACGCGCCTCCCATGCCACGCCTCGGCTTTCAAACATGGTAAGGCCTCTAGGAAAACTGGGCACAGAGACTCTTCAGAATTGGCACACCCAAGCAAACACTAAATATCTAAGTCTAAACAACATTAACTCAATAAGAACAGAGACAAAATAATGCTGAGTAAATCTTCCACTTACCTTTCCTTAAAGTGGTAACAGCTTCTTCAGTCAGCCATGGCTTCCAGAGATTTGCTACTGCATTGTACACTTTGCTGGTGACTACAGGCAGCTGATCCTGGCCACAAACAATATAATCCAACATTGAAATTCTGAAGATCCATGGATGAGTTAATTTAAACATGACTTGAGTGATTACCACTATAGGAGGCATCTGGAGATGCAGGAATACTAGATATACTTAATTTTTCAAGGAATTGATGGCTTTGTTGGGGAGATGGAGGACAAAACGCAACCAGTCATCTATTACTCAGCATTAAAAAAAAATTCATTTGAAGCAATTCTACTCAGATGGACGAAACTGGAGCCCATTATCCAGAGTGAAGTAAGCCAGAAGCAAAAACAACAATACAGTATATTAACACATATATATGGAATTTAGAAAGACAGTAACGAGAACCCAACATGGGAGACAACAAAAGGAACGCAGATGTATAGAATAGACTTGTGGACTTTGTGGATGAGGGTAAGGGTGGGATGATATGGGAGAAGGGCATTGAAGCATGTTAATTGTCATGTGTCTAATCAATCGCCAGCCCAGGATTGATGCTCGGGACTGGTGCAGCGAGATTTCCCGGGGGGGAGGGAGGAGGGAGGGGGGATCCGGAGGGGAAGCATATGTAAACCCATGGTGATATCATGACAATGTATGGCAAAAACAATAATAAAAAAAAAAAAGAAAAAAAAAGACAATGTGCTAGGAACTATCGCAAGGATCCTGTGAGTGGAGAAACAAGAATAATCAAGGCTGGCCTAGAGAGTCAGCAGGGAGAGTGAGAAGGGCATCTGAACTAGACCTTGAAGAATGATTTCATCAAGTTGACAAGAAGGGGAATCAAAGCAAAAACGATGGCCCAGACACCAACATGGTGCCGTATACAGGAAAAAAGCCCTTATTTTGGCACAACCGGAGTACAAAATGGATGTGGGAGTGTGCTCTTTAGACACTGAGACAAGTTTGCACCTGAAAACGTAAGTTCTGGTGTAGCATGCCGAGGAAGTGGAGAAAACATCATGATTTCAGAATTAAACAAAGTCCTCTGAAATGTTAACACTAGCATAAAGCATTTTAACTTCTTGAAAGAAGACTTATAACCACATGTTTTTTATTTGAGGTCTCTTTATGTCAACCCTGAATATTCATTGGAAAGACTGACGCTGAAGCTGAAGCTGTAATCTTTTGGCCACCTGATGCAAAGAGCTGACTCACTGGAAAAGACCCTGATGCTGGGAAAGATTGAAGCCAAAAGGAGAAGAGGGTGGCAGAGGATGAGATAAATAGCATCACCGACTCAACAGAATGAATTTGAGCTAACTCTGGGAGATAGTGAAGGACAGGGAAGCCAGGCATGCTGCAGTCCATGGGGTCGCAAAGAGTCAGACACAAGTTATAAACAACAACAATAACTCTCTATGTCAGCCTAAATCATATCATTTTTATTTTCTAAATATCACATGTGTAATATATTATACAGTATTTTAATCATCCTACTTTATCATATCATTATTAAAGAATCCTTATGATGATGTAAGCTCTAGACAAGAAAAATGAAGCTTCAAGAAAATAGATACTGAATAAAAACCCAGAAATAATTTGTGAAATTGAGTGATGATTTCTATTTTCTTTTCAAAAAATTATATTAAGAAAACTGAAGCCATTTTCTTCACTTTCTTCATTTCTCTCTATATATTGGTGACCTAGACCTATTTCTTAAAGGGGTTTCACTGACATCATTAATTAAAATGCTTTACCTTTTTAAAACTGACATTCAAGTCACATTATTTCCTAACACATATGCCTAATACAGGATTAAAATATAAGTATATTCAGGGCAAGTTATAAGTGAATGACTTCTTTCAACTGAAACTATTCAAAGTATATTTTCAGTTTGTGTCAGAGATTGGAGCGATCTGTCTGAAAGTGACACAGTGGCTTTGCCCAATCTAAATCCTAATCAAACATTGTAAGCCCCATCATCCATCAAAAAACTAACATTTTAGCCATTTGTTTACTTCAGGATGGATGCCACGATACTGGATATGTATCAAAATTATATAAACATTACCCTAGACTTTTCTCTGTACTTTAAACATGAAAAATATGAGCACCAGAGCTAAGGGATTTATTCAGGAAGAGCTTGTCAGTTCCAGAGTTAGGTCTAAATTCCAAGTCTTTCTATCATCACTCTTATACCCAATTATCTATTGCACAATGAGAAGTGGCGCCACCCACAGTTTGGTGGCACCAGCTTTGCCAGAGTAGGAATATATGAGGATGCTGGTCTGGGCTGCTTCCTTGATTGGCAAAGGGAAGAAATCCCTGGGCTGTTCATATGAATAGCTACTTCTCACATAATGGGTGGGAACTTGTGTCTGTATCTGTATGTTTTATGTAGCTATGTTTATATACATGTTTATGGGAGAAATAACACATCCAATTTATTTGTTACCAACATTCACCAGAATTTGATCTCAGATACGAGTAGCCTCTAGGTGAATTTGTTGTGGGGCTTTCATGTTAAAGTTGACATTCCTGAAACTGGGATGGAAGGAAAGATGGCAGAATAGTAGAAAGAAGATTTTCAGATATAAGAACACAAGCTAGAAAGAGGAAAAAATTAGCTGTTTAAGGTAGAAAGGCTGTCCAATTTATCCTAGTAAGTCAAGTGGGCCTTAGAAAGCATCACTACAAAGAAAGCTAGTGGAGGCGATGGAATTCCAGTTGAACTATTTCAAATCCTGAAAGATGATACTGTGAAAGTGCTACACTCAATATGCCAGCAAATTTGGAAAACTCAGCAGTGGCCACAGGACTGGAAAAGGTCAATTTTCATTCCAATCCCAAAGAAAGGCAATGCCAAAGAATGCTCGAACTACCGCATAACTGCACTCATCTCACATGCTAGTAAAGTGTAACTGTAAAGCAACAGTTAGTACTGGACATGGAACAAGAGGCTGGTTCCAAATAGGAAAAGGAGTACGTCAAGGCTGTATATTGTCACCCTGCTTATTTAACTTATATGCAGAGTACATCATGAGACACTCTGGGCTGGAGGAAGCACAAGCTGGAATCAAGATTTCTGGGAGAAATGTCAATAACCTCAGATATGCAGATGACACCACCCTTATGGCAGAAAGTGAAGAAGAACTAAAGAGCCTCTTGATGAACGTGAAAGAGGAGAGTGTAAAAGTTGGCTTAAAGCTCAACATTCAGAAAACTAAGATCATGGCATCTGGTCCCATCACTTCATGGCAAACAGATGGTGAAACAGTGGAAACAGTGTTAGACTTTATTTTTGTGGGCTCCAAAATCACTGCAGACGGTGATTACAGCCATGAAATTAAAAGACACTTACTCCTCGGAAGGAAAGTTATGACCAACCTAGATAGCATATTAAGAAGCAGAGACATTACTTTGTCAACAAAGGTTCATCTAGTCAAGGCTATGGTTTTTCCAGTGGTCATGAATGGATGTGAGAGCTGGACTGTGAAGAAAGCTGAGCACCAAAGAATTGACGCTTTTGAACTGTGGTGTTGGAGAAGGTTCTTGAGAGTCCCTTGGACTGCAAGGAGATCCAACCAGTCCATCCTAAAGGAGATCAGTCCTGGGTGTTCATTGGAAGGACTGATGTTGAAGCTGAAACTTCAATACTTTGGCCACCTGATGCGAAGAGTTGACTCATTGGAAAAGACCCTGATGCTGCGAAAGATTGAGGGCAGGAGCAGAAGGGGACGACAGAGGATGAGATGGTTGGATGGCATCATCGACTCGATCGACATGGGTTTGGGTGGACTCCAGGAGTTGGTGATGGACAGGGAGGCCTGGCATGCTGCAGTCCATGGGATCACTAAGAGTCAGACACGACTGAGTGACTGAACTGAACTGAACTGTACATGTAATAAGATATATTTTACACTTGGATAGTACCAATATCTTTGAATTATTATAAGATTTGGCTTCACAAAAACAATGCAGAGATAAAAGTAAAATGAAACCAGTCCTCAGAGGAGTTAGGAAACACATGTCCCGTGTCGCTGCTGCGTGTTACAAAACCACCACTCCACTCACTGGGGGAATTATAATGCGCCAGGTAGGAAACTATGCCCTTTCCACTGAGCATCACCAATTCTCTCCAAAACTTTGCAAGGTATTACTGCTCTTGTTTACAAATGATCAAGGATAATTACATGCATTAATCAAGTTGCTCAGCTATTAGAAGCAGGACAGGTTTTTAAATTCGAATGAATGTGACACTAAGCGCCACAGGTTGTTCATTACAGCAGTCTGTCTGTCACCTAAAGCTTATAAAAACAACATGTGTAACCTCTGATTCCTGGAGATTGTCCACCTCCAACACTCTGCTCTGTGTGGTCTCACACTTGAACAGTAACAAAAGCTGACCACTAGTTGAGAGGCTGACTGTCACCAAGACTCACATACCAGTCATCTCAAGCCTGGAGGCCAGACCCAGGAAGTCACTTAAACTTAAGCTCGTCCCAAAGTGCGACTTTCAAAGTCACAGTATTTAGATTAATTAACTAACATAATCAAGACCCTCATTAAGCAGTCTTTTGACATGAGATGGAAAAGATTCTAAACACAAAGCAAAATATAGACAAAGAAAGGCATGAAAGTAAACATCGTGTTCAGGAAATGCTGATACGTTAGCCTGGCAAGAGCAAAGGACCTGTGAAAGGATGTTTGTTTAACTGAACACAAAACACAGGATGTGGGCTCTGCCACCAAGTGACTGTGAGCACTTAAACAAGCAACTTAACTTTTCTGGGTCTCAGTGACCTCATTTTTAAACTGAAGAGTTGATCTAGACCAAGGGTCAGCAAACTTCTTCTATACGGGGTTAAAAACCTTTAGGCTTCGGGGTCATATAGTCAGTAGGGCAACTATTCTCGGCTGCTACAGTACACAAGCAACCAGGTAAAACAGAAAGAAGAGTCATGGCTGTGTTCCAATAAAACTTTTATTTACAGAATCAACTGTCAGGCCACATCTGGACCACAGGCCCTGGTTTGTCAAGCCCTGCAATAATCTCTGAGATCTCTCGAATCTGAACAAATGTAAGATTCTGCACTGCTACAGCAGATCCCTGTTACTAGAACTGCTATCTGACTATTATGCACAGGCTGTTTAATAAAATAGCCACTCTAATGGACGTGGAAGCATAGGTTGTTTCAGACATTAAAAATATTCTGAACATACTCTCTGCCTTGAAATATATTTTGAACATGGACTTCCCTTCTTGGTTCTTAGGATGATTCTCTATGCTTTTGTTTTTAATCACAATCCAGCTTAGATGATAGTATGAGTAGCTTAGTAGGGCTAATAGAAATTCTAAAACATGTAAACATTTGTTAACATTAACCTTTTTATGCTAGCCTGAACATGGAAATTAAAATGAACAAAATTATTCCAAAAAAAAGTGAGGAAGAATAAGAAGGAAATCACAAAATTAATAACACATGAACTAAGTAATCTGCTTCCAAAACCCCACTATGGACATAACTCCTTATGAACTATTAAGAGTCAGTTTTAAGTCCCCAAACTATGTGTCTAGCCTTCCTTGATGGTTAGTGTTAAGAGCACACTCTACCTCTACCTCCACGAGCCCCCCTCCCATGCTCTATTATCAATCAATTAGTTGCAAAACTTGACACTACTGATGGGAAAATTCCTTTAAGCATTTCCAGAAGTTGTGGTCAAATTTACCTGTGGCCAGTAGTCATGATTACCCAGTGCAGGGAAAACCTGGAGATTTGGAAAGAGACTCTGGATAGAGGTTGTGATATTAGCAATCACATTTATGACTTTGTCTGTTGAGAGTTCAGGCACTGGAACGTGAGGTGGGCTATCCCTGAAAAGAAGACAGAATCACAGAAAACAAAATCAGTTTCTATAAAAAGTCACTAGACTCCTGTGTAAAGCTCTGCTGTATTGTCATTGTCGAATGCTACCATAAATCAACAGATGATAAAGAGTTGATAAACTACTCTACCCTTACTTTTGTTCCACTGAGAAGCCTATAGAAAGGAAACTAGTGAAATACAAAAGATAAACTGAAAATATCAGCCTATTTCACTGCCTGACTGAAGATGTATAAGAGGCAAAAATGCTTAGTAATTAAAAGCACAGACTCTAGGGCCAAAAGTGCCAGGTTTGCCCTCTTATAGCTGTGAGCACTTGGGCAAGTTACTTAGATGCTCAGTGCCTTCATTTCCTTATCTGTAAAATGGGAAAAATAACAACAATATCTACTGTGAAGATTAAATGAGTTACAATGTATACGTTAAAATAAGGCCATGATCATTATTGAGGGTACAGGAAATATAGACCTCTTCACTCTGTCATGATGAACAGAATTAGTTACTTACACCACCAGAAGATGATGTTTGTAAAGTCGCTATCACAGGTTAATTACCATTGCTGACTTTCATTTTTTGATTATTTAATCAAGATTTATTATCACATTAATAAACATCTCAAGACAATGATACAGAAAGCTATTTATATACTCATCTCTTAATTAATATGAACATATTTCTAGAGGATATATTCTAAACAAATAAAACTGGGACTTTGAAAGAGTTTCTTATCCCTAATAATGCTGATTTATTTGAGCTAGTATTTTTTAGGCCCCAATAATTTTTAAAATGTAAATTAATTTTCTTATGAAATTCAATATCCTAATGAAGCTTAGGACACTGTAGATACATACTCAATAACTATATGATATTTATATAATCACTCACCCTGTCCATATCATAAAAGATACTTTTTGTCCTGAATTTTTAATAAAATCAAGTGCTGACAAAATGAGGCGATAAGGAGAATCACACATTACATCACCAAAAGGACCAGGATCTGAGGCTTTTGCACCTTTGGAGGAAGCGCACACTTTTGTGTGGTCACCTGTGATGTGGTAACTAGGATCTAAGTGGAAGTCCGTCACGTGCCAAAACTGTCCTGTTGATGAGAAAGCAAGTGGTGTTAAACCGACTGCTCTTTCGGAATTCCTGTAAAACTATCTACAGTAAGACGAAACAGGTGTTCCATCCTGAGTTAGAGGAAAGCCTTAGCAATTTAAATATCTATGTGCTGAGTAGCTCAGTAGCCCTGTCCGACTTTTTGTGAACCCAGGGGCTGTAGCCCTCCTGGCTCATCTGTCCAAGAGATTTCCCAGGAAAGAATACTGGAGTGAATTGACACTTCCTTCTCCAGAGGATCTTCCCCCCGCCCCCGAGGGATCGAACCCATGTCACTTGCATCTCCTACATTGGCAGGTGGATTCTTTACTACTAGCGCCACCTGGGAAGCCCAAATATCCATATGCCCTGAAATTAAATACAGTCTTTCCCTGTCAGAAATACTGACTCTAAAGACAGTGTGAAGATTTTAGGAGAATTTACTATTTGCACACAACAAAATTGATGAAATCAGTGACAACGTGACTACTTAACAATGGCTACATAACAAACATAAGTTCGCATAGTGATATACATGGAAACCCCTTTCTGGGAAGTCAGTAATAATCCCATATATTGTATCTCAATAGCATATCTTCTTCCTTATAGAATTTAATGTTTGAGAAATTATTTTCTTCTTGTAGAAAAATGGACATTAAAAATATGATGTGTTTTGTTAGGTTACACAGTGAAGAGATTGCGGATGTATGTATGTATGTTCGTCGCTCAGTCCTGTCTGACTCTTTGCCACCCCATGCACTGTAGCTAGCCAGGCTCCTCTGTCCATGGAATTCTCCAGGCAAGAATATGGAAAGAGGTAGCCATTGCCTTCTCTAGGGGATAACTTCCTAACCCAGGTATCTGCATCACAGGCAGATTCTTTACTGTCTGAGCCACCAGGGAAGAGATTGCAGAACTTGTAACTAATAAATCTTACTCCTAATTTCGTATAAAACCTTGCCTCTCAACATTAATGGAAAATGAGTCTTTAATCTAGCTTTCAGCCAAAAATAGCCATTGCTAGAGGTTCTCAAAAGCAATTTAATAGAGGAACATCTTCTAATACACACTGTCTAAAATGTTAATAATATTAAGGGAAGTGTTTGTTAAAGAAGATGCTTCCATTTGGGTTTTCAGGGAGAAGCCCAGGAACCATTTGATAGCAACCTCGCTTGAAATCATCTTGACAAAGGTTCTTTCGTTGGAGGAAACATTAGTACTAATTAGCATAGTAGCAGCTCTCAATAATTATTAAGTATTCACCATATGCTGGACATGTGGAAACAATTGAAATACACTATGTAATTTCATTCTCAAAACTATGTCTTAAGCAGGAATCCCTATTCCTATTGTAGAGTCGAGAAATTAATAATGGGTCAATTAGAAAATCTGCTCTAGTATATACAGCTTAAGAAACAGGAGAGCCAAAATCTGAACCCCCATTTTGAAAGGCCCTCATGTTTGCTTATAGTTGATTTACATATGTCTTCAATGATTTTGCTGCTTTCTTATATATGACCAAAAAATTATCTTAATATTAAGACTTTTTCACACTTTGAATTTTGAGCTCAATCTGATAATGACTAATTTACAGTAGGAAACACATCAGAAGTGACAGAGTAGCAATATACCACACCAGAAGCATGGGAAAAAATGAGCAGAATACAAAGTTTTATCTATACAAATAATAAAAAAGCTAAGTTTGCACCTGAACAAATACTTGAATAAAACCCAAAGCTGGATAATAAAGTAGAAAATTGAAAGTAGTTGATTTAAGGTGGAAAAGACATATTATATATATTTGGGATGTTGTTTCTGCACGACGTTGTTACAATAGCACATTTTAAGCCCACAGCTAAGTGGTAGACAAAAAAATCCTGAACAAAGTAGTCATCAAATAGTCTTCATGGTCAATTACTTGGTATTCAGTTCTCATTTGAAAACTTTTGCCATGAGTAATTTATTTTATTCCATAATGCAGAAAGTACTCCAACTTTTTGCCAGCTTAGACCTACTTTACCTAGTACATAAAGTGGATTGGCAGATAACTCAGAATAATCCTGGAGACAGCCCTTCCTTGGGGTATAAACACACACTGCATCTCAGTTTTATGTAAATATACATATTATTCAAAGAATGTCAAGGTGTGTAGTGAACTTACAAACAAAAAAGTATAGTGTTATGGTTAAGAATGGGGGCTCCACAGACTTCCCTGGCAGTCCAGTGGTTAAGACTATGCGCTCCCAAAGCAGGGGGCATGGGTTCAAGACCTGATTAGGGAACAAAAATCCCACATGCCCCGCCACGTAGCCAAAATGAATAAATAATTTTTAAAATAAAAATTAAAAAAGAATAGAGGCTCCAGAGTTAGACTGCCTGACTTCAAATCCAAGCTCTTCTTCCCAATCTAGGTGTATGGTCTCAGCCTGTTTCATCTGTAAAATGAAAATCATGTTATTGTCTACTGAATGAGGGTTAAGTGACTTAGTAGAAACAAGGGCCCAGCACTTGGTAAGCTCAGCATTAGTTATATTCTTACTCATTTGTAACGTCAAGTTTGCCTTTGACACTGAATTTCCTCATTTCCAGGTAATAGTGGAAGTGTATTGAGTACTTACTTTAATATTGTTTCTTTTGCTTTACATGTATTTACTGACCATTACTTTCATTTTACAGATAAGTCCAAATCACATATGTCATATGCAAGAACTAAGACAGTAATTCCGGAAATCTGATTCCAGAGTCCACATTGTTCTTAACCACACAGTGCCTCCCTGTGTAGTTCACATGCAAAAGTCCTTTCAGAAAAAAAAAAAAAAGTCCTCCTGTCTCACTTGCCTTACCAAAATAGATAACAACAGACATGCAGGAAATACTGTGTCAAGTAAGGGACATGAAATTACTAGTATATAAATTTTTCTAAAGAAAATTTTTGTAAAACAAAGCTGGAAACACATTAAAGACACTTGTCTGATGTAACCTATTACCTGGATTTATACATCCCCAGCATCTAGCATATGTCTGACCTATGGTAGGTCCCCAATAAACATTCTTTAATTAGGCACAAGAAGGTTCAGGATTTCCTCAAGATCAAATGGTGACTCAGTAATGAAAGCTGAAATGGAATCAGTCTCTCCAGACTTGCAGTCTAGAGCTCTTTCCACTATCATTGCACTGCTAGACAGATCAGTAAGCGGTAATTATTTAGATGCACTGAAGGGTGTCTTTAAATAGAAGCCAAGAATGGAGCCCTGACAGGTTCTTAACTGGAGATTTATCAATAATAAACATCTAGAGACCTCACCTCCCACCTCTAATGAAATTTATACAAAATACTATTTGTGTGTGTGTGTGTGTGTGTGTGTGTGTGTGTGTGTGTGTGTGTGCAAGTCTATAGACCTGGCATGTGGCAGAGCCCACACTTTAACCCAGATTCTCTAGTTCACAGTCCAACATGCATTTTGCTACTCAATTATCACATCTTGTTTTTCAAATAGGGGAATCTCATATGTGTCTCAGTGGTAAAGAATCTAACTGCAATGCAGGTGACACAGGTTCAATTCCTGGGTCAGGAAGATCCCTGGAGAAGGAAATAGCAACCTATTCCTGTATTCTTGCCTGAAAAATCCCCTGGAAAGAAAAGCCTGGCGGGCTACATACAGTCCATGAGGTCTCAAAGAGTTAAACACGACTTAGCAACTAAATCTTTAAAAAGATTCTCACAAATATATACTGGGTGTTTGAACCCTGGTTCCCCCTCTCTCTCCCTCTTCCCCAGGCGACAACTCTGAGTAGCTTCCTTAGAGAAACAGGGAGCTGTAGAGAGTCACCAGACCACAGAAGTCTGTCATGGAGGCCTTCAGCAATCAGACCCTTAAAACCAAAAGGTGAATTTGTCAAGGGCTGGCTTCCTGCAATCTAGGACATTTTATCTCAGAATCCTAAACCGCCACATAATTGAAGAAACCAGCATACATAAGTATTTGGGGACAACTTTTTGTTATGACTGACAGTTGGGAAACCAGACTGACAGTTCTAGTTTTCAAATGAGTCACGAGCAGCTGAGTCATGAGGACTTGGCTCTTGGACAAATAGAAGGCATGTGAGAAAGTAAAGTGATAAGATAGGCAGTCTCAGCAGTCAGCACTGCGCTGTTTCAGAGACAGCTATACCCAAACCACAAAACACAAAAATGACTCCACCTTGCTCATTTCCCCCTCCTCTAGATAACAGAGCCACCCCACCACCTGTGTGCGGAGTCTGTGTCCGACTCTTTGTGACCCTATGAACTGCAGCCCATTAGCTCATGGGATTCTCCAGGCAAGAATACTGGAGTGGGTTGCCATGCCCTCCTCCAGGGGATCTTCCCAACCCAAGGTTGAACTCATGTCTCCTACACTGGAAGGCCGATTTTTTACCACTGAGCCCCCTGGGAAGCCCAGATAACTGAGCAATTCTATTTGAAAATGAGTCAGGGAGGTGGGGATATCCTGACACTGAAGGCTCATATGGCATCACAACATCTCCAACGTTTATCTATTCAGGACCAGTGGTTCTCAAACTCCAGCATCTACCAGAATCAGCTGGAAGATCTGTTACACGGATAGTTGGGGTTTCAGATTTAGTAGGACTTGGGGATGGCTAAAAGCTTTCACTTTTAATCCTTTAGTGATGCTGGTGCTCTTGGTCCCAGACCTCACTTTGAGAATCACTTCCGTCCAAGTACTGGGGTAGGCGTTGGGAATGAATAAAATTGACTCTGCCTCAGAGAACCCATTGGAGAAGGAAATGGCAACCCACTCCAGTGTTCTTGCCTGGAGAATCCCAGGGACGGGGGAGCCTGGTGGGCTGCAGTCTATGGGGTCGCACAGAGTCGGACATGACTGAAGCGACTGAGCAGCATCAGTAGCAGAGAACCCGAGGGCGTCCAGGTAAAGAGAACCCGAGGGCGTCCAGGTAAAGTGAAATGAAGGCCCTGAGCGTTCTAACATAGCCTAACGAGTGGGGAGCGCGGTGCCTGCGACCGTGCTGTGGTTGGTGAAGTGGGACGAAAAGGCCACCAAACTTGGCGAGCAGGATGGAATAAACTCCAAGTTCCACTGAAATGTAACTGCTGAGCAACTGAAACCCGGCAGCTCCCTCGCCCCACAAGGGCAGATTCGGGACCCCTGGGAATGCGGAACATCCAGCCTCCAGCTTCTTTTTTCCCTCGAGACACCCAAAGTTTTTTTCCTTTTGCCCGGAAGCAAAACACATCTGGAGAGACAAAGTGAAAACAACTGCACCAGAGGAGCCCGCCCCGACTGTTACCGGCCGGTCCCGACCTCCCCGCCGAGCCGAGCGCGCACTCTGGCGCCCCCGTCACCTCGCCTCCCCGCGTCCCGCAGCCGGAGGCACAGCCCCGGGTCCGGGGCCCTCGGCGCGGGGGCCCCGCTGCCCCCACGCACTGTCCCCGGCTTCGCGCACGCGCTTCGGCCGCGGCTCCCGGGCAGCTCCAGGGACGGAAAGGGTACAGACGACTCACCCACCGCGGGACCAGCGCCAGCGGGAGCCAGCGGCAGTGGGAGGCCCCGGCGGCAGTGCCAGGCGGCCAGCAGGCAACAGACAAGCGCCCCCAGCCGCGCCATCGCGAGTTGCAGCCACGGGTCTGGGAGACTCTCGCTGTCCGGAGACTCCCCCGGACTGTGGGACCCGGGGAATCAGGGAGGAGGTAGACGACCTCTGCGGTTGTTAACGCCCAGCGGTCACGTGCTAGAGCTGATTCCTTCACGAGCAGGTTCTCTTGACCTTCAGCAGCTGTCCGGCGACAACCTGGTTTGCTGCTGTTTCTAAGTCGGCGACAGGTCCTGGAAGGAATGTGCATGAGGCAACCCCGCGCAGATCGGGTCCCCTCAGTGCCACTCGACCCTAAGTGCATGGGGCTCCTCCGCAGAAGTGATGCAGAGAACCTCCAAGTGTCCTGATTTGAACCCGGTCAGCAGAGATGTCGAATACAGTGGATCTGAGTGTGGTCCCTGGAACAGCAGCTTCAGCACCGTCTGGGAAGTCTAGTTAGAAGTGAAAATTTCCCAATTGGCTTGCCCCAAAGCTATTGAGTCACAAACGGGACCTGAAGCCTAGCCGTTTGTGTGTCCAGGTTCTCCACAAGATGCTAAAGTTGAGGTGGTTTGAGAACCACCATTCAAAAACACTACGCTTCCCAGGTAGCACTAGTGGTAGAGAACTCACCTGCCTATGCAGGAGATAAAAGAGAGGTCACTTCAATCCTTGGGTGGAAAAGATCCCTTGGAGGAAGGCATGGCAACTCACTCCAGTATTCTTGCCTGGAGAATCCCATGGACAGAGAAGCCTGGAAGGCTAGGGTCCATGGGGTCCCGAAATGCCAGACACAACTAAAGTGACTTAGCAAGCACACTAGGTTTCAGGTTTTTGTTTGTCTGGGGTTTTTTCTTTGCTTGCTTCGTTGTGTTTGCAGTTGAGTTAGAGCAATGTCTCAGAACTGTGTTCTATGCATTTCAGAGATAACACGGAAATTATATATAGAACTGGTGGATTTTATTCTTCAAGGACTTTTTGAAGATATTCAATCTGACAAAGGAGCCAAGATCCTCAAACTTCCTTGGGTTCTGTGTTCCTTCTGATATCACTTATGAAGATGCTGATCCCTTTAAGATAAAGGAGCATATAATTTAAATTTATAGGATGTGGAATTCCTTTGAAGAAGGAAAAAACCTTCCAGAATTACTAACCTCATAAAAAATGTCATCAAGTGTATTTGTTTCCCAACAGAGAAGTTCTTATTTTGTATGCTGTGTAATTTAATGGGAATGTGTCTCATGAAAAAGGCTTTGAAATGGGAATCAAGGTGCCTCCATTTTCTGTTTTGAGTCTTGCCAGGGAACTTCCCAGGTGGCGGAGCTGGTAAAGAATTTGCCTGCCAGTGCAGGAGACACAAGAGATGCAGGTTTGATCCCTGGCTAGGGAAGATCCCCTGGGAAAGGAAATGCAGCATACTCCAGCATTCTTGCCTGGGAAATCCCATGGACAGAGGAGCCTGGTGGGCTACAGTCCACAGGCTGGCAAAGAGCCAGATAGGACTGAGCTATTGAGCATACAGACATGTCATGCCAGGGCTGTTCAAGTTCTGCCATGGCTTTAGGATGATTCAAAAGCCTTTGGACAACCAAAATGCTTTCTAACTGTGGAAAAAATGGTCCTTGGAGAACAACCTTAAGGACAGTAAAAATAACTTGCATGTTTCTAGGACAAACATTTTGAAAGACATAAAAAGAATTTTTAAAATTCATAAAAATAGTAATTCTAACTTTTTTTTGCCAGTTTTCTTATGTGTGTGTGTGTATTTATGGGAAAAGAATTGAATTTTTATTTCACATCACATGCAAAGTTCTGAAAAAGATTGAGAGAGAAAATAAAACTTTAAAACATGAGAATATCTTTAACCTACAGGCTGAAAAAGAATTTCTTACATTAAAAGCACATCAAGTGGCTTCCCTGGTGGTCCAGAGGCTGGGACCTCACACTCCTAATGCAAGGTGCCCAAGTTCAAACCCTGGTCAGGGAACTATATCCCACATGCCGTCTTTTGCCGTTGTTCAATCAGTTTTACTGGAAGTAAATTGATTGTGAAATAATTCTTCAGTCAGTAAGCATGAAATATGGGCTACACATTTTGAAACTTAAGAAATGCTTTCAATTTTTAAAAGGTAATATATTGAGTTAATGGGTAGAAACACTATCTTCCCTTCAACTCTCTCTGCTCTCTTTTGTTTTCCTTTATACCTTATCTCAGAGGTGCACAAAGCTACAATGCCTTAACATCTCTGGGTGTACAGCTCACACCTTGCATGTATTTGTAGGTCCCCATGTTCTAAAAGTCCATCTAGTCAAAGCTATGGCTTTTCCAGTAGTCATGTATGGATGTGAGAGTTGGACTATAAAGAAAGCTGAACACAGAAGAATTGATGCTTTTGAACTGTGGTGTTGGAGAAGACTCTTGAGAGTTGCTTGAACAGCAAGCAGATCCAACCAGTCCATCCTAAAGGAGATCAGTCCAGGGTGTTCATTGGAAGGACTGATGTTGAAGCTGAAACTCCAATACTTTGGCCACCTGATGCGAAGAGCTGATTCATTTGAAAAGACCCCGACACTGGAAAGGATTGAAGGCAGGAGGAGAAGGGGACAACAGAGGATGAAATGGTTGGATGGTATCACTGACTCATGGACATGAGTCTGAGTAAACTCTGGGAGTTGGTGATGGACCGGGAGGCCTAGCGTGCTGCAGTCCATAGGGTTGCAAAGTCTGACGTGACTGAGCAACTGAACTGAACTGATGTTCTGATATAGGGATTCCCTGGTGGCTCAGATGGTAAAAAATCTGCTTGAAATGCAGGAGACCCAGGTTCAATCTCTAGGTCAGGAAGACCCCCTGGAGAAGAAGTTGCCAACCCTCTCCAGTATTCTTGCCTGAAGAATTCCATGAACAGAGGAGCCTGGCAGTCTACAGTCCATGAGGTCACAAAGAGTTGTGAGGGTGTATAGGTGAATACACTGGGTGTATTAACCCAGTGTAGCTTTGCTTCCCAACAGCCCTGCCCAAAACCTTCCCCTTCTTCAGAGAGTTGTTATGGAAATGAATGCCAGGATGTTATTTGACCTAATTCTCTGGAGAAGGAAATGGCAACCCACTCCAGTATTCTTGCCTGGAAAATCCCAAGGACAGAGGAGCCTGGCAGGCTACAGGGCCTGGGGTTGCAAAGAGTTGGACATAACCGAGCAACTAAACAACAACAACAATAATGAGGTGAAACTAAATCTCTATTCTTGCCTTTAAAAAAAATTCTTGTCTTTAAAAATGGAGAGGCCAGAAGCCATGCTTCTATTAGAGCATAAGCTGAACACCCAAGAGAAAGCTGTATTCCTCCAGAAGCAGAAGTGAAGGTGTTCAGAACAATTGGAGAAAATACCCTCTCTGTTCCATGCTTTTAAAGGCAAACCTTACTAGTTTTAGTAATGATAACCGGGCCAATCTTATCTTGACATTCAGTAATAACTGCACATTCACGTGTTAAATCCTACAGTTGCACTTTAGATTTTTCTACTTTTTATTATAGCAATTATAGTAGTTAAAGTAATAAAAAAAAAAAGCCCCGTAATAGTATCATTGTGGTGAATTGTGTAAGTTAGAGAAAGTTTCCTCATACTTATATCTGAAAGTTCACTGGACCTTGAATTAACTTGTAGAATCTTGCTGAACATATTGCTTTGATTAAAAATGAATACTGAATGTCCTGAAAAGCACTTACATTTTTTCTGCCTCCCCCTCTACCCTTCACAGAGGCTAACAGAAGAAAGTTTTCCTAAGAAATGATTCAGGGAAAATAAAAATCTTACATTTTGTTTCAGAAGAAAATTTAGCTGAATATTAATTTTTAAGAGGAATATTATTATGAAAATAATACTGAAAGTATTATTCACCAGTCAGTTGGCACTAGTGGTAAAAAAAAAAATCTGCCTGCCAGAGCAGGAGACAAAAGAGAGCCAGATTCAATCCTTGGGTTGGGAAGATCCCCTGGAGAAGGGCATGGCAACCCACTCTAGTATTTTTGCCTGGAGAATCCTATGGACAGAGGAACCTGACAGGCTTGTTCATGGGGTCACAAAGAGTCAGACATGACTGAGGCAATTTAGCATTCACAAGAGACTTGGACACATTAATCTTCAGTTTCCTCATCGGTAAAGTAAAAGTAGTATCTTCTTAACCTGCTTCACATTGTGGGTTTGAGAAAATGTACAAAAATTGTCTTGTAAACAATAAACTACAAAATAACATTTGTAGTTTACAAATGCAAATCTTAACCAGTCATAAACAGGTATTTACTTTCCTTTGGTCAACTCAGTTCCACCAGCCTCCCTCACGTCCCTGCTTCCCTACTACCAGCCACACACACACACAAAGGAATTCAGATGCCCTTTGCACACTCCATTTTATCCATTATAGCACTTCTCAAAGTCCAGCTCAATGTACTTGCCTGGACACACACCTTTACTGTCTGGGATAAAATTCATTGCCTGTTTCTGTTTACCTTTCAATGAGAAACTTGAATTACATGACATTTTGATTATATGAGACTTTAATTATATTTACTTTTTAATAAGGCATTTTCATGTATATCAGCTTGCTTCTTCAGACTACCCGTTTTTAGTATCAAGAGGTCACTTTTGCAGCTCAGCTCACCATAAAAAATCTCCTTTGGATCCTAGCCAAATTGTCTATGGAAGTTCCAACCCAAACATTTTCCACATTTCCCTAGGCTTCTGATCATTTTTTTTAAATTGGAGGATAATTGTTTTACAATGTTGTGTTGGTTTCTGCGGTACAACAACTGGAATCAGTCATAACTATATATATTTCCTCTCCCTCTTGAGCCTCCCTCCCACCCCCTACCATCCCACCCTTTTGGGGCAGCACAGAGTACCAGGCTGGGCTCCCTGTGTTATATAGCAGCTTGCCACTAGCTATCTACTTTACACATTGCTTATATTTTAAATTAGTATTTTAAGCAAACTGCTAACTTCCCCAGCCTAATGTTATACCACACACACACACAAAAAAAAAAGCTATTTTACTTAAAACTTTCTAATATACGATTCCCAGCCAGATTAGTGATATTAAAAACAGCAACACATTTCTCATGGGTGTAAGATTTTTTTATTCCAATTTGATTTGAATTCCAGTGGAAATTATAGCACGTATTCCCTTCTTGATTTTAAAAACAGTAGCTTAAAATTTTAAAATTATAAAATGTGATAAATTTGCAGATCAAAAATGACTTTGATTGCTTGCAGCAACAAGTTTTTAAAACAAGGTTTAAAGTCATCATTTTCCACCTCCACACCAAGATAACCTTCTAATCAGTGATCAGCCACACTGTAATAGCAGTTTAACACTGAGACTTGAGTAAACAGAAATAGTGTAGAGCTTCTCCAGCCCCAGGTCAGGATGTTTTCTATGCCTTCTCATAGTGGCGAACAGCAACGACATCGCCAAAAGTAAGAGTCTGAAAGATTCCAAAAGATAACCAAATCTTCTTACACAGGTACATCAGTGGTTGTACCTACTGATTATCATATTATTTTAAATATTATCATATTATTATCTTAAAGATTGTCATATATATGATTTAAGTATTATACGAAAGAATAATGGCATTTACAAACATTAAATGTTGTATGCTCAGTCATGTCCAACTCTTCGCAACTCTATGGACTGTAGCCCGCCAGGCTCCTCTGTCCATGAGATTTTCCCAGGCAAGAATACTGGAGTGAGTTGCCATTTCCTCCTTAGGGGATCTTTCCAACCCAAAGATCGAACCCATGTCTCCTACATCTCCTGTGTTACAGGCAGAATTTCTACTGCTGAGCCACTGGGGAAGCCCTAAATGTTGTATAAAAACATTTTTATTTTTTTTTCTACATCTTCATTTTCTAAAAAGAACCCTTTATATTTATTGAGTGAGTGACATGTATACATAGTTCATATCTCTAAAAGAAATATGAAAAACATCTTAGATTAACTATCTAGATTCAGGTCAAAAGAATTCCTTTTGCCTTAAGTTAAGCTCTCTCTTTTAAAAGTGCATAAAACTTATAGTAGGTTATCATAATAGTTTACAATTCATGACCTAGATAAATTTTGAAGTTTTTAGAAAATCCAAATTATTTGGACAAAAGGTATTTGCAATGACCTGGTCCAAAAGCAAGAAAAGGTAAACGTACAAATGTTCTCATTGCTTTGACTGTCATGCTTTAGTCTATGTGAACCTTGGTGGTTAGGTAGCTATAATGTGCACTGTGGGCTCTTGAAGCAAATCCAACTTGAAGAATTGCTATAAATCCTCTTTACAAAGTTTAGTGTTTTTTGGTGTTCATCATTTTCATGTAGTCCTGTGATTTTCAAGAGGACAGCATGCCCTTGTCACCCGTTACTTTCATTTTCTTTTTTCAACTCAGTCTTGCCTGATCACAGTCATACATACCAAAGCTGAACTATCTACTTTTTTGTATTCTGGGAAAAAAAGAAAAGAAATAAAGCCTAAAGGAGAACTAGAGAACTTCTGATTGAATCTTTTATAAATGAATCGCTGTCTCTATATCTCTCTCTTTTTGGTGATGATGATCACTGCAGAAAAATGTGGCCAAGTATTCATCAACGTGAAAGGAAAACTGTCCTGCTGCTCCCCATCCCCACTTCCACCCAGGAAAAAAATGTGAATATGTAAGTCCTCTTTCTGAACCTAGAACAGCTGATAGTCAAGGGAAGGAGAAGAAAACTAGTCAATAGTCTAAAGTAACAAAACCAAAAAACCCATCCTGCTGTTATCTCAGAAGGAATATGTAAAGCAACTTCCATCCAAGAAAAAATCCAATACAATGTATTGACTTCAATGTCATCAAGATTCCATTACTCAACTCATGAAAAATTGTCTAGGGTGCTAGATCAAGACAAAACATTTTCCCCAGTTTATGATGCTACTCTACCATTAGATACATTATTTTTAAACTATTTTCTATTTTATAATTTTTACATGACTATCTAGTATTGAATAGACATGTTTTAAAGGCATCTGATAAAATTAAAAAGGACTGGAGGGAAGTAATATCAAAATAGTTCTCTCTGAGGGGACAGTAGAAGGGAATTTTATATTTTTGTTACATTTTCTTGTTATATTCTAAATTATCTGTACTGAACTTGTAAAACTTTTATAAACTAAAATATAAAAATTTACACATGATTAAATACCCTTGCTAGTGACTTAATGTTATTAAAAAAGGAAAGATGGGAGGGAAGGAGGGAAGGAGGGACAAGGAAGGAGATGGGAAATTTGAGGGGCGGTAGGGGCAGGAGGAGAAGCAGGAATGGGGAATTGCTCTACTTACCATGACCATTTTGCCATCTTTAATCTCTCTTACAAAATTTGTTTCTTTGCCATCCCATTTCTGTACATGAACAAGTTTGTCTCCATCCAGGCTAACAACAGACTGAGACCACCAACAAAATGCAGAACATAGCAATAGGTACAGATCAGATTTCTGACATGGAAGTCAAACGAATCGATTTTTCAAAGAGTAATAGTTGAACGAATAATGATCAATGAATTATCACAGTAGTACCATTTCCTCTGTTGCTTCCAGAGTTAAAACTATGAGAAAACTCTAATAAATCATAGTTTGATTGAAATGTGTAGCTGTAGATGCAAAAAAAAAAATTATCAGGCTCATAAATTATCAGAAAATTAAAAATCCTGAACTAGTGCCTTCTGAGGAATCATCCTACTCCTTTAAACAGGGTCTTACAATGAGGTAAACTATTGATTTAGCCAACTTGAGGCAAAAGAGAGATCAAACAAAGTGCAATCTTCCCTTTAAATGAACACTATGAAATACGTTCTGAAATACAGATTTGATACAAAATGAGAGAAACACGTGGTAAAGAAACAGATCGGAGCTTTGAGCTATGGTAGTTGCCCATTATTCAGAACATAAGCTATGGGACGCTAGAATGCAAAATTAACCCTGAGTCTTTCTCTCTGAAGTGAAATACTGAGAACATTTTCCACTACCCATCATCTAGAAAAAAACAGTTATTCTCTCCTCCCCTCCCCACCCCAGAGAAAGGAGCGGCTCCTTACCTTACAGTTTCTGTCGTCTACAGTAGTTTCATCAAACTCTTCTCCCAGATGGAAACTAATCTCTGTGTTCTTGAATGTGCTTTGAGTCCTGATCACCACTCTGTCCCCCTCCTGACTGATGATCACTGTTGGCTTAGTCACGTTGCCCACCTGCCTAGTGGCAAAGCCCACACCTAAAATAGTAAAAAGAAGCAATACAGTTGGTGGCAACTCCCAAAATAGCTCATGAAGCAGGAATCCACTTTCCTATTCTGGAATCCAGGTCGTAAAGTGTAAGTTTCATTAGAGTACGTTTAGCCCATCAGTTATACTAGAGACTACTGAGCCTTAGTCATATGTGGATGCCAATTTGGAAGCATAAATAATAAGAGGATGCTGGAGAAAAAAACTGAAAAGGCACAGAAGCTTCACATTCTTCTCAGAATACTTGGCCCTAGGCAAGAAAGCGGACAAATGTCAGATTTTTAAAAGCCCTTCCTTGGAAAATGGCTTTTTAAAATCAGCACAGCGCGTGATTATGACAATGGGATCTGCTTTTGTCTCTTGCTAATCGGATGGGTGAAAAAAGGAATCTGCGAGTATCTGAAGCTGCAGGTTTAAGAAGAGAACAGCACATCTTAAGTTTTACCTACCAAGGGCCTTCATGTACTCATCAAAGTTCTGACTGTCCGTCAGCTTCCAGGTAGCACAGAAAGCCTCCACCATCCTTGCCCTTTCCCGGTTTGCTTCAGAAGCAGAAAAAAGCGGCGGCTACTCCGGATCGCAGGGCCACCGCAATTCGAAGCACCCTTTTGCACCTCACCGCAGCTCCTGCCTTTTTATTTAGAAAAGAGGCTGGCAGAAAGCCAAGGATTTGAATTGCAAACACATCCCTCCGGCGTCCCTCTTTCCCGGAGGCTGTTGAAGGAGCCGGGGATGGGAAGGGAGGGGGGGTAGGAGGCTCGGGAGGTTTCAATCCTCGTTGTGATTGGCTCAGGCCACTGGGTTAGCGGAGCAGGTCGCGTTCCTCCCAGTCCTCGCCGCGCAGCCCTTCTGCCTGAGAAATCTCTGCAAAGGTTCAATGAGGCTGGAGGCAGGGAGCGGAAAATGAGAGAGGGTCTTTCAGATTCAGCTTGAAAACTTGGCAAAGGCCATTTCAGGCTGTGAGGAAAGAAAAGAAAACTGCACAAAAGGACATTCAGATTGATTTCCGTTCATGGCAAAGCTGGTTACAAATGAGGACCTCCCCCCCGCCCCCACTTCAAGAAAACCACTGAAATGCCAAACTTTTCAAACAAAGGAAGCTCAATAGTGTCTTTTATTTTTCTCTCATATTTATAGGAAGAGCAAAACACGAGCTAGAATATGCCAAGCCAGGGAAAGAGGAGGAGACATAAATGCCTCCCCTAGACCGTGCTGCTGAAAGACTCCTCCAGCGGAGTACTAATGGGACCCTGATTTTGGCCTCTTCCCAACATGAACTGAGTGAATTTAAAGATCCCATTTTTCTTTCTAAGGAGATGAGAACCAGATTGAGATGGAAAAGGGACCTAAGGGAGAGTATGGTTAGGCTTCACTAATGAGCTATAGAAATAAAGCAGAACAGGCTCTTTCCGGCACTCCTTCACATAAACTGGACAGAAGTTCATCTGATAAGATTTTGAATGACCTGCAAGCTAGAACCTTTTGATTTCCCGAGGCCACATCTACATCTGTTTATTGGTTGTATTAGCAGTGGAGGGAGGGGAAGAATGGGAGCAGCAGTGGGAATCAGAAGACTTTGGCTTCAGTTCTGGAGCCCAGGGGCTTCCCTGATAGCTTAGGTCGGTAAGGAATCTGCCTGCAATGCAGGAGACCCCAGTTCGATTCTTGGGTCAGTAAGATCCCCTGGAGAAGGGCTAGGCCACCCACTCTAGCATTCTTTGGCTTCCCTGGTAGCTCAGGTGGTAAAGAATCCACCCGCAATTCGGGAGACCTGGGTTCCATCCCTGGGTTGCGAAGATCCCCTAGAGAAGGGAAAGGCTACCCACTCCAGTATTCTGGCCTGGAGAATTCCATGGACTGTATAGATAGTCCATGGCCTCTCAAAGAGTCGGACACAGCTGAGCAACTTTCACTTTCACTTTCTGGCGCTCAAACTTTCCAGTCAATGACTACAGTCCCCTAAACTTGCCATGGGCACTATGTAGGACTTGCTGTTGTACCGGCAGGAACCTGAAGCTACCAGAGGCTACAGTAAAACATCTGAAAATCTGAAAGGAAATACACCCAGAGGGAGCAAAGCTTACAGTAACATCAGACACATCTGACATCATTTCAGCCTTTTTAAACCAACACTCTAAAGATAGCCCCACCTAGGAATTTTTCATACTTTTTTTTTTTTTTGCTAAGTCTAAGCCACTAATTTATCCATTTACACAAACCATCTTTATGGTAGAAGTTCTCAAACCAATTTATTTTGTTACATCAAAATGTTCTTCTGTTTTCTGCTTAATAAAACATATTTAAGCTGATGGAATATTTAATCATTATCCTAAAATGTAATAGATCATTTCTTTTTCATAGTCCAGAAATGTAAGATCAAGATTGTTGAGAGCAGGGACCAGGTGTTAGACATATTCCTCATTGCTCCTTACTGATTGTGATGATGAAATATTTGTTTACCTAATTTATATCTCATTCTTCAGATAAGTAGATTGTGATATATTTATTCCAATGCAATTTTTACACCTTATATAAAACATAAAAGCCCAGCAATTTAGGGATAAATTTTTTGGAATAGTGTATTCATTTAGTAATAAGTACAAGAGAATATTGCTATGCAGATGTCTATAGTAAAAATTTTAGGAAAAGCCACTTGACTATTTTGTAATTCCCTAACCTAAACTGACCCATTTAATCTTCCTATTTTTAATTGTTCAAGATACCGTAGATTTACAACCAAGAATAATTGCTTTCAAATAGTAGTTAACTTGCTCTGTTTATTGAGGACTTTATTAAAAGAGAAAGTAAAAGAATAGAGAAAAGATTGTGTTCTGCTAAGAAGGATTCAAGTATTAGAAATAGATTGTTTTTCAATTTTCCTAAACCTAGGAGCAATTTATGATCCTGCAATCACTTTTATAATATAAGCACATCCGCAGATTTAAACAAGGAAAGACTCTAACAGATTGACTCTTCTTTCAGGACTATTACCTTTATATAGGTAATATGGACTCTAAAGAATCTATTTATAAAGACTGTTTTTAATAGTGAGATAAAAGGAACAAAGAAACTTGCTTTGGGAGATCTTGGCAAAATCTCCACATGAGGCTGAATCTCCTGGCACCTGCTTTATGGAAATTTTTCTTTCTTAAGGAAACAAGGTTTTAATAAAATTTTAACACTGTTCTTGAGTCAAGTAAGCCAGCCAAGGTTATGGAACTCTTTGCTATAAAATATCCAAGCATCTTAACCAAAGGAGATTAAATAACATTCAAGGTACTTTCTTGAGTTTCTTTTTGGTACCAAATAACACAAAAGAAAATGCTAATAGATTGTCTTTATAGTTGGGCATGATATGTGATTACACCGGGAAAGCACTATTTATTGATAGTTTATATCTTCAGCCAACACCTTTTGCTGCAACTGTGGTCTGTCTTGTGCATCACAGTCTCTCTCCTCAAGCAACCAACCAGCAAAGCCAACTCTAGGCTTCAGAAATGATAAAGACTCCAACCTTCCAGCAGGAGTGAATGCATTATGGATGATGGAATTTAATGGGAGGAGGTGTGTGGAAAAAGACCTGTGACTTGTTTGTCCCTTGTTGTTGTGAAATTTTTATATTATTATGTTTTTTAAAATGTAGACTAGACCAGAGCGGAGATACACCTGCAAATGTGGCACAAACTTGAAAAGAAGTGCTATTTCATCCTCTTGTACTGAAGTATGAAAACCTAAGAAAGACAAGCTGCCGAGGTTTGGACTGTCTTTCCAACATCCTTCTCATTCTTTTTCATTTTCTGCAGTTTTCCCCGCTCTGTTTACCTCTCTTTGTCCAAGTATTCCACTCTCCATATTTTCTTGGGGATTAAATGCAGAAGAAGTCCTTAACCTGCTTCTAGATATGACAAAGAGACTTGGGAGAGAAATTTGTTCCAAGTTAGTTTAGGAAAGAGTTATGGACCTTCCCTCTCTTCAAGCCATCAATATCACCACAACTCTGCTGAGAAAATGCTATTCTCAAATCTCCTGGTTACTTTCCAATTGTCTTTTAGAGGTTAACTCAAATATTCACTCCAGGAAGACTGGATCAGAACCCCAATTATGTCACCCATGGTTTTGTTTATATCTTTTTAAACATGCCATAAATGTAATTAAATGCTTGTGTAGCCAATTGTTTAATATTGTTCTCTCCCATTAGAACATGAGTTCCCTGGAGCATCTATTTTAGCATCTATGCCTTTTATTCTCCATTGTGCTCTATCCTCATCTTCTGTTACAGTATCAAGTTCAGAGTGTTTGTCCAACCAATGTTAAAGGTATGCACAAGTATGGACATAGAGAATCAGAGGTCTTCAAAAAATAAGAATGAAAGCAATAGTACAAATGGTCTTTTCCAAGTTTCTATTCAAACTTTTTCCTATCTTTGCAACCTATATAATCCTTCCTGTCCTGTATGATGGGCTTCCCTGGTGGCTCAGATGGTAAAGAATCTGCCTGCTATGCAGAAGACCCAGGTTTGATCCCTGGGTCAGGAAGATCCCCTGGAGAAGGGAGTGGCAATCCACTCCAGGATATAGTCCTGTTTGATAAGGATACCTAAGAGCTCTTCCTCATACTGTCCATGGAGTTCTCCAAGCAAGACTACTGGATTGGGTTGCTGTTTCCTTCTCCAGGGGTCCATGTTTTGTCAGAACTCTTCTCTATCACCCATTCATCTTGAGTAACCCTGCAGTCGTGGATCATAGCTTCACTGAGTTCCACAAGCCATTTCACCACAAGACTGCAATTCATAAAGAGATCCAGCAGTCATATAGGAAAGTGAGAGCTGGACCATAACGAAGGCTGAGCACCAAAGAATTGATGCTTTTGAACTGTGGTGCTGGAGAAGACTCTTGAGATTCCCTTGGACTGCAAGGAAATGAAACCAGTCAAAAGAAAATCAACTCTGAATGTTTGCTGGAAGGACTGTTTCTGAAGCCAAAGCTCCAATACTTTGGCCACCTGATGTGGAGAGCTGACTCGCTGAAAAAGACTCTGATGCTGAGGAAGATTGAAGGCAAAAGCAGAGGGTGAGATGGTTACATAGGCTGAGCTGAGCTTTGAGTAATACTCCCAGAACACACCACTCCATAATAGAAACTGGCCTCCTAAGGAAAGCGTTTTCTCTACTAAAATCAGAAGTCTGGGGAATCAGGAAGCTGCTTCCCCACCTGCTGGTGGGAGAAATCTCTCACCTTAGCTGTCATTCAGCAATAGGGGAGCATCTCCCAGAAACAGTGATTCCAGAGGCATGCCACCTGGGCCAGATCTCAGGAGCAAAGTGGGTGTCTGGGACGTATTTTCTCTCATCACTCAGCTGAGTTTTGAGTTCAAGTCTTACTCAAGCATGCACGATAGGCGGGACTGAGTGGAGAACTCCATGGACAGAGGAGTCTGGCAGGCTACAGTCCATGGGGTCACAAAGAATCAGACACGACTGACTGAGCACAGGCACAGCAGAGAGGAGATTGGGAAATATTTTGCTCTCTGCTGCCTCTGCAGAGCAGAGAAAACCACAGAAGGCAGTGGGATCAAAGGTCAACCTGTTCACAACCCAGAGATAACTGGATATGCTTTTAAAATGTTGTTTAAAAAGTTAAGTTTAAGGTTATAAAGAAAAGATAGAGATCTTAGATGCCTGGAAATATCTTAAAGTAGGTAATCATTAGAGTCACTTGGAAAGACTGATAATAATGCAGAGTCTGAAGTCACCAGGGGCTTCCCTGATAGCTCAGTTGGTGAAGAATCGCCTGCGATGCAAGAGACCTTGGTTCAATTCTTGGGTCAGGAAGATCCCCTGGAGAAGGGATAGGCTACCTACTCCAGTATTCTTGGGCTTCCCTTGTGGCTCAGCTAGTAAAGAATCTGCCTGCAATTCAGGAGACCTGAGTTCCATCCCTGGGTTGGGAAGATCCCTTGGAGAAGGGAAAGGCTACCCACTTCAGTATTCAGGCCTAGAAAATTCTATGGACTAATATACATGGGATCATAAAGAGTCAGACACGACTGAGCAACTTTCACTTCACTTTCACTTTCAAAGTTACCCAGAGATTTTGAAATAAGTAGTCTGGGATAATGCTGAACTTTGTACTGAAAAACAAAATTTTAAGTTGAAATTCTGCATATGCTAATTACATCTAATGCCTTATAAAATAAATAGTATAGTCTGTCAGAATCACATTAATTTGAATTCTCATACTTCTTCAATGCATAATACAAGATAAGACTAAGGGAATAGTGATACTATTATTGACCCCATCATTTCAGAAATGGTGTGTAACTTATACCAAGGATGGCTTCACATTTAAAATTATGTGTATTATACAATACACTTATACCATGCTATAGGTTAATTATATCTTGTTTGAAATTGGAAATAAAAATACTTTTAAATGAAAAATAATGTGTCATGTGATAACAGCAAAGAAGAAACATGATCCAACTATCCTAAGAATGAAACATTAATTAAACCAATGCTAACAAGTAAAATTCTGTGTCATAATGGAGAATATAATCTTTTAGAGTGCAAATTATCAAGATTTATTAAATTAAGGCACTATATTAATTAATTTAAATGGAGACACTTCTGAGGACACTGAGAAGTCTTGTTGCAAGAAAGCATCTGGTCTACCTGGGCCTTCTTGTGAATAAGATATTTTCATACTTGTTTTCTAGAAGAAAAGGAATCCTTGAATAATATGTTCCATCTAAATTTTAAGTCTCTGCAACAAGTAATTTTCAAGACAATTTATTGGAACAGCTCTTAATATAGTTTGACCAGTAACATCATTAAAACTTATAAATGGGCCATTGAGATTCATGATGTATTTTACCCAATAACTAATTGGAAAGCATAGGAGTATTAGGTTTGTGCAAAAGTAATTTGCATTGTTGGACTTTACTGTTTGATATTGGAATACATTATTATTAATGTGGTTTTTTAAACATCATTTTTATGCATATTTCTTGCTTTATTTTTTTGCTAATGATGTTACTTGCTATTTATTTTATCTTTATTTTAGACTAGGTAAATGATGTTTGACAAAGAGCAAATCTAAGCAATTTTCTCATTTGAGTTCAAAATGGGTCGTAAAGCAAAGGAGACAATGCACAACATCAACAGCACACTTGGCCCAGGAACTACTAACAAGCATACAGCGCAACGGTGGTTCAAGAAATTTTGCAGAGACAAGTGCCTTGAAGATGAGGAGCACAGTGGCCAGCTATGGGAAGTTGACAGCAACCAACTGAGAGGATCATCGAAACTGATCACCTCACAACTACACAAGAAATTGCCCAAGAACTCAACTTAGACCACTCTACAGTCATTTGGCATTTGAAGCAAATTGGAAAGATGAAAATATTGGATAAGTGGTGCCTCATGAACTGAATGCAAATCAAAAAAGCCATCTTTTTGAAATGTCACTTCTTATTCTATAAAACAATAACAACAAAAAAAGTCTCAATCAGATTGTGACTTGTGATGAAAAACAGATTTTATATGACAACCATCAATGACCAGCTCAGTGGTTGGACTGAGAAGGAGCTCCAAAGCACTTCTCAAAGTCAAACTTGCACTCAAAAAAGGTCACGGTCACTGTTTGGTGGTCTGTTGTCAGTCTGATCCACTGTAGCTTTCTGAAAACTGGTGAAACCATTACATCTGAGAAGTGTACTCAGCAAATTGATGAGATGCACTGAAAACTGCCAGTATTGCAGAAATGCAACTGCAGGTTGCATTAGTCAACAGAAAGGGTCCAGTTCTCCTCCATGAAAATGCCTGACCTCACATTGCAGAACCAATGCTTGAAAAGTTGAACAAATTGAGCTATGAAATTTTGCCTCATCCACCATATTTACCTGACCTCTTGCCACCCAACTACCACTTCTTCAAGCATCTCAACAACTTTTTGCAGGGAAAGCTCTTCCACAGCTAGCCAGAAGTAGAAAATGCTTTCCAAAGTTTGTTGAATCCCAAAGCACAGATTTTTATGCTACAGGAACAAACAAACTTATTTCTCATTTGTAAAAATATGTTGATTGTAATGGTTCCTAATTTGACTAATAAAGATGTCTTTGAGCCTAGTTATAATGATTTAGAATTGACGGTCTGAAACTGCATTTACTTTTTCATCAACCTAATAAACATTATCTTTGAGTTTTATTGATATAAACTTAAAATAAAATAGGATATTGATTAATTTGTTGCTTATTTCCGAAACAACTTAAGTTAAAACCATTATTATGATTACATTATTTTTGTTGTTAAGTCATACGAATGTTGTAAGTCATAGGAATGACTTAACAAATGCTAGCACCCATTGACTTATTGAAGAGTAAGCCTACATTTGAAATTTTTAAGAAAATGCCAGAATATCATAAATTTTCTGCTCTTAATATTAATTTACTGTTTAGAAATAGCTAATATCCTGCAGTGGAGATAGTAATGTTAATACATAGCATAATATTGCTTGAAGAGAATTTCTAGAATATAGAGAGATATAGTGAATGATCAAAGTGAGAGTAATAGATATAAAGAGAAGGAAAATATACCCTAATTATAGGTAATACTAATAAAAACATCTAAACAATTGGGCTTCCCTTGTGGTTCAGCTGGGAAAGAATCCTCCTGCAATGCAAGAGACCTGGGTTCCATCTCTGGGTTGGGAAGATCCCCTTGAGAAGGGAAAGGCTACCCACTCCAATATTCTGGCGTGGAGAATTCCATGGACCATCCATGGGATCACTAAGAGTCAGATACGACTGAGTTACTTTCACTTCCCAAACAATTGGAATTAGATATGTAATGAACAAAATGATAATTGAGAAAAACTCCCTGTATGCTAAAATATCATGCATGCTCATTTGCTCATTCGTGTCTGACTCCTTGCGACCCCTTGGACTGTAGCCCGCCAGGCCCCTCTGTTCATGGGATTTTTCAGGCAAGAATACTGGAATGGGTTTCCATTTCCTCCTCCAGGGAGTCTTCCCTAACCCAGTGTTCAAATCTGCATTGTTAAAAATAGGTACCAATATATAGGTCAAAATGCCTCATCATTTGACATAATTAATGAAAACAGAACACAAGCTCTCTAATTCTAGCAATATTTTTGAATCAAATATAATTCAAATAAGAATACATAAATATAAGGGGAAATCCAATATTCAATCAGAGGAAAAGATATACCTAAATTGTTATAAGAGGTATGACAGACCATAGTTTTTCAATGGAGCCTTTAGAAACCAAATAAATAAAGAGCACTGGCACAGAAATTTTTTAAGTGGTGGCTCAATTTTTTTCATCATATTGTGAATCTAGAAGAGATTTTTTTCTTTGAAAATCAGTCAGCACTCATTTTCATTATACCATTCTCATGTGCTACTTGTCTATAGGAAGAAAATATATTAGACATTGGATTTTGAGAACCCAATTTACTCTACACTTATATTTTTCCTGCAAAGCCATAAAATCTGATTGCATATATCAGTCATGAGAGCCTAGCTGACTTGTGTCTGCCGAGAGACAAGATCAAGGTCTGCTGTCAGATTGTTTCCAAATCTGCATCATCAGAGTCTGGTTTCTAAATAATTACCAACACTTTCCTGTTCTGTTGTTGAAAGCTAGTTGATGTACAATAAATATTATGTTAGTTCCAGATGTGCCACATAGTGATTTGGCAGTCACATAAATTATGAAATGATCACACAATAACTTCAAACAAAAGCTTATTTTTTGATCCATAAAATTTACTACAATCATATTGACTATATTCCTTATGCTGTTACATCCTCATGGCTTCTCTTTTTTATAAGGGGAGACCTTTACCTCTTAATCCCCTTCGCCTGTTTCTCCCCTCCCACTACCCTCTGGCACCCACTGTCTGTTCTCTGTATCAACAAGTCTGCTTTCATGTCGTTTTGTCGGCTGGTTTGTTTTGTGTTTTAGACTCCACATGTAAGTGAGATCATCACATGGTGTTTGTCTTTGTTTGGCTTATTTCATTTACCATAATGTCTTCTAGATCCATCTGTCTTGTCACAATGGCAAGATTTCATTTTTTATGACTAATATTCCAACCCATAGGAAAGACTCACACACACACACACACACACACACACACACACACACCCCTTCCTTGAGGCTGAGGATCCTGAATGCTGAAAGAGACGTGTTCAATTTAGGAAACTATGTTCAAAATTGCATCGTCTTGACTTAAAAATCAAGGGAAGGCTTGCAATTTTTATCAAAAAGGAGATAGGTCATAAAACATGGAAGTAATTCTTCAGTTCAGGATCTTCAGCACCCTTCAGGAGAGAATAATCCTTCTGTCTCTTTAAACATTTTTCAAAAGTTTAACAGGTTAGAATTGAGTTAAAATTTATAAATTTTTCAGACAGGATTGAATCACTGTTACATGCAATCTTTCCACATAGAAATCATAGGTTTTAGCTCCATTTATTCAAAACTGTGGTCCTTCTTTCAGCAATGTGTTTATCTTCCATGTCCAAATCTCTTCAAGATAGTCTTTGGCTGTAAAAAATAATTAAAAACAAAATGAAGCAAAACTCCATAACCTAGAGATTATCACCTTTAATCTTATATCTGGTCACAACAAGCATTTAGATAAATTAATAAAATAATCTTCTGCTGCCCTACATGAAAAGCCTATAAAGAGAAGATTTTCTTGTTTTGTATGTCTAGGTTCAAAACACAGGATTCTTATACTGGCTATCTATATATTTATCCTTAGATAAATTATCTAACGCCTTTAACATTTGTATCTTTGTCTGGAAATGATGATGTTATTCTGGATCATCAATTTAGGCTTCTTCTTTCTCTAATGCCCTAGAATTCTTCAGTACTTCTACATTATGTTAGTCCATTTTCAAGTTTAGCTTTATGGAAACTCATTCTGAGAAGTTAAGAGAACTTTGACCTATTTATGTTATCAGTCACCTTGTAGGAGCCTCATACTTCATATCTTATGCACTCACCCAGATGCACCAGTCAGTATTTAGCAACACCCTGATGCTCTCAGGATTCTAATTCAGAGAAAATAAAACAATTCTACTAAAGCAAAATTTTTAAAAAGTCCTTATTGTATTTTGCCGGGAGCGGTCAGGATGCCCCCTCACTCGGATGACAAGGTCATGAGACTGAGAAGGAAACTGCAAAGCGGATTTTCCTTCAGGGCATCCCAAGGCAAGGCCCCTCCTGGTATTTTTCTTGGGAAGTTCTGTTTATGCTGGGAACACTAGCTCATCTCAGTAGGTCAGTCCCAGTTAGAAATAATTCATCCTGAGATAATTCCCTCAGACCTTATTTCCCTCAGGGGATTCGGGAAGGCAGATTCCCTTTTCCAAGGACAAAGGAGGAATAAGGGACATTTAAATAGATTACTACACCTCCTACTAGTTATTGGGGAGTTTACCAAGAGTTCTCTGGGGGTCATGGCAAAGCCACCACCAGAAGGGCTCGTACTTGGGTCACCTTTCCACATCCCACTCCCCCGACCACTCCACAGAGGAGGCTCCTTTCCTTGAAAAATCCAGGCTGGAATGGGACTTAGGAATACTCATAACTGTGGCCAGCATAGATGGAGACATTGATTGCTCTACGATATTGTAGACAAAGGAATTCATTATAGTAGTTATAAGGTTAATAGGGTTTTATTGTTAAAGCAGTTCTGCTAAACTGTCTCTTTGTCCTCTTTTCTCTTTCCTTGTAAGAACCGAAATAGGTTAATAAAATAAAACAGTTTCAAGCTTAAACCCTTCTCTCTAGCTTCTACATAGTTGCACCTAATAAAAGAAATGAAACCTTTCTACTTAGATTGATGTACTTATCCGAAGTATGCTGGAGACATTCAAATGGTAAATATACTATTGTTAAGTCTAATTATGCAGAAATCCGACCTTTTGCAAGGAAAATGAGCTTAATGTTAAAGCTGTTGATGGTAGGCAGAAAACAAAAGATTGTATAGAATAATTGTGATGTAATGGGGATGTTTTTTGGCTAAAATACTGTAAACTAACAACAATAAAGAGAGAGACTGCTCCATCACCACACATCAACTCAGCTCAGTTCTTCCGTGGACGCCACTCATCCCTCAAGACCCCCGGACCTGCTGGGGCTGGACCCCGGCAGTATTTGTTACAATACTGCTTCTGTTTTATGTTTTGGCTTTTTGTTCAAGAGGTATGTGGGATCTTGGCTCCTTGACCAGGGATCGAACCCACACCCCTTATATTTAAAGTCGAAGTCTCACCACTGGACCACCAGGGAAGTCCCTGATGTAAAATTTTGAGATTAGAAGCATAATCTTTTTTAGGAAGATGGAGTTGGGGGAAAGAGAAAGAACTAAATAGCTATGTTTGAATTTGTCAAGTAAATAATGCTAAGTTCAACCTGGAAATCTCATAAAAGTCTCTTCAACATGAGTTTTTTTTTTTAAAAAATGTGATTGTTTATTTTTCTAGAATGGAGCTGCAGGAGTTGCTTGTATATTTTTGAGATTAATTGTTTGTCCGTTGCTTCATTGGCTAGAAAAATAAATCAAAAATCAATCAAAAAGTGGGCCAAAGAACTTAACAGACATTTCTCCAAAGAAGACATAAAAATGGCTAACAGACACATGAAAAGATGCTCAACATCACTCATTATCAGAGAAATGCAAATCAAAACCACAATGAGATATCACTTTACACCGCTCAGAATGGCTGCAATCCAAAAATCTACAAGTAATAAATGCTGGAGAGGATGTGGAGAAAAGGGAACTCTCTTACACTGTTGGTGGGATTGCAAACTAGTACAGCCACTATGGAAAACAGTGTGGAGATTCCTTAAAAAACTGCAAATAGACCTGCCATATGACCCAGCAATCCCACTGCTGGGCATATACACCAAGGAAACCAGAATTGAAAGAGCCACGTGTACCCCAATGTTCATTGCTGCTTTATTTACAATAGCCAGGACATGGAAGCAACCTAGATGCCCATCAACTGATGAATGGATAAGAAAGCTGTGGTACATATACACAATGGAATATTACTCAGCATTAAAAAAAAATTCATTTGAATCAGTTCTACTCAGATGGACGAAACTGGAGCCCATTATCCAGAGTGAAGTAAGCCAGAAGGGAAAACAACAATACAGTATATTAACGCATATATATGGAATTTAGAAAGATGGTAACAAGAACCCAGCATGCGAGACAGCAAAAGGAACACAGATGTATAGAATAAACTTGTGGACTCTGTGGATGAGGGAAAGGGTGGGATGATAAGGGAGAATGGCATTGAAACATGTTAATTATCATATGTCTAATCAATCGCCAGCCCAGGATTGATGCTCGGGGCTGGTGCAACGAGATTTCCTGGGAGGAGGGAGGAGGGAGGGGGGTTCTGGAGGGGGAGCATATGTAAACCCATGGTGATATCATGTCATTGTTTGGCAAAACTAATAAAAAAAAATGTGATTGTTTACTTAATGAGGAGCTGCATACTAATCATTGGCCAAAGGTTTCGGTTTAAATTGTTGTAGTGATACATGTGCTGTTTTCTTTCAGCTATTTATGGCTGACAAAGTAGCCCTAATCAGCATAAAAGGAAATGCTCAGCAAAGACTCATTTTAATTGTTCACACTAATTTTGAAACAAGTAGTACATTGCAGAAGCCACACTTACAGATTTATCTCTCAAATTTTTTCGTTTTTTCATTTCTAGCATTTTGTAGCTTTAGTATAACCATTTTGGTCAGTATAGCAATATACTTCAATTAGTTTAGTTCAATCATTCAGTCATGTACCACCCTTTGCCTCCCCATGGACTACAGCATACCGGGCTTCCCTGTCCATCACCAGCTCCCAGAGCTTACTGAAACTCATGTCCATCAAGTCAGTGATGCCATCCAACCATCTCATCCTCTGTCATTCCCTTCTCCTCCTGTTTTCAATCTTTCCCAGTATCAGGGTCTTTTCCAATGAGTCAATTCTTTGCATCAGATGGCCAAGCACTGGCGTTTCAGCTTCAGCATCAGTCCTTCCAATGAATGTTCAGGACTGATTTCCTTTAGGATTGACTGGTTTGATCTCCTTGCTGTCCAAGGGGTTCTCAAGAGTCTTCTCCAACACCACAGTTCAAAAGCATCAGTTCTTTAGTGCTCAGCTTTCTTTATAGTCCACTTCTCACATTCATAGGTGACTACTAGAAAAACCATAGCTTTGACTAGACAGACCTTTGTGGGCAAAGCAATGTCTCATTTTAATATGCTGTCTAGATTTGTCATAGCTTTTCTTCCAAGGAGCAAGCTTTTAATTTCATGGCTGCAGTCACCATCTGCAGTGATTTTGGAGCCAAAGAAACTAAAGTCTGTCACTGTTTCCACTGTTTCCCCATCTATTTGCCATGAAGTGATGGGACCTGATGCCATGATCTTAGTTTTCCTAATGTTGAGTTTTAAGCCAGCTTTTCACCCTCCTCTTTCACTTTCATCAAGAAGCCTTTTTGTTCCTCCTCACTTTCTGCCATCTCCCAGCAATCTTGATCTCAGTTTGTGCTTCATCCAGTCTGGCATTTTGCATGATGTACTCTGCATAAAAGTTAAATAAGCAGGGTGACAACATACAGCCTTGACATACTCCTTTCCTAATTTGGAACCAGTCTGTTGTCCCATATCCGATTCTAACCATTGCTTCTTTGACTTGCATACAGATTTTTCAGGAGGCAGGTAAGGTGGTCTGGTATTTCCATCTCTTTAAGAATTTTCCACAGTTTGTTGTGATCTACACAAAGGCTTTGATGTAATCAATAAAACAGAAGTAGATGTTTTTCTGGAACTCTCTGGCTTTTTCAATGATCCAATGGATGTTGGCAATTTGATCTCTGGTTCCTCTGCCTTTTCTAAATCCAGCTTGAACTTCTGGAAGTTCACAATTTATGTACTGTTGAAGCCTGGCTTGGAGAATTTTGAATTACTTTGCTAGTGTGTGAGATGAGTGCATTTGTGTGGTAGTTTGAACATTCTTTGGCATTGCCTTTCTTTGGGATTGGAATGAAAACTGACCTTTTCCAGTCCTGTGGCCACTGCTGAGTTTTCTAAATTTGCTGGCATATTGAGTGCAGCATTTTCACAGAATCATCTTTTAGGATTTGAAATAGATCAATTCGAGTACCATTACCTCCACTAGTTTTGATCACAGTGATACTATAATAAAGTGAGTTTATTTAACTTAAACAACCAGACAAAGAAGCCCAGAACAGAGAAACTTGCTAGGAATAAAGAGGGATATTTTATAAACAGGAAAAGTCAATTGCTCAACTACTGTTTCTTGCAAAAAGGCATAAGTGAACATTTTAGAGAAAAAAATATTCTCCATGTTGATCGGTTTGTTGGATACTTGGATGTGTATGTTTATCGAAACTATCAAATTGTACACTTCAAATGGACATGTTTGTTGTATGTAAATTATAGCTCATGAGTGCATACTCAGCCACTAAGTTGTTTCTGACTCTTTGTGATCCCATGGACTGTAGCCCACCAGCCTCCTCTGTCCATGGGATTTTCCAAGCAAGAATACTGGAGTGAGTTGTCATTTCCTTCTCCAGGGGATATTCCTGACCCAGGAATTGAATCTGTATCGCCTGCATTGGCAGATGGATTCTTTACCATTGAGTCATCTGGGAATAAAACTAAAAGAGGAAAAAACAACATTTGCCAAGTAAACCATAAGTAGTCTAGAGTTGTATTATAGCATAGGATATTTGCTCTTTGGCCAGACTGGTAGGGGCTAAATACCGCCTCTACTCCTTACCACATGTAAAATTAAAGGTAACTTTTCTGCACCTCAGTTCTTCTTTAAAACTCTCATTGTCATAGTTAAATCATGATTGTAAGGATTAAATAAGTGAATACAAATTAAATGCTTAGAATAGTGTCACACTAAGAACTCAATAGATACTTAGCTATTGCCAGATCTGTATCCTTTGCTTAACCTGACTAACAGTAGATGCTTCTGACAATTTATAACATGACTTTAACACATCAAAAGGAGAAAGATAAGAGGAGGAGGAGGAGGAGAAATCAGTAATAGCACTTTATTGCAAATCAGTTTTTAAACTAGGAATTAACTAGAATTGGTTTGCTTGTCTAGATTTTTAGCTTGACCAATGACAAATGCCTTTCCGTAACTGATTTGCATAGTTGGCATACACCCTACGGGAAAGACGGCAGCCAAATACAATTTAGAATTGTTGCCAAGGACGCTTGTAACTTGATTTGGAAATTCTTAGGCGGAACCTCTGGGCTTTCTTTACACATAGGAGGTACTTAATGAGTACATTTGAATAAATTAATGAATGAGAGAGCGTGGGACTCATTCTGGGTTTGTGACACTAGTTATCCTGCTTTATAACTCTACAAAAGAAAAACCCAAGAAGAGAACAAAATATATGTTGGTCCCAAAGCGCCTTGTTTCTTAAAGAAACTTCTTGAAGTACTGTGTAGCTCTACTATTTCCACTATAAGATTTAGAAGTAGCCCTGCTAATTGCTGTCCTAATGAGCAATGATATCTAAATAATTTTTATCTTGCACCTCATCGATTAACTGTTTATCCACCTCATATTTGTGCATTTATTTATTCATAACTTATATACATATAACTACCATGTTAACATAGTATGCATAACTCATATAAAATATAAATTGAAGAGAATGAGATAAAGACAAAATAAATAATATTTTTATGTATTATATTGCTAACTGTAGATGACTTCATATTACTGTTTACTACTATTTTGAGACCAAATGTACACTTAGGGTTGAGTATTACTTTCAATAATAATGGCCATAAATTAACATTTCAAGTGGTCTTCTTATAATTGTGAACTTTCTTTTCATTTTTTGTTAAAGCTATTTATATACTCCCAGTTTATACCCTAGAATGTGACCGACAAGAACTTGCACTAAGTCATGAAACACATACCAGCACTCACTTTTTGCTGTTAGGTTGTATATTGTTAGCATTGTTTTAAATCTTCCTTTTCTTAGACATATTTTCAGGCTTTTTGCTTCATTTCATAATGCTTAGTTTAAATAAAACTGGATGACATGATTTATGAATTCACTTAGTTGGGTCCATATACAATACAGTATATCATGGTAACTGAAATGGGATAAAAACTGAGGCACTCACTGTCGAGCACTCTCCTTCGGGACATGGCATGACAAGTGACCGATATGTGCCTCAGTAAAGGACTAATGCCAATCTATCTCTACATATATATATTAGTAAAGATTAATTTAGATCTAATTTTACATAAAATTAAATATGAATAAGGGCATTAATATTTTCTTCTGGCTCCTTTATAGATCACCTTGCTGACTCACTGGTATTCCTGTAGCCTCCTTGAGCAACCTGTCAGGAAAGAAGTTTCACTAGCTACATAAGGAGGAGAGAAACCTCAAGGGTAGTGGGTATGAATTTGCAGCCCAGACCTGTATGTAATAATGTATGTCTTTGTTCTTCTGTAACTGAACTTGACTAATAACTTTACGTCCCATTTTGACCTAAAAGCAGAAATCTTTATGTGTTCACTTTTTTGCAGACTTAGTAAAATTTGTGATTATTGAGACATTTTAGATTTTCCCCAGTTCAATTCAAAGATTTCCTCTTCCTTCTCCACGTGGTTTCATCTAAGATCTAAAGACAGAAGATGAGATGAAAGGACAACGGGCCAGGGGCCAGGAAGGAGGTGGTTGTAATGATGGTACCACAGGATCTAGTCCTCAGTCATCTTCTTTGGACATTGGTGACACTCACCCCTGCTGAGATTTCCTGTCCTGTCTCACATGAGAGGAAAGGCAGCATCAAGAAAGACTGCAAGATTTTGACTGGAGCAACTTATTGAATTGTAATTCCATTTAGTGCATTTTAAAAATCAAGGGAGAAAGTGGTTTAGAAGGGATAAATCAGCATTTCTCATTTGGAAATGATAAGTGTAAGATGTCTATTATGTATCCAAGGCAGATAGCAAGCAGACTTTTGAGTATGGCATTCTAGAGCTCAGAAGAGAGATTTTTCCATTAAAATGTACATATTGGAGCCACCAGAAGCATATAATTGATCTTTAAAGTCATGGGACTGGATTAGGTCATCAGACTCTTAAGCTTCAAGGAGTGAATGTGGACAGCACAGAGAAGCAATTCAATGACTGAGCCTTAAGATCTTTCTGTTAATAAATCAGGAAAAGAAGATTCCAGACAAGGAAGCTTGAAACAAAGTGGCTAGTGAGGTGGGAGGCAAACAAGGATAGTTTTATGTATCAGAAGGCAAACGAAGAAGAATTTCAAGGGGAGTGACTGATTAACTTTGTCAAATATAAATGAGAAATTGGGAGAGATATAGACAGAGCTGATCTTCAGATTGGGTCACATGGAGGCCATTGATATCTCTGACAGAAGTGACGAGAATGGGTTCCAGAAAAGCTAAGAGAGGAACTGGAAGAGTGAGTACAGAGAAACCCTTTGAAAAGTTTTTCATAAAGAAGAACTCATAAGTTGGGGAAGTGGCTGGAAGTTTATGTCAGGTTGTGCAAACTTTTTATTTCCTGACTGTGCTGTGCAGCATGCAGGATCTCAATTCCCAAACCAGGGCTTGAACCCGTGCTCCCTGCAGTGGAAACACAGAGTCTGACCACGGGACTGCCAGGAATTCCTCAGTTTGTTTGGATAATGACAGGTATTACAGCATGTTGGTATGCTAGTGTTACTGGAGGAGGGCGTGGTAACCCTCTCCAGCATTCTTGGAGAATCGCCATGGACAGAGGAGCCTGGCTGGCTGCAGTCCACGGGGTCACAAGGAGTCCGACAAGACTGAAGCGGCTGAGCACGCATGCATCCTAATGAAAATAGTGCAGTAGATAGGGAATGATGGCCAGAGAGGCGAGTACATCAGGGTCAGTAAGGCTATGCTAATGACTGTCCCTTTAGGCAGTCAATGGCAACCCTCATTACAGCCTTCATGGAGAAGGTACCATCAGCTGCTGTAGTAAAACGTGGGAGTGGCGGGGAGCAGGGGCGGTCTCGGGGCGCTTTACAGCCTGCCTGAGAGCCTGCCGTGGGCAAAGTCAAAGTTTGACCTTGTAAAACTAAGCACAAAGTGACATTATACACCAAAGTGCAATAGGGTAATATATTTTGTACTCTTTAGCCATGGTGCTTTTCACCCTAGACATGCTCCTTTATCCCATTACTCTTTCCAACCAGACTTCGAGGCACCTCTTATTACCACTGAAGAACAGGGAAGGAGACACGAAAAACAAGTTTTGGAAGCTAACACTTTCAAGTTGAAAGAGTCTGACCTTTTGAATTATTTGAAGTTCTCATGGAAAACTAAGAAAAAGGGTATACTTTCAAGAGATAAATCCCTGAGAAGGTGGAAGGGTCTGAGAACTACAGGGCAGTGAAGAGGTTGCCTTAAGAGTAGCAATATTTCTTCCACTGGAACAGAGTGGAAGTGGGGCTGGTCAGCATGTGGGCACTGGAGCCAGAAAACTGGTAGATTTGATTTGAGAAAAAGAGGAAATACCTGCCTGGTATTGTTCTATGAAATACAATATATTCATCAGCTGGGAAGTTTAAATGAGCTGAAATTATCTAGAATTGACAGATTAGGTAAAAATCACTTCGTGGAACTTCTATTTGAAACTAAATTTGACTTTAAAAAATAAAATTGCATTTCTTATGCAACAGGGTCTTGTGGGCTAAAATGCTACCTACTATAGAAGAAGCCTGTCTATAATAAATGCAAATCACCACAGAACTGGATCATCTTGAGGTGACAGATGAGAGAGAACTGGCAGACTCTGAAATCAACATTTCAGATAAACTGCTGGACAATGATGCAATTGAGAGTGAGCAGACTACTGAATGCTTTGCATTTTCTGGGTAGATGCAGGAGAACTTATATAAGGAAGGAAACAAACGTCAACAGAGCCTTCTAAACTGCCACAGAGATTCAATTCTCTGAATCCCTGGAGAACACCTAAGAAGGAGTGAAAATGTTATTTAGAGCCCATTCTTTAGGCTCTGAATTTCTTTTCAAAGCTGTCTACAAAAACCTAGCAAGTCACCTTGCAGAGCTGTCATCAAGTAGCAATCTGGGCTATGTGCTAGGCCACAGATTGTACTTTGGGAGAAGGGTTTAGACCCTATGGTAAAATCAGAGATATCCACTTATTCCCTTAGAGAGATTATTTCAAATTATAAACGTGAAGTCTAAAGTAAGCATTTTTCTCTTTCTTCGCCTTTGTGAAAATAGCATTTTGTTCTTAGCCAAGACCCTTAAAAAGAGACTATGGCTAAAACAACAGGGACCATGCAGGCTTAGGTGGACTCAACAAATCAGAGAGAGGCCCCTGACTCTGTGCAACCAAAGTTCAGCCTACATTTTCTTGAACTGTTGATGGCAAAAGACTAGACCATCACCATGGGAGGGGAATAGATATGTCTAGGGCTTTGTTTGTTGTCTGTAAACTCTAAGCACCATAAAGTTTGGTCTGTTGGGTAGGAGCAAGACTATTCCAATTTACACCTTCTGTCCTGGCATAATTGTTAATAGTGTGCCCTTTCAAAGGTGTCAGAAGCTTAGACAAAGGATTCAAGGCACCCTGTCTATAAGCAAAGCCAACTCTTCACCTTTTATGCAAGAGCTTTCACCAGAGCTTATTCTATGTGTATGTGTATACACACACACACACACACACACACACACACACACACACACACATATTTGGCTATGCCATGGCTTCCCTGATAGCTCAGTTGGTAAAGAATCTGCCTGCATTGCAGGAGACTCTGTCAATTCCTGGGTCAGGAAGATCCCCTGGAGAAGGGATAGGCTACCCACTCCAGTATTCTTGGGCTTCTTTTGTGGCTCAGTTGGTAAAGAATCTGCCTGCAATGCAGGAGACCTGGGTTCAGTCCCTGGGATGGGAAGACCCCCCCTGGAGAAGGGAAAGGCTACCCACTCCAGTATTCAGGCCTGGAGAATTCCATGGACCACATGGGCCATTGCGTCACAAAGAGTTGACAAGGCTGAGCGACTTTCACTTTCATGTCTTCATTGCAGCTTGTGGAATCTTTTTTGGGGTATGCAAACTCTTAGTTGCAACATTTGGAATCTAGTTCTCTGACCAGGGGTTGAACCTGTGTCCCCTGCATTGCGAGTGTTAGCCACTGGACTATCAAGGACGTCCCCAGAGCTTATTTTTGAAGAACAGCTTCAACCTGAATTATGGCCAATGTCCTCAGAGAAGAGCAAGAAAGGATGGCAGAAGTTTAGGCCAGCACTTGAAAGAGGAACACTCCTTTAAAAGGACTGGTGACGCTAGTGAAGGGTGTTGCCTGTGATACTCACTTACTTAGGCTTAACCCTGGAAAGAGGGGAGGAACTGTCATCCCGAGAAGCACAGCCTGCATCTCGTGATGAGGAAGTTACTGTTCTTGTGAAATAGATTCTCTATAGGAAACTGGTCCTTAATCTTTTGGAGGCTGCCAACAAAGACAATCATACCTTTGGGAAAAGTCAGGTTTTTTCCAGAATACAAAGACTTATATGGACAAAATACATTTTGCAATATAAATCATTGATTCTTTGTTTTTGGTCCTTAGCCTTCTAGAATCACATTATTAAATTACTTTGCTAGTCAGCTAAGCCTCCTGGGAGGAGCTGTGCCCACAGAGAAAAGGAGCGGGAGGATATCAGGGTGGCAAACTGGGGAGGGGCAGTGGATTTTCAGATACAGAAGTCAGAAATTTGAGTATAGGGACTCAAGAACATTAACAATGGGTCTGGAGGAAAGCCTGATGAAATAAGAGACAGCCCTCCAGCTCAGATCTCAGAAGGTCCATAGGAAGTAAAGATTACCTGAGCTGGGGCAAAGGATGGGAGAAGAGAAAAAAGGAAAATGAGCAGGAAACCAGAGAGCTTGGGAGCTAGCGAGTTCCTGCTAAGGCCCAGAGTCCTCCACCACCTTCCTTTCCCGAGCTGAGTTCTGAGATGGAACATAAGACAGAAATCTCTGCTTGTATGGTTGGAGGGACCTGAGAGATGAAGAGTCAATGCCTTGATTCTCAGATGGAATGAGAGGAGGCAGAAGCTTTGTTGAGTTTCCCTCTTACCTTCCAGCATCCCTGAGCATTAAATAAAAGTGGCCCTTTGCATTATTAAGCACATGTCTGATACAGAACCTTCCTGAGCTAAATGTGCTGAAAAGATGTGCAAAAATAGCTAAGTGTGAAGGGAAACCAGAAAGGCGTGTAGACAGGACGTGGCAGTAACCTCAGTAGAAACTTTAAAGGAATATGACTCCTCAGCAAGGATGCTAGCAAGCAAGCATAGATGATGAAAAGCAAGGACAAGATGCATGCCCACCTCCCTTGTTCCTATGACCCATCACCACTTGGGATCAACAGCAAGGATGAGGGCAGAGGTAATAATAATAGTAGCAAGCTATTATTATTATATTTTGCTATTATATTAATAGTTATTTTTACTATAGTGCTTTCTATAGCCCAAGCACTATTTGATGTAATTTATCTATATTAACACATCTACATGCAGTGGGTAGACATTCCTTTCTCCAGGGGATCTTCCCAACTCAGGAACTGAACCCATATCTCCCGCATTACAGGCAGATTCTTTACCAACTGAGCTACCAGGGAAGCCCAAGTTTACATATATTAACACATTTAATTCTCACAACAACCTTATGATGTAGGTACTGCTATAAAACCTGTTTTACAGACATACAGAGTTTGTCTGTGTGGAAGCAGACACACAGAGTTTAAGAATAAAATCCTGAATTAGTTTAGATTAAGTAGAAATTACTGACTTCAGTTTCATGATCTTGTCTAGTCTAGAGTGATCATTGAAAATATTTAAGAGTATATATATATATATTCATGTACATTTATGTGTGTATAAATTTATTATAACTACATTTTCACACACAGGGTTTTCTAAATATTTTTATTTACTTATTTGGCTGTGCCAGGTCTTTGTTTCTGTGTGTGGAATCTTCTAGTTATAGCATGCAAGCTCTTAGTTGTGACATGCAGGATCTAGTTTCCCAACCATAGACTGAACCCAGGGCCCCTGCATTGGGAGTTCAGAGTCTTAGCCACTGGACCACCAGAGATGGCCCCACACAGAGATTTAAACTCACTGAAAAGATGCCCAATGCGAACTTTTAATGAGATAATGTATACAACAGATAATTGAACATCAAAGTAACAGCATATTTAGCACAAAAACACAAAAAAACTCAGAGTAATTTAAGCAATCTTGAAGAACAGGAAAAACTCCACAGGATAAACCTAGTCTTTCAACTTCTCCTCATTATCCCATATATCAGCTGCCTCCTGACTTCATGTTTCTCTTTTCATGGGCCTTCTGTCATTCCAGTGCTGCTCTTAACAATACCTTAAATTCTTTTTATGACATCTAGGTTTAGACCAAGTTTCTTGTCTTCTCTGTTCATCCTGACTTTAACATTACTGGATCCCAGAGGAAGAGGAAAGATGGAGGCTCCCATGCCACTAAATATAGGTCCTGTCTCCCTGCCTTGACAAATGCATCTTCACAATGACTCCCTGCCCTGACAAATAGACCTTCATAATCCAAAGACATATGTAACTATATGAGTTCATAAGGATGAAAATTAACAAAATAATGAAGACAAAAGAATTTTTATTACTGCATGTCTGATTGCACCATTAATGAGCTATCAATAGATGGATGACTAATAATGAAGAGCAAAATTTATAAATTATACAATTATTCAAAATGAATTTTCTTATCTTCATTTAAACGAAATAATTGTATTGCAATTAACAAGATTTTTCACTTATTTTGTGTTCTATTGGCAGCAGTTATTCTAGATGATTAAAAGACAATATTACTTATATTTAAAATGTACAAAGATAGAATATAGTTTTTTAAAGTAAAGCAAAATTAGATTAAAAAAACAAAGTCCTACTGTATAGCACAGGGAAATATATTCAATAGTCTATGAAAAATTACCATGGGAAATAACATGAAAAAGAATTTACATGTATAACTGAATCACTTTGCTTTACAGCAGAAATTAAGACAACATGATAAATTGACTATACTCCAATAAAATTTAAAACAAAATTTTTTAAAGATATCACCATGTTTCTGTAGATTCCAGTAGTTCTAACACCCTAACTTCATAGAACTCTACTGGATTGCAAACATATCCAAGGCAAAAAAACAAGGAAATTTAAATCGATGCAAAAAGATAAAATTAAAAGTATTTTCTCTGTTTTCAAAGAACTTTCCTTCTGAAACATCCAATATAACCTATTAAAATAATAAAGCAAATAAAATTTAAAACTAATGAATATTAAACTTATTAAAATGAATGAATACTAATATCATTTGGACTTCCCATGTGGTGCTAGTGGTAAAGACCCTGCCTGCCAATGCAGGAGATGTAAGAGACGCAGGTTCCATTCCTGGATTGGGAAAATCTCCCCTGGAGAAGGAAATGGCAACCCACTCACATATTCTTGCTTGGAGAATCCCATGGACAGCTGGTGGGCCATAGTCCATTGGGTCGCACAGAGTTGGACACAGCTGAAGTGACTTAACATGCATACATGCAATATTATTTAATTATTAACATTTATATAATTCTCATGATATATGTTAATAAATGTAAAACCACTCATAATTCTGGCATTTAATTTTTATTCAGTTGAACTGGTATCACAATTTACATGACATCTAAAAGTAATATAAATCACTTAATACTCTAAAATGTTCCTCTGCCATCATGTGCAACTGTTGTGAATACTATAAATGATGATTAATACTGGGAATTCAAATTGAAACAAGAAAAGAAGCAAGAATCACAATGTCGGATATTATGGAAAATTGTAATTCAAGACTCCACTGCGTTCTTATTGCTTGTGAGAAAGGATATAATTATGTCTTTTATCTTAGCTCAGTGATTTCCCTGCTTTAATCTTCACTGTACTCAAACCATTATTTGACCATAATAAGGAAATAGCCCACAAACATTCATGGCAATTAAGCTTAGTTGACTTTGGTTTCAAGATTATGGGCTAGAAGAAAGGATATATAAGGAGGCTGTATGATGTTAGTCATGTGAGCTAATATTGAAGGTTACAAGTCATGTTATTCCACGAGAGGAAATATTTAGGGTTATAAGTCATACTACTCCATCTGGGAGCACCAGATCCCCAGAAACAAAGATGTATTTCTTTTCCCTAACTAACACAAAAATGTTCACATATACCCAGATATAGAGGAAAAATTAATCATCATTTACCTTCCACTTTACCACCATGGTTATATGTTCTTTAACAAATGTGGGCAGTATCACAAATTATTTCTAAAATTTAGGAAAATAAGGTATTTGCCTTTTTGTTGATTTGCTCCCCAGTGTAGGTACCAAATTATTTTTCAGTTGAATTTCAGAGTTCAGATGAGGCTGACCTTCTTCCTTGCCACAGTGGAGAAAACAAGAGTCAGTTATGGCCAGTCCAAGTACCCTCTCTCTATAGCTAAAAGGTTCAGTATGGAACATGTCTTAGGTCAGATGGACCAAAGTATTCCAGAAATTATTCACTGGGACTGTTGAGAAACAGCAGTCTCTTTCCCCTGTGGAATGTTTAAGCTGGAGTCAGGAGTCTGGGATCATTGATGGCCATCTTACCGGTCACCTGTCTGGTTCTGGTATGGAAAATCAGTCAGGCAAAAGCAAGCAAAACCTAAAGAAAGGGTCAGAGCCCTGTTGACTTGCTTGAGCTCCCAGTTACAACCGTGAATAAACCAAACACATACAGAGGGCTAAAAGTGTAGTCAGAGCCCAACAGCATTACTGAAGGCGCTGGACCCGCATTTTAACAGGCGGGCTACACTTCCGGACTTACAATTACATGAACTAATAAGTTATTTTTGCTTCAATTAAGACTGAGTGTCAGACACTGATGAATACTTTGTTAATCTTAAATACTTTGTTAATCTTAAGTTAAATCACAATTAAGATGATTAGGCATGGATCATATAACAGATGAGTCTAGATACTACCTAGACGTGGCAAACAGCAGGCGGAGGGGCTCTGTCCCTCAGGGGTGGTATGAGCGGTGCGAATTACAACATCATAAAAAGTGTGCATTACAGACACTCTCCCAGCTAGTTAGTAGTAGTGAGCTAACTGTGAAGCAAAGGTTAATTGGTTTAGTGTCCTCAAATAATAGACATTTAAGAGTTCATTAGAGGTTTGAAAATAGTAAAAGTACAAGGGATGAATGACATTGCATGACAAGACAAAAGTCACCATTTCACTTTTCTTTTTTTTTGTTTTTTACTGTACTACAGGCTTGTAGATCTTAATTCCTCAGCCAGGGATTGAACCCATGCCCCTACACTGTAAGCACAGAGTCCTAACCACTGGACCATCAGGGAATTTCCAAAAGTTACATTTCAGAACCCCTATCTCTGCTGCCCCTACCTTCTTATTGGTTCACACCTTCCAAAGAACTCAAAATCCTGAACTTGTGAGACAAGTTGCAGTGTCCCAATTATCTTATTTTAAGAAATATAGTAGATATTTTTTAAAATAGCAATCTTTATGAAAAATTAAAAAATGGACTACTTGGGAAAATCCATTTTAATTTACCAATCTCTGCAAGCATTAGCCCATATATAAGAAGTATTAAAACTGATTAAATTAAGTATTTTAATTTAATTATTAAGTGTTTTAATGTAAATATTAATTAAATAATTAAGTATTAAAATTGATATAAGATTGAATACAGTTTTTTTTCCTTTACATTTTGGAATGTGCTTGACTACAAACAAATTTAGAATAATGCATCATTAAACTTTAAAATCTTGATAATCATTGCTCAACCAATGATGTACTACCAACAATAAAGTTGATTTAGTTCAGTACAGAAGAGAAACTGAAAAATACTAACTTAATTACATTAAAATGTTTTTTGACAGTATATTAGACATCAAGATTTAAATCTTTTCACTGCTTTAAAGGAAATAAGGATTACTAAAAGAAAAAGGGGGCTTCCCAGGTGGTGCTAGTGGTAAAGAATCCACCTGCCAATGCAGAAGACATGAGACTCAGGTTCAATATCTGGGTGGGGAAAATCCCCTGGAGAAGGAAGTGGCAACCCACTCCAGTATTCTTGCCTGGAGAATCCCATGGACAGAGGAGCCTGGCAGGCTACAGTCCATAGGGTTGCAAAGTTGGACATGACTAAGAAACTGAGAACACAAGACTTATTGATAATTAAAATGTGTGGCTATCCTGCTCAACTAAAACATAAAATGACCTTAGAAAACTATATATACAAACATAAGCTGTTTAAATGTTATAAAATATGCAGAGATGTTATATACATAATTTGATTTTTCCCCTCATTTTCTGTTTTGTACCTGTTTTCAGGAAAACAAATAAATACCATTAAAGCAAAAAGCTACCATGATTTTCTTGGCCTTCTCTCCCTCATTTCTATTTGGGAAAAATCTTGACTTTGATGTAAGTCTTCCCTGCTAGCCCAGATGGTAAAGAATCTGCCCGCAATGTGGGAGATCCGGGTTCAATCCCTGGGTCAGGAAGATCCCCTGAAGGAGAACATGACAACCCACTCCAGTATTCCATGGACAAAGGAACCTGGTGTGCTACATTCCATGGGGTCACAAAGAGTCAAACACAACTGAACGACTACTTTCACTTTCACTTGACCCAAATAGGTGACCAAAGTTTAAGTATTACATTTGCTTTGTTTCTAGTCCTTCTGTGAGCTTCTTAGATTTACTTTTTTCTATGCTACATGAAAGTAAGGAGGAATAAATAATTGACAAATGAATTCTGAGGAGGAAATCCAGACATTTGCCAAAAGCAATATGTAATTTTTTTTTTGCTTTATGCTAAGCATTTCCAATTTGTTGTCTATAAGCATAAATACCTATGACAAACCTAGACAGCATTTTAAAAAGCAGAGACATTACTTTGCCGACAAAGATCCATCTAGTCAAAGTTATGGTTTCTCCAGTGGTCATGTATGCATGTGAGACCACAAAGAAAGCTGAGCGCAAAAGAATTGATGCTTTTGAACTGTGCTGTTGGAGAAAACTGCAAGGATACCAAACCAATCAATCCTAAAGAAAATCAGTCCTAAATATTCATTGGAAGGACTGATGCTGAAGCTCCAACACTTTGGCCACCTGATGCAAAGAACTGACTCATTGGAAGAGACCCTGTTGCTGGGAAAGATTGAAAGCAGGAAGAGAAGGGGATGACAGAAAATGAGATGGTTGGATGGCATCACGAACTCGATGGACAGGAATTTGAGCAAGCTCTGGGAGTTGGTGATGGACAGGGAAGCCTGGCGTGCTGCAGTTCATGGGGTCGCAAAGAGTCAGACACTACCGAGTGACTGAACTGAACTGAAACATAAATATTTATGATTTAGAATTCACTCTATCCCATACAATAGACTGTGATTTTGGAAGTTTCCCTTATAGATAACTTGTATTCATGTGAAGGAAAAAGGTGACACTAACTTAAATATACCAAGGTATATTTCCAAACAATAAAAAAACTCTTACACTTTTGAGTCCTGTTTTTGTTAAGGAAAAAGAGATGGCTTGAGTCATCATGGAAGATAATCCCTGTCACTCCTTTTGCCCCCTGGCCCCTCCCACACTACTCCACACACACACACACACACACACACACACACACACACACACCACACACATAATACAAAACCAAGTATTCGGCCCCTAAAATACAAGAGGACAGCCTTGCAGAAAGGGGTTTACATTACATAACAATGTAATATTAATATTTTCTGTAAAATAAGGTAAGCTATAGGAAAGACAAATTCGCATAGGAGCAGTAAAGCATTGTGTAATGTTTTGTTCTTTATGCCAGTGATAATAGAAACTGCAGGTTAATGGCAGATGAAACATGGCTTTGCAATGTGATTTATTTTAATCTCTAGACTAGAAGTTGTCAGTGTACCAAGCTCTTTACGTAGAAAAATGCTTTTCAACAGCATACTTGCAAACTGTAAAGATGACCTCACATGGCCACATGGGCTCTGAGCTGCGTCCTAATTTACTTTTTGCGTGGTTTGTTATGTGATGTCACACATACTAACGTGCTGTCCTGGACTAATCTGGTTTCTCAAATATTTCACCATGCCTGTATTTTGATCTCACTGCTTTTCTGCTATTATCTTCCAAAATTGTTGAAAGCAACCATTTCTGTCAGGAGAAAAGCATAATATAGAAAAGATGGTGCTCATGACTAAGACGCCCGAAATGTGTTTGCTTTCCATTTGATACCGGTAAAGCCAACAGACTCTAAATTCAGTGTGTCCTTCAATAATTACTCAGTAGAGAAGAGAGAGAACCATTCTTCCTTAAGTTTCCTAGGCAACCATTTGGTGAAAAATCTGCAGTAACATATTTTTTTTCTAATTTTATGCTTTTCTAGAACTGCTTAGTTTGTTCCCCTTATTTTCCAATATCCATTCCTCCTCACATTTCTCTTTATTCATTATTTTTAGTATTTCTTCTCCTCTGGCTTTTCTCTTATCTCTTTTCTTCCATTAATTAGCTAACTTTCTCTCCCTTTGGAAAGAGTTCAAAGCAAATACTTGCCTTTAAAGTCGGCCTGTTAACTAAATACCATCTGGTTACTGTTTTGTTCCTCTTTAGAAAATCCACATAGGCCTTTCACGGATCTAGAAATTATACTCACTTTTGCTACCAGAGCATGGCTGTCTCCCCAGCTAATTAAAATGCAGACTTAGTAACATAGACAACAGTGGTTCAGACTCTAATTTTCACATCCGCCTGCTTTCTCTGAAGACTGAGGGCATTTGAAATGAAATTTCTTGATATGATAAAACAAAGAGAAAGGGCAAAGAGGAGAGATTGCTTTTTTTTTTGTTAGCAAGTTACCAGCTAAAGTAAATTAGATATGCAAGAAACGCATCACCAGTACTGGGAGGGGAGGTGTGAAGGCTGAAATGGCATTTCTATGGACTCAAATTTCTTGCAGCATCTAGATTTGTTCTCTGACATGGAGTTTTTTGGACCAGGTTGGCTAGTTTGCGTTAGTTGCCACCCATTTCCCATTTGGCTTCCCAGGTGGCTCAATGGTAAAGAATCTGCCTGCAATGCAGGAGATGTGAATTCGAATTCCATTCCTGGGTGGGGAAGGCGAGGCAACCTACTCCAGTATTCTTGTCTGAAAAATTCCATGCACAGAGGAGCCTGGAGGGCTAGAGTCCATGGAGTTGCAAAAGAGTGGGACACACCTTAGTGACTAAACAAGAAAGTAACTAAGAAGTCATTTTCCTGGGTCTACAACCCCTGATGGAATAATTTTCCCCCCTCACCCACCTCCCCACATCATCTCCTGGCCAAACACGTAAGCATCCATTCCATAGGGAAGCAGACATTCTCACAGGAAGAAGGGAACCATTCATTTAATTACCAGTAGGGCCTTCACTGGTGGCTCAGCAGTAAAGAATCCATCTGCAATGCAGGAGACAGGTGCAATCCCTGGGTCACGAAGATCCCTTGGAGAAGGGAATGACAACCCACTCCTGATTCTTGCCTGGGAAATGCTATGGACAGAGGAGCCTGGTGGGCTACGTCCAAGGTGTGGCAGAAGAGTCAGACATGACTTAGCAACTAAACAACAGTCTTTAATGCATACTAAGTGTTAGTTGTTTTTGCATTATCTGTCCCTCCACTCTCCTTACACCATCACTGAGTGGGTAACTTTGTGTCCAGTGAAAGCACTCCAGAGGCATCAAAGAGCTGTGTGCGGCACCTCTTACCCCAGTAGGTTCCTGCTCAAGACAATCTGACTAGCATAGCATCTTTGTGCACCCAACTTTCCTACACAACATAAAGCAAGATTTGTGGGGAAAGTTCCCCCCATGTCCCTTCCTGCCCTTGGAAGACCAGGAATAATCACTTGGTTAACTTTCATTCGGTTTTCATGAGACCCACCGTTCTCCTAAGGGGAGAGAGAATTTATTAAGTGATAAAAGATATTTTGAAATAAATCAATAATGAAATCACACATTCATATACCATTTACTGCCAGGGGCTTTTCAAAGTCTCAAAGTCACAACTGAAAACAGTGCTTTTAACTCAAAAAAAATATATATATATATCAAAGGTCAATGTTTAATCTAAGATTGTAGAGAATTGAGAACTGGTTTTAATTTTAATGAATAAAGCATTTGTGCATAGCTATCTTAGATTTTAAAAAGAAAGAAATCCAGTCAACCTTGTTAGAAAGAAAGAACTTTTTGTTGCATAAAAGAAAAGGCTGTGGCTTTTTTATTCCTAAAAAGTGCAATCTTAAAATATATTAGAACACCCTCTTTTGGTATCTAAGAGCATTTGTTGTTCAGTAGCTCAGTCGTGTCCAACTCTTTGGGACCCCATGGACTGCAGCACTCCACGCTTCTCTGTCCTTCACTGTCTCCCAGAGTTTGTTCAAACACACGTCCCTTGAGTCGGTGATGCCATCCAACCGTCTCATCCTCTGTCGCCCACCTTTTCCTCCTGCCTTCAATCTAAACAATCAGAGATTGGCACACTTATAATTTCCATTCTAAACTCTCAGGAAAAAAATCGTGCCTAAAATATTCTGGGTTTTGTGTGCCGCTGTTGTTTTGTTTTTGCAACAATCTTGACCAACAGCAATAGCAGAATTGGTAAAAAACAAAACAAACAAAACCTGACTCAATAGGACTTAAAAAAAAAAAATTACTAGTGAGAAATGTGATGCTAGCTCCACCTAGTGTTCACTTTGAGTAATTTCCCAAAATGAAAATAGTAGAAAAGGATTTACTCAAAGGCGTACAGTCAACTTAGGCTTAAGTCAAAATTCTGAAATCAAACCCACATTTATTGACTGATATCCCTCTGTTTTTTTCTATTGTTCTTGACAGCATTATAATATCAAGGAAAGATTTAAAAAGTAAACCCCTTCTACTAATAGAAAAACAATTTAGGTGAAAATTTTATTGTAGACCCGTAATTTAGAATGTCTAATACACCTAAAGCGCTGTGAGAGCCTTCCCAGAGCTGCTGAAGTCAATTCCGCACACTCTGAGTTGGTGCAAAAGCTTTCCCCTAGTTTGTAGCTCTGAGAAGAATGCTTGCCCAGACCTCTGTACCATCCCCACCCCAGTCCAGCACATCAGGGGCTTCTCTGCCTTCAGTGCTGCCAAACATTATTCAGACTCTGAACTACATCTGCATGGAGCAAGGGAGATCATTTCATTTGCCTTTGTGGCCCTGTTTTTAAGATATTTATATATTCCGCCATGTTGTCTTAGTGTGTCCCACGGAACGTCAGTATGCCCTTTCCATAACTGTGACCAGTCCCAGGACAAACCTGAAATGAGTAGAGTGTGGGCGTGGCCCCTCGTTTTCAGTTTAGCTTTATCCCCTTCTCTTCACTTCCGGGTACTACTTCCTGCCCAATAGAGCCACAGGCTCCTCACCAAGTTTCTATTCCTTCATGGTCTCGAAAGTTAAAGGCAAATTAAATGGCGAGTGAGCTTGCCCCATAAAATCTTTTCTGGAATAAGGTAAAATATACACTAATGAAGGAGTGAGTGAATGAATAAATGGAAAACAAATAAATAAAATTTCTCCTCTGCCCATGGACAACTTTTCAGTTTTCTTAGGAATCCTGAGTGGAATTTAGATCAATTTTTTTTTTTTTGGTGGGGAGGGTAATCGCTTTACAATGTTGTGGTCATTTCTGCCATTCAACAACAAGAATCAGTCATAATTATAAACGGCCCTCTTGAGTCCCTCCTGCCTCTTATCCCACCCCTCTAGGTCTTCACAGAGCCCCAGGCTGGGCTCCCTGTGTTATAAGGCAGCTTCTCACTATTATGATAGTGTGTATTAGTCAATGCTACTTTCTCAGTTGGTCCTACCCTCTCCTTCCCCTGCTATGTCATGTCCATTTTCTATGTTTGTGTCTCCATTTCTTCCCTGTAAATAGGTTCATCAGCACCATTTATCTAGATTCCACTCATATGTTAATACACAATGTTTTTCTCTTTCTGACTTTACTCTGTATAACAGGCTCTGTATAACAGGTTCATCCATTTCACTACAACTGACTCAAATTCATTCCTTTTATGGCTGAGTAATATTCCATTGTATATATGTACCAACATCTAGGTTGCTTCCATATCCACTGTAAATAGTGTTTCAATGAATACTGGAGTAAAGACCATATATGAAAAACCCAGAACAAACATTTTTCTCAATGGTGAAAAACTGAAAGCATTTTCCTCTAAGATCAGGAACAAGACAAGGATGCTCACTCTTAACCACTATAATTCAATATAGTTTTGGAAGTCTTGGTCTCAGCAGTCAGAGAAGAAAAGGAAATAAAAGGAATCCAGATTGGAAAAGAAGTAAAACTCCCACTGTTTGCAGATGACATAATACTATACATAGAGAACCCTAAAGATACCACCAGAAAATTACTAGAGTTAATCAATTAGAAAAGTTTAAGGATATAAAATTAAAACACAGAAATCCCTTGCATTCCTATACACTAACAATGAACATTTATTTAACTAATATGAAGAGCAGATCACATGAAATGCTAGGCTGGATGAAGCACAAGCTGGAATCAAGACTGCCAGGAAAAACATCAACAACCTCAGATATGCAGATGACATCACCCTATAGAAGAAAGCAAAGGGGAACTAAAGAGCCTCTTGATGACTATGAAAGAGCAGAGTAAAAAACTTGGCTTAAACATTAAAAAAACTCAACACTCAAAAAACTAAGATCATGGCATCTGGTCCCAAACTCTGGAAGAGAGTGAAAGACAGGGAAACCTGGCATGCTGCAGTCCATAAAGTCACAAAGAATTGGACACGACCGAGTGACTGAACAACAACAATGAGAAATCAGAAAGAGAAATTAAGGAAATAATTCCATCCATCAGTGCAACAAAAAGAATAAGATACCTAAGAATAAGACTACCTAAACCATGGGTCACAAAGCATTGGACACAACAACTTAGCAACTGAACAACAACAGGGACCAAAGACTTGTATGCAGAAAACTTTAAGTCACTGATCAAAGAGATCAAAGATGACACAAACAGATGGAGAGATATCCCATGTTCTTGGATTAGAAGAATCGATACTGTGAAAATGACTCTACCACCCAAATCAATCGACAGATTCTTTGCAATCCCTATCAAACTACCAATGACATTTTTCACAAATTTAATAAAACTTGTGGATGAGATGGTCTGAGGCAAAGGGGCCACTGAGAGCAGTATAGGAAAAGCATATCCTGGTCCTGAGAGCCCTATCCAAGGCCACAGTTGTCCTTTTCTTACTTGAGTGAATTCCTGAAGGCCAACTTGAATCCATTTTCTTCATCTGCAAAATGAGAAACATCATGAACCATTTTGTATGACCATTATGATGAAGCTTCAGAAGGGTCGGCAAGGGTGCTTAGTAATCACCAGCCACTCAAAGGATGGCCAGAATGATCATTTTTCCTATCACTGCGTGCTCAACGTTCTAGGCTTTTAACAGTAACAATACATCCTCTGGCCCTTTGTTTGAGTCAATGCTTCCATTTTTAATAAGCTTCAGATTTTGATGTTCTGCGAGTTATCATTAGTAAGTCTGGAAAAAAATGGAGTGCATTCTGGTTAATCAGTCCTAGGTTTAGCTAAGGAGGTACTGCTGATGGACAGAAAAGAGAGCGAAGGACTAGCAGAAAAATCTACTTTGGCAAACAACAAAGAAAAGAACCCATAAGACCTAGGGTATTTACCCTGAAGTCTCCGTCACCCTTTAGGCTCATGCAATTAATAATAACAATTAAGAAAAAGCTTTGGTATGCATCAGGCATTTTCCTTAGCAGTTTACCACTTAAATCTCATAATTTGCCATTTTATACAGTTGGGAATTTGAAAGACAGGAAAATAAAGTCATGAGCACGCATGGCAGAGCTGTAATCTGAACTAGGGGTGTCAGATTCCACAGATGAGGCACCAGGCCTGTGTGCTTCAGTAATTCTTCCTCTCCCTTTTCTCCCTCTCTCTCCGTTATCTGCCCAAGCCACCAGAGCTAGTAACACTGAAAGTCACTGCTGTGTTTCCTCTCGCAAATAGGATGCTTCCCCGTGTAGTCACTCTCATTCTGAGAAGGTCCAAACCTTTCCAGTCCAGATCACACACACGCACAAAATCTCTGGGCACGTGATGCGGAATGGTTTTTGTTCTTTCTCCTCCTATATACAGAGTCAAGTTTCCAGATACCTTCTTTCTAGCTTTATTATCCCCTTTTGTCTTGGTTTCTCTGACAGTATTAAGATTTTATATAGTTATTGACTAGAGCAAGTGACTTGTAAAAAGACAACAGCAAAAATGAGCATGGAGACTTTCTTGAATGAGCCCCAACTAGGGGCTTTGTTTAAAGTGACTTTGCTATGACAAAATACCATAGGCTCCCAGAAATAGTTTGATTTTTTTTTTTTAGAAGTTGGTTGGTAAATTCAATTTTGTCTTTAAATTACCACTGACCTCTCCTTCTTCTTTTTCTGGATTCCTTCTCAGCCAAAAAAAATCCTTTCAATGGCAAATATTCAACAAACTTGATACCTCATGTAAGATAAAATATTATATGCATAATATGAGAGATTTGTGTGTGTGTTGTGATGAAAAAGTGATTTAGGACATATGTGATTAAGAATGTGTGTCATTACTAGCAACAATGAAGAGGGACATGGCTTCATTTCTGTCCTCTAAATGAGAAAAAAATCTTCTAAATGAGAGATAAATACTCTAACTCAAGATCTGTTACTTTTTCTCTTCTACATTTCCATGGAACACTTACTCCTTTAACTACTGACTCAAAACTCTGTTTTGTGTCTGTAACTGTCATAAAACACTAGGGAGGTGACTCATTGTTAAAAGGTAATACTCATCACTTGTCAATGGTTCACTAGCATGACTGAATAGGCACTAATGTGGTAATTATCATGAATTGTCAGTTTCCATCAGTGTCTTCTCCCAGTTCTAAGATTGAGAATGCTTGTGAAATCACAGAGGAAAGCAGAAGATAGCCAAGTTAACAAATCCACCTCCAATACCAGAAAATAACGGCAAAAACATCTAGAATCAAAATGATGATGGTGATAGCTAATATTTATTGAATAATTATTCTTTGCCAGGCATTAGCCAAGTGCCCCATGTATTTTATTGCTTCCATTCACCCCATAAAGGGCTTCCCAGGTGGCGCTAGTGGTAAAGAACCTGCCTGCCAATGAAGGAGACATAGGAGACACAGATTCCATCCCTGGGTTGGGATGATCCCCTGGAGAAGGAAATGGCAACCCACTCCAGAATTCTTGCCTGAAAAATCGCATGGACAGAGGAGCCTGGCAGGCTGCAGTCCACAGGGTCACAAAGAGTTGGACATGACTGAAGCAACTTAGCATATATCATATATATATATATATAGGAGAAGGAAATGGCAACCCACTCCAGTGTTTACTAATACCATTCCAAGAGGATAAAACTTAGAGACATGTTATAAATCATGCCAAAGATCATACAGCTAGAACTCAAACCTGGGTCATCTGAATCCCAAATCCACGTACTTGACAGTTTAGTTTTTCAACTTCAGTGCTACTGACACTTGTGGCCAGATAGTTCTTTGCTGTGAGGGTCTGCCCTGTAGGACTGAGCAGTTTAGCAGCATCCCTGGCTCTGCCCACTAGAGGCCAGCAGCGCATTCTCTCCCTGCCCCCTCCCCTACTAGTGGCAGCCAGAAATGCTCCAGATGTTACTAAAGGTACTCAGGAGGCCAAACTGTCACTCCCCCCAACTTGGAAACTCCGCCCTAACCCCTGTTTGTGTGCAGGGCTTAGTCACACAGGCACATCTGACTCTTCAAGACCCCACGGATTCTAGTCCACGAGGGTCCTCTGTCCATGGGATTTCCCAGGCAAGAATACTAGAGCGTGGTTGCGCAGTAGTGCGAGCGCCTTATAGCTTCCGTTCTCAGGATCGGTCACCCTCCCGCGTGCGGAGCTGCTAGGAAGCCGCTGTTGGCGAGCTCGTAGGAGCTTGAGACCATCGTCACCTCTCCAATTTTAACCAGGGGGGAAAAATGGTTGAGGCAGATCGCCCAGGAAAGCTCTTTATTGGTGGCCTCAATACAGAAACAAATGAGAAAGCCCTTGAAGCAGTATTTGGCAAATATGGACGAATAGTGGAAGTTCTCTTGATGAAAGATCGTGAAACCAACAAATCTAGAGGATTTGCTTTTGTCACCTTTGAAAGCCCAGCAGATGCTAAGGATGCAGCCAGAGACATGAATGGAAAGTCCTTAGATGGAAAAGCCATCAAGGTGGAACAAGCCACTAAACCATCATTCGAAAGTGGTAGACGTGGACCACCTCCACCTCCAAGAAGCAGAGGCCCTCCAAGAGGCCTTCGAGGAGGAAGAGGAGGAAGTGGAGGAACCAGGGGTCCTCCATCCCATGGAGGGCACATGGATGATGGTGGCTATTCCATGAATTTTAACATGAGTTCTTCCAGGGGACCACTTCCGGTAAAAAGAGGACCACCACCACGAAGTGGGGGTCCTCCTCCTAAAAGATCTGCCCCTTCAGGACCAGTTCGAAGCAGCAGTGGAATGGGAGGAAGAGCTCCTGTATCACGTGGAAGAGATAGTTATGGAGGTCCACCTCGAAGGGAGCCCTTGCCTTCTCGTAGAGATGTTTATTTGTCCCCAAGAGATGATGGATATTCTACTAAAGACAGCTATTCAAGCAGAGATTACCCAAGTTCTCGTGATACAAGAGATTATGCACCACCACCAAGAGATTATACTTACCGTGATTACGGTCATTCCAGTTCACGTGATGACTATCCATCAAGAGGCTATAGTGATAGAGATGGCTATGGTCGTGATCGTGACTATTCAGATCATCCAAGTGGAGGTTCCTACAGAGATTCATATGACAGTTATGGTAACTCAAGTAGTGCTCCACCTACACGAGGGCCCCCGCCATCTTATGGTGGAAGCAGTCGCTATGATGATTACAGCAGCTCACAGGACGGATATGGTGGAAGTCGAGACAGTTACTCAAGCAGCCGAAGTGATCTCTACTCAAGTGGTCGTGATCGGGTTGGCAGACAAGAAAGAGGGCTTCCCCCTTCTATGGAAAGGGGGTACCCTCCTCCACGAGATTCCTACAGCAGTTCAAGCCGCAGAGCACCAAGAGGTGGTGGCCGTGGAGGAAGCCGATCTGATAGAGGGGGAGGCAGAAGCAGATATTAAAAACAAACAACTTTGGACCAAAATCCCTGTTCAAAGAAAGAAACAAAAGTGGAACCTGTTCTATCATAACTACCCAAGGACTACTAAAAGGAAAGATTGTGTTACTTTTTTTAAATTTCCTGTTAAGTTCCCCTTCCATAATTTTTTATGTTCTTGTGAGGAAAGAGTAAAACATGTTTAATCTTTGATTTTATGACATTGCTTTCAACAAGCAAATGTTAAGTGTGTTAAGACTTGACATGTGTACTAGTGGTGTAATCTTCCAAGTGAAAGTGTCCCTAAAGGCCACTTCCTATAGGATTTTCCCCAGTAAATGATGAGGCAAGCAATTTATCTTACACAAAATATCTAGGCATCTAAAATGGAGAGATGAATCCTCCTGCCTATATAAACAAGCTAGCTATTAGAGGGTGGTCGGGGTATGCTACTCTTAGGATTTCAGAGTGTCTTCAAACTGAAATCTCAAATGTTCTCAGTATGAAAAACCTGAGATCAGATGCATATATGTAAGGAAAGTGCTATTCGCCCAGTAAACCCAGAAAAAAGCAAATGGATAATGCTGGCCATATTTTGCCTTTCTGACATTTCCTTGGGAATCTACAAGAACCTCCCCTTTCCCCCTCCCCAATAAGACCATTTAAGTGTGTGTTAAGCAACTACAGAATACTAAATAAAAAGTTTGGCCAAAACCAACCATGAAGCTGCAAACGAAAAAAAAAAAAAAAAGAATACTAGAGCGTGTTGCCATTTCCTTCTCCAAATTCCTCTTTATACTGACTATGTATCATGTCATTAAATAACTTCCAGAAACCTAATTTTTATGGCTCTAAGACATTTTATTGAATGTTAAATTAGCACTACACCTGAAATACTACTTTTGATTATTTTTTAAAGAAAAATTTATGTTTAAGAACTTAAAACAACCAGATTCTTTGAAATCTACCCCTTTGTTGTATTCTCAGATTTAAAGATGAACTTTGTCAATGAAATGAGAAGTGGGAGGTGTTTTATATTGCAAAGACTATTCACTTCCCTCATTAAAATGTCATCATATTCCATCTGTTACACTGTTAAGAGATACAATGAAGAAGACTTGGGTCGGTAATAAGTTTCTTTAACAGTGAAAGAGTTTATTTGATTACTGTATACAGACATGGCCTAAGTCAACAATCAAATAAAATACTGCATGCAGACAGATCTGCAAATAAAAATAAATCCATTAGTCAGATTTTCTTTAAAAATTCAGAATTCTATGATTCTCCTAAAATATCTAATAAATCAAAACTTACTAAAGCTTTGGTTTTGGTTTCATTCCTTTTAAATATATAATTAAATATATATTAAAAGCAAGTATTTTGCTATTTCTGCCTATACCATTCACTAAACACTGAAGTGCTTACTATTATGTCAGCTAGTTTAGGAAAGATATAAAAATTAAGGTCTGCATTCCTGAGGAAATTATTTAAGAAACAAGTCATATACTCAAAAGCCCTGAAAATAAGAAAAGACAGTACAAAGCAACTAGTAAAGTATTCTGTGTAATTCACATTAAATAAAAATATATGAACACACATATGCACACTGAAATTAAGGAAGATAGTGAGATTATTTAATAGGCATATTTCATATAAACTATTCATCACAAATTTTCCATTTTAAGAGTCCACATGAAAAATCACAGTATGCATAGACTAGAAGCAAAATACATCAGACAAAACTTTTCTAGAGATGTTTGAGCTGTAAAACTTCTATTATTTTTCCAAATCTGTTTAAGGTTTTGGGGGAAAAGGTTCATTTTTGGATAAAAACATACTTTTATCTATCCTTTTTTGACTAATCTATCACTTTTCTCACCAAAACCCACAATTTCTTACAAATCCCATAAAGCTTTAAATTAATAGTATTTGGTTTATATTTACCAAGAAATGGTTTACCTGTTATCATAAAAATGGAGTTTAAAATATATCTGGCTTAAGAAATCCAAAAGAGAACAGTGGATTTAGCTGGGTTTATAGACGAAAGATATGTTTTTAAATGATCATACATTCTTAACCTCTCTCTTGGGTGCAGTTTGGAAGTAATCTACCTTTTAATAACGTACATTGGACATCATGGTTGTAATCCAAGTGAGTAGCATCATAACAAAATTATCTAATACACACACGTTGCTTAGGGCTGCACTGTTACCATAGTTACTACCAGATCAAACATCTCAGGAAAGCAGGGCCACTAAGTCTTTCACTGTGCAGAATTCAGCACTTATGATAGGTAATGAGCCTTCATTTTCCTTCATCTTTGGGCTTTTCCAACTGATCTTGTGCTGTTTCTTCATCTTTCTTTTTCACATCTGAAAAACAGATAAATTTTCATCACATAGAGAATATATTGAAATTTACTTTGTACTATATTGGGAAAAAAGGTCAGTTTTCCTTTATGCACCCTAGTTATTTTCTACTTGATTAGGACATACTTCTTTGCTGTCCATGTAGACGTAGAAACTACAAAAAGAAAAGATGTATGGGTCTGTCTCCTAGTTACCTTTCTCTCTTATTCTCCAGAATATCATGTGCCAGGCAACCTTCAAAGGTATTATTGCAATCTCCATTTACAGACCATTCTCTTGAAGCATAAACAGGTTAAGTGACTTGCCCCAAGTCACTGAGCTAGTGAGTGACAAAGCCACAGTTTGGATGCAGACTGATGGACCTTACCCTTCCCCATCTCCCGATGCTGGATCACACTCTCTCAGCTTCCTCACACTTTTCACCTTCTTTGAGGCTAACAGTTAATCTCATTTTCTACTTCACAGGAAAAAAAAAAAAAATCAAAACCATCAGATCAGACAAGCTCAACTTTCTGCCACCAAACCTGTAAAATTACCCCTGCAGTCTAGATGTATTCCTTTTGCCCATATGCCCATGGAAGACGTGGTCCTCGGGACTGGCTGTGGCTGCTGGAGCCCCATGGAAAGTGAAAACACAGCACCCCTTATTCAAAAAATGTGGAAAATTTCAGGATGACAACCATAGAACAAAACCAAGGGTAAGCCTCACCTGAGCCCAGAGAGGGCCCTGAGCAGCTGCCAGGCCAGCTCACCCTTAGAGCTGATGCTGCTTCCACTGATCAGATCTAATTTCTTCATAATCTGGGATCCTAGCCATTTCTGCCTCAATAGTGCTCTCATGATCATCTCTAAGCTCATTTCATCTGACTTTCGCTCTTTCTCCTGATTCCTTCATTTCCTCAAGTCACTACCATCTTCAAACTGACAATAGTTCTCCACTGACTGGTTTTTCTTTTATCCTTCAAAATATATCTTTGGCTGTCATCATTTTAAAATAAGACTTCTGTGTCTACTACTTCTCCAAAATGGGTCCTATGAAAATCATCAGGGGCATCTTTGAAAAGAAATCTGATAGATTATTCTGTTCTCCAATCTACATTCATCAAATATTTATCAAGCACGTTCAGTAGCTTAGTAAAGCTACTTAATAAAGCACATGCACGTCCCTGGTGGCTCAGACGGTAAAGAATCTGCCTGCAATGCAGGAGACCCAGGTTCGATCACTGGGTTAGGAAGATCCCCTGGAGGAGGGAATGGTTACCCCACTCCACTACTCCAGCCTGGAGAATTCCATGGACAGAGGAGCCGAGCAGGCTACGGTCCATGGGATCACAGTCAGACACGACTGAGCAATGAACACACGTGCCAAGCAGTGAAGAAAAAACTATGCATTCCAACTCTCAAGGAACTTTTCATGAGAAACATGGACAATAACTAAAGTGAGTAAAATGTGTGGCATGTGGGACATTTAGAAGTGCTACAGAGGAAATTAAAGAACAGGAATTGTCGAGAAGTCTCGGGGCCTGGAGATTGCAATTTTAGATTGGGTTGGCTGGGAATGTCTTACTGAGAAGGGGCCGTGTGAGTCAAGACCTGAGGAGGTGGCGGGAGTTAGCGAGGTGGGTAGGAGGGAGAAGCGCAGTCCGAGCAGAGAAAACATCAAGGCTAAAGGCAGCAGTGTGCAGGAAGGAACTGCCATGAGGACTGTGCAGAGAAAGGACAGAAAACGGGGCCACAGGGACACCAAGAGACTAGCTCTCTGACGGAGAAAACGGCAGATTTCGGAACCAATTTTTAAAGTAGAGCTGACAGCACTTGGATGTCTCATAGGCATCTCAAATGGAGGAAGCAGAAATCACTCCTCTAACCCTTAAAACTGCTCTTCTTCCGTATTGGCCCTTCTCAGTATATGGCATCATCACCATCTACCCTGTTGCTCCAAGAATTATCTTCTATTTCTCTTCTTCATTATTTGTAGTCATCTCTACCACATCAGTTCATCAAGTCCTATGACTTGGGCCTCTAAAACATATCCCAAACCCACCCAATTCCACCCATCTTCACAACCTATTCAAAGCCATCATGTTTCACTGGATTTCTGCAACTGTTCCATGGGTAAAAGCTTAAAAAAAAACCCCTTTCTCCTTCTCTAAGGGCAAATTTGACTTGAGATTAATTTCCTAGCTCTGTTACCCTGGAAACCAGATCATGTTAGAATGTCAGCATGGTTGGTAAGTGCATGGTAGAAGTGACCCAAATGGGGAAATACACCTGTACTGAGAGAAGCTATATGCTAACTGGTAGGGTATCAAAGCACTGGGATTCCATAAAGGTCATGACTCTTCTGAACATGTCTCTTGCAGTGCCCATGGACTTAACTGCAAAGTATTAACTCCCTGGAACATGAGGCTTCTAACCTACCATTGCTCCCATTGGTGCAAATCTTGTCCTCTTGCGCCTGAGTTCTCAGTGAGTGGTAGGGTGGGGGTGTACAGAGGCTAGCCCCCATGACTGCTTATATGGACTTTGGTGAGGACCCACACCGAAGGAAATGATGTCATGTGGCTCTTCTGGCCCCCGCTGTGTGTCTAAATCTGTATACTTCTGAGCAGACTGCACCAAATGTGGTCTTATGAGTCTGAATGTTTAATTTGGCCCCCAAAGATTTCCTAATGGGCAGTGCACCTCCTAACTCCACTAGACCTGTGATTTCTCTCCTACAATCCATTCTTCACGTAACAAAGTGGATATCCAAATATTCAAACATGAATATCATCTCTCTCACATTTAGAATAAAATCCTCTTTATTCATCCAGGTTTCTAAAGCCCTAGCAGGGCTATTCCTTGCTTACTCTCCAATGTCATCTCTACTCTCCCTTCTCACCTGCTGCCCTCCAGTTGCAGTAGCCAGATTTTATGCTTCTTGACATGTCTATCTCATTCCACTCTAAGAGCTTTTTACAAGCTGTTCCTTCTGCAAAGAACATACTTTCCTCTTACTTTCCTGCCTGGACCATTCAGCTGTAATTCAAAATATTCCACTGCCAGCAGATTTGTTAGAACTTCCTGAATTTCTCAATCTAAAGGAGCCACCCAGTAACTCTCTACCACAGCATTCCATTTTAATTCTCTGATAGACTATATCTCCAGGCAAGAATACTGGAGTAGGTTGCCATTTCATCCTCTAAGGGATCTTTCTGACCCAGGGATTAAACCCAGGTATCCCACATTGCCTCACACTTGGCTCTAAGAGAAATGATAAATCAAATGAATAGTTAGAGATGGTGGAAGGTGAGAAAGGCCCTCTGTGACATCTAGTTTCCTAAGTTGCCACCGTCTGTCAGCTCTTGCTGATATGTTATAGGGCATCATTGTCCTCTCTACCATAGCTATCAATTTGTAAGGGACAGATTAAGATAGATTGTGAACTAAGATTTCAGGCAGGTTAATTTCATGTAAGATGTAGGCTGTCTGACAGCCTAGATTTCTTCCCACTTGAGAATATCAAAAAACAAAAACAAAATAGGACTGATCTGAGGGAAACTTAAAGATCCTTCCCAAAATTTCTATTTTTAAATGACTAAAAACATTGAAACTATAGTGTCTGAGACAGACGCCAGATTTTTGTTATCATTAGCAATTGAAAACTGCAATTGCTTTAAAAACAATTTTAAATCCTCAATGTCTGTACTTAGCTAAAAACAACAACAAAAAAGCAGACCTTAAAGCTATTTATACATAACTTTGTTAGTAACACACTGTCAATGCCATCTACATATATAAATTAACTTCCTTTTGTGTATTCTTTAACATCTGGTGTTATATGTTAATTCACTTTTAACATTTTGATTTTCTTAGTACCTTCAACTTTATTTGAAAACGATTTAAAGGAAAGTATAAAAATAGAACAGTATTCTTTCAGATAACAGTCTATCCCAGTTGACAAGATAAAATGAAGACTCTACTAACTTCTGTACAGAATATGTGTTCTCTTTCATTTAACTAAATGTCAATAAGCATTAAAGTTCTGTGCATGTGTTTAGGGGTTATCCACTTTAATTAGACCTGTTACACGAACAAGTAACTTATATTCTCGACCTCACTAGTTAAGGATGGCCCTTCATGCCCTGATAACCATAATCATATTATACTTTTGAACTTAAAAAGCCAAAAACACTACACATATTTTATCTTCTTTCTTTAATTTCCTTCATCTTTTATAATTTATGGGTATGTATATATATTTTTTCTATTATTTATAGAGTCCCTTAAGAGACATGAAATTACTTTTAGAAAAAAGTAAGGTAACTCAACCAAAAAGGTAAGTCCAACCAGACTCCAGGGTCTGAACACAGTCCCTGGCATAACAAGGATAAAAGTACTTCATAGAGATCATACCAGGAATATTTGGGAAGTCTGTAACTTTACCAGGAGAAAGTCACGTCCTGAGGCAAAGAACTAACAGCCCTCTTCTGGGGCTCATATGAATAGGGTAGAAGTACGGAGCCTTCCAGCTCTCTCCTGCCTCACTGCCACTAGGAATAAACATTTACACACAAACTGGAGTCCACTTTGAAGTCTAAAATGGGGTACAGTATTATTGTATTTATTTTCACAGAACTATACACTAGAAGATTTAAGAACAGTATAAGTAGTGGGGTGAAAGACTCAAGATTTTCCTACAGGAGTTTGATAGCTCTTGATTTTTCTGAACCCAATTTTTTCTACTCATTAGAGAAAGATCAACCTTTATACAAACACCCACCTTAAAGTTTTCATCTCTAATTGATAATAAGTGTATTCTTAGATATGATAAATAGAAGAGCTTGTAGAATACCACGATGGAGCAGAAGCTTCCACAGTGACTTGCCAATGGAGGGCAGAAGGAAAATTATTTCTGAGAGCATCTCAAAAAATTTTGTAAGCTGGTTGACAGAAGGGCTTATAATTAGCCACCTCTGTATTCCCAAACACTAGCACTGTGCATAACTATACATATCCAATGAATAAATAAATGTTCAGTTTCCACATTTACACCAGGAGATTAAACAGAGAAGTCCATTTTGTGAAACACTGAAAAGATCTACTTAGCTTTAAACAAAAGCTGAGAGATCTTGGTAAACAAGTTTAGCTAGTTAAAAGGGAGACTGTTCCCAAGGAAAGGATGAGGAAGAGAGAAATAGCACTGATTCTAAGAGGATTTTGAGTGTTACCTTCCTTCACCGATAGGGCTTCCAGTTTGACGGGCAACTCCGAGGTCCCGCCTGCAGCCGGAGAACCCTGGATGTCTGGGAGAGCATTTCGGCGACCTGCCCGCGCTGATGACGCAAAATTGCCGACCACAGGCTCCACATCCGTCATTTTGGGTGAATCTGTCCTCATAGTACCATCTACAAATAGAACGTGCACATGAAGATGAAGATGAGCCTATGCCAAGATCCACGTTCACACTAATGGTTAAAAGGCATGGCTACATCAACAACACCGAAGCCTTGAGAATCTAATCACTGACTGCACCTTGCATCAAGGTCCCTGGGGCTTCTGTTTGCACATTTGTACAATCACTGAATGGAACAGGGAGGCCTCAGTGGGAGCCAGAGGGCTATAAATAACTGCGGAGCCCAAAGGAGCCACTTGGATGCTTTAGGGGTGCAGCAATCTCTTGCCTTTTGTTCTGCTTTTCTATGGATGGATCAGCCAAATGAGGATTTGGAAGGAAACACAAACGGATTTGTTTGGCCACTCCCATGGAGACTCTGCCTGCCAGTATTTGCTTGTGGTGCTTGTTCAGGCTGAAACCAAATCACTATAATTTGTAAGGACCAAACAAAACACACTCTGTTCTTCCTCTTTAGAAATAAGAAATTCAACTTTATCTCAAAGCCTTTTTACCCCAGTGGCAGCTGTTTGTCTATATGCTCTAGCTTCAGGCATAATTTTCAACAGTCTCCTGCTTGTGTTTGGGAGGGCAGAACCTGGGTTACCTTTTCTTGCCTTCAAGTGGACATGGCAATTACTAAACATCCTTTATCTTCCTAGCAATTGCCTCTACGAAAGAATTCTCAAGAGACCACTCACTATACAGGGCGGAATGTAGCAGACATTGCTTATTCTAAAATGAGCCCTCTCTTTCATATGATGTTTTCTAATGAAAACTTTCCTAAGAAGTCAACAATGAACAGTATCTCAAAAACAGCAGCTGCAGCAGGAATTGTCTCTTTTTTTGAAAACCGATTAAATGCTAGGTTCTCAGCTGGGCCTTGAGAGCACAGAGAAATGATTTAGTTTCCATTTTTAGGGGACGTGCACACTCCAAGGGGAGAAGAAAGGATATATATACTGGAATAGATAACATCCTAACACAGAATGTGCTGAATATCAACCAAAGGATGAAGAAACTCATCTGTGGCACCTAATGGTCGAAATAGATGAACCTTGACTTACACGAAGCAAATCAAACCTTTCACAGTAGTTAGAAGGGAGTCTTTTCCAATCAGTTAACTGCAATTCAGGAAATGGTAAACGTGAAGTGAAAAGAGTCACAAATCATGGTGCGTTTGATATCAGAAACATACTTTCTTTGGTTCACAGCACCCCGAAAATGCACATGGAGCTTCATATGGGCCCAGATGTTCTCATCTCTAAAGGAATCATGGTAAGGCTGAGAACAATCCTAGATTTTCAGACATTATTTTGGACTTCTGTTGAGTGTTTGCCAATTGTCTGGCATTGACAACATCAAATAACTGACTATTAGTCAAAAAGAACGCTCCATGATAGACTCACAAGATGATATTGGTTAATTGAATTAATTTCTCTGAGTTGCAGTTCTTCACCTATATAATTAGCCTGACTGATTCACAGGATTCCAGTGAAGAATAAATAAGATAAAGAAAATAGAAATTCTAACTATAAAACCATATGTCTGATTATTGGCATCATTATTCATCTCTCACTAAGTTTTATTTATACCACCACCTCTTATGTATCCCCTTTAGTCCTAACAAGAAACATCTTCTTATTGAAAGATCTTTTGAGTTTTAAAAAAGAGAAAGCATAATTTATTCAATACTGCACAAACATTTTCATATGTATTATCTCAGATAAACCTCCCACTAACCCAATGAGGTAGTGAGGAATAACTCTCACCATATGAATGTGGAAACTGGGGTTCAGAAAGGTTAAGTGACTTATTTTAAGTTGAACAACTCCTAACCTATCACACAAGGTTGTAAATTCAGTTTCAGTTCATTCTGAAAGCAAGATGACATGGATTACTGCAAAACTATCCTTCTAAACTCTGGTGAGATACACGGACAGCCACACAACAGCCAATTTAGATTCCTCCCTTCATTACTTTTTAAATAGAAAAAATATATATACAGTTGACCCTTGAATGACACAGGTTTAAACTGCACAAAGCCATTTATATGTGGATTTTTTTTCAATTAATATGTTCTACAGTGCTACACAATCCACGGTTGGTTGAATCCTGGGGTGGAGAACTGCTAATGCAGAGTCGACTGTAACATTATACACAGGTTTTCAGATGAATGGGGATTGGTGCCCCTAGCCTCCATGTTGTTTAAAGGTCAACTCTATATACATTTGTGTTGAAGGAGAAAGAGATTCCCTATTTTTGTTACAGGTATTCCTTTCTGGCTTGAACTTTTGGTTATCCATGTGCCCCCTCCCTGACCCTTATGATAGACAAATTAGAGATCACTTCTCTACAGCTTGAGAAAAACACTTGACATTAGATAGGGAACAGACCCCATTTGCAGGCCCCCATTCTGTCCTCAGCCAATTAACATTACACGAGAAGCCATGGCCACAATCAACTGTTTATTTCTAGGAAGCATCTTCATGCTAAGTTTGGAAGAGAAGCTCCATGAATACCTTGATTCTTACTGTCCTGACAGTCCAAAATCTTAACACTAAAGATAACAATAGATATAAGAATATTAAGATACACTCTTTAAAATACTTAAATGCTATATATTTTATGTTTAGCAAGATGGGGTATATCAAGAGAGTCTTGAGTTGGAATTTGCATATTTAAAGAAAACTTCCAAAGGTGGCCTGGAGGGTGGGTCATCAATATGAAAAAAAAATTCTGAGCTCCAAGATATTTCATTGCTGTTGACTCCTATTTTGAAAGTTTTTGCTTTTGCCTTTATACTATTATTTCTGCACAGACTTTCTAAATTAGTCCTTTTTTGTTGATTGGTGTTAGAAAACAAGACCATCACAAAACTATCTAAAGGTCTGTCAATGTTATACTCATTAACTACCATTTTAAGATCAAAACAAAACTGGATATGCAGAAGGTCAAACAACAGGTTACTTTACTGCAGAACTTTCCTTGGTCCATTTCCAGACTCTCATTGGGCACCATCTTCCTTTCAGAGCCTGTGACTGATGCTGAGTGACCAGGATGTGAGGCTCCAGCAGACAAGCCCAGCCCCACAGGCTTTCTACAGTGAGGTCATCTGATTTCGGTGACTTAGGGAGCACTGGGAAGAGCGTCTGAATACACAAGGTGATTCTTAACTGGGCTCTTTTAATTCCCTGGTAAATTTGTTGCAGCATTAGAAATAATCTGAAAGTACATCAAGAAAAGAAGGTTTGAATAAATCATATTTATTATATTACTGGATATTATATGGCTTTAAAAAAGAATGTGTAAGATCCAGTCGGATCTACTTATGGAGATATGTTCTTGATACAATGTGAAATAAAACAAGCTTAAAAAGCAGTACTGACAGCATAGAGGGAAAGGAAAAAAAGTAATGAATATAATGTCATTTGAACTTAAAAAAGAAGAAAAATTCTAGTTAGGAATTTAAGGGAGAACAAGGAGAATATTAACCACTTTTGGTACCTCCTTACATATTTTAACCTGTAATAAAGTGTTAAAATTAAATAATTTGTAAAGGAATCGAAACATATTCACCTGGAAAAATTATGAAATACACAGATACTCTAACATACCAAGGCTCTAAAAGTAACACTTTGACAATTTTACCCAAAATAGTGTACCTTCAAATGAAAGTCTCTCCCAACCCCAATTGGTCATCTTACTTATCTGTTGTTACTATCCTATGCAATATTGATTGCATACACAATCAATATATATATATACATGTTATATATATATATATATATACACACACACATATGTGTGTGTGTGTGTACAAGGTGCAATCAATATATATATACACACATTTTATATACACATATATACCTATACAGGGCTTCCCAGGTGGTGCTGTGGTAAAGAATCCACCTCCCAATGCAGGAGATGCAGGTTTGATCCCTGGGTCAGGAAGATCCCCTGGAGAAGGAGATGTCAACCCACTCCAGTGTTCTTGCCTGGGAAATCCCACGGACAGAGGAGCCTGGCGAACTACAGTCCATAGGGTTGCAAAGAATTGGACATGACTTAGCAACTGAGCATACATATATGTATACACATATATACAAAGTAGAGAGAATTTAAATTGTGACAGTTTGAAAAATATATAATCCACAGAAAGATGAGGAAACACTATTAAGAAAAACAACAGAGATTAACTTCCAGGTTCTTTTAATTTGCTGGGCTTAAAGCTAATTGTGTTTACATTTGCTAACCAAGGCAGCTGACTCACTGGCAACTCTTCCGCTTTTTCTTCTACAGAATTAGCAGTGGAACCTGGATGAGTTCTGCTCTGTCAGCTGTGGCTGTTCACAGGAGCTGAAACCATATGGACGTTGGGAAATTTCACAGAAGTCCTTGCACAGCCCATCACAAGATAATGCGATTTATAAACTCGTGGGACACAATTTCTTCTCTATTGAAAATACACAATTTCCTAGACATCTTAACAAAAGACCATTACACAAGCACATATACACAGGTCAGGATCTTTCTAGTCTCCAAAATATGAAAACGCAACAGCACACAGCTGAAGAACACAAAGAGAGTCAAGCTTATAAACAGAACACTGGAAAAGAATATATATATTTATGTATAAACCACTAGTCAACTCCCAGTGAGCTCAAAATTGCCTGCTTAGAGTATGTTAGTATGTTATAAACATAGTGTAAACAAGTAGAAACTTTTACAGTCTCTTTCCCTTTCAACTGATATGGTTTATCTTCTTAGCTCACATTCATTCTTTTCTCAAGCTTCATTATTTGAAGCCAAGGCCACAAGGAGGTGGATAACTTTTTTTTTTTTTCTAATATCTGCATCCATATCAGTCACTTCATCTCTTACAGTGAAGCCACTACTCATTCTGCATGTGACTTGAAATAAACTCCTCAACCACTAAATCATTTCTCTGGAAGTATGAGTCAGACTATCTGAAAAAAACACTTAAACAAACAGAGGAAGAACATGTATTTTGGAAAGCCGGTGCTTTTCTGGCCAAAAGACAGAAAGAGGGACACACACACACACAGTGGTCTCAGCTAATAACCAAATCCCTCATCTCTCTTTCTCCTGCTTTCAATGTCTTAATACCTTATGCTAAATTTCTTTTGGTTTGACTTTCTGTCTTGGAACATACTAATCTCTTTCAAACAAGGTGAAAGAACCATAACAATTGCCTCTTAAGGTGGACCAATGAACAGACAATTACTCATCCAGTCAACATTTATCAAGCTCTTACTATATCATAAGTGCCAGGCCCTGTGCTAGGCTCACAGGATACAAAGAGGAACCCATAGTCCTGCGAGATCAAACACATTCTGATCTTTTCAGTTTACTTCGTGATCTTAAATCTTATTCTTTGGAAATTAAGTAAAAGTATCTGCCTCTAAAAAGTCCTTTAATATGTGCTGCTGTGCTGTGCCTAGTTGCTCAGTCATGTCTGACTCTTTGAAACCCCCTGGGCTGTAGCCCTCCAGGCTCCTCCATCCGTGGGATTCTCCAGGCAAGAATACTGGAGTGGGTTGCCATGTTCTCCTCCAGGGTATCTGCCCAACCCAGGGATCGAACCCAGGTCTCCCTCATTGCAGGTGGATTCTTTACCAGCTGAGCTACCAGCGAAGCCCATACTTTAACATATCTCCTATTAAGTTAAATATCAAGATCATCTGAGGCTAAACAGAGCTTACATGGAAAGCATACATGTGTAAAAATTACTTTTTTAACTTAGAGACTTTTCTCTCTTTGTAATTCCTCCACATAAGGCATTTCCATGCCTTCAGTACAAGGGAAAGGGAATTTTATCTTTTACCTACTGACACACACATTTTTCCCCTGGTGCTTAGGTTTTTCCCTTGCTAATGATAAGAACAGACTCTTCAATATATATTTGTAAGTGTGTGCTTAGCCACTCAGTTGTGTCCAACTCTGTGACCCTATGGACTGTAGTCCGCTCGCCAGGCTCCTCTTTCCATGCAGACTCTCCAGGCAAGAATACTGGAGTGGGTCGCCATGCCCTTCTCCAGGGGATCTTCTTAACCCAGGGATAGAAGCCACGTCTCCCGCATTGCAGGCAGATTCTTTACCATCTGAGGCACCAGGGAAGATCATATTTGTAGGTACATAGAAGCTATTCTTTTCACAGAAAATTTTTGACAGCTTAAACCTATAAAATTCAAAATGCACAGTCAAACTCATTTTCCCATAATCTTGGGAAAGTAGTAAACAAATCTGAGTATCTTTCCTGCACAATGACGCTTGCTATACTAAGCTAGGGCCACTTAGGATAATAATATAGACGGATGTGGATACAAATAGAAAAAATTAACTGCAACAAACCATGGAACTCCCTTGAGCGTGAGGGTCAGAGTTAATATGGGATTTGCCATGATAAGTGAGGAGGAATTCCCCTACCTCACCTGGAGACCTGGAAAAGTTACACGGCAGGCAGCTCTCCTACATGCATGGAGGAGGAGTGTTTAACTCCAAAAGAGAAAAGAGGACCAGACTTCACAGGGAAAAGAGTGTCTGAGTAGGGCACCAGAGAATAAGCAAGCAAGTTCCAGAGAGAGACTGCCCTTGGACCATCCACTTCTCATCTTGGGCCTTTCCAACCACACTTAGACACAAAGCCTGCGTAGATTTCAAAAGAGGCACAAAGCCTCTCCAAGCTCACAGAAGCTCAATTTTGCACCAGTGACAAAATCATACAATTCTGAGATTCATATGGTTTGTCTACCCCCTTCCTCTCTCAGAGTGAATGAACACAGGGGCCTGAGAGGTCAGTTCCCCTTTTAATGAGACGGTGGTTTTTAAATGTTAAGTGACTTTTGATGACATCAGTAGGAAGGAGAAAAGGGGAAGTTGACTCCGACCAATGTGGTCACGGTAGAGATGGCTTTGTATCCCTCTGCCTGGTACATGGACTGCAACACAGATGCCCAATAAATTCATTAAATATTGGATTAATAGGTGACACGTATACATTATGAGCAGGCAAACATAGTCAGTGAAGGTGCTTTTAATTACTAATATTATTAATAAAGCTGAAAGTTCAATTATTAAATATTACAATGAAGTCTGTTGCATTAACATTAAAATAGCTTTGGAGGTAGGCTGTGGACTCTGGCAAATACAATGCCTTGCAGGTGTAAGTAACACTGTTTGTCAAATGCAGAGTAGTAGCTAATGCACAAACTCTTATAGAAGCACCCTCACCCAGGGTGTCTGAGAGTTATACTCTCTAGATACCAACCCTCTAGAAAAGATCCATATACAATAACCTGTGAACAGCTTTGCAGGACCATTCAATCTTGTCTAAAACATCTGTAAGACATCTGTTCCATATCAAAAGGTCCTTGATATTTGTTCATATTTGTGAATCTGTGATTTTTTGTGAAGTCACTCAGTTGTGTCTGACTCTTTTCGACCCCATGGACTGTAGCCCTCCAGGCTCCTCAGTCCATGGGATTTTCCAGGCATGAATACTGGCGTGGATTGCCATTTCCTTCTCCAGGGGATCTTCCTGACCCAGGGATCGAACCTGGGTCTCCCACATTGTAGGCAGACACTTTACCATCTGAGCTACCAGGGAAGCCACCACAATATTTGGTCCTTTCCAAAGCATACATGGAGACATTTACTTGGTCCATATGAAAGGTCCATAGTTGGTCATCTCCCAAACCATTTGGCATTGACCAAATATGCTCACAGATGCTTCCCAGGTGGCAAAGTGGGAACAAATCTTCTTGCTAATTCAGGAGACCCGGATTCAATCCCTGGGTCAGGAAGATCCCCTGGAGAAGGAAATGGCAACTCATTCCAATATTTTTGCCTGGAGAATCCCATGGACAGAGAAGCCTGGTGGGCTACGGTCTATGTGGTCACAAGAGTGGGACATTACTGAGCACACACAAAAATTTCAAAGACCTGTAGAAGTGGACCAAATGTCTCATGGAGTTTTGGACAGGACCAAATGTCTGCTAACCATGAACAGACTTGTCAACAAAGTCAATTACATACAATCCATCAGCTTTCCCTTGCACAAACATGAAATCCTCTAATACTTTAAAACATAAAATTCTATAGTCTTAACTTACCCAGCTAATTCTCCTTTACTATTTTCATTCTCAACAAGAGGAAAAATAAAGCCCTTTTATCTTCTGCATTTATTTTGCCTACGATTACTATTGAGAGTGAAACAGTGATGATGAAAAAGAGCCCTGTAATGACTCTTCCAATTTAAAGGTAATTCAAAGTAATAACTTAAGCACAGACACTTTGAACTGCATGCTTTTATTTCAGAAAACTTCATAACGTATATGTATATGCTTATCTGTCTTCCAAAGGAAAAATGCATTGTGATACAGAAAAATAGAACTCTTTTAACAAAAATGTATACATACTAATGCATATCATTGCTATCAAAGTAATTACTTTCAGAAGCTACATATTTATTCCACCTCCCAAACTATTTTTGTGATTTCATAAGTGCAACTTATTTTATATTCATAGACAATGTAATGATAATATAATATTTAAGATACATTATGTTTTATACTTTTATATTACTGATATCACCTGCATGTCCCATTTGTTCATCCATTTCTTTCACTGCACTTCAGGTTCTTTTCACAGCCTCCTTAAGTAGCTTAGATCTGCATAGATTCAGAAGAAAACTGCTGCACATGAAGGTTTCAAAGTGGAGTTGTGAGCAGTGACAGCATTACTGAATGGCACTAGTACATCCTTGGAATGAGTGCCCTTAAATTAGCTCTCATGATTGCTAAGAAGTCCATATGGTGCAATGAAATGCCTGTTCACCTGAAAGTGAACAGCCCTGATGCTGAATCCTGCTCCGCCTTGCATCACACTTGCGACTTCCAGCAAGGCTTCCCAGTTAAGTAAGTCTCCACATTTATCCAAAGTAGGATTCAAAGTATCTAGTCTACCACCTTGAACCAAACTAATGAATATAAAAGATAAATGTGCTTAGTTAACAACTGCCCAAAATTTGTTTAGAAATCAGTCATATTAATTTATAGGCATTATAACAGATTATCATTATGAACATCAATTACCCTGTTAAACCATGGTGTGGATGCAGCTCTAAACTTGGTGTTTAAAAAAAGAGAATTAAAAAAAGTTATTTACAGTCTCCCTTCCTCCATCTTTAATGCCATCTCAGCCACACACACACACACACACACACGCACTCACACATACCCCACAAAGTTGGCTACCTTTCTGCCACATCTGTACCACATTAAGCTACCTGTCAGGGAAAGTCATATCTCTCTTATTCTGTTAATTAAGACTATCTCCCAGAAGGTGAAAACCCTGTTTAAGTGTCTCCTTAACAGGTAACATAGGATTGAAATTCTCAATTTCTTCATGATTTCTGAAAAAGAATTCTTCACCTGAGTAATAACATAATGACATAATATGGTGAGGAAAGAAGGGTCACAGAAGATCATATACGAGAGGGTTCTGCCTTCGCAGAGAGACTCATCCTGACCACACCATTCAGTGGCATCTCCTCCCTGGAGAGGAGATGCATCTCCTTCCCTGCCTTGCTCTCCTTTCCCTGTGTCCTTAGTAGCTTCCAACATATACTATCAATCATTAGGATTGTACTTGTTTACTGTCTGTCTCCCTCTACTCGGATGTAAGCTCTACAAAGGCAGAGGTTTGTGTAGATTTTTTTCACTGATAAATACAATAAAACTATGCCTGGCACTTAGTAGGTACTCCATAAAATGTGTTTTTCAAGTGAAACAATTATTTTTCAACTTTTATTTTTTAAAATTAATTTTCTTTTTGCATATGAAAATAATATATGTTCATTATTGGAAGGACAATGACAATTTTGAAAAGTATCAAAGAGAGGAAACACGTCGCCTAAAATTTCAGAGTCTAGACCAACTATGTAAAATATGCATAGGCAAAAGTCAAATACAATAGTAAAAGTAAGAGTTAATGACTGCAATCATTCACTCAACAAACTTCCTAATGAAATTGAATAAATAATGTTAATATATAGGAAAGAGACTTTAAGTGTATACAACTTTAAAAGTTCCAGTATGAGTTTTTCTTCTATTTCCTCAAGTTAAAGAAAAATTCTCTGAGATGTCTCTTAATGCCTTTTTGAATGAGTTTAATTTTCATCTTTCTTCTTCCTCCCAATTGAGAAAATCAGGGAAATGATTGAACCTTTTCAAGTTCTGATGTGTTCTCTAAATTCTCTTCAGTATTTTATTTTTATTTACAGAAAAAAAAAATCACTGTAGAGTTTCATCAAGCCCAATATTCAATCAAGACCACAGTGAGAAAATTTTTTTAATTGTTTTGAGAATTTTTCTGGGCCAAATAGGCAAGAGAAATTCCCAATAAAGTAGCAAGTACTTCAGAAAGAAAAATCATACCACTGAAATATTTTTGTTCATCAAATTATGTATATTCATATCAACCTACAATTAATAGAAGGAAAATTATTTATATGAATGCATTTAGGTTTTACAAAGAACTTTTTAAAAGTAAAAAATTTTGTTATTTTTGTTATATAAGCTCAACAGAAAAAAGTCATGAAAAACTGTATCTAAAATATATTCAACTGACATAACAAATAAAAACATTCAAAATCTATACATAAATGTGTATTATATATATATAAACATACATACAAATTAATTTAAAAATATATGCACAGAAAAACATGGCAGGGGAAATACACCAAAATTTTAGCAGAAGGTTCTTTCCTAGTAGTATTAATGTTTTATATTTTTTCCTTTGAACTTTATTGTGTTTTCCAAATTTTCTGTAATGAAGATTTTCATAATATGAAGAATGGCATAAGCATATGCAGAGTACACACTGTTTCAAAGCCCTTTAATGAGAATAAGCTCATGCAATTCTGTGCTGTGGGGAAATCTTTGCTGTCTTCACTGTAAAGGAGAGGAAACTGAGGATCACTGAAGTAAAATGGTTTGGCTACAAGCAACTCAGCTAGCAAGTGACAGACGCAAGACCAGAACTCATTTTATCTGACACCTCATCCCTTGCTCCCTCTGTTACATCTCACCAAATATTTGTTGAACAAAGACTCAGTTTTCATTCAACACTGTTAGTATGCATCTAATATATCCTAATGGAGAAGGCAATGGCACCCCCCTCCAGTAAAGTACTCCTGCCTGGAAAATCCCATGGACAGAGGAACCTGGTAGGCTGCAGTCCATGGGGTCTCGAAGAGTCGGACATGACTCAGCGACTTCACTTTCCCTTTTCACTTTCACGCACTGGAGAAGGAAATGCAACCCACTCCAGTGCTCTTGCCTGGAGAATCCCAGGGATGGGGGAACCTGGTGGGCTGCCGTCTATGGGGTCGCAGAGTCGGACACGACTGAAGTGACTTAGCAGCAGCAGCAATATATCCTAAAGTCAGTGCAGAATTCTGGGTAAATAGTGCTAAATAAGACTAAAGACTGTAATAATCACAGTGGGGATACACAAAAGAAGCATAATACAAAGTTCTCACTCTAGAAGAAAGAGTCTGTGACCTAATGTACAAATAAAATACAAGCATATTAAAAGAACGGGCTTCCCTGGTGGCTCAATGGTAAAAGAGTCCACATGCCAATGCAGGAAACAGGGGATCGATTCCTAGGTCAGGAAGATGCCCAGGAGAAGGAAATGGCAACCCACTCCAGTACTCTTTCCTGGGAAATTCCATGGACAGAGGAACCTGTGGGGCTTCAGTCCATGGGTTCTCAACAGAGTCAGGACACAGCTTAGAGCCTAAACAACAACAATATTAAAAGAAATGTAAAAATAGAAGTCAATGTGTGATCCATTTAAATAAGTGGTGTAAATGGAAAATACTATAACAAATGTAGAAACATTATTGAATTTGTGGGGCAATTAAGACTTCACAGAAGCCACAGAACACATATTGGGCCTTAATATATTTTTGGAGGATAGAAAGAAAATAAAAAGGTTTTACCAAGCCAAAGAAATATCTTTCGCTAAATTATGAAGATGAGAGTCTAAGAAGGCAAGTTACAAATAAAGGAAAAGGAAACACTAGCTATACAGAGCATTATGCCACAAAGATTTAGGAAAACAAGTTGGACCATAGTCAAAACTACAACCCAAGGTACGGTGAGTTTCATTATAAAGGAGACTGCAGTTATTCCTGTGAGCCCTAGGGAATCATGAAAACTCCCAAGTCACATAATAAAAATGTGTACAAGGTGCACTGTCTGAAAATTGAGACTGACATGAAGGAGATTAGAAGGCTATTAAAAAGAACCATTTGTAAGAAAACCCACCATAATAAGAGGAATAAGTTTGTTGTAAATGCAACAAACAAAGAATAGATTCACTTCTTAAAAGGAAGGAAAACAGGCGGCACCATCGGTCCTGAGGATTCATTACAAGGTTTGAGAATTTGATACTTTCAGACATGAAAATTCATTACAGAGTATGAGTTATTAAAATAGTGTAATATTCTTCAAGGACAGACAAGTAGAAAAATACACTAAAACAGATTCCAGAAATAGACACATATACATATGGTCCCTTGATCTGTGACAAAGGATTTAACTACTAATGTGATCTTTGTAACTATTGTAAGGATTTAAACTATTGCTGACGATCTGGGAGGAGTCACAGAAAGGTACCATCAATATCTATGTTTCTGTCAATTATGGAAAAAAGGATTTTTAAAATAACATATGACTATATACAAATACAGTAAAATTCTAGGGTTAGTAAAAAAATGGCTTCAAGTTATAGTGTCTTTCTGTGAATCTTGTTGAAGGAACATGGTATAACCTTCACTTGATTTCAATAATTATTAACAGTTTTGCTGTATTTAATCTCTCTCTCGAAGCATACACACATACACATACACAGAGTTTTTGTTCAACCACATGAATGCAAGCTGCTAAAAACCCAACCCTTTTATATCTAAATATTTTAGCACATATCTCTTAAGAATTATATTCCTCTCTATTGGCGGCTGAGACTGTAAAGAATCTGCCTGCAATGCAGGAGACCCAGGTTCTGTCCCCAGGTTGAGAAGATCCGCTGGAGAAGGCCATGGCAACCCACTCCAGTATTCTTGCCTGGAGAATTCCATGGACAGAGGAGCCTGGTGGGCTACAGTCCATGGGGTTTCAAAGAGTTGGACACAACAGAGTGACTAACACTTTCACTTCACGTCACTTCATATATCCCTCAGTTCAGTTCAGTTGTTCCAGTCGTGTCCGACTCTTTGTGACCCCATGGACTGCAGCACACCAGGCCTCCCTGTCCATCAAGAACTCCTGGAGCTTGCTCAAATTCATGTCCATTGAGTCGGTGATGCCATCCAACCATCTCATCCCCTGTTGTCCCCTTCTCCTCCTGCCTTCAATCTTTCCCAGCACTAGGGTCTTTTCCAATCTGTCAGTTCTTCGCATCAGGTCACCAAAGTATTGGAGCTTCAGCTTCAGCATCAGTCCTGCCAATGAATATTCAGGACTGATTTCCTTTAGGATTGACTGGTTTGATCTCCTTGCAGTCCAAGGGACTCTCAAGAGTCTTCTCCAACACCACAGTTCAAAAGCATCAATTAATACTATTATATTTCCACAATGTTCTTTTTTGCACACTGGAATTATGACCTGCATGCATGCTAATTCAGTCATGTCCAACTGAATTATGACATAGTCTTCCCTTTATCCTGGATATAATCCAGCCTTTAGGAATTTCTGCATGGGGGTAGTTATTGGTTTTTGCATGTCTGAAAAAAATCTATTTTATTTTCATTTTTGCAAGGTATGCCACACTCTAGGTTGAAGCTGCTTTCTACAAGCACTTCACAATACTAGCCTACTTTATTTCACTTTTGCTGTTAAGAACTTTTCTGATTGTAATGATTAATTATGGTCAACTTGAAATAGGCTACAAGGTACTGAGATATTTGCTTAAACATTATTCTGGGTGTGCCTATGAGGTATTTCTGGATGAGATTAACATTTGAATCAACAGAATGAGCAAAGCAGATTGCCTGCCCCAGTGTAACCTAACCCATTGAAAGCTTTACCGAAACAAAAGGCTGAGTAAGAGAGAATATGCTCTTTGTGCCTGTATTCTGTTAAGGTATCCATCCATGTCCCCCAACCTTCAGATTCAGACTTGACTGGAACTTACACTAGCAGCTCTCCTGCTTCTCAAGCCTTATACTCAGAGCAGAACAACACTATCCGCTTCTGGGTCTCCAGCTTGCTGACTCCAGAGCTTGGGATTTCTCAGTCTCCATAATAACATAAGTCTATTATAATAAAGCCACAAATAAAAGGGCTTCCTTCAGAGCTCAGTCAGTAAAGAATCTGCCTGCGATGCTGGAGACCCAGATTATACTCTTGGGTTGGGAAGATTCCCTGGAGAAGGAAACGGCAACCCCCTCCAGTATTCTCGCCTGGAGAATCCCATGGACAGAGGAGCCTGGCGGGCTATAGCTCATGGGGTTGTAAGAGTCAGATATGAGTTTAGCAGCTAAACCACCACCATTATAATAAACAGATATATATTTACTTCTAATACATACATATATTAGGTCTTCATCTATGCCTAATCTGTTGTATAAGCTATATATCAAGTTTTAATTTCTAATTATTATATTTTTCATTTTAGACAATGTGTTCTTCAAGTCTGTTTCGTTAATAGTATCTTATTCCTTAGTCACAAATAACTTAAATATACTCACTTCTTTTCAAATATACTAAACTTTTTTGATGCTATATAAATAATTCCAGTATCTGAGTTCTTTATAGTCTGATTGCTGCTTATTGTTTATTTATTTACTTATTTATTTTGCTTATTGTTTATGTAGACTATTTCTCATGGTGAATTTCCTTTCTTTGAATGTTTTATAATTTGGGATTGTGATCTCATGTCATTTTTTTTTTTAAGTGTTTTCCTTGAAATTACGTGAGACCTGAGTTAAAGTATTTATTTCTACATAGGCTCTGAATTTGCCTTCACTGAGTATCTGGGGCACTACCAAACTGGTTTGCTTTAAATTCTCAGCATAGGCTTTTTCGCATTACACAGACTACAGAGCTGCAAACCGGTCGTAAACGATGGTGATATCCCTTTTCCCTTTGCCACCCAAGGCAAGGGCAAGACTAGCAGATATACTTCCTGCCTTCCTTTGAAGGTTATGGGTTGCGATATCACCCTTTGAGCAGACTAAACCTTTGTCTCAATCTGATTTCCCAACTTGAGTGGGTCCAAAGTTTTTCTTTTCCCCAGATCATAGCTCTTTAAAACAGAAGCTGTGAATCACTAGGAAACCCAGGGAAGCCTCCGGGTATAGGACTAACCTGCCTCTAGACCTGTGGTTTCTCATTGTTCTGGGTTCATGAAGTATTCTCTTATTTGCCAATACAATCACTCACTTAAAAAGACTTTGAAAATATTTTATCCTACATTTTAGGGTGCTAAAGATTTTTTTAAAGGACATTAAGCCTTCTATAGTGTCAGGAAAGGAAGTTCTAAGTTTCAATAATTTTTGATCCAAGTAATAGCAAGATATTCATTTTACTCAGTCATAAAAAATGTGCAATAATAAAACAGCATTCTTCTTTAACAGAACTTATTTTAACTTGCAGATCCCTATTCTTCCTTCATAGCAGAAAATAGTCTTGTGATTCAAAGTAAAATCATTACTTACACATTAAAATTTCTTTTAATTTCAATTGTGAATTGGTGTACATTCCCAACCAATTCACAATCATCCACAAGATTCATTTTTTCAGGAGGTGTAAGGCCTAAAATTAAGCCTCAATATTACAAGCTGACCTGATATCTACGAAAACTAAGAAGGGCTTCAAATGGCTGAATCACAGGTTTCCCTCCACACTCTGCTCCTATGGATAATGTATCCTAGCTAAATAATCCTCGTTATCAGAGGGACCAGGAACAGTCCCTGCTTACCCCTGACTGGTGGTTTGTGGTTTCCTATCAGCCTACAGAACCATTCAAACAAGTCAATCACAGCCTCTTGTGAAAACCAGAAGGCACCACACCCTCTTGTTACTATAAAGTCCACCTCCCACAGTCCTTGGGTTTTCACTCTGCTACTAAGTACAGTGCCCTTAAAGGCTCTGCATAGCATACAGCGTCCTTCTCCCTGGGCTGTGAATATACGTGACTAATGGTGTGCTGTTAAGTGTTGTGTGTTTAGCCATCCCCATATCCTCAAGACACTACTCTTTCCCTATCAGGGACATGAGTAAGAAGCAATAAAAACCCTGCTGTCAACACAGAGAATAGACCTATGGACACAGGGGATGGGCGAGGAAGGGGAGGGTGGGATGTATGGAGAAAGTAACATGGGAACATATACCCTACCATATATAAAATAGATAACCAATGGGAATTTTCTGGATGACTCCAGGAACTCAAAGCAAGGCTGTGTAACAACCTAGACGGGTGGGGTGGGGAGGGAAGTGGGAAGGAGATTTAAGAGGGAGGGGACATAAGTATACCTATGGCTGATTCATGTTGATGTTTGGCAGGAAACAGCACAACACTGTAAGGCCATTATCCTTCAGTTAAAAATAAATAAATTTAATTAAAAAAAAAAAAAAAACACCTCTGCTGTCATGAACCACACAACATACCCAATTGAGGACACCTAGTAGGTTGCCCGAGATGGAACCGGCGATTTCTGGCAGGTTTGAACTACGTCCTGTGTTGCCAGTCACTGCTCCCTTTTGGCCCCTGTATGCTTTGCCTCCGAGATGAGAACTGTTAATTGACTACACCCAGCACAATGGTGCTGTCAGGTTTAGTCTGTATTTGGCAGGTGATCTCTGAGGCTCCCACCTGTAAAGGCGTGAAAACAGCACCATAACCAGTTGACACTTCAGTCTTGTTTACCAAGGTCAGGCTAGGTCACTGAGTCTAGCCCAGTGACTGTCACTGGCTGCTTGGAGAAGCTATATAGACACTGTAACTGTACACCTGTGAGACGGGCCCAGAGATAACCTTTGGTGAGGTTTGGGAAAAGAAAGGAGCCCGCCTCCCTACACAGAATTAAGCATGGAATCCCAGTGATGCTGTTCATCAAAGGGTAGTGACCTCGCTGGTTTCCTGTGCTGTCATGTCCCTTGCTGCAGCTGTTTGTGCTCTCCTGACCCCCAGGGTTATTGAGGCGTACATGCTGGCCTGTGGCCCAGGGGCTGGTGAAATAAAAAAAGGGTGGGAGGGAGGAAGAAGCCCCTGGTACTCAACTGCCATGCTGTGCTTAGTCACTCAGCAGTGTCTGGCTCTTTGAGACTCCATAGACTGCAACCCACCAGGCTCCTCTGTCCATGGGATTGTCCAGGCAAGAATACTGGAGTGGGTTGCCATGCCCTCCTTCAGGGTATCTCCCCAACCCAGAGATCGAATTCAAGCGTCCCGCACTTCAGGAGGATTCTTTACAGTCTGAGCCACCAGGGAAGCCCAAGAATACTGGAGTGGGTAACCGATCCCTTTTCCAAGGGACCTTCCCGACCTAGGATTTGAACTCAGGATTTGCATTGCAAGCAGATTCTTTACCAGCTGAGCTACCAGGGAAGCCCCACGCAACTATTGTCCTGAAGCAAAACCCATAGCCGATGCACCTGTACCGCTGCTTTCCAGAATACCAGAGGGCTGACGTTGCAGTCAGGGGCCTTATGGCCTCCATCCAAGTCATGGATAAAATGACTCTACTTGATATGGACCCTTACCCGAGGGATACTGACATTCCCTGGAGGAATAGGTGCCCACTGATGAGGAAGGCCATTTGGCTCCTGAGCCTTTCCCCAAAACCACCCAGAAGGTCTGCACCACCATTGAATGTGGAGACACAAACTGAAAACTGCAACTTGACATGGCTAGAAAATCAAAATATTTCCAGGAAATTGGTATAGAGGAAAAGAGAAAAGAAAAACAAGACAGGAAGCCCAGTGCTAGGAAAGGGACCATAACAGGATGGTTTTGATCCATCACGCTCGGGTTGTAGGCCCAGCACTCTTTCCCTGCACCACTCTGCTGCCTATGTCTATTGCAGCAAAGCTCCTGACTCTTGGGATTATAGGGGAACCCTTGTGGTATCAGGAAGAGGTTAATTCAAATCAAACCCAATCTAAGCCCAGGGCCGTAAAACCATATAAATCAGCCATTTCAACTCTGTTATTACTAATCTGAGGGTCTCTGGAGGAAGTAACTTACAATTGTAATCAAAGTAGAGAGGATTATTCCTCACCCCCAAGTATATTCAGTGACCAGAAACAATATAAAGACAAACAAAATAAGGAAAGAAAGAAAGCTTGATACAAAAACAACCTAAAACAAAGGTCCACAATTTGACCCAATTGAAAATTAAAAATTTACTGATTGAATTTACATAGCAAATGATGAGAGTTCACTCATCATTCAAAGGCTCCTATGCCTTTCCAAACAGGCTTAAATTAACTCTAATAACTGCTGAAATTCACCAAGTGGCAAACCTTTATGGCTTTAACCAATACTAGAGTTAAAATTACAATTATACCTGAGAACCCCATTAGTTTAAATATCATATCTCCCATAATGGGGTATTTACTTAGGAGAGTCACTGAAGGTAAAAGAGAGGACAAATAGGTATGCCTCACCTTAAACTTCAGAACTTTTTGTCTTGCTTAAATTCCCCAAGGTTATAGTACTCATTGCTCTAAAATATCTCATAGGCATGGACATGGACACTCTGACCCAATGAAAAATAAACTGAAATCAAATTAGGGCTTTGACACTTATAAATTGGCTTGACAAAGTAAGAACCCATGACATCCCCCATCCCTTCCCCTAGTTAAAATAGTTAACATGACTCAAGGTAATTTAAAACAAGGTCTACAGGGATTACAATTTGTTATACAAGAGGAACTGAGTGAAGGGTTGTTATCCCCACTGCGTCTCCATTTAAGTCCTATTTGGCCTGTTCTTAAATGTGGAACAGAAGAATGGTACCCCAAAGTGGATTGCTGCAACAGTAAAACCATGGTCCCATCCCAATAAAGCCTCTATAGCTAATAACTTGATTATTTAAATTGCTGACTTCATCCAATCAGCAACTGGTAAATATTTTGCTCCTATAAATTTGGCTAAGAGAATATGTTCTGTATAATGCCTAGTTCAATAGCCTCTCAGCTATGGTTTGCCTTTACCACTGAAGGAACACAATCCACCATATATACCCATGTAATAGTTGAGCATCCTTGCATTGCACCCAGTCTTTACAGGCAAGATCTTAGCTATTCACCTTTCTCCAGGTATGACGTAATATTAATGACATCCTCCAAGGAGATTTGTTTGAGAGACTCACTAAGAACATACAAATGCTCACAAAAAGGGGATGGACCATTGTCCCATACACAATGCAAGGCACTGCCACTTCCACTAAATTCCTGAAAGTTATTAGGTACATGGAAGGTTCCCAACCATAATCTCAAGTAGAACTGCCTTCTCAAGGTTCCAACCTCAGGATATTGAGGGTCTGTGCCTATTTAAACCACACTGCGTCCTTCTTGAGGTTATTTCACTCTCTCCTACACTTCTCTGGGGGCCCGGGAACTCCATAAGCAGCACTCAGTCTCATCTGCTGAAGCTCACCATTGCTTCTCTGTCTCTCTAAGGTTATACAAGGTAAGAAATGTCTTTAAGATGCTGTTTCCCTGGGAATCAAGACCCAGTCCTTTCTACACTTGGATTTCTTTCTTTTTTTTTTTAATTTTCTTTACTTTATTGTGTTGGTTTTGCCATACATTGATATGAATCTGCCATGGGTATACATCAGCCCTGGGCTGGTGATTGATTTCACATATGATAATTAACATGCTTCAATGCCATTCTCCCATATCATCCCACCCCTGCCCTCTTCCACAGAGTCCACGAGTCTGTTCTATACATCTGCGTTTCTTTTGCTGTCTCGCATGCAGGGTTCTCGCTACCATCTTTCTAAATTCCATATATATGCGTTAGTATACTGTATTGTTGTTTTTCCTTCTGGCTTACTTCACTCTGGATAATAGGCTCCAGTTCCGTCCACCTGAGTAGAACTGATTCAAATGAATTTTTTTTTAATGCTGAGTAATATTACACTTGGATTTCTTAACCCCATTCAAATTTCTACTGTTTAATCCTCCTCTGGCTCAACTCAGGGCATCCTGGGCACCACCCCGAAGAATCAGACAATGCCGAGAGCCTCCTCACATCTTGAACTCTTCTACCAGACAGTCAATGATTCAATTCCCTCCAAGAAACAGGAACTCTTATGCCATCAAATACCCTCTCCCATTCTAAGGTCTGTTTTCAGTTCTCCCGTCTCACACAACTCAAAATAGACTTTTCTCCCCCAAAGTCAAATTATTTGCAAATGACAATTTGTTTTCACTTTTAAAAGCTAATCAGTAAGTTAGTAAACAAACCTTTAATCTAGATGATACCATTCCTCACAGAACAGTGTCTATAGAAGGCATTAAAAGAAGTGTAAAGAAGTAAAAAAAAAAAATCCTAGTTAATAATTAACATAATTATCATCTATATGCATTTTTTTTGCTTTAAATTTTATTTTGTTTTATTTATTTATTTTTTTAAATTTTCTTTACTTTATTGTGTTGGTTTTGCCATACAATGACATGAAACTGCCATGGGTTTCATATGCTCCCCCTCCAGAACCCCCCTCCCTCCTCCCTCCCGATTCCCTCCCCCTGGGACATCTCAGTGCACCAGCCCCGAGCATCAATCCTGGGCTGGCGATTGATTTCACATATGATAATTAACATGTTTCAATGCCATTCTCCCATATCATCCCACCCTTGCCCTCTTCCACAGAGTCCACAAGTCTGTTCTATACATCTGCGTTTCTTTTGCTGTCTCGCATGCAGGATTCTCGCTGCCATCTTTCTAAATTCCATATATATGCGTTAGTATACTGTATTTTTGTTTTTCCTTCTGGCCTACTTCACTCTGGATAATAGGCTCCAGTTCTGTCCCCTATATATGTTGTCTACAAGAGACCCACCTCAAACCTAGGGACACATATAGACTGAAAGTTAAAGGCTGGAAAAAGATATTCCATGCAAATAAAGACCAAAAGAAAGCAGGAGTGGCAATACTCATATCAGATAAAGTAGACTTTAAAATAAAGGCTGTGAAAAGAGATAAAGATGGACATTACATAATGATCAAAGGATCAATCCAGGAAGAAGAAATAACAATTATAAATATTTATGCACCTAACATAGGAGCTCCACAATATGTAAGGCAAATGCTAACAAGTATAAAAGGGGAAGTCAACAACAACACAATAATAGTGGGAGACTTTAATACACCACTCACACCAATGGACAGATCAACTAGACAGAAAAGTAACAAGGAAATTCAAACTTTAAATGATACAATAGATCAACTAGACCTAACTGATATCTATAGGACATTCCACCCCAAAACAATGAACTTCACCTTTCTCTCAAGTGCACACGGGACCTTCTCCAGAATAGATCACATCCTGGGCCATAAATCTAGCCTTAGTAAATTCAAAAATATTGAAATCATCCCAAGCATCTTTTCTGACCACAATGCAGTGAGATTAGATATCAACTACAGGAGAAAACCTTTCAAAACTTCCAACATATGGAGGCTCAACAACACACTGCTGAATAACCAACAAATCACAGAAGAAATTAAAAATGAAATTCAGTTATGCATGGAAACGAATGAAAATGAAAACACAACAGCCCAAAACCTATGGGACACTGTGAAAGCAATGCTAAGGGGAAGAAAGTTCATAGCAATACAAGCTCACCTCAGGAAACAAGAAAAAAGTCAAATAAATAATTATCATCTATATGCATTTAAAAGAGCTACTCTTAATTGAGTCTTTACTGAGCAAGGTAGAAAACTGCCTCATATACATTATTTTATTTAATCCTTATAACAAATGTCAGAGATACAGAAGAGTAGGGATTATCTCAATGAGGTAACTGAGATTCTGTCTTCAAAATATTAGGAACATTCTTTAAATTAGGATTTAAAGCCCTGTTTAGGTGTGATTCCAAAACATGGACTTTTAATTATTTCATGATATTACCTCCTTTTTAGAATCCTAGATCCTTATAAAGTGAGAAGAGGTTACAACAGACTAGTCAGGCTTCCCAGATGGTGCGAGTGGTCAAGAATCCACCTACCAAGGCAAGAGATGCAGGAGATGTGGGTTCGATCTCCGGGGTGGCAAGATATTCCTGGAGAAGGAAATGGCAACCCACTCTATTATTCTTGCCTAGGAAATCCCATGGACACTGGGAATACATGACAATAGCATAAAAGTAATTAGAGTAGTGAAGTTAGGAACCTAGAAGTCACATAAAACTCACCTACTACGCCACTTACCATACACATATTTTCCCTCCCAGAACACCATATTTTCCATAATGTTAAACCAAATTCAAAACAGTATTCAAGCGATTCATCTGATATAAAAACTTTAATTCAATTTTGAATCTTAAAAATGAAGATCATATGATTGAAATAATATGGATAAGTTTGAATAAAAATTGTTCTTCATACTTATTAACTATTATATAATATACCTACTCAGCATAATTATATAATTTGTGAACACACACATTCAGATGCCTTTAAATCTTTTAACAGAATAAAATGGAAGTAAATTCCTATGGCATGTGGTATGATTTTATCTTTAATTACTGTTATTTTTAGTTATGTCACAACATTTAGCAGAATCACTGAAAATAGAGGTCAGTATAAGTGTTTCTTTAAATATTCTGAGATTTTTTGGTTTGATTTTAGACTTTATTAATTTTCTGCTGTACTTTTTCTTTGTCATTGTTTTGGTTAAAATACAAAAATAAGTTTGTACTACGTAAAGACATTTTCTGAGCACTAAGTAGATAAGATCCTAAAGGATGTAGCAAAGGAAACCCACTATTAGATTCCCTAGGAGTAACTGACAGCTGACCGCACTGTATTCACCAGATCTTTTAGTCATGATAAAAATGCATTTTACTATAGAATTCTGAACTCTTCCTTTGAAAGCAATGATTTCGTGACCTTCTCCAAGCTGTCCTAGCTATACACACGTTGGCCCAAATATCCTTTTATTCAGTAACTACTAAATGATCAAGCACTCGCCTCATCCATCTGTTCTAACAGTGACCTCTTTCAAATTTTTTTTATGAGATTTAACTACCGCTTTTTATAGCTTTGCCAACATAATCATATTACATCCTGACACCAGGCAGTGTAAATTAATTCCTCTTCTTAGTTATGAGCCACTCCACAGAGAAGAACTAGATTTTTCACCTTAACACTTGATTAAACTGTGGGAAAAGAAGACCAAAAAAGAAAAGAAACGAGATCTCTGTGAAAGCTGTATCTCACCTACACCACCCTGGAGACTAACACAGTGAATTTAAAACAAATTAGCTCTTCTTAAGATTTTTTTAAAAAATCCTCATGAGGGAAAGCAGGAGAAATATAGAGGAAAGATGGTTGGTAAAAAGTCTATTTACCTAGAATTAATCTTACGCCAGATGAACTAGAGCAGTGTTTACCAACTGCTCAGAAGACTCACATGTGAAATTTGTTAACAATACAGACCCCCCCCACTGCCCTCCCTAGAAACTCAGATCCTGAGTGTTTGACACCATATGTATTGCAAATACCCTAGGAGATTCTTACTATCATACAAGCTTGAGAACAACTGAACTGGAGTAAAAGTTAGGTCAGAGTCTCCTCCATCTTTCTTTAATAATACACAGAAAGAAAAATCCATAAATGATGTTGCTTCAGGGTCCAACAGTATGTATCACCCAAAAGAACAGACTGTTTACTGGTGGTTTTAGCAAAGTATACCAACACATACACACAGCCTTGGAGATCTACTCATCCAGTTGCAGATCCTGTTAAAGTCACCATGTAGTAAATTAAAAATTAAATTATAAAACTATTATCCAGAAGTAAGCCAGAAGGAAAAACAACAATACAGTATACTAATGCATATATATGGAATTTAGAAAGATGGTAACGAGAATCCTGCATGCGAGACAGCAAAAGGAACGCAGATGTATAGAACAGACTCGTGGACTCTGTGGAAGAGGGCAAGGGTGGGATAATATGGGAGAATGGCATTGAAACATGTTAATTATCATATGTGAAATCAATCGCCAGCCCAGGATTGATGCTCGGGGCTGGTGCACCGAGATGTCCCAGGGGGAGGGAATCGGGAGGGAGGAGGGAAGGGGGTTCTGGAGGGCGAGCATATGTAAACCCATGGCGGTTTCATGTCATTGTGTGGCAAAACCAATGCAATAAAGTAAAGAAAATTTATTAAAAAAAATTAAATTATAAAACTAACTTTTTCCAGACCTGCTCTATCAGGTGATGGCCCTGGCTATACAGGTCATCCCCTGGACTGGCTCTTTTACCTTTTACTCTGATAACCAACCCTAAAGTTAACCACTAAATCAGTTTAATATGGTTTTCAGTAAATGTTCTATGTTGGTGAATGGTTTTACCTCTGGAAGATCATACCTCCTGGTAGGCAGGAACAATGGGGTCTAAGTATGGACAGTGGATAGCAAGTCTTCAGTGAATGCTTTTAGGGGGAACTTCTCATGGATCTGACCATGCAGTCCCCATCATATGCAGATCCTATCTGTGCAGGATGCCAGAACACTCTGTATTGGCATTTTAAGCATTGCTGCTTTAAACCCTATGCTGGGCAGTGTTCCTGAGCCAAGCAAGACCTTTCAAGTCATCCTGTCACTCTGACCCATTTCACATCAGGCTTTTACTATTATCCTTTGAGATTTCATTAAAGATAATGATTAATTTTAGTATGGAAAAATTCCCCCAATTCCATTGTAATGAAAATAACTGAAGAAAGTACTAAAGAGCTGACTTTTTCATATATCTCAGTTTGCAACAAACTGAAAAGAACTGTCATTACAGAAAATTCTCAAAGAGCCTCATTAGCAGGAAAGGAAGCATGGATAGATATACGAATACAATAAAAATGGCAGAAATAATTACTCACTAAAGCTTGTTGTCTCTCACTTTGAGAGACCAGAAGATCCTAGATGTTACTGACTAGGATACCTCTAAGTCACTCAAAGAGATTGTAAAAAAACTAAAAAAAAAAAAAAATGGACTAAGAGAAAGGCAAGATTGAAGATCTCATTTGATTCAACTCGGTATTTGGGGGAGTATCACTTACAGACATGCATCTCTTGAATAAAAAAAAATCAGAAGTAATCTTTTGAAATGTGGTCAATATAAAACAGCTGTTTATAACAAGACAAATACTGAGAAAGAATGTGTGTGTGCTCAGTCGCTCAGTCATGTCCGACTCTTTGTGATCCCATGAATTGTAGCCCGCCAGGTTCCTCTGATCATGAGATTTTCCAGGGAAAATTACTGGAGTGGGTTGTCATTTTCTTCTCCAGGGGATCTTCCTGACCCAGCGATAGAACTCACATCTCCTGGGTCTCCTGCAATGGCAGGCAGATTCTTTAGCACTGAGCCACATGGGAAGCCCCAAGAGAGAAAGTAAGTGAAAGTCATTCAGTCGGGTCCAACTCTGCGAACCTATGGACTATATAGTCCATGGAATTCTCCAGGCCAGAATATTGGAGTGGGTAGCCTTTCCCTTCTCCAGGGGATCTTCCCAACCCAGGAATGGAACCCAGGTCTCCTGCCCTGCAGGCAGATTCTTTACCAGCTGAGCCACAAGGGAAGCCCAGGAATGCTGGAGTGGGGAGCCTATGCCTTCTCCAATGGATCTTCTCAACCCGGGAATCAAACTGGGGTCTCCTGCATTGCAGATGGATTCTTTACCAACTGAGTTATCAGGGAAGCCTGAAGCCCCAAAAATGAATACTTAAAGGCAGAGAGTAAGTGAGACACGGAATCAACATATTCTGGAGAACAATTTCATTACAACAGTAAGTCCAGCCTCTGGTTAACTGCAGATTCTCCCAGACCAAATGCTTTGCACCCTTTACCATCTTCCCTCATCAATTTCCTCTTGTTTTCCTCCCCAGGCCCTGTTTCTGCCATAGACCTTCCCTGCCCTCTTCACTTTCATCCTACTCAAAGTAGCTTTTGGAAAATATTTACTTAATTCATTCACAGGAATATGATCTGTGTGTGGTTCCCTACAAGGACAATGCCAGACAAAGTCTCAGACCAAAGAAGCAAATTGTTAATGGTGGCACTTCCACAAACTAGTTAATGGATAAGGAGTGGCATTTTGGAATGATGCAGAAAGATTTTCCTGAATTATCAGCATTTTACCTTCTGCCTATTTGTGAGGTTGGTGGGGGTGCTGGAGTCAAACCTCTGTTCTTGATACCACAATTTGCATGACGCTGGCCAGATTCTTTAACCTCTTTGAAGCTTAGTTTCTCTAATCGATGCCATGCAATGTTTCTTCAATGACTAAAGTATCCCGTTATTTTTTATTTGCAGTGTAGGCAGGAGAAACTAGATTCCTACAGTTTTATTTCTAGGAATTAAGCAGCTTTCAGGTGTCACCTGTGTCACTCTTCTTACCTTACATGCTTAAGGCTATATCTAAACGCCCCAATCGTTTATTAAAAACAGCCAGGAACGAAAGGGGAAAGCAGTGATTAAAGCATATTCTAATTCATTCATAAGCCAATTTGTTTCAACTTTTAAGAACCTAGAACCTCTTATACAGAGTGAAGTAAGTCAGAAAGAGAAAAACAGATTATCATATATTAATGTGTGTAAATGGAAACTAGAGAAATGGCACTGATGAACCTAGGCGCAGGGAAGGAATGGAGACTCAGATGTAGAGAATGGACTTGCGGACACAGTGGGGGAAGGAGAGAGTGGGATGAATGGAGACAGTAGCGCTGACATATACACACTGCTGCTGCCGCCGCCAAGTCGCTTCAGTCGTGTCCGGCTCTGTGCGACCCCACAGACGGCAGCCCACCAGGATTCTGTCCACAGGATTCTCTAGGCAAGAAGATTGCAGTGGGTTGCCATTTCTTTCTCTGATATATATATACTATCATGTGTAAAATAGATAGTTGGTGAGAATCTGCTGTTATGACTCAGGGAGTCCAGCCTGGCTCTCTGTGATGGCCTAGAGGGGTGGGATGGGGGAGCGGAGGGAGGCTCAAGAGGGAGCTGATAATATGTCTGATTATGCAGCACAACCAATACAACATTGTAGAGCAATTTTCTTCCAATTAAAAAAAAAATTAAATACCTGTGGACAAGGTGTATTTGTTGCAACAACCTCAAAACTTGGAATTTTCTGAGCTAGATGGATAAATTTTACTAAAAACATTTCACTGGTACTGAAAAGTGTGAGCTTAAAGAAAAACCAAATCAGGATGTGTATGACAGCTCTTGTTACATTTGAATGATGAGGACTCTGGTTCATGATCCTCCTGTGTCACCAGGCAACTGTCCCCAAGTCTTAGAGATGTTGACTCAAATTCCAAGCTACCTACTCCACCTTAGAGTACTGAGGTTTCTGAAAACCTCAAAACCCTGCGTGCTGGGCTCTGCAGACAGTGACGATACATAATCACGCATCAGAGGTTACAGAGAAGTGTTCTGGCATTTTCAGAAGCGTCTATCGCACGTCCACTGTGGAAACGATGAAAACAATATATGTGTTCACCGGTTTGGGGATTTTTGTTTGTTTGTTTGCTTGTTTGTTCTTTACCTATGTGTATATGTCACTTTCCTCAGCAAAATCTCTCTGAAACCTGCATAGAATGCGGAAATACCTGTCTTCTATTAAATTGAATAGTCTCCATATTTTAAAGCATTTTAAGCCAAGATTAAAATTCAAAACCAGTAAATTCTAAATCAGAAGGCTTTCTGTAGTATGAAACACCATGTTGCCTTGATGTATTTTTCATTTAAGATAAGCTAACCCAGTCAAAGCAGAATGTTTTTGCTATTTTTTTCCCCCAGAGGCATTTGTTCAACTGAGGCCAAGCAGAACGGCCATTTTGGTGCTGTGTTCTATACATGAGGTAAACTGTCTTGAGCTTAAGAATGTTCTCTTTCTTTTAATCCTTTCTATAAGCTGACTCCAAATTTATCTGAGAAACATATGTTGAGTCATTCTCATCTCTATTTTTCATATCCACTGTAGTAATTATAACTGTAAATAGAATTTTAAGTCTCCTCAAAACTACATTTTTAAAATATTAGCTGCACTTTGGCAGTCTCTCCCTTTAGTTTATTCCAGTGGTAACTTCCATTTTTAAAATTAAGGGTGGTATGGAAACATATGATTCATTTCCTAATTTTATCACCATCTATAACTGGGGCAAGTGACTAACTTTTCATAACACATTTTTAATGACCTGTGAAGTTCAGTAGCTGGGTGAAGATTAATAAGTGTGTTTTCTGCACTTAAAAATATATAGAAATATTTCAACAGGCTAATTTTAAAAACTGAAATGTAACATTCTACATAAGAGACTCAAATGCCTATCTGCCCTTCACCTAATCAAGTTTCTTTTTCTTATTTTACAATTTAATGAAATTGATATAAAGTCAAATTAATCAATGCTATTAAAAACTGTCAAAAGAAACACAAACAATGACATTCTGCAAGTAACTTTGAGATATCTGAGAATCTGGGGGCTAGAACTCTGGCTAGAACTCTGTTTAATTAATAAATGAAAATTAAACAAACCAACAAAAAGCAACCTTGAATTAAAAGAGAGGAAAAAACCAGATTATAGGTATGATAGAGATCCAGTTAATTTCAGAATCAAGTCTAGATATCACATCACTGGACATCTGGGCCAGTACTTATCCCACAGTAATCATGGTTTCTAACTTTTTTTCAACAATAAAAACTACTTTTTAATATCAGACCACTATGATATGGATATGGTGGTTGTAATTTGTAAGCAGAAAAGACCCAGCCTCTGAGATATATGAGAGAGAGAAAGGCACCCCTTCTGTTACCCGAGTCTATGGGGGGTCAGGGCTTCATGTGCTCAGAGGAAAGTTTCTGATAGTAAAGGCTATTAGGGAAACACATGTCCATATCTTGACCTTCAGTCTTGCTTAGAAGTGACTCCTCTTCTTCTTCAATTTTTAATGGAGTGATTCCACTTCTTCCTCTTAGAAGTGTGTTCTTCTAAGGCTTCATGAAGAGAAAAGCATTCACCTCTTTGATTGGAAAATCCTCTTGTTTAGGAGTATATTGCTGGGGTGGAAGGGAGCTTATTTAAGTGAGAGTTCCGCTTTGGAATGAAGAGATTCAGATCCTTCCAGTTACTCACTGTTGTAACTTAAAAGTTGTATCCATTGGGGTATAAATGCCAAAAAATAACAATCATAACATATACTGATCTATGCATAGAGAGATTCTAGCCTAGATTCCAGAAAGGCAGAACAAGACTGAAGTAACATTGCAGTAGGCTGGACACTAAGGAGAGAGCCAACCAGTAGGGGACCCCCGTGAATGGGCACAGTTAATGGACTCATGTAATAATGATGCTGAATATCTAACTCCAGGTGTCCTTTTTTTGCATAATGATTCTCTCCTCTTACCCTCAAGTCTTTGGTAAAGTTTACTTCCCAGCTGGCACAATTGGTAAAGATTCCACCTGCTGACTCAAGAGACATAGGTTCGATCCCTGGATGGGGAAGATCCCCTGGAAAAGGAAATGGCAACCCACTCCAGTATTCTTGCCTAGAAACAGCCATCTTAGTAACATCTCAGCTTTCAGCAACAAAAGGAGTACCCTGAGGACAACCTAAGATGACACAGACCAGAAAGAGCTGCAGCAGCGTCAAAAAGCTTCCAGAGGCATCAGGAAACAGTGAAGAGGGAGACCAGAAAAAGTGACAACTAGCACTCAAAACAGACTCACAGAATCTAAGGATTCTCAGAAATGCCAGGTGTGGGGAAAACAAAAAAGACTGTACATCCTGGAGTGTAGGAGCTACAAGTATGCTTATTGAGGAAAGCTGACTCCTCAAGAACCTATATTTTTTAGGTATCTGTTGATTGAGGAAAATATCTAACAGTTGGAAAGATATTATGAAATAAATATTTTAAGGAAATTAACTCATTTTTGTAATAATAATCTATATACATTTGAAAATTGTAGTATGTATAATTGGAAAAGGAAATGGCAAACCATTCCAGTATTCTTGCCCGGGAAATCCCATGGACAGAGGAGTCTGGAGGGCTGCAGTCCATGAGGTCCTAAAGAGTCAGACACTACTCAGCAACTGAACAAAAGCAAGTATATATGCTATGGGATGACAGTGTTTGTTTAGACACAGATGTATGGCTTTGTAGACCTCTCTACTAATTCTATAGAATTCCAAAGGACCAGAGTCCCCATTATTGGCGAATACTGCCCTGTGTCATAAACCATGGCTCTACAGGCCAGCACCCCTGTCTCCTGTAACAACCATAACTTTAATCACTAACATGTCAGCTTTCCTCCACCTTTTAATTCCCTCCTTCTTCCATTTGGAATAATAAGGCTATTTGAGTTAAAAAAAAAATCATTTAACACTTGTATAACTCTAAGCCCCTCAGAGAGCTCTCAAGAGATGGAAAAGCTAGATAACCATGATTGCCAAAGTTCAGTAGGCATTTCCAGGGGGTCTCAGAATATGAGCAGAATAAAATGTAAGAATCTCATGATAGATTCCTTCTCACAGTCCTTTCATTTTTTTCAGCCAAGACTCCTGGGAGCTTCTTTTGAGTACCTACAGCCCACCACCAGTTTCTGGCTGTGGGCTTTCACAATGATGACTTCTTCCCTAGGTCTTATTCAAGCCTCATTTGTTAGACTGTGATAGTCACATGCAGAGACTCATTCTTGAGGGGGAAAAACATAAGCTATCACCCCTGAAAACTCTAAATTTTCAGCAAGGCCGAGATGGAAAGTCTCATTTAATTAGCAAGTGCAATAAAGAAGTAACATTTAAAAACAAATTATAACACATTTCCATCCTTCATTGGAACACTGAATGATGACATATTGTTCTTTTATAGTTGCCATTTCCAAGTTTTAATTGTCTTGGTTTAATTGGTTTAATCCAAAAAAATGTCAATTCGGTAATTACCCCTCTGCTGTCGGAACTGGCTTCATTTATTGAGCAAAGGAAAACTGACTTCAGATAGGGGAAAGCAAATAAAATATAGTATCAGGGGAAATACTGCATCACTGAGGTAGTAAAAAACAATATTGTATGTGACCCAAACTCAGTTTATTTTACAGGAATCAGAAATATGTTCTTTTTCATTTCTGAACAGTAATATACCAATACAAAAATCAAACATAAATTAACTAATCCAGAATCATGTTCATTCATTTATAAATTTATTAATTCGCTTGGAAAATATCTACTGAGTGCCAATGACATGTGTGGCAAGAATTACATAATTACCTTCATGGGCTCTAATGGGTGAGAAAAAAATAATCAACATAAATCTATGTATGGACACGAACTGTGGTAAGTCTCAGATGAAAAATTATGAGGACCTGTGTGAGTGAATCAGGACCGGATGCACTAATAATATGAGCTGAGATACGGAGAAAAGAGCAGCTGGTATAGAAGTAGAAAGAGTATTCCAAGCAGAAGAGAAGGGCACAGCACATTTCAGGAAGCGAAGTAAGGCCCATGTGGCCCAAATGCAGAGAAGAAGGTAGGAAATATCAGGAGACAGAGTAGCTCACTTAACAGGGGCTACATCATTGCGGCATGCTAAGGATTCCGTCTCCTCCTCCAGAAGCACTGGGCAGCCACTGACGTCTTTTAAGCAACAGTGTGACAATCAAAATTGAACTTTAAAAAAGATCACTTTGGTTACAGCAAATGGAATAGACTGGAAAAGAAGAGTGGATTCCAAGTGAGAAATACTAAATTAGAAAGTAAAGTTTATGCCTTTGATTTAACCACCCAGAAAGTCTGAAGTTATCTATGCTTCACGAGTGACCTATTTTCACAGAATTAAATGTGTCAGAGCTAAAAGGAAAACAGATAGAAGGTATGTGTGCTTGAGGATGAAATACAGCCAGCTGAGCATCCTGGGCTGAACTTTTGCCCCCGTTCCTTGTTAACTGAGGGACGTTATGTGAAGCATTAAGCTCTCTGAGCCTTGGCTCCCACATCTTTTGAGTACACATGATAATACCTCCCACAGTTGAGAAGATTAAGTGGGACAACGTGTGTGATATTGTCTGCATGGAAGGCCAGTTAATGCTGAAGGGCCCAGGACACATCAGCGGGTCTCATCCCCTCCTGTTAGAGATATTCATCTTCCTTTTGAAGCTGGCTCCTCCTCCTGAGTTTTCTCTCTCAGTGAACAGCGCCATAACCCACCCAGTTGCACAAGTCAGAAACCCACCAGACACCCTTGTCCCTTACCTTCCATGATCACCAAGTCATGCAAAGTCTATCCCCTAAACAGCTCTTGAACTGATGGGCCAACAGCTCTGCTCTGTCTCGTTCACTACTCCCGTTAAGGGCGCCAGCCTGTCTAGATTAGATGGCCCTCTTCACTCATTATCCTGCCTCCTTTTTGCTGCCCTCTAGTCCACTCTTTTCATACTGTTCATGGGGTTCTCAAGGCAGGAAGACTGAAGTGGTCTGCCATTCCCTTCTCCAGTGACATTACTTTGCCAACAAAGGTCCATCTAGTCAAGGTTATGGTTTTTCCAGTAGCCATGTATGGATGTGAGAGTTGGACTATAAAGAAAGCTGAGCACTGAAGAACTGATGCTTTTGAACTGCAGTGTTGGAGAAGACTCTTGAGAGTCCCTTGGACTGCAAGGAGATCCAACCAGTCCATCCTAAAGAAGATCAGTCCTGAATGTTCATTGGAAGGACTGATGTTGAAGCTGAAACTCCAATACTTGGGCCACCTGATGCAAAGAGCTGACTCACTTGAAAAGACCCTGATGCTGGGAAAGATTGAGGGCAGGAGGAGAAGGGGATGACAGAGGATGAGATGGTTGGATGGCATCACCGACTCAACAGACATGAGTTTGAGTAAACTCCAGGAGTTGGTGATGGACAGGGAGGCCTGGCGTGCTGCAGTCCATGGGGTGGCAAACAGTCAGACACAACTGAGTGACTGAAGTTAACTGAGCTGAGTCCATTCTTTACACTAGCCAAGCAAACATCACTATCTCAGTTCTCTGACTACTCCTCTTAAGCCAAGAAAACATCGTGCAGTTCCCTAGCATGAATAGCCGCACCCTCCCTGATCTACACTCTGCTCACTTCCCAGCCTTAGGTCTTGCCACTCCTCCCCTGACCTCAAGTAGGTACGTGAAAGGAACTGCTCTCCATTCAGGGCTTATAACTCCCAGACACACTCCCTTCACCTTCACATACAGGCCACCAGCTGGAGCATCTCCTTCCGAAGTTTCTCTTGACTAGGTCAGCCTCTACTCAGCACTGAGCTTCAGCTCAGGAAACACTTCAGGAGGCATTTTGGCTTCACTGGACTGTATCCCAAGTACATGGTGGGGGTGGTTTAGTCGCTAACTTGTGTCCGACTCTTACGACCCCATGGACTGTAGCCTGCCAGGCTCCTCTGTCCATGGGATTTTGCAGGTAAGAAAAACAGCTTATAACATGAATTTCATTACATGAATGAATTGAGCAAGCAGTCAGATGAAGTCTAAGGAGGCTGACTGGGCTGGCCAAGGTCACATAGGTTAGGCATGATACCATGTGGAGAAGACCCAGATCTTTAGCTACATGGTGCAGTGTTCCCTTCTCTCCATCATGCTGGCATTTGCCTTATTAATCTCATTGCATTTGCTCTCTTCATTAACCCTTCAAAACATTCTCTTCATATGGTTGCAAAATGTTGTGCATTTATACTGAAGGTTAGTTTTTGCACTCAAAGCTGACCGATGTCCCCTCTTCTCAAAAGGCCTTCTTGAACTTCCCTAAAAAGTAGTACCCACAGCTCCTGTGATGCTCTCGAGCATTCTTGTAGCATCTTTTATACTGTCCTCCCTCCTTGTGATCCTGTGAATTTTTCTGAAACTAGGACCATGCTGGATTCATTTGATATCTCTGATACCCAAGACTGTTCTTGGGACACAGTAGTAGTACTTAATATTTGTTGAATGTAATGGCTTCCCTGGTGGCTCAGCTGGTAAAGAATCTGCCTGCAATGTGGGAGACCTGGGTTAGATTCCTGGGTTGGGAGGATCCCCTGGAGAAGGGAATGGCAACCTACTCCAGTATTCTTGCCTGGAGAATCCCATGGACAGAGGAGCCTGGAGGACTACAGTCCATGGGGTAGGCAAAGAGTGGAGCACAACTGAGCAACACACACACACACACACACACACACACACACAGAGAAAATAGCTCTTCAGAGCTGAACAGTGTCCAAATAAGAGCAACTAAAGTGATGCCAAGGAAAGAAATGATGCAAGAAGATGGACTAAAATGATGATGGCTCTGCCATCTAGATATCTATAAAAAAGGCACAGTTGGCTCTGCTAAGATGAAGAATCAAGAAGGCAATTGAGATGATGGTGTCACTGCTGGAACAGGCTGCCTCTCCTGGCGAGAACCTCAATCCCTCAGTGACCTTCCTGCTGCTTTTTATTCAGGATGGAGAACCGGAGTCAGAAAAGAAAACACTCACTCTCAGACAGCTGAATAGGTAAGTAGGAAAGCTGAGTCATGGAGTGCTTTCTACACCTGCTGGGAAGCCTACCTACAGTCAACGCTAGAAGAACTGGTTTCACAGCTGATATGATGGAAATGGAACTGAGCTGGGGGTAGAAATCCAAGTGTTGGCCCAAGACTTGCCCATGCCTTGGGCAAAGCCCTGGGCCTCATTTTCCGGCTCTGTGAGATGAGAGGTTTGAACTAGATGGTTTCCTACAGTACTTTCTCATGCAGAAATTCTTCAATATAGGGAGTAAGCACTTGGATTTACTAATGCAGCTATACAAGCAAGGGTAAGAAGACTGTAAATCTGCATAATGACTGCAAATGCAGGCATCCAATCCATCCTTTTCACTCTTGCAACTTGATCTAGACTAGTTGAAGCACATATCCATAATGATATTCCCTAATCCACACGCAGCAAGCACAGCCAAAAGTTTTATAAATAAAAAATTAGAGATACAGTAAGGCTGTAAAGCAGCAGTTTGCAACTATCAAAAGCAGTGTGACAACTGTCAAAAAACAAGCTCTGATGCCTTGCACCAGATCTACCAAATCAGAATCTTTAAGATGGAACCCTGGGTATGTTTTGTACAAGGCTCTCATGTGCCTTTGGTGATCAACTAATTTGGGGCTCATTTACAAAGGAAAAATAGTGTTTTTTAAAGGGTAGCCTGTAGATCATTTTCATGTAAATTATCTAAGATGCTTGGCAAAAATATCTGGGAAGATGGCCCCAAATCTGCATTTTAACAATTCTTTCAGTGATTTTACAAATAGCTTATATATGCTGACAAATGAGATAATCATACAGGCAAGACCTCAAAGTCTACTGAACAATATAGTGAAGACAGGAAGTTCTGACTGCAATAGAGGTCTATTCATCATTATTATTTCTATCATATTTTATCATCTTGTTTACTCCCATAACAAAACTGTGATACAAGCACTTTTGCCCTCATTTTACTGACAAACTGAAGCAGCAGAGAGTTCAGATAATTTCTCCAAAACCATGAGATTCGTAAATGGATACAGGAGAACTGAAAAATAATGCCGCATAGCTAAAGAACAGCCTATACTGCTACAGAATGTAGAATTAAAGAGTTCAGTACAACCTTTTAATTAAACCATCTGCTGAGATCTTATCTGAGGAAGCAAGTTAGCAATCTGCCTCAGTTCCTGTTGGTTGGCTTTCTTACCTACATCACAAATGGTTATGTCATTGAAAATAATCATAGATTAGTCACGATGTAAGGACTAGTAACTACAAAACAACAATATTTAAGGAATGCCCTAGAATCCTAAAATGATCCAAGATAGTCATCACTTCTAGTCAACAACCTTTAAAACAGATATTAGCTGATGAGAATCCAGAAGAATGCTGTGCAGAGTCTCGCCCACTTGGTGAGGAACCCAATCACCTCCAGACCTTAATTATCTGACTCTGCTTCATTAATCTGTCTTTATACCATGGACCCTAGACTGCATGCCTTTCAGCATGCTAGAACAGGACTACATTAGACTTGAAATATCTTTCAGGGAATACAATATAAAATGCTATTACTATAAATACATCTTTTTAGAACAAAACTCTCTGCCCCATTGGTTCATCTCAATTTGTCTAATAAAATATGTTTGTGAAAAGATGTGCTTGTCTTGATCTCTTGCTACACTGAAGTAGAAAGGATCTTCCAGATTCCCCATTCCTGAGTTGACCAGCACTCGGTATCACACAATAGAAGGTATTTCATAAATATGATGGAACCAAATGGATCGTAGCTGTTATGAGCTCTAACTCTGACTTTTTTAAAAACAATTCACTAAAACCATTAATGGAAAAGATCAAGTTATCCAAAACCATACAATTTTTAACAGAATTCAAATTCTTCCCCTTTCCTGTGTTCATATCCTACTCTTTTCCTCTTCCTTTCACATTGATGTTACAGCCTTTCTAAAATATGTGAACACACGGATATTTTCACAACAGGGAAAAGTAAGAAAAATGACATTAAGAAAGAAAAATTGAAAAAAAAAACACTAAACATTCAGTAGTTGTAGATAGATTTGTTGAAGGTTTTCTAACTGAGAATTTGTTTTCCTTGTTTTGTTTACTGAAGGATGACTTTTGTGTGTGCTTTGCTCCCATTCCAATTTTGCATGCCAACTCAGATTGTATCACTATATCTTGTCAAATGTTTTACTGAGGGAGCCGTTTCTTCCACAAAATCAGTATCTAATTTCCTAAATAAAGAAGAAAAAAAATACTTACAAATCTCTGATTAAAATATGCTGCTATTTCTAAGACAGGTTTAGGAAGAAACTCTGACAAACCCGTTTTCCTGTAAAACAAAACAAAAAAGACTGTGAAAAACCAAATAAGGTAAAAATCCATTTTTATCATCAAATTTCAATCCTTTTGTCCTTTTTTAACTTAAAACTGGTAAACACCATGACTTGTTTGACTTTCTTAAGAAAAGCAGAATCTCCAATTTTACAAAATTTTCTATTTAAAGTCAAAAGGCTTCATTTCAAATAACAAGTGTTAGTACCTAGGATTGCCAGCTACAAAATGCAATTATACTACATCAGTGCTATTAGGGATTAATGTCAAGTTGAGAAAGTTATCATGTAGGTTCCCTCCTCTGTGCTCTAAAACACTCTAGTCTATCTCTACTGTTGAACTTATCACCTATATTGCTAATTTCCGATTAGTGCTTGCCTTCCCATCCCCCACCTCATACAAGTTTCTTAAAGCTTTTTGAGGGCACATTCACCTTGTACATGGTAGGAGGGATGCAATAAATATCAGTTGAGTGTCAAGGTTTGTGAGTTGCTTTTCAGACTCAGAGCTGCTTGAATGTATACTTATCACTGCGTAAGAATTTTAAAACCCAGAGCAGACATCTTTCAACTGTGTTCCTCTACTCAGCTTCCTATATGGTTTTCTCTGTTCCTCTCACTGTGTATCTGAAATTGTTTTCCTTCAAATGAGTCCTATTTGTTCAGATGAGATAAAGGGAACTGAGAAGAGGAAGAGAAAAATAAATGAACAAATGATCATATGGGAAGTAATAACAAAGTAACAATTTTACAAGCTGCAAAATTTATGTAAAATAATGCAAATATGTACCCCAAAAGAGCAAGATAAAGAAAAATGCTTTTGTAGTTCTAATTTTTCAAACATTTGCTTATGGTTCTCAGCAAAGATCTAATAGAAACTGCAAATAGGAATCCAGTTTAAAATCAGTTAGGTAAAACTTAACACTGTTATCCATGTCTTTAAAATGTATATTTAAACTGGACAGCCACTTGTAAAAGAATGAAACTTGATCACTTTCTAACACCATACACAAAGATAAACTCAAAATGGATCAAAGATCTAAGCATAAGACCAGAAACTATAAAACTCCTAGAGGATAACATAGGCAAAACACTCTCTGCCATAACCCAAAGCGGGATACTCCATGACCCACCTCCCAGAATATTGGAAATAAACACACGAATAAACAAATGGGACCTAATTAAAATTAAAAGCTTTTGCACAACAAAGGAAACTATAAGCAAGGTGAAAAGACAGCCTTCAGAATGGGAGAAAATAATAGCCAATGAAGCAACAGACAAACAATTAATCTCAAAAATATACAAACAACTCCTGCAGCTCCATTCTAGAAAAATAAACAACCCAATTAAAAAGTGGGCCAAAGAACTTAACAGACATTTCTCCAAGGAAGATATAAAAATGGCTAACAAACACATGAAAAGATGCTCAACATCACTCATTATCAGAGAAATGCAAATCAAAACCACAATGAGGTACCACTTTACACCAGTCAGAATGGCTGCCATCCAAAAGTCTACAAGCAATAAATGCTGGAGAGGATGTGGAGAAAAGGGAACCCTCTTACACTGTTGGTGGGAATGCAAACTAGTACAGCCACTATGGAAAACAGTGTGGAGGTTCCTTAAAAAGCTGCAAATAGACCTGCCATATGACCC